>OZ007500.1:42233964-42833964 GCA_963931805.1 Microdon myrmicae
CGGCTTCGGGATATAAATCCAGCTGGTGGTAACCGGCTGCGCCAATTTTGTTATTTATCAACTAATTGGCAATATATATATATAAATATTTATGTGATTTAGGTGTATTTCTTACTCATCCTCTAGTACGCTTTTTTCTGAATAAAACAGCGCGGTTGTTGTCCAATGTAAGGCTTGTTGTAAGGCTTGTTGCGATTCCTCTTGTTTTCCAAGGTAAGGCCTGTTGCTGTATTGAATATTTTATTTTATACTAAGAAATATTCGTTCGCAAGTTCCTTTTTATAAATCTCCTTTTTATTTTCCGTTATTATATCCTTTTTGTTTTTTAGTTTACGGCGAATTGTCATTTTTGCGAATTTATTTCCGGTGTATTATGTTTTATTTTATTATTTATTTTTCTCCGCCAAGTAGAATTTGCATAAAGTAGTTTATGCAAATTAGCTACTTGGCGCGTTATTTCCCTTTTACAGGTAAAGAGGGGAATCAAAGGGGGATTAGTGGATTCTGGGGGGACCTGGACTCAATGTCGGTCCGTAACAGGCCCATCTTAATCTTCGCGACTTGATTACTCTCACTATTGTAGGTTTGCTTAAATTCTAGCTTAATTATCTTATAACCGGTCAATTGAAAAGTCCCCGGCCTGACACATAGATGGCGGCACTAGAATTAAATCCATATGATTTGTAGTTAGCCCTAACTTCAAAAGACGCGTGTATAAATTTGACAGATGTCCGATCATTACTTTGTGAATTATAGTATTTTGAGTAAAGCAACTTCTGTTATTGTGAAAAAAATGGATAAAAAGGAATTTCGCGTGTTGATAAAATATTGCTTTTTGAAGGGACAAAATACAGTTGAAGCAAAAACTTGGCTTGATGACGAGTTTCCAGACACCGCCCCAGGAAAATCAACCATCAAGGATTGGTATGCTAAGTTTAGACGTGGTGAAATGAGCACCGAAGACGATGAACGCAGCGGACGCCCAAAAGAGGTTGTTACCGACGAAAACATTAGAAAAATTCACAAAATGATTTTGAATGACCGTAAATTGAAATTGAATAAAATAGCAGGCACTCTAAAGAAATCAACTGAACGTGTACATCATATCATTCACGAATATTTGGGTATAAGAAAGCTCTGTGCAAAGTGGGTGCCGCGCGAGCTCACTTTTGACCAAAAACAACGACGAGTTGATGATTCGGAGCAGTGTTTGGAGATGATCAAGCGTAATAAACCCGAGTTTTTGCGTCGATATGTGACAATGGATGAAACATGGCTCCATCATTTCACTTCGAAGTCCAATCGACAGTCATCCGGGTGGACTGCACACGATGAACCCGCCCCGCGTGGAAAAACGCAACAGTCGGCTGGCAAGGTTATGGCGTTTGTATTTTGGGATGCGCGCGGAATAATTTTCATTGACTATCTTGAAAAAGGAAGGACTATCAACAGCGACTATTACACAGCGTTATTGGACCGTTTGAAGGACGAAATCGCCGAAAAACGAGCGCATTTGAAGAAAAAGAAAGTGCTGCTTCACCAAGACAATGCACCGTGTCACAAGTCAGTGAAAACGATGGCAAAAATCCATGAATTGGGCTTCGAATTGCTTCCGCATCCACCGTATTCTCCAGATCTGGCCCCCAGCGACTATTTCCTGTTCTCAGATCTCAAAAGAATGCTCGCTGGGAGGAAATTTTCGTCGAATGAAGAGGTGATCGCCGAAACTGAGGCCTATTTTGAGTTGCTTCACTCAAAATACTATAATTTACAAACTAATGATCCGACATCTGTCAAATTTGTACACGCGTCTTTTGAAGGTTAGGGCTAACTACAAATCATATGGATTTAATTCTAGTGCCACCGTCTATGTGCCAGGCCGAGGACTTTTCAATTGACCCGTCATTATAACTTACTGGTCCTACGCAGACGCTCCAACCTAAACATTACATCACTATTGTATAATTTGCCTTTCGGTGACAGAAGTTTGTTTGTGGCAGTACTTATAATTATTTAAATTACAAAGAATAATTTTGAAAACTTTGTCTAATTTTTTTTTGTTTTTGTTTTTATTTAAAAGAACTTAACTTAACTTAAATCTTATACTACCCTAATTCTAGAAAAGCTAAGTCTATGTAAGCTGGCTGATGACACTGTTATTCTATACAGACTTTGGTATCCAGGTCTTTAAATGCCATTCAATCACCAGAACTGTTGACGCTGTCCAATACTATTGTCCCGGTCTCTGTGGGAGATAGCCCTACTGAAACGCAAGAGCTGTTCTTCTGTGCGCGTTACTTCCGGTCGTAGCACAATCGCCCGTCTACGGGTCATCTACTTACATGATAGATCAGCGGAATTCCGGATCCATCCTGTATAAGCCCTTTCATGTCCAAATCAAGGAACGCCTCTGGTGGAACAAAGCCGTTGCGACGCACGCTCTCATAGTACAGAGTGTTTGGATAATAAGCCCCGAAAACTAGGTCATTGGACGAACTTATTGCTCTCGCAATATGTCCTCTGATTAATTAAATCATAAAATTATCCACCCTATTTATGTACGCTTCATTCGGCGCCATAAGATCCCACAAAATAACTGTTCCAGTCCATTTTGAACAGTTGCAAGTTGTAACGCTCCGGGAACATTCGCAGGGGGAGGGAATTACACAGCTTCCCCGCTCTGTAACGGAACGAGTTCTGATGCAGGAATATTCGCGCCGTCGCGTCGGGAGATGAACCGCAAATTGGTGCGATCCGTCGGATTGTCTTGTAGAGCGCATATAAACCGAATTGCGCGGAACAGTACCAAGAATCTCCAAAGAATAGTACCCGTGATAATATCTATAAAACAGACAGAGGTCGGCTACGCGCCTTCGATGTGATAACGACTGTAGTCCCGAAGTCATCGCCGTGTCCCAGATCAGACGGATCTGCCGCCTCTGTATGCCCTCAAGTAGGTCGAGGGTATATTTAGGAGAAGAGCTCCAAACATGAGAGCAATATTCGAGCGCGGGTCTAATTTGGGATTTATACAGGAGAAAAAGTTGAGCCGGAGTAAAATAATTGTTGGCTCTGAAAGGATAACTCAGTTGACCTGAGGCGGATCTGGCGGTGTTCGACACGTGTTTATGCCACGATACATTCACACAGACCGTGACGCCGATCAATTTCAAGCTTTTCCCAAATTCAAGGGCCTGGCCATTCATCATCAGCTGTGGAACCGATAATCCTACTACTATTACTATTTATTGGCCTGTAGGAACCCGAAAGTTCATGACCTCACCGACTCGACTCCGCCATTGTTCCCTGTCCCGTGCGCTCTCCTTCCACGTTCGACCATCCGATCCGTTCTCCTCAAGGTCAAACCTAACATTGTCCTCCCATCTCCGTCGCGGCCGCCCTGTCGGTCTCTTTCCCGTTGGATTACCGTCAAGAATTCTATGCACGGTCCTATCATCGCCCATTCGCGCTACGTGTCCGGCCCATCTTAATCTTCGCGACTTGATTACTCTCACTATTGTAGGTTTGCGGTATAGCCCTTCCAATTCGTGGTTGTGGAGTTTTCTCCATTGTCCTGCCTCCTCGTCATATTTACCGCCAAATATACCCCTTAAAACTTTATTCTCGAATACGCGGAATTCTTCTCTTCCCGTTTTGTGAGAACCCATGTTTCGCATCCGTATAGAGCAATCAGCATGATTATGGTTCTATAGACACGGAGCTGTATATTACGTGATAGTAGTTTGGATTTTAATAGTTTACTGGCTGCATGCCAACTAGGGTTGCCGGAATGTAGTCTTTTGTTAATTTCCTTTGACGTTTCGTTTCTGGTCGTCAGTATCGTCCCCAGATATTTGAATTCTTTGACATTTTCAAATATCTTGCCCCTGACGTTTATATGTGTTCTCTGGGGTCCACCTGCTCTCGCTGTAATCATGTATTTCGTTTTGTCTTCGTTTATTTCTAGGCCCACCTCTTCTGCTGCTTGCATGATGATTTCACTGTTTTTACTAACAGTTTCTAGATTATCGCCCAGAACGGCGATGTCATCCGCATACGCGAGCACTTGTGAGACCCCGTTCAGGGATGATCCGGCCGTGTTGTCATCTTGTACCTTTCTGATAACATACTCGAGAACAAGGTTAAAAAGGCATGGTGAGAGGCCATCCCCTTGTTTTAGTCCGTCCCGGATTTCAAATGGTTCTGAGAGGTGGTTTTCTATTCTAACTCGCCCTTTGTTTTCGTTCATGCAAATTTGAATGAGGGCGGCATATTTTTTCGGGATTCCCAGCTCAACCACAATATGGTAGAGTCTTTGTCTTGCGACTGAGTCGTAGGCTTTTTTGAAGTCAACGAACAGTTGGTGAACCGTATCTCCGTATTCCCACTGCTTCTCCAGCAGTTGCCTTATTGTGAACATCTGGTCGCTTGTTGACCGGTTCCGACGGAATCCGCATTGGTAGTCTCCCAATATTTCTTCTGCGTACGGTGCGATTCTTGCCAGTATGACATTTGTTAATATTTTGTATGTGATTGGGAGCAATGATATTCCTCTGTAATTTTCGCAGTCAGATCTGTCGCCTTTTTTGAAAATGGGGATGACTATTGAGGTTTTCCATTTTTCCGGAATGATTTCCTTGTCCCATATTAATTTAACCAGTTGGTGGATTTTTCGAGCGGTTGCCCCTCCTCCATTCTTCACAAGCTCTACCGGTATGCAATCGACTCCGGGAGCCTTGTTGTTTTTCAGTCGATTTATCGCGTCTACAACTTCGTCGAAAGAGGGCTCTGGGATCTGGGGCTCGGCTGTATGTACGCCTGTTGCGTTTATTTGTGGTTGATGGTTGCGCATATTGAGCAGGTTTTCAAGGTACTGCTTAGATCTTGGTACGATATTGTTACTTTCTGTGACCACACAGCCCTTTGTGTCTCGAATTATTTTGGCTCTCCCTCAGTACCCATTTCTAATTGAATTTATGCCGGCATACATACCTCTGCTGTTCTTTGCTCTGGCATTTTCTAGGATTTTTTCGATCCGAGTCTCCTCCCATTCGCGTTTTTTGCGTTTGAAAAGTCTAGTTGTTTCTTTCCGAATTGTCGCGTATCTTACTGCGTTGACTTCATCATATGCTTGTAAGTGGATCATTCTGAGGCGTTTACGTTCTTCGATCTTTGCCCTGCACTCATCGTCAAACCAGGGTTTGGACTTAGTTGTTTTCTTAAATCCTAATACCTCTTGGGCTGTTTGTTTGATTGTGTCTCTGATCGATGCCCATTTAGTGTCCACACTATTGGCTTCCTCTTCCTCACTACTGTTATTCTCTAGGATGCTGAATCTATTCGTTAGTTCGTCTTGATATTCAGCCCTTTTACGTAGGTCTTTTAGTTTATCAATCTCGAACTGTTTGCTCGTCTCCCGTGACTGTCCGTGTGGGTGTGCTGCAAGCCGACTTCTAATTTTGCCCATCACTAGAAGGTGATCGGAGTCGCAATTTGCTCCTCTATATGACCTTACGTCAAGGATATTCGAGTGGTGTCTTTTGTCTATGAGGAAGTGGTCTATTTGGTTACGCGTTACGCCGTCGGGTGATATCCATGTGGCTTTATGGATTTGCTTGTGCTTGAACATCGTGCTTTTCACTACCAGATCTTTTGACGCTGCGAACGTGATAATTCGAATACCATTATCATTTGAAACGTCATGTAGGCTTTCTGTACCTATTGTTGGTTGGAAGATATCTTCCTTTCCAATTTTCGCATTGAGGTCCCCAAGGAGGATTTTAACATCGAATGATGAGATCCCATCAAATACTTCTTCTAGGGTCTCGTAGAACGTGTCATTCGTTTCTTCGTCCGTAGATTCTGTTGGGGCGTGTATGTTTATAAATACATAATTGTACCATGGTCCCTGTATTTTTAGCACCGACATTCGGTCATTAATAAATTGCACATCTTTTACATGGGGCGTAATCTTCTTGCTTATGATGAAGTCAGTCTCGAGGTTATGTGTATCGGTACCTCCACACGCCAGTGCAAACCCGTTGGCTTTGATTACTTGATGTGAGAGTCGGACTTCCT
Organism: Microdon myrmicae; assembly: GCA_963931805.1. Classification (NCBI taxonomy): domain Eukaryota; kingdom Metazoa; phylum Arthropoda; class Insecta; order Diptera; family Syrphidae; genus Microdon; species Microdon myrmicae. The sequence goes on from OZ007500.1 coordinate 42,240,043, forward strand.
GAAGCGCGACAATGTCCATTTTATATTGTTTCGCGTTTTCTACGACCGTCTGTATCGCGCCTGGTTTATATAACGTTCGAACATTCCACGTGCCGACGCGTATATCCCGCTTATTCCGTTTTTCCCTACGTCTTCTTTTTGCCGAGTCGGTGTTTTCTTGATGATTTTTTCCCTTATGGTAGTGGCGGCTCATCACACCTACGCCTACCGGGTTTTTCGTGGGATTGTTTTTTGTGTATTGATTATTCATTTTTGATCCCACGAGTCTTGGGGTTTCAAATAGTCCGCCACATCAGAGCCCCGTTTTGATATGGTAAGGTCTGCTTACTGCTCTGATTCGACCCGGTGTCAGAGAGGCGCCGTTATAATACAGCCGGTATACGCCTGGCTGCAAACCATCCAATGGGCACGGTGACGCGTAACACACTGGATTAGGGGTGGTAGATCTTTGTGTGTTACTCCTCGCTAGCCTGTCTGACATGGGTGGCCCTACTGGAAGCATATGCTTCCGTCAGCATAGCCTGGGTGATGAGGTTCCCCTCTTAATAGTGGCGGCAAGACCAATAACTCCTTTATGTTATCAAATGCCTTTTGGTGAAATTGACGTCCTTCTTTAACAAGTTTGTTAAGGGGCGCGTCCTATGTTCGAAAAATTTGGAACAAATTTTCGGTAATAATTCGCCAAGCCTAGATACGATTGGAAGTTCTTAACCGTCTTGGGAATGAGGAAATCCTTGTCACGAGCAGTCGTATCGGGATTTGGCATTGCCCCTTTTTCGGAACAAACATGTCCCAGATATATTACTTCCTTTTGTGGGAACTTGCATTTCTCCGGTTGTAACTTGAGTTTTTTTTTTCGGTAGGAAGGTGGAAATCTTCAAAAGATACCTCTAGACCGATCCAGAGGCATGCCGGGTTTTTACCGACTAAAACCACTTCCCGCCAGGCTCATATTACCGTTGATCCCCGCGGAACTTTCTTTTAGATATTCCATCGCGGGGCGGGATGGAGTTTACCTGTTACTCCGCTCGTCACGTCGCAACTGCTGCATCATTTCACCGAGAATACCATTTGTTACGGACCATGTCTGTTTTGAACTAAGCATGTATTCTATTACTCCAGCCGGAGTAACTGTCCGTCTCATATGTCTCTCCAAAATCGTTCGTGCGGTCTCGAATCTCACGCACTCTGTGAGTACGTGTTCCGCATTTTCTATTTTGCCTTCGCAATACAAGCAGTATGGGTGATTCGCATGCTTATACTTTTGCAAGTATTGCCGAAAGTATCCATGTCCTGATATTAGTTGAGTCAAGTAGTAATTCAGCTCGCCATGTTTTTTTTCACCCATGTTTCTATATCAGGTATCATGGTGTGGGTCTATAGCGTTTGGGATTGATAGTGTAGAACGTGTGATTCGAACTGACGCTATGACAGTTAGAATCACCAAAAATTGAACCTAAGCGTAACACATCAGGCTACTGGCCGTGTTTAGAATTCGATTTTTAAACTCAAGTATATTCCACTGATGTGAATTGTTTTGTTATCGCTATGGTATACGGCTCTGATGTATTCTCTTATTCGATTTTCGTTCGGTGTTCTTCACTATTTGCTTGTATTTTGTGTGTGTATCTGTTAGAGACGCTACACTACTCCCTCCTCAGTAACTTCGTTACCATCAGCTTCGTTTGCGAATGACGGATCGAGGAACGAGCGAGCGAGAGATCGTCGGAGCAGGCGAGTATGCCGGGTGCTCTATGCGGAAGTCGTGATCGTGTGTGAAGTTCTGTTTACTACGGGAAAGTGTGTGCTGCGTGTTCAAATCACGTCGGGGTCACCACTTTGGCGAATTTGAATGTTGTTGCCGAAGTGTCACCGAAGTGTTCTGCCGAACTCTGTTCATGAGGAGAGAAACAACCTGGAACACAGGGGCACTGCCACAAATAAAATGCTAAGAGTTATTTTCATCATCATCATCATCATCGGCACTACAACCGGGAACCGGTCTTGGCCTTATTTAGCAAGTCCTATTGTTAAATTTTCCATAATGATTTGTTTTTCCGGGCAAGGTTATTAGCCTTGCGCCAAAAGAGAGTTATTTTCACTTTCTATTTTATTGTAAATGTATTATAATCTTTCGTCACACATAAACTACAACGTATAAATCCGAATCACACGACAACTGACACGCATTTCCTTTTGACGACACGGAAGGTTTACTATTACCTTTAATTGTTTCGCGGTGAAATAATCTAGCGCAAGTGCCAAGTTACGGATACCTCCTCGTCGAGTTCTCTCTCTCGCCAGTCGACTGTCTATTCTCCACTGACTTCTGGTTCCCCATCGGCAAGGGAAATCTGCCCAGCGTATCTCTGCACAGAATTTCCCATCCTGTCTGCTAACAGAATTTCCCACAGTATCTGTAAAAAGAAGAAATCTTTCTCATGATCATTATCATCATTAGTTTCTGGTGGTTGGTATCTCTTCCCTTTGTGTGTTGATCGGAAGCCGCCGCTTATTCTCCGATCATTCTTTGGTTTAGTTGTACTACACATCTGGCATGCGGACAAAGGATCGCATGCACTTCGGATGGGTACATGGACTATGGGATGTAGGGCTTTGTTTGCCTTTCTACTCATAAACATCTCTCGGGGATGGTGTTAGAGTTTATGGTTGCTCTACTGCTAATCAGCGGCGCAACGATTCGTTTGTTTGCGCAACTGTGCCTTAACATTAGAGTCATGCCAGGGGTTTAGGTGTTAATTTTTATTAGCCACCAGGATAGGCATCCGTTGTTCGGTTTATTTACCGACAATGGTATTTCTTTGGAAACATCTCGTTGATGTTTAGGATGGGAGATTGGTGACCTGTATGCGATGCTTTGCTGCGTTTGACGCATTGCTTAGATGCGATGCTTTAGCTGCCCTTTTGAAATTGTTTTAGCATACAATGTATGGATGTGTTGAACTCGGTATTGGAAGCTTTTGAATGTTAGGTTCCTTGGTTTTTGATATCGGATTCAACGTTGTTGCAATTTCATATAACGCTTGTTATACAGGTATGATTACTGACTATTGGGACACGTGTCTGTGGGCACGTGTGCTGCGAAAGGTGAGTAGAGTTCCTTGGCGGAAAGGATAACTCTCCTGTAAGTTGTATGGTTCGTAGAACCGCTACAGTTCCATCTTCCTTTGGTGGAAGAATCCCGCCTTCGTTGCCATTCTCTTGGGCTTGAGAGCTCTAACTGTGGCCGCATTCTCCGACGATTCTCTTGGGAGACCTCATGCAATTCAGCGTTTTCTTTAGCTGCAATGTGGAGTGGTGTCCTCCCGGCCAAAACATTTATGGCATCTTCGGATACCGTTCGGAAAGCAAAGCATACTCTTAATGATGCCAGCCTATGCGCTGAGTTCACTCCCCTCATGTACGACGTATACTGTGCGGCTCATGCCCATATGTGAGCTGCATAAATTATAATGGAGGTGTTCACACTGGTTATGAGTTTCCTTATGTGGGGCCGGGGTCCTCCAACATTGGGTAGCAGTCTCGCCAAAACTTTGCATACTCTTGCCGTTATTTCATTCGTTTTCCTCAGGTGTTCCTTGAAGCTCAACCTGCTGTCGAGTATAACACCAAGATATTTAATATATGGACTGGATCTGATTATTTGTCCTTCTATCGGGGTTTCCATTAGGGGCTTGACAACTTTTTTTTACAATACAACGCAAACCATTTGAGATATTTCAAAAACTTTATTATCGGCTTGAAGTACAATCAAAACTTTTATGAATGGAACTCGACTTCGTTCATATGGCCACCGCGGGCACGTTTGCAGCGGTCGATTCGTTGGGCCCACTTTTCGATGACTCGACCACACATTTCGGCGGAAACGGTCGCTATTTCGCGTTCAATGTTGGCTCTGAGCTCTTCCAACGTGGTCGGCTTGTTGGCATAGACCAATGACTTGACGTAGCCCCAAAGAAAATAGTCTAGAGACGTTAAATTGCACGAACGAGGCGGCCAACCGACTGGCCCATTTCTTGAGATAACACGCTCATCAAACTTACTCTTCAATAAATCGATTGTATCGTGTGCTGTGTGGCTTGTGGCACCGTCCCTTTGAAACCACATGTCGCCCAGGTCCATATCTTCCAATTCGGGCCAAAAATAATCGATAATCATGGCGCGATAACGATGGCCATTCACAGTAACGTGATCATCGTTATCGTCGACAAAAAATATGGACCAGTGACGCCGCCGGCATGCAAACCGCACCAAACAGTTATTTTTTGTGGATGAAGTGGTGATTCATGAAGCACATGCGGATTTTCACCCGACCAATAACGCATGTTTTGCTTATTGACGAACCCATTGAGCCAAAAATGACTTCGTTACTGAAGATGATTTTGCGATGGAATTCATCATCTAGGCGCATCTTTTCTAGAGCCCAATCGCAGAACGTACGTCGTTTCAAATGGTCCATCGGCTTCAATTCTTGAGTCTGCTTGATCTTGTATAGGTGTAAACCAAGATCCTTACGCAAAATTCGCCATAAAGTGGTCTGGGCAATGGCCAATTCTTGAGAACGCCGTGGAATTGACTGATTTGGATCGTTTACTACGGGCGTCTGAACGGCAGTGATATTTTCGACACTTCGACCAACCCGTTGTCTCACTGGCACGGCAACATCACACAACGAATATGTAGACTCAAATTTTTGCACTAAACTTGTTATTGCCTGTCTACTAGGGCGCGAATTACGACCGAAAATTGGAGTTAACGCTCTTAAAGTTGCGGTCACCGACTCCAAATTTCGATAGTAAATTTTTATTATTTGCAGATGTTGTTCGTTCGTACTTAAGCATGATGAAAATGTTGAGTTTACTGAATAAATTGACAGTGACAGTTCGATGATTAGTAAAAGGGTGCGTTCACAAATTAAATTCAAAGTTGTCAAGTCCCTATTGGAAAACCCGATATTTCCAAATCAAGGTGTTCACCTTTCTTGTGGCTGCTTATTAAAACTGCCTCCGTCTTATGTCCAGGTAGTTTCAGTCCGGCCATATCTAGCGAGCATTTAATGCTCTGGATTGCTTGGGAGTAAATATTCTCCCGGTCATCTAGATGTTTAGCGACGGCTACTATTGCCAAATCATCTGCGTACCCAATGATTCCAATCCCTTCTGGTACATTGACTCTGAGCACACCATCATACATGATATTCCATAACAGCGGACCTAATACAGATCCCTGAGGTACACTCGCTGTTATTGTATATTCCTGTGGTCCCTCATCTGTGTCATAGAGCAGTCTTCTATCCGAGAGATAGCTTGCTAATATACGCACCAAGTAGGGGGAGACTTGTAGATCGCCCAACGCTAGAGTTAAAAGCATTTTTAACATCAAGCGTCACCACCGTGCAATATTTTTTTAGTACCACCTAGCCATCGTGCTCCAGCTATCGCATTGCGAGCGATGTCGCACACCACAGATAGTGCCTTTCCGGTTGATCTACCTATCCGGAACCCATACTGCGATTCAGAGAACCCCGATGTTCCCTCAGTGAATTCTTCCAGGCGAGTGGCAATTACTCGCTCAAGGAGTTTTCCTGTTGTGTCCAGCATGGACAACGGGCAATAAGACGACGGCTCTTCTGGATTCTTGACACCTTTCGGTATAAGCACAAGCCGCGGTTTTTTCCATCGTTTAGGAAATTGTCCTGTTTGAAAGCAGGTTGTGAAGAGACTGCTGAAGACTTTCGGCTTTTTTTTTATACACAATTCGAGCAATCATAAACATCCTAATGCATATCTTCACATGCCTGATGTTTTATGACTTGTAAATGCACCAATTCATAAACCAATACCTAATTCCCACGGATCTTGTGTTACCCATCCGAAGGACACCCAAACTCTTGTCTGCATAAGCCAGACGAATAACAAAAGCATAAAACCCAAATTCCAATGTATATCCTAATTATGCATAATAGTTTTATGAGAAATCATAAAACCGAACCATTACCCTAATGAGCACATTGAACACCTCACCCGAAAGCGAGATTTTCCATCTGAAACGTTCGTTTCAAGATACAAAATCTCGATTTGTTTTCATTTATAAGGAAGATGCATCGCGATCTCCGAGAGCAGTTGATAGATGTACATGGTCCCCGGCGGAAGTGCTGCAAGAGACCAACAGGATAGTAAATCCTGAACATAGCAGAACGAAAAGAATAAAGAAGACCTGTACGGTTTAGAAATAAAACGGAATTTTATTCTTGACTGGTTAGTAGAGCTCTGGCTCTCGCCCCTTCGTTTTTCTTCACAGATTTTCGCTGATGCTGAAGATCACTTGCCCCGCGGAAGCCAGCAGAAGCCGCTGGCGGTTGCCCTCTGAGGTTTGCGGTACTAGCTTCATCGACGATCGGTTGTTACTCTTCCCTCAAGGATTGAGGAAGCACGGCGGCGACGGCAACGGGTCGCCTCAAGAGCGGTCAATAGAGATCCCTCATCCTTTTCAAGACCAGGAGACACGCTACCTGGGAGCGAGGCCAATAACTAATACAACAGCGATATCCACCAAAATGTGAATGCGCATCAATTCACGTTGAAAGTGGACTTCAGGCGCACAAATAAACATAGAGAGTCACTCTTTAGCCGAACCACACCAATGTGGAATGCTCCACCTGATCATGTGTTGCCTCGTCGTTGTAATGTCCAGTCATTTAAGACCAATGTACATCGATACCTCCTTTCCTAATCCAGTTCCTCTCTTTCCGTTCACACTGTGCTCTGACACATAAGGGTACTCCAAAATCACCTTTTGTGTGCGCGTTTGTGTCAAAAAAAGAAAAAAAGTTGCTGCCTTTAATTGGTCGAAATCGGAAAATTTGCGTCTACCCGATCGAGATTTGCCTTCAAGCGTCTCATCGCCAGTCGAAAGGGTCTGAAAGCGCTTTTGAGGTGTTCGTTTACTAAGAGTACTCTCTGCGAATGCTTCACATATTTTTTCTTGCTGCTCCGGCACCTTTTGCACCCAATCTGAACTCGAAAGTAAACAACCCCTAATAATTGCGTTGGACACAGCCATGCTAAACAACGAATTTCTGAACTGCAACGTGCCGATGGGTAATCTTTCAGAAAAGCTCTAATGCGTGTACCTCTAGCGTTGGATCGGATTACTATAGCATAAAAAATAACGTCCGTTTTAAAAGCCGGGCGAGCATCCTATCAGGTTGGCAACTAAATATTTGCCGATTTCACACACAGATGTTTTTGGCCATATTTTTTGTGGCCTCTGTCAATGACTTTTTTTTTCTTTTGACATTCGTTAACTGTCAGTCTTACTTTGCCTTAGAAGCAAATTGCGCGTATTTTTGTGAAAAGGTATTAGTTTGGCGCCCGTTTTAATATTGAGTGCAAAAACGAGCTTTTTCATTATATTTGACTTTTTTATTTCCGTAAAGGAAAGAATGCCCCGCAAACTGCTACAAAGTTACATAATGTGTATCATGAAGAAACTTAAAAAGAAGGACAGTGTCGGAATTGGTTTGACAAATTTCGTTCACTGAAAGATGAACAACGATCAAGTCGACCAAGTGGACTTGATGATGATCAAATTGAAGCCATAATCGAGTCGGATCTCAATGCAACTCTACGAGAGATAGCAAAAATTTAAATGTGTCACATACAGCAATTGAGAAGCATTTAAAATGTATGAAACTCGTTAAAAAATTTGATGTTTGGGTTCCACATGATTTGAAATCTCCAAGGAACAGCCCCTGTGATAATACTTGTAAAACGGACAAAAGTTCACTATGCTACTTCGATGTGATAGCGACGTCAGCCCCGATGTCAGCGCTGTCTCCTCGATCAAGCGATTCGCCCGTCTCTGTATGCTCTCAAGTAGGTTGAGAAGCCCAGCTCCAAACATGGGAACAACATTCGAGCCCGGGCCTAATTTGGGATTTATACAGGGGAAGAAGTTGGGCTGGAGTAAAATATTTCTTGGCTCTAAAAAGATAACTCCGTTTTCCAGAGGCAGACCTGGCAATGTTCGACACGTGTTTATGCCACGATACATTCCCACAGACCGTGACCCCGAGCAATTTCATGCTTTCCTCAGATTCAAGGACCTGGCCATTCATCATCAGCTGTGGAACCGATGATCCACTTTTCTTTGTGAGAGATTGGCCTTTCCCCACTGCAAGACATTATCTAAATCGCGGTTTAGAGAGTCGATCTGGCTACATCTCAGCTGGTGCGAATTTGATGCGCTGATCGGTCGATCAGTCGAAAAAGAGGAAACAAGCGTACTATCATCCGCGAAACTGAACACGTTGTTATCCGTTGACTCCAACAAATCATTTAAGCAAAAATAAGGTTGGAGTTAAAATAGAACCTTGAGGCACCTCTGAGTTAACAGGATACAGATCCGAACACTCGCCGACCACAACGACCCGGATCGATCGATTTTCGAGGAAGCACTTCGTTCAGTTGCAAAGCTGCTGGGAAAGTCCATATGAATGAAGTCTGCTCAGCAATGCCCCGTGCCAGACGCGGTCAAGAGTCCTGGAGATATCCAATGCGACCGCCCTTGACTCACCATGCCCCTCAATCGCAGATGTCCATATATCGGTTATAAGGGTTAAAAGGTCTCCTGTGGACTGCCTGCCACCGAATCCGTATTAACGATCATTCAGAAGGCCGTTACACTCCAAATACTTAATTAACTCGACATTGATGACCTTTTCCATCACCTCAGATAACATAGAAGTAATACTCTCGGTCGGTAATTTTGTGGGGACACTTTTTCCCTGTCTTTGGGATTGGCTGAACTCGAGCGATCTTCCAGCAGGTAGGAAAAGTCCTCCGTGCATAAGATAAGCGAAAAGTCTGCCAAGAACCGGCGATAGTTCTGGAGCACAGTTCTTAAGGACTATTGCTGGTATTCCGTTCGGGCCGGTTGCCTTCCTACAATCCAGTTCACGTAGAATGCGTTGAATAGTGCGCGGACGAAATCTCACATCCCGCATGGAAGATCGTAGCGACGCGATCACAGGTGGCTCTAAAAGGCCGGGATCGAGGTTTGAATTCGCCGAAAATAAATTGTGAACACATTAGCTTTATCCTTTGAATTCGTGACTAACGTCCCGCTGTCTGTCACCATCGGAGGGAATGAGGAGGATGCGAAGTAACTGCTGACAGCTTTTGCCATTGACCAGAAGGAGCGCGAACCAGTCGGGCACCGAAGGAGCTTATTGATCACCCCGTCGTTGTGAGCTTTCTTCGCAGTATCAATCGCCTGGTTGCCCGCGTTTCTGATTCTAACAAAATTCGTTCTGTTAACATCGTTGGGATTGGAGCGCCATTGCTTAAAAGCTCTATTTTTTGCCGCTGTAATTTGCTCGCATTTTTTATCAAACCAAGGTTTATCAGACGAACTTCGTTTGATGGAATGTGGAATATACATTTCCATCCCCAAAAGAATAATCTCTGATACCGACTCCGCGAAGCGTTAACATCGGAGTTTCCGAAGTACACCTCGGAACATGGAAAGGATGTGAAGAAATCCCGCAAATCGTCCCAGTTAGCAGCCCCATACTTCCATACATGGCGAAGCTGCCTAGGCCGGTTATTCGCTTGATATGCAAGTGCTTGCGCGACACATACCAAGCAGTGGTCTGAGTTTCCCAGTGGCGCAGAAACCTCTACGGTATAAATACTCGGTTCGGATGTCAAAAACAGATCCAGGGTGTTCGCATAATCGCCTCGGGCATCCGGCATTCGCGTAGGTTTCTCCACAAGTTGAATCAAATTGCGGCTAACGGGGAACATCTCCGCCACCCTCCCAGCCTCGTCGGTTCTGTTAGAATGAACCAACCAGCCGAAATTGTATACATTAAAATCGCCGAGGACGACAATTTCAGAAGCCGGGTGACTGATTTGTACCCAGTCGACGGTACGTGAACGGTGTTCGAAAAATGTCGCTGGTCGATCGTCATTTGGGGAGCGGTAAAGACAACAAAGAAATTTAATAGAATTCCTCAGCACGACCCTCAACCACATGATGTCCATGTTATTGGGTTTCAACGCATCCATCCTCTGGCAAGCCAGACCGGACCACGCGAAGATGCAGACTCCGCCCTTAAAATAGAATTTCGAATGTAAGTCGTATCCTGAGCAACGAAGATATGTCGAATCAATTGACGAATCGACCTGAGTCTCAGTTAGGGCAAGGATATCAGGTTTCGTTGTTTGCACATATTGGCGGACGGCGTTTACAATCGTATTGGTGAAACCGATGCCCTTGATGTTCCTAAATGCCGTTATCAGTAGAACGTCGACAGAGTTTCGATTGTGCGATGACGAATTTCTTAAAGTTCGGTTATTTATCAGAATATTTGCATGCTGTTTCCTCTTATATATTCCCCCCCGGAGATCCGAATGGGAAACTAGTTTACCTCCGGAATTCTTTATATCAGAAGTTACCATCATGACTTATCTCCATGTCAGTCCAGGCCATCAGCCATACATCCGAAACATAGTCGAAGATTTCTCCCGACGATATCGCGAAATGTACAACGTGGCGGGGTGGTATCTCAACTTGGGACCGACTACCACCTAAACCAACATTTTCTCGAACCGGTCCATCAACTAAGCTCCGAAAGATGGCCAGGGATTTCTCCCGACTATTTCACGGAGCCTATAACTTGATGGGGTGGTATTTCACCGGGCGGTTGGGCGTTGGGACGCCACCTACGACTCGGCCTTTAGTCGCCTCTTATGACAAGCCGGCCTAGGTGTGAGTATATTCTAACGCCTTAATCACGGGGCCATTGGTATGTTAATTGCAATGGTATATGGAAATGATGCTTATGCTTATTTGATTGTTCGTTCGGTGTTGCTCTTCACTATTTGATTGTGTATTGTATGTGTACCGAATTGGAAGAGCTATATCGCAAACCTACAATAGTGAGAGTAATCAAGTCGCGAAGATTAAGATGGGCCGGACACGTGGCGCGAATGGGTAACGATAGGACCGTGTGTAGAATTCTTGACGATAGACCAACGGGAAAGAAACCGGCCGGACGCCCGCGACGGAGATGGGAGGACAATGTTAGGTTTGACCTTGAGGAGGTCGGATCGAATGGTCAAGCCTGGAAGGAGAGTGCACAGGACAGGGAACGAAGGCGGAGTCGAGTCGGTGAGGTCATGAACTTCCGGGTTCCTACAGGGCAATAAATAATAATATAATAATTGTGTGTGTATCTCTTAGAAACGCCACAATAGCATACGCTGCCTGATCATGTATTTTCCTCGTCATTGCAAGATTCAATCATTAAAAACCAATGTACAACGATACTTCCTTCCCACGTCCCGCCCTTTTTTTCTGCTCACCCTCTGCTCTGATATTTAAGGTTTTCTCGAAATTCCTTTGATGTGTGTGTTTTGTATATAAAAAACTTAGCGTATGATAAAGTATATATGGTATAACAATGGTTTATTAATGCCTAGTGTGATTCGCTTGTGTAGTCCATCAAAGCCATATGGTGTCGAAGGCTCTTTCCAAATCAGCCGGACGTACACTTCTCCATTAGTTCTTCTATGCGACGGGTGTTGTTTCGCGACTCGCCTTAAAACCAACCGGATTAATGTTATTGTTCTTAACCCATTTAAGCAGGATTTCGTTTCCGACCTTCTCGAATATTTTGCTGATACTCGTTAGCAAACTTATCAATCGCATGGATATTGGGTGTTATTTCTTCTTCCCTTTTTGGAATAGGTTGCATGATAGCCGTTTACCGGCATGCCGGATAGTGTGCAATCTTTAGCGCGTTGTTGAAGAGATCCGCATATATTATATTCTTTCTATAGCGGGAAAGTGGGTACTACATCAATTCCTACTTCCTACTAAGTTGTGGCCGTGCGTAACCCGACATGCCAATTGCTTTTCTTTATTTGATAATGCATATGGTTTTCTCATGTTAATAATTCTTTTTAATATATCCCTGTTGAAAACTTGTTTGATTCGCCTTGTCACCAGCTGTATTTTTATAACTAGATTTCGTCAAGATTCACTTGTGGCGGCATTAAATTACGACGCTTTTAATATTCAAATTGTTATACTATAACTTTGTACCTCAGTAAAATTACAACAGACATTACACTCCCTGAAGGGAGTCACGCTCAGTCTATCGATAGTTTGAGAATAATCATGAGTAAACTGGGAAAGTGAAAGAAAACGACAGTTATTTAGAATTCTCTGGAAATTTCGATGGCATCGGTTTTTGTTGTTGTTTCTTTCATCCACTCAATTGTGCTGATCATGGTATCAGTCGTGTAAACTTCTCATGTTTTCTCATTCTCTTTTAAAGTGAAGTAGTCGTGTAAAAGGTATAAATAGCTAGCTAGATTAAACGATTGAAAATAAATTGATGTTTAAAATTTAGTTAAAAATGACTCATACACATTTCACACGATAAAACCCGAAAAAAACACTTTTTAATAACACTTTCTCCACCATTTCTCCTGGATGCAGATATCTCACATTGGTGTTTATAATTCGCCTAATAATGAATTTGTAATCGAAATATTGATGCTATAAATCAGTTTTGAAAGTCTACCACTGCCGGGTGGTTTTTCACTTCCCTGCCTCCCTGCGTTTCGAACCGATGCCAATTTCTAATTTAGTAGTTCGTTTTTAAGCCTAGGTCAAAGGGTAGTCTCCAGAGCATTAGTCTCCTAAACTTGAATGAACATTGCACTTGAGAGACAAAAGATTAAAGTTGGGAGGTCATGTATCAATATATTAGTCTTCGCGCACGAGTGTTACCTTCAACTACCTGAATCACACAATATTTCAATACTCCAGTCTAACAAAAAGTACTGGGTCACGATTCGAGTGTTTGGAATCAGTACGCACGTGATAATACTAAAACGTTGATAAATCTATTCACAACTGTAATTAGTTTGATTATACACGATCTACGTCGTGTTTCCCCATTATTAATGTGGGTCACTTGATACGTCCCCATCGGCTCCTCATCTACAAACCATTGTAACAAGTTTGTCGAGATTGATGCTAAATAGTGTGATTGGTTAGTCTAGTCGCTTTCAAATATGGTAGTATACGTTGTAGATGTATCATAAGATATAGTTTATATTGTCAGGTCTTATTTAGCTTCTAACTTGTGTCTTCATCGATTACTTTTACATGTCCCCTTGGGCAAATTAATTCTGCTCAAATCTTTCAAGAGACCTATGATACCGCATGACGATAAAGAGATGCATGTTGTCTAGGGCTTGAGCATTTTTCGTATGGTCAAAAATGCTGTAGAATTAAACAATTTCGTACCCTGCCTTACGGAACCCCTGTATTCCCTCAGTCAGGCTATTTATTGTGATATTTATACCCTGTCTTACGTAAACTTGGCAAGAATTTCTCTATTCAATTTCCGAATCTGTATTGTTGTTTTAGTTTTTGGTTTTTGTAACTTCATCCGTGGTTTCGTAGATATGTAAGCAAATCTCGATATTTAAATCCATAGTATCTATTGTATTGTAAGGATACGGCACCGACTTCTGTCGTCTGTGGCTTCTTCTCATTAATTACTTTCATATATATTTCAGCACTAGCTCTAATGGGGTTCATTTAAAGAGGAAACCATAAACATCCAGTTCTGTTGAAACAGATTGGCATACCACCTATATTCTGCCTACTGCATCCACCTATTTCATGGTCAGAATTTGTAGCCATTATCACAAGATTAAGGTTTCACGCGAAGTCTTCTAAACTTCCGATCTCTACGGTGATCGCATCGGTATCAACTCGAGATAGAAACCCACAAAAGCATTTCGGGCAAAAACAAAGCATGCCAAAGCAAAAGCATATAATTAAATATTTCTGATTAAAGAACTGCTTTGATCTAAATTCGATTCCAAGTAGAGCTGCTCATGTTCACTAATTAAATTGATCACCTTCTAATTGAATCATCCGCTTGTGAGGTAGCCTTGGTAGTTCTTATTCCACAGCATGACTATTCAGTTAGGAAATCTTTATTAGAGAAAATTTGTGTTGATTATGGAATTCCCCAAGGTTCCGCTATATGTACCTTCGGGATTGAAAACTTACGAAAAAAATAATAGAAGTACCGAGAAGTGTAATTGGATTTATTTCAATGTGGAAAACTCAAATACAATTTCTCGTGATGTTAGAGTAAAATCATTTGGGAAGATACCATTCAGGGCTTATAGATTCAACTTTCGTACTTTTTAAGAACACTAATGAACGTAAAATGTAATCTACGCTTCAAGTTTCACTCTGTGAATAGGGTTTTAGAAATGATACATATATATAACACACACTTAGATCAGTTAGACTAAAGGCCATGTGTAATTCGTTGCGAAATCATTGGCAGCGACAACTCTGTCTACGGTTGCTTTTGCTTGGCCTTTACTCCACGCATGGATTACGAATTGTTGAGATATAGTCGAAGAGCCAATGGGTGATTGGTGGCTAGACATTGAAATAACTTACCAGCCAATCAAATTCAAAAACGCACAAACTTATTGACCCACACTCGTTATCTTGTCCGATTTACGCCAAATATTTTAACCGAGAAATTTATGGTACTGACAGATTGTGGATACTGATTTTTTTTTGTACCAATCCACTTAATAGTACAGGCATAACACTTGTAAACACTTGTATTGCCAGGAATTGTTAATCAACGCTCTAATTTCACAGTACACGAGTTGAAATTCTTGCTCTATCTGAATGCTCGATAAAAAAAACTTCCGTGATATACACCGATAATTATTCTCGTTGCCAACTTTAAGTCGAAAAAACCGAAATTAATCGCGTTTTTGATGTTATAAACATTATCCAATTTCTCCATTTCCAATAAACGTTTAGACAAACTTTTATTACGGAAACAAGTTATTGGCATCATACAAACACGACCATCTCGAAGAACCGACAATCCTCTAAAATCGAAACTCATTGCAGCCTGTAAACGATTTACGGAAACTCCAAGTAACAAAGGGTTCCCCAATGGGGACGATGTTTTTAAAAATAAATAATGGGTTTTCAAATAGAGACATGTTCCTAAAAAGTCGTAACCATATTTAAATTGATAGAAATGTCATTAGCTGTCATTTGTCTTCAGTATTGTTTGACTTTAAAATAACAAAACATTTTGCATTCATCTCAAATCTTTCGTTTATTTTTTATTATTTAAATGCATATCGTTACCCGTCACAACATCTGTATTAGGGAGCCCATTACAAACCAATAGCACAAAACCGCCGACAATCAGTTACAATTTAATAGGCAACGCAAGTTTAAATAACTTGCACCACTAATTACAAACTCCTTACAAAGAGTATTATTCTTCTCCCAGGAATAATAGGAGGCCAGTTTGATAATATAGTGACTTTTTGAATTTCCCGCGCAGTAACTTTAAATTCAATTGCTGTCGTCAACTGCCATCTATAAATGACAACTGTGAAAGTTTCAGCAAGCTGCGTCATTTAGTTTGTCTTCGACCGTCATTGAATTCAGACCACCTTTTGAATTTTAACAAAAATGGGAAAAAGTGA
Organism: Microdon myrmicae; assembly: GCA_963931805.1. Taxonomy (NCBI): domain Eukaryota; kingdom Metazoa; phylum Arthropoda; class Insecta; order Diptera; family Syrphidae; genus Microdon; species Microdon myrmicae. Next base: position 42,255,639 of record OZ007500.1, read on the forward strand.
ATATCGTGTGCTGATTAAGCATAATCAAGCAAGATCCATAAATTGGGCTACGAACACCCCATCCAGCATATTCTCCAGATTTAGCCTCCTGTGACTATTTCCTGTTTCCAAACCTGAAGAAATGGCTGGGCGGTAAGGGATTTGGGTCAAATGAAGAAATGAAGGTCATCAGAGAAACTAACGTGTATTTTGAGGTCCTTGAGGAAACTTATTATTTGGAAGGAATACAAAAATTGGAAAAACGCTGGACTAAATGTATCGAGCTAAAAGGAGACTATGTTGAGAAATAAAATGCTTCTTTGCCGAAAAAATATCTTATTCAAAAAGTCAAAACTCAATAGTCGTCCCCATCTTCAAAAAAACAAAAAAACGACAGATCTGACTGCGAAAACTACAGAGGAACACCATTGCTCCCAACCACATACAAAATACTAACAAATGTCATACTGGGAAGAATCACACCGTATGCAGAAGAATTATTGGGAGACTACCAATGCGGATTCTGTAGGAACCGGTCAACAAGCGACCAAATGTTCACAATAAGGCAACTACTGCAAAAGAAGTGGGAATATGGAGAGACGCTTCACAAACTGCTCGTTGACTTAAAAAAAGCCTACGACTCAGTCGCAAGGCAAAGACTCTACCATATTGTAGTGGAACTGGGAATCCAAGAGCGAGTTAGAATAGAAAACCACCCCGCAGAACCATTTGAAATCCGGGACGGACTAAAACAGGGGGATGGCCTCTCACCATGTCTCTTTAACCTTGTCCCCGAGTATGTTATAGCGTTTGGGATAATAGTGAAGTGAATTTTCGTTTGGTGTTCTTCACTATTTGCTTGTGTATTGTGTGTGTATCTGTTAGAGACGCCACACTACTCCCTCCTCAGTAACTTCGTTACGATCAATTTCGTGTGCGAACTCAGAAAGGTACAAGACGACAACATGCCCGGATCAACCCTAAACGGGGTCACACAAGTGCTCGCATATGCGGATGACATCGCCGTTTTAGGCGGTAATCTAGAAACTCTAAGTAAAAACAGTGAAATCATCATGCAAGCGGCAGAAGAGGTGGGCCTAGAATTAAATGAAGACAAAACAAAATACATGATATTTATCACGATGGACCTCAGAGAACACACATAAACACCAGGGGCAAGATATTTGAAAATTTCAAAGAATTTAAATATCTGGGAACAATACTGAAGGCCAGTAACAAAATGTCGAAGGAAATTAACAAAAGACTACACTCCGGCAACGCTAATTGGCATGCAGTCAGTAAACTGCTGAAATCCAAACTGCTATCACGTAATATAAAGCTCCGTGTCTATAGAACCATAATCATGCCGATTGTTCTATACGGATGCGAAACATGGGCTCTCACAAAATGGGAAGAAAACAAATTCCGCGCATTCGGATGTCAAAAACAGATCCAGAGTGTTCGCATAATCACCTCAGGTATACGGCACTCGCGTAGTTTCCTCCACCAGTTGACTCAAATTGCGGCTAACAGCGAACATCTCCGCTAGCCTCCGAGCTTCGTCGGTTCTGTTAGAATATACCAACCAGTCAGAGTTGTGTACATTAAAATCCCCAAGGACGACAATTTTAGAACCCGGGTGGTTGATCTGCATCCAGTTGACGGTACGTGAACGGTGTTCAAAAAGTGTCGTTGGTCGATCGTCATCCGGGGAGCGGAAAAGACAACAAAGAAATTTAACAGAATTCCCCAGAACGACCTGCAACCACATGATGCCCAAGTTATTAAACGCCTCCATTCGTTGGCAAGCCAGATCGGACCGCGTAAAGACGCAGACTCCGCCCTTAAAACGAAATCTCGAATGCAAGTCATATCCTGAGCAACGAAGATATGTCGAATCAGTTGCCGAATCGACCTGGATCTCAGTTAGTATTGATGAAACCGATGTCCCTGATGTTACAAAATGTTATCAGTCGAACGCGGGCACAGTTTCGAGAACGAATCGGATTATGCGATGACGATTTTCTTAAAGTTCGGTTATTTATCAAAATATTTGCGTGATGTTCGCCATCTTTTGTACTCGGATTACAGTAGCACAATGCAAGCAAAAAGTACTCAGGAATAAAGTTTGGCCCAGTATATTTTATTATAAGATACATATTATATCCCTGTGCGAAACAGATAGAAATTTATCGCGAATAAGGAGGATAGAAAAAAAAGAATGAATGGCAATAGATTTAGATTTAGGGACAGATTTCGATAATGCATCAAAATTATAGATCAACTGCTTTACTTGCAGCTTTATTCAATAAGAACTTAAAATCATTAATTAACTGAGCTTTTCGATTTGTTAAATCTCCTTAAAAAATCGATTGATCGTACCACCATAATTGACTCATTTAATTGACAATGGCAACTCTTCAGTTATTTCTGATCACATCTTGTCTAATGTCAAACTTGTACCGTTGTTCATGTTGTTCTCACAATCAGTGTAAGAAAATGACTGAAACGAACTTTTCCGTATTTTCCAGAAATTCTTGATGGCCTTCGGCCTGGATCTCCTAGACCGGGACATATCGAACGTGTTGCACAAAAAAATGGCGACACAAATGTTGATGATCCAGTTATTACTCAGCGTTTCCTCAAAATCAATGTACGGCACATCACCGATGGCCAAGGTGTAGTTAGCGGTGTCCTGCTAGTTACTCCAAACGCGGTGATGTTCGATCCGAATGTGTCTGATACGCTTGTCATTGAACATGGCCCAGAAAGTTATGGTGTTATCGCTCCTATGGAGTTGGTTGTCAACGCTGCCATATTTCACGATATCGCTCACATGCGTGTTGCGGGCGGTGAGTCGAGTTCAACGGAGAAAGTTGAGATTTATTACCCAAAGGCAGTGCTTGAGAACCAGCAACCAACAACATCCCGGCAGCTAGAAGGCAAGTTACATCCTCCAGGAGTGAAGTTATACATTTGATTCAAACTAATCCCGTGTTTTTATTTTAATTTGAATAGTTGACGATTCCGTTGAAACTTGTCATGATCAAGGATCAGTTTGTTCTGGTCCCAGTGGTGAAGGTGACAATTTACAAAAGGATTTCGATGACCAAGAACCACCAACTGAGGTAGGTATTAAGAGTGGAGCCGATGGTGAAGCGTATGTTATGTTTTACATATTGTTCTTTGCATCTTCCTTATAGAAGGATGAAAAGGACGAGAAGAACGAGGAAACCAAAGATACGACTAAGACTGCAACTAAAACAGAAGTTGAAAGTGACGATGAGAAAAAGAATCCATCGCTTGTCGATAAGCGTGGCACACTTGAGGAGAGACGGAAGAGTCTCTTAGACCACCACTGGGCTATTCCCAGTAAGGACAGGTAAGACAAAGCAAACTCCTATTGATCTTAGGCTTGCTGTACTTACTAATCGCACGGAAATGTACACAACTAACTTAATGTATAATTAACTCATTGCTGTTCATCGATAAGTGTCCTTTGATATTTATAACTTGAATAATTTGTCGTTAACTCGTGCATGCGAAATACTTTGCGGGATATAACGGGCTGCATGGGTGTTATGTGGATTCGTGTGAACGGTCAGTAATTTATTGCTTATCTATAATAAGTGCATTCCTTCTTTTCATCTCTAAACGGATTAGTTCTAACCTTTTGGTACCTGACTTAGCCTACTGTGGAATTGGGGACAGTTTTTCTTGAAAACAGAATTTTAGTATCCTTTTCTAGCGCGATTCAGTTCTATAGCATTTTGCGAAGTAACGAAGAAGGTGATTCGAACTAATGCTATGAAAGGGTTCGAACCTAAGCACAGTCCCATCAGTCACAACTTAACCAGTAGATTGCTTCATTAATGCTCTGGTTCTGATGATTTATTTTTGTATTCTCTTTTGGTGCTGTGTTTTTCACAATGGTTGGGAGTGCATGCGTCTCTGTTGAAATCGCCACAGTTGCTTCTGGAATCAAAAATTAAATCTTATCTGGGATTAAGTACCGGTCGGAAATTCAGTATCGTCTGTCTCGGTAGCTTCTGAAATTTAGTTCAACCTGGAGTTAGCAACTTGCTTTTACCTGCCACTGGAAATTAGGCTCCATCTTGAGATAATAATTAAGTTAAATCGAGAGTTGGAAATTAAATCCTACTTGGAAATAGAAATTAGGTTTTTTCCGGATCTGAAACCTCCATTTTTCAGGGCGTCAAAAATTCAGTATCAACTTTAGTCTGACCCGGTATTTCCTGAAAATAGGTCCCACCTGGAGTTAAAAATTTGATTTTGTTTGAAATTAGAAATTAGGTCCTACCTGACCATAGAAATTAGGTTCCATCTTGACTTAGGAATTTGGTTCCATCTGGAATTGTAAATTGTGTTATCTGCAAAGCTGTAGCCTCAATTTCTCTGTCTGTCGTGGCAATTTCTGGAATTGAGTTCTGCTGAAGTTTGAAATGAAGTGAACAACACCTTACGCAGTCAGAAATTCAGTATCTATCGTCTGAGGCGATACTTTCTGGACTTGAATCCCATCTTTAAGAATTAAGTCTTACATGGGTATAGGGATTAAGACGCAACTCGAGTTGAAATTAAGTCCAATCTGGACTTAGAAATACGGTCTTACGTGCTTTTAAAAACAAGCTAGTATTTGTGATTAGAAATTAGATCTTACTTAGAGTTAGGAATTAAGACTCAACTCGCGTTGAAATTAAGTCCAATCTGGACTTAGAAATACGGTCTTATGTCCTGTTAAAAACAAGCTAGTATTTGTAGTTAGAAATTAGATCTTACCTAGAGTTAGGAATTAAGACTCAACTCGCGTTGAAATTAAGTCCAATCTGGAGGTAGAAATACGGTCCTACATCCTGTTCAAAAATAAATAGTATTTGTAGTTAGAAATTAGATCTTACATAGAGGTAGAGATTAAGACTCAACTCGAGTTGAAATTAAGTCCAATCTGGACTTAGAAATACGGTCTTACGTGCTGTTAGAAACAAGCTAGAATTTATGATTAAAAATTAAATCTTACCTAGAGTTAGGAATTAAGACTCAACTCGAGTTGAAATGGAATGTCTGACTAACTTATGTTAGCTTATTTATCAGTTGAGTTAAGTTATTTAACTTGGCGAAGAGAGGGATGCACTGACATTCGCGTGTTGAGTGTTCAGTGAGAAGACTTTGAGAATAAGGCCTACTGAAATTTCCCGCAGTAGCGATTTTAGTGTGAGGATATAGGGTTAAAATTCCATCATCATAATCATATATTACATCGATTTCGTTTAACGATGTATTACTGTACAAGTTCGTGTGCTTCTACTTGAAAACGATAGCGTATCATGTGCACGCAGATGTGAAATTTTAGCCACGAAAAGATATTTTAGAATTGAAACGAAGTCCATAGTGTAGCAGAAGCAGTTCTGCTTTACCACGATATATATATATATTTTTTTTTTTTATTACACTTCTATCGGAAAAGGCGAACCTATAGCGCCGAGTATGCGCCCCGAGATGCCACCAAAAAACGGTTGCAGTTCCTCTTGAACAGCTGCAGGTTGTAACGCTCCATGGGGGAAGGGAGTTCCACAGCGTCCCCGCTCTGTAACGGAACGAGTTCTGATGAATGGATGTTCGCGCCCTCGGGAGATGAACCGCAAACTGGTGCGATCCGTCGGATCGTCTTGATATGGGAAGATCATATGTGAATTATATTCACGCAGACTGAAATCCGGAATATTGGCGCCAGCACATACTTAGTTGGAACATTATTGGTTTAGGAATGGACAGATGGGCAGAGAATCCTTAAACCATGGATGTTCCACTGGTCAACGTGAAACTCTTGCAACGTTGCAACGTATCTTCATAAAATAAACAATATCGTCTCAGAGTGGGATTTATACAGAGGTTCGTAATTTTTAAGCGATGTCATCGATATAAGTTTTATGTCCGTGTTGTTCATTGTCCAATAGATCCTCAGATCTCAACCTATTTGTAATTGGTGTTACGCCACTCCCAAGTTTAAGAACATAAGCCTCATAAACGTTCACGGACCTACAGAGGAGTCCCCTGACGAAGAAAAAGAAGAATACTAGGAGAACGTCGAACGGGCCCTCAATGCCTGCCCAAGATACGATGTGAATCTCGTTCTTGATGATTTGAATGCGAAAATAGGTCGGGAGCCGGTTTTCAGGCACTACGCATGTTCCCATAGTTTGCATGAGAACACTAATCACAATGGACTACGAGTCATCGAACTGGCAGCATCGAAAAACTTGATCGTTGCAAGTACCGGGTTTCCGCGTAAAGATATCCACAAAGCCATCTGGGTATCACCTGATGGAGGCGCTCGCAACCAAATTGACCACGTGTTGATAGATCGCCGCCACTCCTCGAGCCTGATGTCGGTACGAACGTACCGAGGTGCCAACGTCGGCTCGGATCACTATGTTGTTGGTACAGTTTTCCGAGCGCGGATTGGCTTACGGATACGTATTGCATCCGCGGATCAGGTTCGAATGAATACGGCTGCCTTACGCATTGAGAACACCAGAAACACCTTTGGTCATGCGTTAAGAATCGCCCTCGAAGAACTCTATGGTGGGAGAGTACGTCCTGGGGGCAGAATGCCGGGTGTAGAAGAGAAATGGACACGCCTTAAGAATACTGTCATTAGTACTGCCAACTCCATCTTAGGCAGTAGTCGTAGAGATCGGAGCGACTGGTTTGATGATGAGTGCAAACTAGCAACTTAACGTAAGAATGCTGCATACCGGGCAATGCAGCAGTCTCGTAGGACGCGGGTACGCGAGGAGAAATACAAAGAGCTCAGAAGATTTGAAAAAAGGCTTCACAGACAAAAGAAAAGTGCCTGGGAAAAAAACCTTGTCTGTGAAATAGAGAAAAGTAGAAAGCGAGGTATGTACCAGGCGCGGAAGTTCTACCAAATAATCCGTAGTATGACGCGGCACACACTACGCTACACTTACTGCAAGGACAGAGAGGGTAATCTGATCACCGATCCTGAAGGCATTCCGGAGCGATGGGAAGTGCACTTCAACGAATTGCTAAATGGTCAGCTCACAGAAGAATTGAGAGCTTCACCAGTGCAAGATCAAGACCAAATGCTGCCGCCACTAAGCATTGAGGAAACAGTAAAAGCCATAAGACAGCTGAAATCACATTAAGCCCCCAGAGCTGATGGCATACCAGCTGAGCTGTTCAAACAAGGAGGGGCAGCGTTACATCACGCGATTCATGAGATCGTGGTGCAGGTGTGGGAGCAAGAAGAGATGCCGGAAGATTGGCGTCGTGGAATAGTTTGCCCCATACATAAGAAGGGAGATATCCCAGTGTGAAGCAACTATAGGGGTATAACATTGGTGACTACCGCCTATAACACTGTCTCCTCTATCCTACAAGATCGGATAGCCCCATACGCTAAAGCCATCATTGGTCAATATCAGTGTGGCTTCATCCCAGGCAAATCAGTGATTGATCAGATATTCACCCTTAGGCAGGCGATGGAAAAATGTCTGGAATTTAAGTTTCCATTATATCATCTATTTATAGACTTTAAGGTCGCCTACGACAGCATAGCCAGGATACACCTATATAATGCCATGAGAGAGTTCGGCATTCCAAACAAATTGATACGACTTTGTAGGCTGACCATGACCAACGTAACTAGTCAAGTAAAAATAGCGGAATTGCTGTCCCAACCAATAAACATCTTTAATGGACTTATTGCGTTTGAAATACTAGTGAAGAAGATCGTGTGATTCGAACTGACACTATGACAGTTTGAATCACGAAAAAAATTAAACCTAAGCGTTACCCATCAGGCTACTGACCGTGTTTAGAATTTGATTTTTAAACTCGAATATACTACACTGATGTGAATTATTTTTGTTATCGCTATGGTATACGGTTCTGATGTATTTTCTTATCGATTTTTTCGTTCGGTGCTCTTCACTATTTTGCTTGTGAATTGTGTGTGTATCTGTTAGAATCGCCACAGACTCCGACAAGGGGACGGTCTGGCCTGCCTCCTCTTCAACCTGGCGTTGGAGAAAGCAATCCGTGACTGGCGTTACAACAAGAGGGACTATTGTCACCAAGTCCTCCCAGATACTTGCCTACGCAGATGACATCGATATCATCGGTAGATCCGATTCGGCTGTAGAGGACTCCTTCACCCAGATCGAGCAGCCGGCACAAAAACTGGGACTGCACATTAATGAGGGAGAAACTAAGTACATTGTGGCAACAGCAACAACATGGGGAAGAGAAGACCTAATGTTGGTCAAACTATCAGGGTAGCGGAGCACGAATTTGAAGTAGTGCAATCCTTTAACTACCTTTGGTCAATAATATCAGCCGATAACAATATGGAAGAAGAAATACGCGAACGGCTGATCAAATCCAACAAAGCCTACTATGGTCTATCAAAGCTCTTTGAATCCCGAAATTTATCCAGAACATCCAAGCTACTACTGTACAAGACCATGGTCTTACCAGTCCTCATGTATGGATCCGAGATCTGGGTGCTCAATAAAAGGCACTCTGAACTCTTAGCCACGTTCGAGAGGAAGGTTTTAAGGAGAATTGTTAGCCCCGTATGTGAGGGAGGACGATTCCGGAGACGCCACAACCATGCGTTGTACGCGATCTGCCTTGAAGCTAACGTTATAAGGAAAATCATGTTCGGTAGACTCCAATGGGCGGGACACCTAGCTCGAATGGGCGAAGAGGAACCTGCCCGGAAACACATTTGTGGCAGGATGTATGGAAGGAGACAGCGCGGCAGACCTTGTCTGCGATGTAGGTATGGCGTAGACCAGGACGCCTAGAGCCTGGGAGTGCCAAACTGGATGACATCGGCTCGAAATCGGGACCGGTGGAGAGATTTGTTAAATAAGGACAAGACCGGATCCCGGTTGTAGTGCCGATGATGATGATGATGATTACGCCACTCCCATACTATGAATCCAAATTAACGGAGTATCCTGGTGTAAAAGACCAAAAAAGCCGATTTAGTCTTTTTGTTTTTTAGAAAAAACTATTAAATACATATTTTTGCAAATTTGAGCATTTATTGTGCATACATAGATTTATTGGCTTAATTCAAGCAGCATAATTACATACATCTAAAGTATATCTAAGTCACAAACTAGAGAGTTTAAGAACTCTACGCTTAATCTAAGGTGCAGTGTAGAGCCTCGTTGGATGAGCCGTAAAAAAAGAAGGTTTTCTTTTAGGTCAAGTGTGTAGGAAATTTAATCAGCATTTAAAGTATTTAAAAAAATTATTATAAAAAAAAAACGTGATTGAAAAAAGTCTATTTCAACTTATTTTTGTTTATAGACTAAACCAAATTTTAACTTCTAAAAATACATTCATCAAGTGGCAAAATTAACCAACTTTTCATTTAAAAAAAAATCATATGAAATAAGTTTAAAATTATGAGTTCTCTTGCACACGCGTTTCAAAAACATGGGTTTGAGAAAAATGCATTTAAAGCGGCCCCCTCTCGAATTTTGTTGTACAGTGTGTTCGGGCATGCGTAGGTTTCGAGCTCATTTTGACCCTCTAAAATGCAAATTCATACTTGGGGTTTTCAGCGCATATTCTACAAGAGGAATACTATTGATTAACACAAAAAAAAAACGTTTTTTTTAAGCCGCTATACCAGGATACCCCCTTAATATAATAACTACTATTGCTTATTGGTTGTGAGAACCCGAATGTTCATGACATCACTAACTCGGCTACACCACCATTTCCTGTCCTGTGGACTCTCCCTCCACTTTTCGCTACCTGATCCAATTTCTTTAAAGTAACGGTTTACATTATCCTCCCATTTCTGTCGCGTTGCAGTTGGTCTTCCTCCAAGAATTCTACGGATTTTTTTTTTAATTATTATTATTATTACACTTCTCTCGGGAATTTGAGATTTATGCAGAAGAAGAAGTTGGGGTGGGATAAAATATTTCTTGGCTCTAAAAAGATAACTCACTTTTCCAGAGGCTGGCCCAGCGATGTTCGGCACGTGTTTATGCCACGATACATTCCCACAGACCGTGACGCCGACTAATTTCAAGCGTTCCCCAAATTTGAGGGCCTGGCCCTTCGTCATCAGCTGTGGAATCGATGATCCACTTTTCTTTGTGAATGGTGTATACTGTGTCTTCGTTGCATTGAAGACGGCGAGATTGGTTTTTCCCCACTGCAGGACCTTATCCAGATCCCGATTCGGGGAGTCAAACTGTCCACATCTCAGCTGATACGACGTAGACAGATTGACTCCCTGAAACTTGACTGTTCTTTTTTTGCCCATTCTCACTACATGCCCGGCCCATCCTATTCTTCGCGACCTGACGACTCTCACTATTGTTGGTTTGAGGTATAGCTCTTGCAACTCACGAGTGTAAAGTTTCCTCCATTGTCCCACCGAAGATACTCCTTAAAACTTTATTCTTGTATACTCGAAATCTGTCCTCTTCTCGTCATGTAAGCGCTCATGTCTCGCATCCGTATAGGATAATTGCCGTGATTATGGTTCTATAAATACAGAGCTTTATATTACGTGACTGCAGTCTCGATTTTAGCGGTTTGCTAACTGCGTACCAACTAACGTTGCTGGAATGCAATCTTTTATTGATTTCTTTTGACTTTTCGTTACTGGCCATCAGTATTGTTCTCAGACATTTAAACTCTTTGACGTTCTCAAATATCATTCCTTTGACGTTTAGGTGTGCTCCCTGATGGCCACTTGATCTCGCCATAACCATATATTTGGTCTTTTCGCTTTTAGTCCTTTGAGTTCCAGGAGTTCTTCTTCCGGTTGCATGCCGATTTCACTGTTTTTACTTGTGGGGAGGAAGTATGGTGCGTCGACGCACGGCGCCGATTCCCTTCCATGTCCATCCATCATTCACTGTGTAAAACTGCAAAAGAAACGCCACCAAAAGGTTCACCAAGAATCAAGTTCAAAACACAGGACCAACACTGCACAGCGAATAAAACACACAGGGTTGATCGTCGTTTAAAAGTTCTTCTTATTTCACGGATTTTCTTGATAACGGCACATGCATATAGCTCTTAATATATATATTGACAGGGTACTTTTATATTTGGTGTTGTTATAAGCTACACTCGACACTGTGTTAAACTGATTTGTGCTTTTAATTCGATGCACGTTACGGAGGCTTGACGTGGAAATGGGGATCTACTAGTTAGCTGAACTCGCGCGGAAACTTGTGTATACTCACCGTACCGGTGGACGGCAGAGGGCACGACCGACTCCTCCGGTGGGTGTAATAAGACTCAGCGATGTGAATTCGCTAGGAAAGCAAATTCGGCCAGTGGTGTATGCTCTCTTGATTAAGGGTTGCATTTCCTATTACAAGAGAAACGTGGTCTCTCTTTGGGGTAAGTAACCGGATCTCATAGAGAAGATCATGGTGATATGCATGTATGTGTACACATTGGTTTTTTTCATGGGACAAGGCCATGAGAACAAGCTGAAAAATCAAGAGGAATAATGGGCATCAATGAGATGTGAGGTCGGCTAAGTAAACAAGCCGTATCTCATTGGGTGTTAATGGATTTCTGTTTGCTCATGCCGCGAGGTCATGAGAAGTGGATCCAGAAATTCAAAGGCATAAAGGAATTCATGTGGTGCGGGTTCAACTAAGTAAACACGTTGCAACTCGTTAGATGCTAGATGCATTTGGGATACTTGAAACAATTTGTTTGTTTGTCGTATCGCCAGAATGCCTGCGGAAGAACAGAGTTCTTTGGTTTGCACATTATGCGTGCTAAGGAAATTGGTTTTAGCGTCTATTGCGCTAATTGTATGCACCTGCGTTGGATTGTTTATCGTTGGGTGAAAAGGTCGCCAGCCAATGTGTATGTAAGGGAATTTATTGTACACATGGTGAGGCTGGGAAAGGCGACGCAATGCTTATTCTCCCTAGTTATGATGGTTACATTATGTGTGAACCGAATTGTTTCTTTACAGGAATTCATCTAGGGAAAATGCATATGGTAAGATTGGGGTTTGCCTGGCAACCGAAGGTGCCGAATTGGGCTTTGGATCCATCCATCCGATAAGATGGACAGAATTCTTGTAGGGAATTTTGAATGCGAATTGGTGCATGAAGGTAAGAATTCCCTTCCAGGAGCTTTAAGATTATACGTTAGGAAAACTTGATGCGTGAAGCATTTACAGGTGCTAATGCAATTGCATTAGCGGGAAATAATGGGAGTTGGGTTGTAGTTATGGGGGGTTCTTCGGATAAGCTAAAAGAACACCTACATACTTACTTACAGTCCAAATGGCAATGTCATCTGCATAAGCGAGTACTTGTGTAACTCCATTCAATGATACTATTGCCATGTTGTCGTCCTATGCCTTTCTGACGACATACTCGAGCACAAGGTTAAAAAGACAAAGTGAGAGACTATTGTCGTATCTTTCTACACAACATTTATTTTTATATACGACTTTGATACTTTCTGAATTTCTTTTGGTGTTTTCCACTATTGGCTTGTATCATCATCATCATCGGCACTACAACCAGGCTCCGGTCTTGGCCTTATTTAACAAGTCTGAGGCTTGTTAAATTTTCCATAATTATTTGTTTTTCCGGGCAAGGTTATTAGCCTTGCGCCAATTGGCTTGTATATTGTGTATGTATTTGTTAGAAATGTCACAATACAAATCCTACAAATCGTGGTAGAAGATGTGTGTTATATCTGATGTACTGTTTTCACTGTTTTGCACCAAAGTTTGGCCGTGAAAAAACTTTTTTTCTGGATGGGTGCCGCATTTGCTCACAATGGCATAAAGTCAGCCACGATGCACTGTGTTATAAGTCACTGAAAACGACAGCCAAACTTCAGGAATTGGTTCGAATTGATTCCTCATCTACTGTGTTCTCCAGATCTGGCCCACAGTAATTACTGGCTATTTGCAGACTTGTTGGTGTACCTCCACAATTATTGGCCAGATTTAAACGGACGAACGGCTTTCTTTTTCTAGTAGTCTTTATTTTAAACAAGTCGAATGCACCACTGGTGCTGCCGGATACTAATTAATTCCGCCTATAACGGAACTTCCTATTTATACCCAAAATCAAATCAGAATTTCACATTCCTTCCCACGATTCATTTCTCACCTTGAGACAGCCACCTGATGCCAGCCCCAGTCGAAGGCCATGCCAACGACGATGGGAACTGCAACGTTGCAATTTTGCCGCCATTCACCCTGAGGCGGCAACCTTACGCCTACTCTGACAGCAGCTCCACCCCACGGCCATGGAAAAATTTCGATTCAAGGTGATGCGAATCATAGCAAATAGCATGCAGGTGCATTGACATGGGTGGAATTTCCTTGGGGTGTTGGGTGATCATCAAGGTGATGAGATTTTTCGTTTGCTTATAGCAAATAGCATGCAGGTGCATGGGCATGGGTGGATAGAACGTGGGAATTGTAGAATTGCAAGTTTAGTTATGGGAACGGAAAATGTATGATAGGAATTTGCGTTTAGGCATGTGATAAAGTTTCAAAGCTACACTGAAAGAATTCTGTCAGTTGTAACAGGGAATTAATTTTGATGCGACAACGAAAGAACTCTTTTGGTTTAAAGTGATTAAAACTTTAATGTATGACCGTTAATGTCATATATACATGCAACATTATTTATTTGTTGGAATTATGATTTAGTTTAGTTTAATTTATGACAGTTAATGTCATATATGCATGCAACACTATCCCCATGTTTTAAACCGTCACGGATTCCAGTGTATCTGAGCCGTCATTTTCTATTCTAACTCGTCCTTTATTGTCGTTCATGCCGATTTGAAAAAGAGCGGCATATTTTTTTCAGGATTTCCAGCTCGATTACAATGTGATATAGTTGTTGCCTTGCGACTCGAGTCGTTGGCTTTTTTGAAGTCGATGGAAAGTTTGGGGACCGTCGCTCCGTGTTCCCACTTGTCTTCCGATAATTGCCTTACTGTGAACATTTGGTCAAATCAGTATAATAATATTTCGATAATAATGGTCAGTGAGGAGTGCAATAGATGCATAAAAATATAGAAAAATGTATGGAATTTGTCGATCAATATATACGCTATCGCACGTAGTTCCACAGAAAGAGTCGTTATCGGATTCACACGCATTTGGAGATTCCTCTGTTTACTTAAAATTTTAAATTATTTAACGCGAATTAATGAGTCAAATGCGGGATGTCCAAAATATATAACTTTATTTAAACTTCATTTAAAATTATTTCGTATATTCACTGATCCAGGCTTAACACTAACTTATTGTGACTTGAGTTTGTGACTTGAGTTCTGTATTTATATGATTTTTCTATTGTGCCGACTTTCGTTGTTATCATGTGGGAAAGTCTATCGTCAATCGTGTTGGCTTTCGTTGTTATCACTCGAGAAAGTCTATCGTGTTGGCTTTCGTTGTTATCACTCGAGAAAGTCTATCGTGTTGACTTTCGTTGTTATCATTCGGGAAAGTCTATCGCGTTGAATTTCGGTGTTGTTGTGGGGGTGTAGAAGTATTATGCCGATCATGGGCACAGATTCACTTTCTTCCCCACTGCACTCACCGATTGTTCCGCCTTAAATTGTTCAAGAGAAGAGAATAAAAACGCACTGATGTTGTTTATCCTGTTAATAGGTTCCTTTTTATTTAACTTGATGTAGACACAATGGAATTTCGAATATTTGATTATAAATTAAGCTCACTGAAAGATCGCTTTACTGACTCATAACCGAAGGAAAACTTAACGGACGACTCGTACTGATGACACGTATGTGCGCTTTACAGGTTGAAATCTGACTGCCTGAAAAAGGGATGAAGATGGGTAATTTACTTTTGCACCGGACAACCAATAGACATCATCCTTTTGCGCTCTAATTGCCACGCCCGTCGATGTGTGGTGAATACATCGGTCAATTCGATAGTCGACGAACATGGGAGAATGAGAGAACAGAAACACGATATACGATGATCTCGGGGTGGGTTTGGTGCTGGTATCAAATGCAGTTTCTGAGAATGACATACTGCCCTAGTGTTACGGCTGTGGTGATCTCAGAGTGCATTGAACCGTATGGAGACAGAATTACGGAGGAGAGGAAATGTGGCCGGTGCTATTCACCTGCGAAAAGAGATCATTGATCCCAAGCGAATTGATGATCTGCGGAGAAGCCGAAGTGACGCCAAATTGGCTAGGGTAATTTATCATGAGAACTAATTAAATATTTTGATAAATTCCCCAGAGGTTTCGCTATGATGCGACGGCGTAGTTTGCTTCGACTTGTTGTTGCTAGCCGACATGATGTGATTTCCGATGGAAATCTCATGGGCTAGCAAAAATGGAGTTGCCGTATGGCAAACGGGTAGCTAAACTCAATTATCCATTATCTGCATAGGATAATGAGTTTAGCTATGCGTCCTTTGGGATATCAATGATTCTCAGATGAATACCGAGTGCTGGGATAGGGCTTAGTATGACACGCTGAAAGCGGTCGAAATAAGGCCGACATTGTGGTTGGAATTGTGGGTTGGTTCTCCATGTAATATAGAGAACCCCCGCATTGTCATGTGGGAAAGGCTATCGTCAATCGTGCTGAATTTCGTTGTTATCCTGTGGGAAAGTCTCGTGAATCGTGTTCACTTTCGTTGTTATCATTCGGGAAAGTCTATCGTATTGACTTTCGGTGTTGTCATGGGGGAAAGTCTATCGTCAATCGTGTTGGGTTTCGTTGTTATCATCGTGTTGGCTTTCGTTGTTATCATTCGGGAAACTCTATCGTGTTGGCTTTCGGTGTTATCATGTAGGGAAGTCTATCGTCAATCGTGTTGGGTTTCGTTGTTATCATGTGGGAAAGTCTATGGTCAATCGTGCTGACTTCCGTTGTTATCCTGTGGGAAAGTCTATCGTCAATCGTGTTGACTTTCGTTGTTATCATCGTGTTGGCTTTCGTTGTTATCATTCGGGAAACTCTATCGTGTTGGCTTTCGGTGTTATCATGTAGGGAAGTCTATCGTCAATCGTGTTGGGTTTCGTTGTTATCATGTGGGAAAGTCTATCGTCAATCGTGCTGACTTCCGTTGTTATCATGTGGGAAAGTCTATCGTCAATCGTGCTGACTTTTGTTGTTATCCTGTTGGAAACTCTATCGTCAATCGTGTTGACTTTCGTTGCTATCATTCGGGAAAGTCTATCGTGTTGACTTTCGGTGTTATCATGTGGGAAAGTCTATCGTCAATCGTGTTGGGTTTCGTTGTTATCATGTGGGAAAGTCTATCGTCGATCGTGCTGACTTTCGTTCTTATCATGTGGGAAAGGCTATCGTCAATCGTGCTGACTTCCGTTGTTATCCTATGGGAAAGTCCATCGTCAATCGTGTTGACTTTCGTTGTTATCATTCGGGAAAGTCTGTCGTGCTGACTTTCGTTGTTATCATGTGGGAAAGGCTATCGTCAATCGTGCTGACTTTTGTTGTTATCCTGTTGGAAAGTCTATCGTCAATCGTGTTGACTTTCGTTGCTATCATTCGGGAAAGTCTATCGTGTTGACTTTCGGTGTTATCATGTGGGAAAGTCTATCATCAATCGTGCTGACTTCCGTTGTTATCCTGTGGGAAAGTCTATCGTCAATCGTGTTGACTTTCGTTGTTATCATTCGGGAAAGTCTATTGTGCTGACTTTCGTTGTTATCATGTGGGAAAGGCTATCGTCAATCGTGTTGACTTTCGTTGCTATCATTCGGGAAAGTCTATCGTGTTGACTTTCGGTGTTATCATGTGGGAAAGTCTATCGTCAATCGTGTTGACTTTCGTTGTTATCATTCGGGAAAGTCTATCGTATTGACTTTCGGTGTTGTCATGTGGGAAAGTCTATCGTCAATCGTATTGGGTTTCGTTGTTAGCATCGTGTTAACTTTCGTTGTTATTATCGTGTTGGCTCTCGTTGTTATCATTCGGGAAACTCTGTCGTGTTGACTTTCGTTGTTATCATGTGGGGAAGTCTATCGTCAATCGTGTTGGGTTTCGTTGTTATCATGTGGGAAAGTCTATCGTCAATCGTGCTGACCTTTCGTTCTTATCATGTGGGAAAGGCTATCGTCAATCGTGCTGACTTTTGTTGTTATCCTGTTGGAAAGTCTATCGTCAATCGGGTTTTGGGTTTCGTTGTTATCATTCGGGAAACTCTATCGTGTTGGCTTTTGATGTTATGTGGATAAATTCTATTATGTTGGCGTTGATTTTATATTTAGATGAGTCCAATCTTGCGGTTGATTATATTATTTTGTGTGGAATGTAACTCACGCGACCCTTGTTTAAGAGACGTTTGAGCGAAAGTTGGCACGAATGTGCTGTTCGCCGGCAGCTAACAATATTGTAGAAACCAATTAAAGTCCGAGCACAAATCGCGCTCCTACTATTTGCTGAATAAACATAATACAAACGGAAATTCGTCTTTGGATAATTTTACGGCAGTCTCACCTTCGATTTGTTTAGTAATTTTATGTTTGCATTTTGTTGGTGTGAGGTATATGTCTATTTGAACCTCTATAGTGGATTCCCAAAGGTTGGCCAGTGGTCGCATCTGGGTGGAGATGAACATATGTAGGCAGTAACTTTTCCACTAACATTTAATAGTTAGAACTCCTTCCCTTCTCTATTTGTGGTACATCCTTTGATAATATAAGTATATTGATGATTTTACTTACTGCGTGTGAATTATTAAAAAAAATAATGGGTTTTCCAATATGGACTTGACAACTTTTTTTCGGTAGTAAATTTTTATAATTTGCAGACGTTCGTTCGTGCACTTAACCATGATGAAAATGTTGAGTTTACTGAATAAATTGACAGTAACAGTTCGATGATCAGTGAAAGGGTGCGTTCAAAAATTAAATTCAAATTTGTCAAGTCCCTATTGGAAAACCCGATACTTGTTTGTCAATTAAATTATCGGTTAGCTTGAATTAAACGTCTTCATACCACCCGTCTCTGAATGTATGCTCTTTTCACTGTAATATTAAACTATTAATAACAATGATCCACAATCTTACAGCGAATATCAATACACTGCATGATATGAACTTCACAAGTAAACATACGACTGTATTCGTAATGTGAAATTTTTTTTTTGAGAATGAGTTTAAGTGTGAGTAAACATTTAGAACAAAGTACTAAACTCTGTTTATTATCTCCAAATATTCAAGTTATTAAATAAATTTTCTATTTACTTTTCATTCTCCGCTTTATCTTCGCATCGAAACGAAAAATAATGAACATATTCCATTCACGTGTTTCATTTATCCTTGTTCATCTGAATCCTTTTCACAATTTTTCCCATCTCACATCATCATACTATTTTTCCTGATCCATCAAATCAAATCAAAAAAAAAAAAAAAAAAAAAAAAAATCGCCGACGCAACATCATCCAGAATCTGTTTGTCTATATCCCGAAGATCGTCAGACGAAGAGGCAGACAATGAATCAAACACAACAGTTGATAGTGGAGCACGGGCCCAAGGTCCTCCCTCGGCTACGTCATCTATTAGTGGTGCTGCTGGTGTAGGCATGGGTAACATTGTTACTGCGCCTGGTGTAGCTGCCATTGAACTTGACAATATGGACGAGTTATCCAAGCACTCACGCTACGACTCCGGCATCGATATACGTGATCCAATACCAATTGTACAACCCATACCAAAGAAGGCCGTCTACAGTGATGCAGACATAGTCCTAAGTTCTGACTGGGTACCACCGAAAACTATCTCACCGGCCAACATCGGTGATGCACATGCTCCGCCTAGCTTGGATGCCTCGTCAACTGGACGCAAGAAGACCTCAAGTGTTAGCTTCAGCGTTGACGACAATGAACCTCAAGTTATTCAACAGTCGATTAATCAAACTCAACCAGACAAGTCTGCCGATAAGAAAAATAAGGTGAGTACCTCAACCAAGATTTATTTCTATCATTCTAGTCCATATTCTGTAAGCATGTCATTAGGTATTGTCCTCTGACTTTTTATGCAACTCAAAGACACAATTTATTCAGGTAAAATTAAATTAGAACAAATGCCACATTTGGCTTGAAACGGGCAGAAAGATTTTTCTTTTTGATTGCAATTACATGCAGCAGATTTGTACATTGATTGATGAATCTTAGTTTTTCAATATAATCGTGAGCTACAATTCGGCCGGATCCCTCAAAGTCAAAGCGAACAAATTTATAATCACCACAGTATTAGAAAACGCTCTTTGATACTTCATATTATTAGTCTTCTAGCTATAAAACCACTTTGTTCCAGACTGTATCCAGTTGCCATTGCAACTAATTCAATTTGTACATCTACTTTCAGATGCTTAAGAGACTATCATATCCTCTTACTTGGGTCGAGGGCTTAGCAGGAGAAGCCGGAAGTGTTCCCGGTTTCGGTGGTGTTGGTAAATCCAGTGACACCGATTCAGCTCCCAATACCGGCGATTCAAATCAGAGTGTATTTTCGAAAGTATTCTCTAGGTAAGTATCGATAACTTTTCTGATCGTATAGACGATGTGAATTAAATGAAGAGTAGCAAACACTTTGTATAACATCGATCAGGAAACTCTTTGAAATGACTTAGTAATTGGATAAATCATTTTTCTTTTTATTTTAAATGCTCACCTTGGGATTTGGCAAAATGATTGTTTTTTAAATCACACTCACATGAAAATACTTGCAACACGTGCACCACATGCGCATCACTTATTCCTTCCCTTCACACTTTCACATCTTGAATGTTTTCACACAATCCACTAATACATGATTCGATTACATGCTTCTGATATGGTATTCATGAATTTATTCGAAATAATTAAATAAAAACAAAAATATGTACAGCTCACCAATAACATTGGTGTCCGAGCTGGGTGGAAATTTGTTTTCAAAAACTCCATCTGAGGATTCTGGAGGCTCTCCTGCGCCTCCATTGACTCCACATTCGACACATTCTGAGGGTCATGGTACCCCCGGGTAAGGGATTATAGTTTATCTATTATTATTATGTTTTACTTTTCACCAATCTCTTGTTAAGATGACTAAAAAAAAAACGTTGTACAATTTATGTATGTTTTGTTTTTAATAATTCGTGTAATTATGAATTGGTTTGATGAGTTTTGTAAAATTTCGATCGATGTGTAGGGAATGTTTTTATTTAGTTTCATTAGATTTATATTTTACCACTTTTGTAAATAAGTTAAACTTTTTCTGTTGAAAACTTTAGTTGTTATTTGTATCGCTCCTTGCAGCGTGCTTGTCTGTGGCTATAAGTCTGCCTATTGAGTGTTTCTGAACCGTATTTTCCTTGAAATACTCTTTGTATACATACCAATTGTTCTTTAAGGATATTTGTATTTTTATATTACGTTTGTTCATCTCTGCATTTTAAACTGGTGTTCTCCTTTTGTACATTAAAATTGTTAGTGTGAGTATATTAAATATGCACGTAGTGAGTCTCGAAACATCACACCCTTTGATCTATTTCTAAGTTCTGTTACGTTTCTAATTTACTATTAGGATTCATATTTTTTTTAATGTTTAATTTTCTATTCGTCCTATTTTATTTTTAACTGAATTGCTTTTTTTGAATGAAACATTGTTCACAGCACTGTTGTATCTTTAAATGCTACTTCACCAAAACAGGCACAGGCTATTGATATATTTCCTATTTCTATGTTATAATTAATTCGCTAATTTAATTTAGACTATTTTCTTCAAATGTGTTCTCCACACTTTGTATACCATCGAGCAGGAAACTCTTTGAAATGACTTAGTAATTAGTAACAATTTAGAAACAGTACACAGTAGCATTTTTCCGTCCTAAATGTTTACTAATGACCTTGCTACGTAATGAATGACAATTGATTTAGAGGGAATTAACCGATACTCTTACTATTAATACAACTATAGCGTTTGAAATAATAGTGAAGAAGAACGTGTGATTCGAACTGACGCTATAACAGTTTGAATCACCAAAAATTGTACCTAAGCGTTACCCATCAGGCTACTGACCGTGTTTAGAATTTGATTTTTAAACTCGACTATACTCCACTGAAGTGAATTATGTTATCGCTAAGGTATACGGCTCTTATGTATTTTCTTATTCGATTTTTCGTTCGATGCTCTTCACTATTTTGCTTGTGAATTGTGTGTGTATCTGTTAGAGTCGCCACACAACTATTTATTGGCCTGTAGGAACCCGGAAGTTCATATCCTCACTGACTCGGCTGCGCCATGGTACCCTGTCCTATGCACTCTCCTTTCACGCGTCACCCTCTGATTCGACCTCCTCAGGGCGCACATTACATTGTCCTCCCATCTTTGTCGCAGTCTCTTTCCCGTCGGTCTCCCGTCAATAATTCTACATACGGTTCTGACGTTGCCCATTCTCGCTAAATGCTTGGTCCTTCTTAGTCTTCGTGAACTGATTATTCTCACTATTGTAGGTTTATTATTATTATTGTTATTTGTTGGCCTGTAGGAACCCGGAAGTTCATGACCTCACCGACTCCACTCCGCCATCGTTCCCTGTCCCGTGCACTCTCCTTCCACGCTTGACCAGCCAATCCGATCTCCTCAAGGTCAAACCTAACATTGTCCTCCCATCTCCGTCGCGGGCGTCCGGCCGGTCTCTTTCCCGTTATTCTACCGTCAAGAATTCTACACACGGTTCTATCGTTGTCCATTCGCGCCACGTGCCCGGCCCATTTAATCTTCGCGACTTGATTACTCCCACTATTGTAGGCTTGCGATATAGCTCTTCTAATTCGTGATTATGGAGTTTCCTCCATTGTCCTGCCTCCTCGTCATATTTACCTCCAAAGATACCCCTCAAAACTTTATTCTCGAATACGCGGAATTTGTTTTCTTCCCGTTTTGTGAGAGCCTATGTTTCGCATCCATATAGAGCAATCGGCATGATTATGGTTCTATAGACACGGAGCTTTATGTTACGTGATAGCAGTCTGGATTTCAGAAGTTTACTGACTGCGTACCAATTAACGTTTCCGGAATGCAGCCTTTCGTTGATCTCCTTTGACATTTCGTTACTGGCCGTCAATATTATTCCCAGATATTTAAACTCCTTAACGTTCCCAAATACCTTTCCCCTGACGATTTTGTGCGTACCATAAGGTCCGCATGTCCAGCCGTAATCATATATTTTCTTTTGTCTTCATTGATTTCTAGGCCCACCTCCTCTTCCGCTTGCATGATGATTTCAGTGATTTTACTTACTGTTTCTAGATTGTCGCCCAGAACGGCAATGTCATCCACATATGCGAGCAGGTGTGTGACTCCATTCAGGAATACTCTGGCCCCCTTGTCGCCATGCATCTTTCTGATAACATACTCGAGCACAAGGTCAAAAAGACATGGTGAGAGACTATCCCCTGTTTTAGTCCCGGATTTCAAATGGTTCTGAGAGGTGATTTTCTATTCTAACTCGTCTTTCGGGATTCCTAGTTCAACTACAATACGGGCGAGTCCTTGGCTTGCGACTGAGTCGTAACCTTTTTTGAAGTCGATGGAATGTTGTGGGACCGCCTCTCCTTATTCCCACTTATTTGGTTAGGAGCAAAGCCTCTGTAGTTCTCACAGTCAGACCTGTCGCAGTTTTTGAAAATAGGGATGATTAGGGAGGATATGGGATAAGGAAGTCATCCTCCCGGAATGACTTCCTTATCCCATATATCCACAAATCCCCTCTCCTTATTCCCACTTCTTTTACAACAATTGCTTTCCTATGAACATTTGGTTTCTTGTTGAACGGTTCCTGCGGAAGCCACACTGGATGTCTAACAGTATTTCTTTTGTATATGATGTGATTCTCGTCAGTATGACATTAGTATTTTGTATGTGGTTGGGAGCAAAATCTCTGTAGTTCCCACAGTCAGATCTGTCGCCTTTTTTGAAAATTGGGACGACTATTGAGGCTTTCCATTCTTCCGGAGTGACTTCCCTATCCCATATTGTTTTGATGAGTTGGTGGATCTTTGGCGTCTCTAACAGATACACACACAATACACAAGCAAATAGTGAAGAACACCAAACGAAAATTTAATAAGCAAATGCATCAGAGCCGTATCCCATAGCGATAACATAACAATTCACATCAGTTGAATATACTTGAGTTTAAAAATCGAATTCTACACACGGCGGTGGCCTGATGGGTTGCGCTTTGGTTCAATTTTTGGTGATTCTAACTGTCATAGCGTCAGTTCGAATCACACGTTCTTCACTATCATCCCAAACGCTATAGGGTTGCTTCTCTTACACATGCTTCATAAGCTCTGCCGGCATGCAGTCGACCCCGCTGTTTTTCAGTCGATTTATTGCGTCTTCTACTTGTTGAAGAAGGGCTCTGGTATCAGTGGCTCGTTTGCATGTACCTCTCGTACATTTATTCGTGGTGGTGATTGGTGTGCACATTAAGGCGATTTTCGAAGTACTGCTTCCACCTTGTCACGATATTTTGTGTTTCTGTGACCAGACAGCCGTTTGCGTCTCGAATTATTTTGGCTCTCCCTCGGTACCCTTTTCTAATCGAATTTATGCCGGCATACGTACATCCTCTGATGTCCTTCGCTCTGACATTTTCTAAAAAATTTTCGAGCCTATTATGCTCCCATTCGCGTTTTTCTCCCTTTGAAAAGTCTCGTTGTCTCCTTCCGAATTGTCGCGTATCTTTCTGCGTTGACTTCATCATATCATTAACCGATAAAATCAAGAAAATATTTGTCGCAAGTACATCTGTGTACCACATTTCGTTTTGCTACAGAACAGACATTTTCTGTACCTCGAGTCCTGTTAGTGACATATCGTCTTACTCCCCGAATGACAATCGACCAGCGACATTTTTCAAACATCTTTCACGTACTGTGAACTGGATACACATCAACCAACCAGCTGATGGCCAGGCCATTAAATATATGGAAAACATGCATTTTCTTGACATCACTGTCTGTGGCAATGTGTCGTAGCATGAACACGTATCAATTGTCACCAGGTCCACCTCCAGAAAGCAGAGTTATCTCGTGAATAATAATCATCATCATCATCGGCACTACAACCGGGATCCGGTCTTGGCCTTATTTAGCAAGTCTCTCCTTCAGTCCCGATTTCGAGTCGATGTCATCCAGTATGGCACTCCCAGGCTCTGGGCGTCCTGGTCTACACCATACCTCTATCGCAGACAAGGTCTGCCGCGCTGTCGTGTTCCATACATATTGTGACGCATATGACAATCAGTACTAGAATATTCTAGAGAGTCCGAAACAGAGTACTAGAATATTCTATAAAGTAATGGAAAACTGGAGACAGTGGACAGTAGAACATTCAAGACTATGGAACGGACGGAAACGAAACGCCGAATCAGAATAAGCAAACGGTATAAATACGTCGCACACAGACTATGGAGATGAGTAAGAAGTAGAAGGGCAAGCAAGCGATAAGTAATGAGTAAGAAGTAATAAGTGTGGAAGCGATAAGTACGGAAGCGATAAGTACGGAAGCGATAAATGAAGAAATCGTTATGTGTACGGTAAAAAGTAACGGTTTTTATTAACGGACTAATAAAGTGTCACATTAATTCAAAATCGATTCAACGGCTCTTATTTATTCAAAATAATTAATCCAGCGAACCCTAAGCTCGCTACAATATTGTCTCAAATGACTTTCCAGGCAGGCTCCTCTTCGCTCATTCGAGCTAGGTGTTCCGCCCACCGGACTCTACCGAGCTTGATTTTTCTTACAACATTAGCTTCAAGGTAGATTGCGTACAACTCATGGTTGTAGCGTCTCCGGAATCGTCCTCCCGCATATACGGGGCCAACAATTCTCCTTAAGACCTTCCTCTCGAACGCGGATAAGAGTTCAGAGTGCGTTTTATTGAGCACCCAGGTCTCGGATCCATACGTGAGTACTGGTAAGACCATGGTATTGTACAGTTGTAGCTTAAATGTTGTGGATAAATTTCGGGATTTAAAAAGCCTTGATAGACCATAGTAGGCTTTGTTGGATTTGATCAGCCGTTCGTGTATTTCTTTTTCCATATTGTTATCGGCTAGTACTATTGACCAAAGGTAGTTAAAGGATTGCACTACTTCAAATTCGTGCTCCACTACCCTGATAGTTTGACCAACGTTAGGTCTTCTCTTCGCAGAAGTTGCCACCATGTGCTTAGTTTTTCCCCCATTAATGTGCAGGCCCAGTTTTTGTGTCGCCTGTCCGATCTGGGTGAAGGTGTTCTGTACAGCCGAATCGGATCTAACGATGATGTCGCTGTCATCTGCGTAGGCAAGTATCTGGGAGGACTTGGTGACAAAAGTCCCTCTAGTTGTAATTCCAGGGTCGCGGATTGCTTTCTCCAGCGCCAGGTTAAAGAGGAGGCAGGCCAGACCGTCCCCTTGTCGGAGTCCATTAAAGATATTTATTGGTTTGGACAACAATCCCGCAATTTTTACTTGACTAGTTACGTTGGCATAGGCGACCTTAAAATCTATAAATAGATGATGTAATGGATTCTTAAATTCCAGACATTTTTCCATCGCCTGCCTAAGGGTGTATATCTGATCAAATCTGATCTGCCTGGGATGAAGACGCACTGATATTGACCAATGATGGCTTTAGCGTATGGAGCTATCTGATCTTGTAGGATAGAGGACACTATCTTATAGGTGATGCTCAGCAATGTTGTAGCCCCTATAGTTGCTGCATACTGTGATATCTCCCTTCTTATGTATGGGGCAAATTATTCCACGACGCCAATCTTCCGGCATCTCCTCTTGCTCCCATACGTGCACCACGATCTCTTGCGTGATGTAACGCTGCCCCTCCTTGTTTGATCAGCTCAGCTGGTATGCCATCAGTTCCGGGGGCTTTATTTGATTTACGCTGTCTTATGGCTTTTAATGTTTTCTCAATGCTTGGTGGCGGTAGCATTTGGTGTTGATCTTGCATTGGCGGAGCCTCCAATTCTTCTGTGAGCTGACCATTTAGCAATTCATTGAAGTGCACTTCCCATCGCTCCAGAATTCCTTCAGGATCGGTGATCAGTATACCCTCTCTATCCTTGCAGTAAGTGCAGCGTGGTGTGTACCGCGTCATACTGGGGATTATTTGGTAGAACGTCCGCGCCTGGTGCGACCCCGCTCTCTACTTTTCTCTATTTCACAGACAAGGTTTTTTTCCAGGCACTTTTCTTTTGTCTGTGAAGCCTTTTTTCTGATCTTCTGAGCTCCTTGTATTTCTCCTCGCGTACCCGCGCCCTATGAGACTGCTGTATTGCCCAGTATGCAGCATTCTTACGGTTAGTCGCTAGATTGCACTCATCATCAAACCAGTCGCTCCGATCTCTACGACTACTGCCTAAGATGGAGTTGGCAGTACTAATGACAGTATTCTTAAGGCGTGTCTATTTCTCTTCTACGCCCTGCATTCTGGCCCCAGGACTTACTCTCCCTCCATCGAGTTCTTCGAGGGAGAGTCTTAACGCATGACCAAAGGTGTTGCTGGTGTTCTCAATGCGGAGGGCAGCCATGTTCATTCGAACCTGATCCGCGGATGCAATACGTCTCCGTTAGGCAATCCGCGCTCGGAAAACTATGCCAACAAGATAGTGCTCCGAGTCGACGTTGGCACCTCGGTACGTTCGTACCGTGAGGCTCGAGAAGTGGCGGCGATCTATCTACACGTGGTCAATTTGGTTGCGAGTGGCTCCATCAGGTGATACCCAGATGGCTTTGTGGATATCTTTACGCGGAAACCTGGTACTCGCAACAACTAAGTTTTTTGATACTGCCAGTTCGATGACTTGTAGTCCATTGTCATTAGTGTTCTTATGCAAACTATGGGAACCTGTGTAGTGCATGAAAATCGCCTCCCGACCTAATTTCGCATTCAAATCACCAAGAACGATTTTCACGTCGTATCTTGGGCAAGTATTGAGGGCTCGTTCGACATTCTCGTAAAATTCTTCTTTTTATCCTCAGGGGACTCCTCTGTAGGTCCGTGAACGTTTATGAGGCTTATGTTCTTAAACTTGCTTCGCTCACGAAGAGTGCATAGCCTTTCGTCTATTGCATTAAAGCCGATAATGGCAGGCTTCACTTTTTGGTTGACTAGAAAGCGCACCCCGAGCACATGGTGTATTGCATGACAACTGTAATAAATGTGAATAACACCCCTCCCCGTCCATCTTATTTGTTGTAATGTTGTTATGTCAGCCTTATATTCGGTCAGTGCATCGGCTAGCTGCTGTGCAGCTCGAGCTCTGTATGGTGATCGGACGTTTCATGAGAAAATTCTCAAATCGATTGGCCATTTTCGTTTCCGTGGTCGTCGTCGTGTATCCGATCCATATCCGAGGCTGGTTAAATTTGCCATAATAATTCGTTTTTCCGGGCGAGGTTATTAGCGTTGCGCCAACCTTTCTCAGGATGTCGCTGCATGCGTTGGTTCACTACTTGGCGGGTGCCAAAGTAGCTATCCAGGGGTGTCACGTGGAGACTGCATGTCAACTTGGATTGAACAGGGACAAGGATTGTCCTGGCCTTCGCCGGGTGGAAAGTAATCAGAGACTTCGCCCTGTATGTTCGCTCCTACCCGCCCCTCCCCCACTCTCCTGAATACTATTGACATGGTAAACATACTAAACATACCCTCGACCTATTTGATAGCATTTAAAGACAGGCAATCCGCGCGATCGGAAAGGCAGCACTGACATTGGGACTGCGGCTGCTATTACAACGAAGGCCCGTAGCCGACCTCTGCCTGTTTTACAGATATTATCACGGGTACTGTTCTTCGGAGATACAGATATTACCACAGGGACTGTTGCGCATGGGATTTGTTTCATGAAACGCTCTTTGCATTCAGGTAGAGGAGTTGGGTTGGTGGCAAAATGAACATTAATAAATTATACGTAAGAGGGCCATAAATCGTTCTTCAGTCGAACTACACTTACATTGAACTGTCTGCTCATGTATTTCCTCTTAACCTCAATCCGTAAGCACTTAACACCAATGAGCAACAATACTTTTTATACCAACCCTGGTTGTGTTTTATTCGAATTTCTTATTTGAATGAGGAATTTACGAGTTAGCCGACCGGATCCGTACTATTGCTAGTGCTGCTCTCGCTACGTCGTTAAATGTGCCGTACAGAATTCGAGTTTATTTTGTCGTAGGAAGGGTGAAATGATTTGTATCTATTCTGTTTTTCTGTTTGTTTACATTAATGCACAGCAATATATCAGCATCTCACACATACGTCGTCCTTTCACAACCTTAAAATCTCATAGCACAGTATAGATCTCATTACCAGGAGCAATGAGTGGACTTGCTCGAGATACGACAACTTTCTCCATATATTACATAAACTCATCACGTAAAACAGCATAATGTGAGGAGAGCCAGAGGAATGATTTGCCAACGGTGTCTACAATCCAACAATATATTATTCCTAAAAATAAATCTACATCTTTGAGGTTTGTCCACCTTTTTGAAGGAACAAAACCAGGTTTTGCAGGTAAAGCGGGAGTAGATGAGGATTTAAAGTTGGTTAGATTTGAAATTTATGGGCATCCTCACGAGACAACCAAAAAGAAATTATCTGTTTACATCAACGTGGTGCTTCGCGGGAAACTCTTCTAGTCTGGATTAAAATGACAAATGTTCGTCCTTGTGTTTGTTTTCGCCGCATAACAATTACTTTCTTTGCTACGAACTGACTCAGGCTGACGACTTCACCCCACGTAGAAAAAACATTGTATTTTATTGTATAATTTGTCTGGGATGTTGCCATTATTCAATCCTATTATCCTTGTCGGAGTTATTAGAATTGAAATTGAAAAAGGAAATCAAGACATCCCACATTCACAAGGTTGACATGTTATTTATATGAAATTTGTTCCTGCCTTCGAGAATAAAAAGCCCAGAGAATAATTTACAAACACGAGCTGAGCAAAATGTTGAGACCAAGCAAATGGATCTATTTTGTAATGTTCAACACAGATTTCACCAACTCTGTGTCCTTGGTTTATTTTTGAGTAGGAACGGATATTGAATACCCGCCGCTACACCTTTAAAAATTGCAGACACATTGATTGCTGTTGTTAATTTATTTCATTTTTTATTCGTATTTATGCTTTTGTATTTTTAAATTAATTAAGTCCTTAATTTGTTCACTGCTTTACTGCGTACGTCATTTACATCATGTTGTACTTGTGCGTTATCAATTAATGTTGTAAAGGACACATCCTATATCGAGTTTTGTATAAAATTTTCTTTCACTGAATTTGTATATAAAAGGACATTATTAATATTGATGTTAAGTGCTGCTGTTGTTATCGCTATTGCTGTTATATTTATTTTAATGGTGCACTCGACTGTTGTAGGCGTTCGTCGATTGGTACATTCATGCGACCACACTCATCCGAAGGAATACAATCGACTGTCAAGCCTAGCAAGGAGAAGCCCCCGGCTCCGAAGTTGGATTATCGTTCGATGGTCTCCATTGATGACAAACCAGAGCTCTTCGTTAGTGTTGATAGTAAGTACTTTTCAGTCCATTGAATTTATTTCAGTGTTTATCGATTTACTTTTGTTCATTTTCGTTTTATTTATAACAAATTAGAAATTCTTTCCGTTCGCACTAATATTAAAAATGGTTTGGTAATCATAACATAGAAAAAACAAAACCATTAGCAATAAGCACAAATTAGAAAATTAGAAAGTACTAGTATTTAATATTTAATATTTAGTTTAATTACTAGAACAATCAAAAATTGCATACAACTATTGCACTAATATTAATAATTATGTGTTCTAGAATTCTCATACTGCTTATGGTGTGTCTAGATAATGTTTTTTTTTTTTTTTTTACTATAACTTTCGTGCTGTAACACTAATTCAGCTATTTTTACATAATATTATTAATATAATTACTCTTGCACCAATACTAAAATTTCATTAAAAATAATGTAACTCTCCTCCCACGAAATAATAATATTTTCAATTAAATAAATATTAAAATGATCTAAAAAATATCAAATTGAATAAATAAATATTATAATTCTCCTTCCACTAAATAATATTATAATATATTCAATGAAATAAGTATTAAAATTCCCTACATAATAACTACTTACCAATTGAATCAAATAATTATTTTAATTTTCCTTATAATAAATAATAACCAATTAAAATGTTGTAAAGAGTTACTCCAAGTTTCAACATCTTCACACACAAAAAAGATTATATTTCAAAATTAAATGGATTAATGGAAATATAAATAATAAATTCATAATTAACAACCTTCTAATACTCGTATCCGATATATAAAACAGCCTTTAAAAGTATACCCCAGAGCCCGCAGTCACAAACTACTCTAAAAATTTCATCATTAGTTAAATAATAGGAGCCTGGAAATTGCAGATATCGACAAGCTGCGAATAACAGCAACATTGATAGGAAAAGCAGTCATATCTAAAAAATATCACGACTTCATCATCCGATCGCTAAAAATTTCATAAATAGTAAAACCACAAACCAATAATCAATTATGCGTGTACACGCAGCCAGATGGCGACAGCCATGAGGAAAACGTACTAATGGTTCCAACACCCAGCTGCCTGGTGAGATATTACCCCATCATTCTATCATCATCATCATCATCGGCACTACAACCGGGAGCCGGTCTTGGCCTTATTTAGCAAGTACTGAGGCTTGTTAAATTTTGCATAATGATTTGTTTTTTCCGGGGAAACTCATTAGTCTAGAGGATCCATTAAATGGTCCGGAGAATCTTTGACGAAGCCTGACAGATCAACCAATCTAAATGTTGGAACAAGTGCTAAATTGGTCCCAACTCTGAGCCCCAGGTGAGATGCCACAACATGGCGCTTAATCTATAGGGCGATATGACAGAGAGAAAGCCTTAACTATGTTTCAGAGTTTGACGAATGGTTCGATCTACCATTTGAAAAAGAAAACATGATAGTACCTTCCAAGATAAGAAATTCCGGAGGTAAACTTATCGCCCATTTGTTTCTCATGGAGAACATCATTCGAATTAAGTATGTGACAAAGCAAATAGTCAACAACTCATCTCTGCGGAATCAGATTTGGTGACATCATCGGATTGCGCAAATAAACCGAATTCCTTGGAATGATATCACGAATCTCCGAGGAACAGTCCCCATAATATCTGTAAAAGAAGCAAAGGTCCGCCACGCGTCTACGGTGTGAAAATGTCTATATGGTTAATGTGAGTGCTGGATTAGGCAGATCGCTCGTCTCTGAATAGGTCGACGTTCACTAACATTTACAGTCAGTGAAGCCTAATATTGGCTCCTCGATAATATAATGGTTAGTATAACCGCCTGTCACGCGGGAGACCGGGGTTCGATTCTCCGTCGGGGAGCCTCTGGCGCAAGACTAATGACCTTGGCCGGAAAAAACAAATCATTATGGAAAATTTAACAACCTCAGGACTTGCTAAATAAGGCCAAGACCGGTTCCCGGTTGTAGTGCCGATGATGATGATGATGTTTACTAATGAGCTGTCTAAAGAGTAATCGTGCTTACTAAAAACAAATATTTTCCGATAGTACGATCGCCACCTCTTAAATATTCTAGGGACTTATTGAACGACCCACGTAGTTTCTTGGTTTTGACGACGGAAATGCAATTCATCCACTGGGGGCTGCAGCACTGGGTTTTAGATGCACAGAATACTCGTTTAGATTAGGGGTTCGATTCCCCGTCGGGGAGCCTCTGGCGTTCATTATGGAAAATTTAACAAGCCTCAGGACTTGCTACATAAGGCCAAGACCGGTTCCCGGTTGTAGTGCCGATGATGATGATGATGAAGCCTAATATTATGTCTCTAACCGAGATCGAGATTGACTTGTGGGGAGGATAGTCGCGACGCCAGCACGGGCGAGAGTTCTACTATCCACCCACCCGCCGCTAAACGTTCCAATGTCACTCACGATTGTTCCGCTGCCTGCAAACGAACGATCACCATGAAGAGGAATAACCACAAATAAAACACACAGATTGGTGACCACCGCCTTTTTATTACTTTACTTAGTACTTATTATTAATAATTATATATTTTTATAAATTTTATACAAGAGGAAGCACTTCTTTCTCGACACGACTTCGGCATATCTACGCTTCTCCGTCGCGCGACAGAGAGAGGGAGGCAGGTCGACAGGCTCGGCCGGCTAATGGTAAAGGACTCCCCGAGGATAGAACTCTGACTTGAATTCTATCCTCGGTTAGGGTTAAGGAACGGAAGAGAGAGAGAGAGAAAATTTTTCTTTTAAGGGTGTGGCCACCAAGGAGATGCGATCTTTTGATGCAGTGGTGTGTATGTGTGTTCGTACACATCACCATGTTTATCGATACATTTCAGTAAGGATAAACAAAACCTACAGCTAGGGAAAAAGAACAAAGGAGAAGCGACCTAATGCATCGGTCCGTGATTCACATCACATCATCGGCACTACAACCGGGAACAGGCCCTGGCCTTATTTAGCAAGTCCTAAGGCTTGTTAAATTTTCCATAATGATTGGTTTTTTCCGGGCAAGGTCATTAAAAGTCTTGCGCCAGAGGCTCTCCGACGGGGAATCGAGCAACCGGGAACCGGCCTTGGCCTAATTTAGCAAGTCCTAGGCTTGTTAAATTTTCCATAATGATTGGTTTTTTCCGGGCAAGGTCATTAAAAGTCTTGCGCCAGAGGCTCCCCGACGGGGAATTGAGCAACCGGGAACCGGCCTTGGCCTTATTTAGCAAGTCCTAAGGTATGTTAAATTTTCCATAATGAGTCGTTTTTTCCGGGCAAGGTCATTAAAAGTCTTGCGCCAGAGGCTCCCCGACGGGGAATCGAGCAACCGGGAACCGGCCTTGGCCTTATTTAGCAAGTCTTAAGCTTGTTAAATTTTCCATAATGATTGGTTTTTTTCGGGCAAGGTCATTAAAAGTCTTGCGCCAGAGGCTCCCCGATGGTGAATCGAACCCCGGTCTCCCGCGTGACAGGCAGGTATACTAACCACTATACTATCGAGGAGCTGTGATTAGGGTCAGCTAAATAAATAAGCTGGAACTCATTAAATGGGAATTGCATTTGGGATACCACAAACGATGTGGATTGTTTATGGTATCGCCAGAAAACCTTTGAAGGACAGCGTTCTATGGTGCTAATTACATGCAGCTGCGTTGGATAGTTTATCGTTGGTTAAACTGGTCGCCAGCCAATGTGTATGTAGGTAGTTTTTATTGTACACATGTTGAGGCTGGGATAAGTCAATTCAAGGGTAAGATTCCCTGATTATGCGGCTGTATTATATGTGAACCGATGAATTTTCTTTCAGGGAATTTATGATAAGTTAGGAAGGAATTCTTATAGGGGATTTGTATGCGAAGAGATGCATGAAGGGTAAGAATTCTCTTCTAGGGGCTTTAAGATAATAAATCGCTCTATTTAATGCGTAAAGCCTTTATGGTGCTAATGTGATTGCATTAGCGAACTTAAGGAAGTTGGGTAGCAGTTATGGGGGGTTTTTCAGGTAAGTGGCCAGTGGGTTTGGCGAACCGCCACAGACTCGTCAACTGTCTTCAGATCACATTGTTGCTCCAGATACAATCGATGTAGATTGGTCTTGAATGCCCAAAGGTTGTAATTGCGGAAAAACCCATGACCAGACAGAAGATTGCACACTTATATAATTCGACTGAAAAATATTTTCCTACACTAATCTGACTTTTAATGTGAATTCGTGTGCACCTTGTAGCACGGGTTAATACTTGAGAAAGAGGAACGCAGTCGCCCAATTCACAAGAGCAATATTTATGGCAGTACTCTGCCTCGTGATCCGTACCATCGCATCAATTGTGCAATCCGTTTTGGGAATCTTAAATACACATAAGTGCCCAATTGCACTATCGGTTCAGGCGCGAAGTCTCACTGTGGGATCCTAAACAAACAAACGAATCTTCACATACGCGTCCGAGTGCAGTGCAAAGTTTTCTGTGCGATCCTATGCAAATAGACGGATCTCCACACATGCGTCTTAGTGCTGTGAAAGGCGGGAGAATATACACGCGGGTGATGTGCAGAAAATATCCTTATTTATTCCTGTCTATCGCATATAGGGCTCCTCGATAGTATAGTGGTTAGTATACCCGCCTGTCACATGGGAGACCGGGGTTCGATTACCCGTCAGGGAGCCCCCGGCGCAAGACGAATGACCTTGCCCGGAAAAAATCAAATCATTATGGAAAATTTAACAAGCCTCAGGACTTGCTAAATAAGGCCAAGACCGGTTCCCGGTTGTAGTGCCGATCATGATGATGATGTGCAGTGTGGCGCAAGGCTAATAACCTTGCCCGGCAAAACAAATTATTATGGAAAATTTAACGAGCCTCAGACTTGTTAAATAAGGCCAAGACCGGTTCCCGGTTGTAGTGCCGATGATGATGATGTGCAGTGCGGCAAACCCGTCTACCCTGTCCATCCCTTGTGTCTGTTTTCCTTTTTTCGCACCTCTGTTTGCGTCCCTCAGGCATCGATACTCTCGATTGATTAATAATCTTTGGAGAGTTTTTTGTGTCTGAGTGCCATCATGTTCATCACGGAAGGGATGTTACCTGGATTTCGGCACGGATCTAGTGGGGCACATACTACAAGGGCATAACACGTAGTGGCTGCTTTTGCTTATCTATTGCTGGTCCCGACTTGCATCCTTTCCCGATGCGGTATTGGTTTTCTGTGTAGGGCCATTTCAATGGATCGGGAATTTCGCGTTGATCTGTGCAACATTCGCGGCTTGAGATGCAATTTCTCTTCTGTGTCTGCCCATGTTTCTAACCACAAACCAACTATCCTTGCACTTAGTGAAACCCAGGTAATTACTATTACAGATATTTCCGATTTTAATCTACCTGAATATAATTTAGTGCCACTGTTCTTTCCACATCGTAGTATAGCCACATACATACGAAATGATATTGCTTATCAGCTTCTGCCACAATATGGGGTCTGTTCCAACCCAGAATTTAATTTCTGTTGGCTAAAACTACACGTTCGTAAGCATATCATACATTACTGCTTTCTTTACATAAGCCCAGGCTTGGATAGAATCGCATCCTTTAACGAATTTGATGCTCTATCTGATTCTATCGATAGAAACTTGGCCCTACATGCGCACACTGAAATCGTTATTGCGGGTGACTTTAATGTGCATAACTCTCAGTGGCTTCGTCACTCCGGACACACAACACCTGAAGGTCAATATATCCAGCTTTTTGCTGATTCAAATAGCTTAACTCAACTTGTCAATGAGCCAACACGGGTACCACATATAGATGGTCATATCACCAACACACTGGGCCTGTTTCTCACCTCCAACCCAAACCAATACACAATTGAAGTTTCTTCGCCCCTGGGCACTTCAGACCACTGTGTCGTGTCAGCCAAATTTGCTCCAAACCAACAGTAACGTTAATGAGAAAGCTCCCAAAAGAACACTATGGTTCTACGAGGAAGCCAACTGGGAAGGTCTGAACGACTTTTTTGGGAGGTTAAATTGGTCGTTATTTTTCCTCAATAACGATGTTGACTCTATAGCAAGCACATTGACAGACACGATTCTACTTGGCATGTGGACCTTTATTCCGCACAGAGTAAAGAGTATCAAACTCAAGAGAAATATGTGGTTCGATTCCGGGTGCAGAGAAGCCATTAAGGCTAAAACGTTGAGCTTCCGGTTGTATAAATCAAACAATACAGAGGAAAACCGGAAAAGATTTAAGAGAGCTAGAAATGACTGCAATGCGTATATTCAACGCGCCAAGTTCTTGGATGACCAGAGAGTGAGACAAAAAATACAACACTTTCCCACAGGTAGTAGAAACTTCTGGCCATTCGTGAAAAACATTCAAAACTCAGTCTCTTCATCTATTCCATCGCTTATAGTCGATGACAAACCAGTCACCACTGCAATAGAGAAAGCGAATCTACTCGCTGCACATGCAGCCAACACAACGCTGCCTGATACTACATCAGTTCCGGCTCAACTTCAGCATAAGCAACACACCATGAACCAGATTCGCTTCCGAACGCGTACTGTTGCCCGCGCACTCAAAGAGCTAAACGCACACAAATCCGCTGGTCCGGATGGCATTCCCCCAATCCTCTTGAAGAGATGTTCCTCTTCACTCGCTAAACCATTGCGGGAACTCTTTCATTTGCCTTATTCTACTGGTCGTTTCCCAAACAGATGGAAGTCAGCGAACATTCAGCCAATTCCCAAAAAGGGTGACAAATCATCCCTTTCTTCTTATCGACCCATAGCACTAACTTCTATTCTCTCCAAGGTAATGGAATCTCTTATCAACCGTCGACTTTCGAAATATCTGGAATCAAATGACCTCCTCAATGACCGCCAATATGACTTTCGTAGCAACAGGTCCACAGGAGATCTGATGGCGTTTTCTTACCGAAAAGTGGAGCCATTCCATCCACTACCTCGGTGAAAGAAGGGTTGTCGCATTGGATATTTCAAAAGCCTTCGACAGAGTTTGGCATCCAGCCGTTTTGTCAAAATTGCATTCATATGGAGTGGAGAATTCCCTGATGCAATGGATAAGAGATATGAACGGCACTTGCATTGACGAAGCCAAGGAATTATCAATCCTCGGGACACGAATTAATTCGACTCTTAACTGGAATGACCATATTTTTGAAGCTGCGAAAAGTGCTGTCAAATGTATGGGATTCCTTAAGAGATACAAAAGATACTTCACTCCACCCAACCTGGCCACTATTTACAAGGCGTATATTCGTCCAAAAATGGAGTTCAACTCCCATATTTGGTCAGGCGCATCCAAAACTGTGCTATACGTGCTCGACAGGATGCAAAAACGAGCAGTGAAACTTATTGGAGACCCAGCCGTAAGTCGACCAATACCGTCGTTAGAACACAGGCGCAACATATCATGTCTATCTCTTTTCGATAGGTATTACTGTGGGGGTTCTCTATACCACATGGAGAAACAACCCACAATGCCAACCAATCTTGACCGCTAACAGTGTGTCGCCTTACCCTAACCTGTAAACATGCAAAAACAAATCCCAATCTACAAGCGCACCCACCCCGAACTTGCAAGAATCCATCTCCCAATCTGCAATGAGAGGCATTTCCCAAAACTCCCAACAGAATACAATTCAATAGAATATATTCTAAATCATCTCTTACATCACCCCACATATAATTTTTCCCAAAATTGCTTCGGTCAATTCTTCAACTAAACCATATTCCCTCCTTGCTACCAAGCAATCCTAATTTCCCCGAAATTCATATGCCGTGATGAAACGCATATTCAAATCCATAACGGAACATTAACCATCGCCACCAACTATACCAAGCCGCATACATTTCCCCGAAATTACTTCGGTTAATATCTCACCTAAATGATATTCCTTGCTTGCACCCAAGCAATTCCAGTTTCACCCGAAATTCATGCCCATACTTACTCGTGTTCCCAAAGTCAATTTCCCCGTACACACAACCAACGAATCCAACTCAGCTTATACGGCGAGGATTCGCTGGAACTAAATTCTTATGCAGGAATAGCAACTCTTCCACAAAATTCTTAGTAAGTGGCAGCGAGTTTACTT
This sequence comes from Microdon myrmicae, assembly GCA_963931805.1. Classification (NCBI taxonomy): domain Eukaryota; kingdom Metazoa; phylum Arthropoda; class Insecta; order Diptera; family Syrphidae; genus Microdon; species Microdon myrmicae. The sequence goes on from OZ007500.1 coordinate 42,293,397, forward strand.
TAGCTATAACCCCACTGCCACGACGCGATGAACTTTTCCATTCTATTAGTCAGTCGCTATCCATCCGCCAAGCCGTACACAGTCAGTGGAATATCAACTCACCTACGGGTACCTTGTTCGGTTTCCGGTATTTCCGTTCGGTCCACTCGGTCGGTGCCGCCGTGGTATCTCGGGAGTCCGTCGTCAGTGCGTGACGTGTAATTTCGCACAAGTAATATTTCGGACAGCTATTGCGTGTACCTAGGACAATTGTATATATGTACAGGAATATGTGTGTAGAGAAGTGATATTGTTAACCAAATACTTGAGAAATCGAAGAAATCGAATACTGAGTTCCACAAACCCCGGGTGTTTCATTTGTGGTGCTTCCTCCTTGCGGGTAACGGTTTTGCATCAGGGTTTTCAAGTGCTCGCAACGTGCCCGAAGTGCGGTCCTCTAGTGGATGGCCGCCGGTGAATAACTTATTATGTGATTGATATTCTCAGATTGACGGGTATCGCGGGAAAATGTCTGAAGGGGCGGAACACATTCAGCAAGTTCAGTTGAACAACGGGTGTGATAATACCTATAGAAAAGTTGCGCCTATGTTCTAACGACGGAATTGATCGACTTACTGCTGAGTCCCCAATAAGTTTTACTGCTTGCAATTTTGGATGCTATTACTATATTATTTATTAGCCTGTAGGGACCCGTAAGCTCATGACCTCACCGACTCGACTCCGCCATCGTTCCTTGTCCTGTGCACTCTCCTTCCACGCTTGAGCAGCCGACCCAATCTCCTCAAGGTCAAACCTAACATTGTCCTCCCATCTCCGTCGCGGCCGTCCTATCGGTCTCTTTCCCGTTGGTCTTCCGTCAAGAATTATACGCACGGCCCTATCGTTGCTCATTCGCGCCACATGTCCGTCCCATCTTAATCTTCGCGACTTGATTACTCTCACTATTGTAGGTTTGCGGTATAGCTCTTCCAATTCGTGGTTATGAAGTTTCCTTCACTGTCCTGCCTCCTCGTCATATTTACCTCCAAAGATACCCCTTAAAACTTTATTCTCGAACACGTGGAATTTGTTTTCTTCCCGTTTTGTGAGTGCCCATGTTGCGTATGCGTATAGAACAATCTGCATGATTATGGTTCTATAGACACGCAGCTTTATGTTACGTGATAGCAGTTTGGATTTCAACAGTTTACTGACTGCGTACCAACTAGCGTTGCCGGAGTGCAATTTGTTAATTTCCTTCGACATTTCCTTACTGGCCGTCAGTATTGTTCCCAGATATTTCAACTCTCTAACTTTTTCAAATATCTTGCCTCTGACGTTTATATGTGTTCCCTGAGTTCCACCTGCTCACGCCGTAATCATGTATTTTGTTTTGTCTTCATTTATTTCTAGGCCCACCTCTTCTGCCGCTTGCATGATGATTTCACAGTTTTTACTTACAGTTTCTAGATTATCGCCCAGAACGGCGATGTCATCCGCATATGCGAGCACTTATGTGTCCCCGTTCAGGGATGATCCGGCCATGTTGTCGTCTTGTACCTTTCTGATGACATACTTGAGCACAAGGTTAAAAAGACATAGTGAAAGGCCAACCTTGGCCTTATTTAGCAAGTCCTAAGGCTTGTTAAATTTTCTATAATGATTTATTTTTTCTGGGCAAGGTCATTAGTCTTGCGCCAGAGGCTCCCCGACGGGGAATCGAACCCCGGTCTCCCGCGTGACAGGCGGGTATACTAACCACTATACTATCGAGGAGCCCCTTGCTTAATTATTTTATATTATAACTTACTAGTCCTAGATCGCATCAACGTCCCACCAGCTGAGATGCAACTACATCGACTACACCAAAAAACTTTGGGGCACGTTCTCGTGCGAATGCTTCCGGAACGCTATAACCTCCAACTGTTGAAGAAGTACAGCAACTGTTATCTGGTCAGATACCTCGACTCTTGCCTTTCCCGAGAGAAGTAAATGGTTTCCCAATAAGAACATGTTTTTAACTGAAACAATTTTCCCTATAGAGGCGATATGTTTTTTAAAGGTCACGGTAACCTTATTTGAAATGGTAGAAATGTCATTAGCTCTCGTTTATCCTTAGTATAATTTGACTCTAAAATAGTTGTACTTTAAAATTTATAAAAAAAAAGCTCCTCAATAGTATAGTGGTTAGTATACCCGCCTGTCACCCGGGAGACCGGGGTTCGATTCTCCGTCGGGGAGCCTCTGGCGCAAGACTAATGACCTTGCCCAGAAAAAATAAATCATTATAGAAAATTTAACAAGCCTTAGGACTTGCTAAATAAGGCCAAGACCGGTCCGTGGTTGCAGTGCCGATGATGATGATGAAAGGCCAACCCCCTGCTTTAGTCCGTCGTGGATTTCAAATGGTTCTGAGAGGTGGTTTTCTATTCTAACTCGCCCTTTGTTTTCGTTCATGCAAATTTGAATGAGGGCGGCATATTTTTTCGGGATTCCCAGCTCAACCACAATATGGTAGAGTCGTAGGCTTTTTTGAAGTCAACGAACAGTTGGTGAACCGTCTCTCCGTATTCCCACTTCTTTTACAGCAGTTGCCTGATTGTGAACAATTGGTCGCTTGCTGACCGGTTTCTACGTAATCCGCATTGGTAGTCTCCCAGCATTTCTTCTGCGTACGGTGTGATTCTCGGCAAAATGACATTTGTTATTATTTTGTATGTGGTTGGGAGCAATGATATTCCTCTGTAGTTTTCGCAGTCAGATCTGTCCCCTTTTTAAAAAATGGGGACGACTGTTGAGGTTTTCCATTCTTCCGGAGTGACTTCCTTATCCCATATTGTTTGGATGAGCTGGTGGATCTTTCGAGCGGTTGCCTCCCCTCCATGCTTCACAAGCTCTGGCGGTATGCAGTCGACTCCGGGAGCCTTGTTGTTTTTCAATCGGTTTATTGCGTCTACAACTTCGTTGAAAAAGAGCTCTGGGATCTGATGCTCGGCTGTATGTACGTCGGGTGCGTTTATTTGTGGTTGATGGGTGCGCACATTGAGCAGGTTTTCAAGGTACTGCTTCCATCTTGTTACGATATTATTTGTTTCAGTGACCAGACAGCCGTTTGCGTCTCGAATTATTTTGACTCTCCCTCGGTACCCATTTCTAATTGAATTTATGCCGGCATACATACCTCTGATGTTCTTTGCTCTGAAATTTTCTAAGATTTTGTCGATCCGAATCTTTTCCCATTCGCGTTTTTTTGCGTTTGAAGGGTCTCATTGTCTCTTTCTGAATCGTTGCGTATCTTTCTGCGTTGACTTCTTCATATCTTTCTAAGTGGATCACTCTGAAGCGTTTACGTTCTTCGATCTTCACCCTGTACTTATCTGTACAGGGCGAAGATCGTTTGGACTTCATTGTTTTCTTAAATCCTAATACCTTTTGGGCGGTTTGTTTGACTACCTCTCTGATCAATCCTCACCTGGTTTCCTCTTCCTCACTACTCCCATACTCTAGGATGCTAAATCTATTCGTTAGTTCATCTTAATATTCAGTCCTTTTGCTTAGGTCTTTTAGTTTATCACTGTCGAACTTTTTGCTCGTCTCTCGTGACTGTCCATTTGGGTTTGCTGTGAGCGCAGGCCTTCTAGTTTACCCACGTCGAACTTTTTCTTCATCTCCCGTGACTGACCGTGTGAGTTTGGTGCCAGCCGACTCCACTAGAACGTGATCGGAGTCGCAATCTACTCCTATATATGATCTTACGTCAAAGATGTTCGAATGGTGTCTTTTGTCTATGAGGAAGTGGTCTATTTGGTCACGCGTTACGCCGGCGGGTGATATCCATGTGGCTTTGTGGATTTGCTTGTGCTTGAACATCGTGCTTTTCACTAACAGATCTTTTGACGCTGCGAACGTGATAATTCGAATTCCATTATCATTTGAAACGTCGTGTAGACTTTCTTTACCTATAGTTGGTTGGAAGATATCTTCCTTTCCAATTTTTGCATTGAGGTCCCCGAGGAGGATTTGAACATCAAATGATGAGATCCCATCAAATACCTCCTCCAGGTTCTCGTAGAACGTGTCCTTCGTTTCGTCGTCGGTAGATTATGTTGGGGCGTGTAGGTTTATAAGTGCATAATTGTACCATGGCTCATGTATTTTTAGCACCGACATCCGATCAATAATAAATCTCACGTTTATTACACAGTGCGTAATCTTGTTGCTTAAGATGAAGCCTGTTCCGAGGCTATGTGTGCCCGTACCTCCACACGCCAGTGTGAACACGTTGGTTTCGATTACTTGATGTGGGAGTCGGGATTCCTGAAGCGCGTTCTCCACGACCGTTTGTATCGCGCCTGGTTTATATAACGTTCCAACATTCCACGTGCCGACGCGTAAATCCCGCGTATTCCCCTTTTTCGCTACGTCTTCATTTTGCCGAGTCAGTGTTTTCTTGATGAGTTGTTGCCTTATGGTAGTGTCGGGTTTTTCGTGGGATTGTTTTGTGTATATTTATTATTCTTTTTTGTTCCCACGAGTCTTTGGGGTTTCAAATAGTCCCCCATATCAGAGCCCCGTTTTGATGTGGTAAGATCTGGTTACTGCTCTCATCCTGAGAAAGGTTGGCGCAAGGTGAATATCCTTGCCCGGAAAAACAAAACAAAAAAAAGATTTTGCGTGATGGAAATATTTACTTGGACCCTTACAATTTTTTCCGTTAAGTGGAAAAGATGATATCCGTCAAGTGGCTGCCAGCAGTGTTGATACACATTTGTACCCGTTTATCGCATTTCCCATGACTTTCCGCAAGATTTCCGGTGAAAATTGTTCGCATTCCTGTTGAATATTCTCCTTAAGGGCTGCGATTGTCTGAGGCTTGTTGGCATAAACCCCCGACTTCAAGTAGCCCCAAAGAAAGAAGTCTGGGATGGTTAAATTGGTGATCTTGCTGGCCATGTCAAATCGCCAAAAACGGGAGATTACGCGAGCAGGAAACGCTTCCTTCACAATATCCATTGTGGCTCGTGCTGTGTGTGCGGCTGCACCGTCTTGTTGAAACCACATGTTCACAAAGCCCCGCTCATCCAATTCCGGCAGTAAGAAGTGCTTTATAATGGCCCTGTAGCGTTCGCCAGTAACACTGACCGTATTGTCGATGGCGTCCTCAAAAAAATCATGCGACCCAATCACTCTTCCCATGTGAACGCCGCACCACACAGTGGTTTTGAGTGGATGTAATGGCGCTTCGTGCATCAAACGGGGATTTTCAGTACACCAGTAACGAAGATTTTGCTTATTAACGTAACCGCTTAAGTGGAAATGCGTCTCGTCGCCCATGATGATTTTCGACACAAAATCGTCCTCTTCGTTGTTGAGATTAAGGATGGCTTGACAGTAATTCACACGCGACTGACGGCCAGCAGGCATTAACTGATGCACTGTTTGCACTTTGTACGCGAACATGTGTGTCTTTCGCTAAAATTCGCTGTAGGGTCCGTTTGGTGATACCCAATTGCGTGACCCGTCGTCTAGTTGATGTTTCTTCGTTCTCAGAGACATCGGCAATCCCAGCCGCGATATTCTCGGCTGAACGACCCGTACGGTGGCGGACACGCTCTGCATGGTCTCCTGTGGTTCCAGTCTGTTTGAGTCGAGGAGCTAAGCGTCGGAATGTTTGCCCAGTCGGCGCGACACGTTTAGGAAGTCGACGTCGAATTTCACGCTGCGCTAACGTTAGGTTGGACCTAGAGGAGATCGGATCGGATAAACGAACGTGGAAGGAGAGCGCACGAGACATGGAACAATGTCGGTGTCGAGCCGGTGAGGTCATTAACTTTCGGGTTCCTACACGCCAATAAATAGTAGTAGCTAACACCACCGACTGACTATTGGTAAAAACAAATCGACACAATTATTCCATGCGTTTGCGGGGTATAGTGCTCCATTGCTTGTCTGTTTGTATACTGCAGCTGTCTAGTTCACATATGTCAAATATGATTGACGTACGACGCCATTTGCAAAAATTATGACATCTTCCAATAGGGTAATTAATTTTGCGCCACCTTGTATATGACCGCGAGATTCAAAAATGCAGCGTCAATGATATAGTCGAAATTTGTTTTTTTTACATCTCAGAGCTGTTCTAAAAAAATTGATTTTGAGAGCATTTTTGAGTTTTTTTCGTGCTTGGACGTTATTGATTATAAATCTAAGAATGTTTTGGCGTACTTTAACCGAATAAAAAAATAGAAAAAAAATTCAAACAGATATAACCCCTTAAGCGATGATTCCGTATCTACTATGGTCTATCAAAGCTCTTTAAATCCCGAAATTTATCCAGAACATCCAAGCTACTACTGTACAAGACTATGGTCTCACCAGTACTCATGTATAGATCCGAGACCTGGGTGCTCAATAAAAGGCACTCTGAACTCTTAGCCACGTTCGAGAGGAAGGTTTTAAGGAGAATTGTTGGCCCCGTATGTGAGGGAGGACGCTTCCGGAGACGCCACAACCATGAGTTGTACGCGATCTGCCTTGAAGCTAACGTTATAAGAAAAATCAAGCTCGGTAGACCCCGGTGGGCGGGACACCAAGCTTGAATGAGCGAAAAGCAGCCCGCCCGGAAAGTATTTTATGGCAGGATGTATGGAAGGCGACAGCGCGGCAGACCTTGTCTGCGACGGAGGTATGGCGTAGACCAGGACGCCCAGAGCCTGGGAGTGCCAAACTGGATGGCATCGGCTCGAAATCGGGACCGGTGGAGAGACTGGCTAATTAAGGCTAAGACCGGATCTCGGTTGTAGTGCCGATGGTGATGATGATGATTCCGTATCACGGGTCGAAAAACTCCAATACCTTGGACAAGCCTAAAAGGAACCGCAGCCCAGTTATTAGCGAATACTCAATTGGTCGAAGAGCATATCCAACCTTCGTGCGAGGCATTGGCATCTCATTTCGAGAATCCTAGATTTTTTATCACCGTTGCTCTCTCTTTTATTTTCTTTAAAAACCGTCATAAAATCCTTTCAGCCGTGCTAACAAATGCTTAACTGTCCTGTACATAATTTGGGATTACATCTTGGTGTTTACTGCTGTACAGCGACTGGATCCGGATTCTGTTCAAGAGTGGGAACATCACTTGGGAACTAGGAAAGCCTTCCCGTCTTTGTCCCAATCCCAGGATTTTTTAAAGACTAGATTGCAGTCCACAAAAGCGTACGAATACACTTAGTCTACATCCGCTCACACTGTCCTCTGACATTTAAGGGTACTCTAAAATCCCCTTTTGTGCGCGCGTTTGTGTAAAAAAAAAATCCAAACACGCTTGGAGACGAAAATGCGTTATCCAATTATGCGGAGACATGTCCCACTAAATCTTAAATTCGTTAGCGGAAAGCGACGCTCAACAAGTCACCACAGCAAAGCATGCGCATGATGTGCGTGGAATCATTCATTGAATATGATTTTGTGACTACCTCAACCAACGCTCTGCATTTATTGTAGTCCATATGTTGTAAGCTCCTCGATAGTATAGTGGTTAGTATACCCGCCTGTCACCCGGGAGACCGGGGTTCGATTCCCCGTCGGGGAGCCCCTGGCGCAAGACTAATGACCTTGCCCAGACAAAATAAATCATTATGGAAAATTTAACATGTCTCAGGACTTGCTAAATAAGGCCAAGACCGGTTCCCGGTTGTAGTGCCGATGATGATGATGATATGTTGTAAGCATGTCACTGGATATTGTCCGCTGAGCTCTTGTACAACTCAAGGATACTATTTATTCAAGTAAATTTAAAGTAGAACGAATGCCGCCTTTGGCTTGGAAGGAGCAAACAAATTTTGTTTTTTTGGATTGCAGTTGGATGCAGCAGATTTCTACAGTGATGAATTTTAGTTTTTCAACAATCATTCATTGAATCATTGCCCCAATTATCAGGTTAAATCAATATAGCAAAGATATGATTGCGTTAAATGCCTCGGAAGTTGTTTGAGCTGTCTTGGTGCGTATCAACTGAAGCATTATCGATCTAACTTCCGATGTTTTAAATGCGGCAAACAACATCACTCATCCTTATATCAAGTCGCCATTTCGAAGAATGAATCCGCCACACTCCCGACGCAAACGCTCACAGTGTCCGCCACAGGAGTTAACCACATGCTCATTTTAGCAACTGCTCAACAGACCCGAGTGCTTCTGGCGAATACCAGAATTATGGTTGAAGATTCCGACGGTTCTTTTATGAATGTCAAGGTGCTATTGGATTAAGGTTCAGAGGTCTCCTTGGTTACAGAAAACGTTATTCAACTCCCTCGAATCTCATCATCGGTTTCAATTGCTGGAGTCGCAGCATCGAACTTAATCAAAACTAGAGAGAGTGTGTTACTAACTCTTCAATCCCGATTCTCTCCGTCAATAACCGTCATTTGTTCTTCCACATTTAACCTCTTTAGGATCCTCAATCAAGACTCTTGAGGAATCATGGCCTTAATTGGGAATATTTCCGCTCGCTGATCGACTGCTTGCTGAACCTGAAATAGATATTCTACTTGGTTCCGACATATACTATGCATTCCTTTTGGAAGGGGAAATATTGAACGGACCCTCTGAGAACCTTATTGCTTAACTACCAAGTTCGATTGGGTATTGTTCTGAACTGTGATCTTAAAAGCACTCTCATACCACCAGTCTATTCATCATTGCTCCATTTATCATAATCTACATCTAACGTTAGAATAGTTCTGGCAGCAGGAGGAACTCCCAATTAAATCGAAGCTAATATCAGTCAAGGATCAGTATTGCAAGGATCACTTTGTACAAACACACTCACGGGATTCATCAGGGAGATTCATCGTCTGGTTACCATTTAGAGGTTCTAAGGAAGCGCTGGGCGACTCGGAGCCTATTGCCTATCGAATGCGCCTAAGCCTGCAACGTAAGTTCATGGTCTCTACGTAAGTTTTATTCTTTGCATCGATCTCACCATAAGGGATTTAACAATGTCATTACTGAAAAGGAGGGAAAAAGAGAATTTAATCAGTCCCGCAGTCTGTAAAAATAAATAAAAAACAGACAAGAACTAAACTCCAGAAAAGGCAAACGACAAAAATGTGCGAGTTCTGCGTACTCCTCGGCTGTTGCACGAAATACCACATCCCGGGGCATAATTCAAATAATAATAACTGACAATAAATTAAATACTAGTTATAATACTAACGATAACAACTTTCAAATGTCATAACAGTTATATAGAAGTGCTTACGCAATATTTTAAAAATTCACCTGACAAAACATTGAATGATATTATGAATTTAGATTTCTAGTACTAATTTCACTAATCTTAATATTTATCTTTGTTATTTCGTCATTGAAAAATCCTTGAAAAAAATCAACTTCACACAATCTAAAAATATTATAATCACTAAATACCATATTTAGTACGGGCACCGTTTTTTCCAAATCTCGATCAAATTGGTACGTTTAATATTTGTCCAGTGCATATGATTAATGATTAAGAGCCCAGATGATGCTATTCTTGCAACTGACTTATACTTTGTTGTTCATATGTATATCATCATATACCGCCCTTGCTTCTCTGTGGCTTTCTATTCATGTATTTGTGTTGTTTATGAAATGCTAGGTGTATTCCCGATTTGACGTTATATATGTTATAACGATATTCCCATGATATAATAACGCTTTCTACTCTTCCTCCTAAGTAGATCACCTGGTATCTTCCATAATTTGTATATTTCCATATTTTTGACCGACAGTTTCGCTACCAGCTTTACTTAGCTAGGACTAGCTTTAATTATTCTATGTATTACGTTAGATTACGGATCTCATAAAATGCTCTGGTGTGGGTGATTGTGATTTTTAAAAGTCAGAATAAAAATTAGAAGGGAATTAAAATTCGAATACAAATTAATAATAAATATGTATGCTTCAATTCACATAAAGCACATAATATTTGACTTATAGTTCTTCTTGAAAAAGCTTCACCATAGGATGTATTTACATACAAAAAAAAAACAATGGCATTGCAATCCATGTAAGGTCAAAACCTTGTATAAAGAATTCCATTTTTCTGTATCATTCCCTACTCTACAAGAATAATCTCCTCGCTGATGGATTCCATTAACATTTTTTTGTACCCCCATAAGTTGAAAAGGTTTTTTCACCCCGTAACCCTACAACCCCCCATAAGTTAAAAAGGTCTTATCCCCTCGTCCATGTGTATTTACTTCCAAAATGTTACATGTAAATTTCATTCTACGTACTCTCTTGTCTTAGTCTTGATCCCTTCGTAAAATTTGTATTATTCTTGGAAGAGGAATAACACCCGCGAAGAGATATTTGTATTCTCTCCATTCTCTCTTTGGGGTTTATTACTAATTGAGCTCTTGTTTTTATTAATTCATTTTTATATACTCCTGAAAGAGGAAAGAAGTAACTGTACGCATACCAAGTTTGGCGATGATAGTTGCTATCATTTATTTTAAGTGCGTTTATATTTACAAGAGCAAACAATCACGTTATATTCTCTTTTATAAACCTTCCTTCTTGTTTTTTCCTCCCACATTTTTTTGTTTGTTTTGTTTCCTTATAGGCTGCTCTCATCGACCTTTATTTAAGTCTGGGATCTGGTTAGAACTTGGAACTTCTTCACAGAACTTCAATGTTTTCAGTGCTTCCAATGATTTCCAATAGATTAGTTCTTTGGCTTAGCAGGGTAATGCATTCATACGTTTATAAATTAAGGCACTATATCATATTGTTGACCATTATAACCATTACCAAAGAGGGTTCCACAGCACAATTGCACAGAGTAACTGAGAAACGAGCAAAAAAAAGATAACGCAAGGCCTCATGTAACAAGGACGGCCGTAGAAGTGATTTCTTCACTAGACTGGTAACTTTTTCCCCATCTTCCATATTCACCTCTGTCTGTTTTACAGATATTATCACGCGTACTGTTTTTCGGAGATTCGTGAAACTGTCCCACGCTATTCGGCTTATATGCGCTCTACAAGACAAGCCGATGGCGCAAGGCTAATGACCTTGTCCGGAAAAAGAAATTATTATGGACAATTTAACAAGTCTCGGATAAGGACCGGATACCGGTGGAGAGACTTGCTAAATAAGGCGAAGACCGGATCCCGGTTGTAGTGCCGATGATGATGATATCATATTCTACGTCCAGGATTTGAGTATGATGTAGTAATTTTGAGCGAGATGTGAAACACCCTGACAAGTCTTCCGCACTGAATCCTTAGTAGTGCAGTTGGTGAAGAGTTTCAAAAACGTGAGGTGCTTTAGGTATATATATCATCATCATCATCGGCACTACAACCGGGATCCGGTCTTGGCTTTATTTAGCAAGTCCCGAGGCTTGTTAAATTTTCCATAATAATTTGTTTTTCCGAGCAAGGTTATTAGCCTTGCGCCATCGGCTTGTCTTGTAGAGCGCATATAAGCCGAATAGCATGGGACAGTTTGACGAATCTCCGAAAAACAGTACGCGTGATAATATCTGTAAAACAGACAGAGGTGAATATGGAAGATGGGGAAAAAGTTTCCAACCTAGTGAAGAAATCACTTCTACGGTCGTCCTTGTTACATGAGGCCTTGCGTTGTCTTTTTTTTTTTTTTTTGCTTGTTTCTCAGTTACTCTGTGCAATTGTGCTGTGTAACCCTCTTTGATAATGGTTGTATCACTTCTCCCATTTATCTATAACCTTCGCCCATCTTTCTACAGTCTTCCCCATCTATTTATAAGCATTGTTACAATGCCGTTTTTGAAGAAATCTTTTTCCCAGGAGACAAAAAGTGTGCTACTGCGATTTCAACCTCTTCTCGAGTTTTGGACTGCCGATCCCGCATATAACTGTTTATGGCCAAAAATATATGACAATCTTACGGACCAACATCGGGTGAATATGGAAGATGGGGTAAAAGTTCCTAGTCTAGTGAAGAAATCACTTCTAGGGTCCTCCTTGCTACATGAGGCCTCGCGTTGTCTTGGTGGAAAAGAAAGCCTTTCCTATTCATGAGTGCTAGGTGTTTTTTTTTCTCGAGTTCTTCGTCTACTCTGTTCAATTGTGCTGAGCAAACCTTTTTGATAATGGTTTTACCACTTTCCAAAAACTGAATGCACACTCCCAGCAATAGTCCACACACAGAGCATCACCTTCCATTGATGAAACCAAAAAAAAACCTTACATTGATGAAGAAGACGTTTAACGCTCAAAGACATTGTGTCGTGTGACGAAAGTCAATGGCACGATCGTTTTCTGTTATAATACATCGTTTACTTTTTGTCATAAGGCAATCCTATTCAAAATTCGACAACTGTTGTTCCTGGTGACCAAGGAAGAGCAAATATTGCGCCGCTCGAGTCAGTTCGTGAGGAACCCATTTAATCATCTTCAACGATTTTTTCAGCTAATGCAAGTGTACACGAATTGTTTCCTTGTTTACCCTAAACCTATTCAAAATTCGACATCTCTTATTCCTGGTGACCAAGGAAGGGCAAATATTGCGCCGCTCGAGTCAGTTCGTGAGGGACCCATTTACTCATCTTCAACGATTTTTTTCAGCTAATGCAAGTATACAGGAATTGTTCCCTTGTTTACCCTAAATCATTGAACAAGTTATTAACATGTTTCACTAGAACCCTCTTCAGTTATTGCCTTTAATTGGTCGAAATCGGGAAATTTTGGGCTACCCGATCAAGCGTCTCATCGCCAGTCAAAAGGGTCTGAAACGCTTTTGAGCTGTTCCTTTACTAAGAGCACCCTCTCCGAACGCTTCACATATTTTTCTTTCTGCTCCGGCACCTTTTGCATCCAATTGAACTCGCACAGTAAACAAGCCCTAATAATTGCGTTAGACATAGCCATACTTAAGTACGGATGTCTGAACAGTCACTGTCAACCTGTTCTCTACGTTGACTTATGCAACGTGCCGATGCGTCAGCTTTTAGAAAAGCTCTAATATGTGTAACGCCTAGCGGTGGATAGGATAATTATAGTATTAAAAGTGACGTCTGTTTGAAAAACCGAACGATCTTCCTTAGTTACCTGATACGTTTTAATGTTGTGCTATCCATGATCTCTCCTTGATAATAGAGCAGTATTACAGGCTAGAAACGTACCTCAACATATGAAGTATCAGCCAATAATTCCTGGGAAGATTGACTACTTTTAATAACTATACATATCTAGGTTTTCATCCAATAACAACTAGATACATCTAGTCGTACATTTTGTGAGCTTATCCTGATTACCAGGATTAGATGGTAATAAAGCACCATGCCATATGAGGATCTAGACATATCTATTTTTGAATGGTGTACTTCTCAAGAGCTCTCCTAGAAGCGAAGGTTCACACTTATCGCTAATGTAAGCCAGGCATATCTAGAGTTTAACATTGCAGCTTCTCTGAATCCCCCTTTCACTCCCCATAAACGTTTACGGATTGGAAGAGCTATACCGCAAACATACAATAGTGAGAGTAATCAAGTCGCGAAGATTAAGATGGGCCGGAGATGTGGCGCGAATGGGCAACGATAGGACCGTGCATAGAATTCTTGACGGTAAGCCAACGGGAAAGAGACCGACAGGGCGGCCGCGACGGAGATGGGAGGGCAATGTTAGGTTGGACCTCGAGGAGATCGGATCGGATGGTCGAACGTGGAAGGAGAGCGCACGGGACAGGGAAAAATGGCCGAGTCGAGTCGGTGAGGTCATGAAATTTCGGCTTCCTACAGGCCAATAAATAGTAGTAGTAGTAGTAGTTAGCAGGAGTTAGCAGTTAGACATATCTAATTTTTAACGATTTTCCTTCGTTAATCCCCTTGCAATCCCGCCAAACATTATACAGATTGTAATTTAGAAAAGATCCGATTATTATTATTTATTGGCCTGTAGGAACCCGGAAGTTCATGCCCTCACTGACTCGGCTCCGCCATTGTTCCTTGTCCTGTGCGCTCTCCTTCCACCTTCGACCATCCGATCCGATCTCTTCGAGGACCAATCTATCATTGTCCTCCCATCTCCGTCGCGGGCGTCCTGTCAGTCTCTTTCCTGTTAGTTTACCGTCAAGAATTCTATGCACGGTCCTATCATCGCCCATTCGCGCTACGTGCCCGGCCCATCTTAATCTTCGCGACTTGATTACTCTCACTATTGTAGGTTTGCGATATAGCTCTTCCAATTCGTGGTTGTGGAGTTTCCTCCATTGTCCTGCCTCCTTGTCATATTTACCTCCAAAGATACCCCTCAAAACTTTATTCTCGAATACGCGGAATTTGTTCTCTTCCCGTTTTGTGAGTGTCCATGTTTCGCATCCGTATAGAGCAATCGGCGTGATTATGGTTCTATAGACACGGAGCTTTATATTACGTGATAACAGTTTGGATTTCAGCAATTTACTGACTGCGTGCCAACTGGCGTTGCCGGAGTGTGGTCTTTTGTTAATTTCCTTTGACGTTTCGTTTCTGGTCGTCAGTATTGTTCCCAGATATTTAAATTCTTTGACATTTTCAAATATCTTGTTCCTGACGTTTATGTGTGTTCTCTGAGGTCCACCTGCTCTCGCCGTAATCATGTATTTTGTTTTGTCTTCATTTATTTCTAGGCCCACCTCTTCTGCCGCTTGCATGATGATTTTACAGTTTTTACTAACAGTTTCTAGATTATCGCCCAGAACGGCGACGTCATCCGCATATGGGAGCACTTATGTGACCCGGTTCAGGGATGATCCGGCCGTGTTGTCGTCTTGTACCTTTCTGATAACATACTCGAGGACAAGGTTAAAAAGGCATGGTGAGAGGCCATTCCCCTGTTTTAGTCCGTCCCGGATTTCAAATGCTTCTGAGAGGTGGTTTTCTATTCTAACTCGCCCTTTGTTTTCGTTCATGCAAATTTGAATGAGTGCGGCATATTTTTTTGGGGGTCCCAGCTCAACTACAATATGGTAGAGCCTTTGCTTTGTGACTGAGTCGTAGGCTTTTTTGAAGTCAACGAAAAGTTGGTGAACCGTCTCTCCGTATTCCCACTTCTTTTCCAGCAGTTGCCTTATTGTGAACATCTGGTCGCTTGTTGACCGGTTCCGATGGAATCCGCATTGGGACTCTCCAAATATTTCTTCTGCGTACGGTGTGATTCTTGCCAGTATGACATTTGTTAATATTTTGTATGCGGTTGGGAGCAATGATATTCCTCTGTAATTTTCGCAGTGAGATCTGTCGCCTTTTTTGAAAATGGGGATGACTATTGAGGTTCTATTGAGGTTCTCATTCTCTCGAAATGACTTCCTTATCCCATATTGTATTAATTAGTTGGTGGATTTTTCGAGCGGTTGCCTCTCCTCCATGCTTCACAAGCTCTGCCGGTATGCAGTCGACTCCGGGAGCCTTGTTGTTTTTCAATCGGTTTATTGCGTCTACAACTTCGTCGAAAGAGGGCTCTGGGATCTGGGGCTCGGCTGTATGTACGTCTGGTGCGTTTATTTGTGATTGATGGGTGCGCACATTGAGCAGGTTTTCAAAGTGCTGGTTCCATCTTGTCACGATATTATTTGTTTCAGTGACCAGACAGCCGTTTGTGTGTCGAATTATTTTGGCTCTCCCTCAGTACCCATTTCTAATTGAATTTATGCCAGCATACATACCTCTGATGTTCTTTGCTCTGTCATTTTCTAGGATTTTTCGATCCGAGTCTTTTCCCATTCGCGTATTTTGTGATTGAAAAGTCTGGTTGTCTCTTTCCGAATTGTCGCGTATCTTACTGCGTTGACTTCATCATATGCTTGTAAGTGGATCATTCTGAGGCGTTTACGTTCTTCGATTTTTGCCCTGCACTCATCGTCAAACCAAGGTTTGGACTTAGTTGTTTTTTAAATCCTAATACCTCTTGGGCTGTTTGTTTGATTGTGTCTCTGATCGATGCCCATTTAGTGTCCACACTATTGGATTCCTCTTCCTCACTACTGTCATTCTCTAGGATGCTAAATCTATTCGTTAGTTCATCTTGATATTCAGCCCTTTTGCGTAGGTCTTTTAGTTTATCAATCTCGAACTGTTTGCTCGTCTCCCGTGACTGTCCGTGTGGGTTTGCTGCGACCCGACTTCTAATTTTGCCCATCACTAGAAGGTGATCGGAGTCGCAATCTGGCCCTCTATATGATCTTACGTCAAGGATATTCGAGTGGTGTCTTTTGTCTATGAGGAAGTGGTCTATTTGGTTACGCGTTACGCCGTCGGGTGATATCCATGTGGCTTTATGAATTTGCTTGTGCTTGAACATCGTGCTTTTCACTACCAGATCTTTTGACGCTGCGAACGTGATAATTCGAATTCCATTATCATTTGAAACGTCGTGTAGCTTTTCTTTACCTATAGTTGGTTGGAAGATATCTTCCTTTCCAATTTTCGCATTGAGGTCGTCGAGGAGGATTTTAACATCGAATGATGAGATCCCATCAAATACTTCTTCTAGGGTCTCGTAGAACGTGTTCTTCGTTTCTTCGTCCGTAGATTCTGTTGGGGCGTGTATGTTTTTAAATACATAATTGTACCATGGTCCCTGTATTTTTAGCACCGACATTCGGTCATTCATAAATTGCACATCTTTTACATGGGGCGTAATCTTCTTGCTTATGATGAAGCTAGTTCCGAGGCTATGTGTATCGGTACCTCCACACGCCAGTGTAAACCCATTGCTTTCGATTACTTGATGTGGGAGTCGAACTTCCTGGAGCGCGACGATGTCCATTTTATATTGTTTCGCGTTTTCTACGCCTGGTTTATATAACGTTCCAACATTCCACGAGCCGACGCGTGTATCCCGCTGTTTCCGTTTTTCCCTACGTCTTCTTTTTGCCGAGTCGGTGTTTTCTTGATGATTTGTTCCCTTATGGTAGTGTCGGCTCATCACACCTACGCCTACCGGGTTTTTCGCGGGATTGTTTTTTGTATATTGATTATTCATTTTTGTTCCCACGAGTCTTGGGATTTCAAATAGTCCGCCACATCAGAGCCCCGTTTTGATATGGTAAGGTCTGCTTACTGCTCTGATTCGACCCGGTGTCAGAGAGGCGCCGTTATAATACAGCCGGTATACCCCTGGCTGCAAACCATCCAATGGGCACGGTGACGCGTAACACCCTGGATTAGGGGTGGTAGATCTTTGTGTGTTACTCCTCGCTAGCCTGTCTGACATGGGTGGCCCTACTGGAAGCACATGCTTCCGTCAGCATAGCCTGAGTGATTCATTGTAGTTTAAGCCCCCGCACCACGTCAAGGTTTCTGCCAAGCGGGGGAGAAAACATCCGATAGAGAAATGAAATGATTTGTTGGAGACAACGGATAACAAAGGGTTCTGTTTTGCGGATGATAGTATGCTTGTTTCCTCCTTTTCGAGTGTCTACATCTGCGTCGCACCAGCTGAGATGTAGACAGATTGACTCTCTGAATCAGGATCTAGATAGGGTCCTGCAGTGGGGAAGGCCGAAAATCGTCGAGTTAAATGCAGCGAAGACACAATATACAACATTCACAAAGAAAAGTGGATCATCGGTTCCACAGCTGATGATGAATGGCCGGGCCCTCGAGGCTGGGGAAAGTTTGAAATTGCTCGGCGTCACGGTCTGTGGGAATGTATCATGGCAAAATCACGTTTCGAGCATCGCCAGGTCAGCCTCAGGAAAACGGAGCTATCTTTTTAGAGCCAAGAAATATTTTACTCCGGCACAACTTCTTCTCCTATATAAATCCCAAATTAGACCCGCGCTCGAATATTGTTCTCATGTTTGGAGCTTGGCTCCTAAACATGTCCTCGACCTACTTGAGAGCATACAGAGACGAGCGATCCGCCTGATCGGGCACTCGGTGCTGACATCGGGACTACAGTCGCTATCACATCGAAGGCGCGTAGCCGACCTCTGTATGTTTTACAGATATTATCATGGGTACTGTTCTTCGGAGATTCGTGGTTCATCTCCCGACGGCGCGAACATCCCTGCATCAGAACTCGTTCCTCTACAGAGCGGGGAAGCTGTGGAACTCCCTTCCGACGCGAGTGTTCCCGGAGCGTTACAACCTGCAACTGTTCAAAAGAACTGCAACAGTTACTTGATGGCATCTCAGGGCGCCCAGTGGGCGCTATAGGTTCGCCTCTCCCGAGAGAAGTCTAATAAAAAAAAAAAAAAAAAGGTTCGCCATTAATTCTTGTAATAGAATAGACATTGCAAATTTTTAACGTTGTGCTTGTTGTGTGTTCGCCTTGATACTCGACATACATTATAGGAATTACAGGCTAGGAAACTTGTACCATATACAAAGCGAATATTTGCCTTATGTGATTATAAGCGTTTAGCAGTTAAACATATTAAGTTTCTAACCGTTCAACTTTCGTGAATTCCGCCTGTAATCCCAATAAACCTTATAGGGATTGCAGGTTAGGTACGCAATATAAGTATTACAGAATAATGAAGTACCATTATCTTAAACTCGGTATAAGAAAGGTATAGCTAGTTTTTAACGATGTACCTTTCGTGAGTTCCCCATGGCGCTCGGTAGTCAATATTATCTCATTCTGCACGTTGTGTTGTACCAAATATTGGATAAATGTCGTGCACTATGTCTCTTTGCAATCAATTTAATATACTTCCGTATCGAATATTATTACATCCAAACCATTACACTGTTTCATTTGTACACATATTCATAAATCAACAAAAGTTTCATACACGTGCCAATCAGTTTATCACGAGCTTCTTTGATGCATGCTTTCCCATTGCCGATTGATTTGTGTCCAGCTATTGCAAACTTTGTATAGACCTAATTGCATGAGCTTAAATAAATTAAATTTAATCTACGTATTGTCGGAAACATGTGCAATCATTAACTATTCGCACGCCCCGTTCGACTCTGATATCTCATTCCGAATGGCCGCTCAGATATTCCCCATATATACCATTTCCACTCCCAGCTCCCAGCTATCGGCTTCCGCTTTTCAGTCATTCCTGACGTTTTGTATTGTATAAAAACTACTAAATTGAATTTACTTCTTTCAATTAATTGTGCGTTTTATTATTTCTTCTTCATTCGCCTCGCTATGCAAACATAACAAATAGAGCTAATTCCGAGACCAGCAAGAGCCTGCCCAGATCCACCGCTGTATCTGCGATTACGTATGGGAAAACCAATTGGAAAAGCTATACCCCTACCAACATCCGTAATGTCGTATGGAAAGAATAAATTGCGACCTGAATATTGGTTCAGCGTACCAAAGAATCGGTAAGTCCACAATTAAATAGACTTTCTTATTGTTGTAGGTTAGCTAGTCGATCGTCAATACTGCCTCTCCGAAATGTACAAACGACTCGTATGGCTAACGTAGTCCATTGTGTTTACGTCGCCAATACGTCGGATGTACAAATTGAAATTAGTTTTATATATTATGAATCAAACATGTAACGGAAGTAGGTTTGGTACTTTTGTTGATCTGCCGTCGATACGTAAAGTACGCACTTTTAAATGGCTGCGAGGTTTCCAGCCTTGGCCAGGATGCACGTGCTCTAGAGTACAGAAAAGACCCAAACAAGGGCTGAAAGCGTTTATTTTTTTTAGAGTGAAAGGAAAATTTGTCTAGGGAACACAGCATCTAATCTCGTATATATGGACTAGCCTAGTAAGTGCTACAAGCAAATATGAGCTAGAAATTAGTGAGGTTTATATGCATGTGACTCTTTGTAAGATTAAGCAGGCAATTCAACAATTGATTAAGTATTAAAAACCATATACACGTGTGGGTATTTTAAAATCACAGTAGTGTGCTATTAAAATCGTTAAGTGTAATCTCGGAATTATAATATAATTTTTTTTTAATAAATGTTATTATTATTATATTATTAATAATACGCGCATACAGAGGGAATTTTGCCCTGCAGTCTGTTGTGGGTTGCAGCGTTGTCATCCCACTTCGAGAAGGCGTAGCTTACCAGGTGTACCGTTGTGAAGTGAGCGTCAAGATACAAATGTATCTATAGGGAAAGTTTGTTGTGAACGAGCCCATATATTTTTTTTATTTGGTTGCTATGACATCTGTCAAACATATTTAGTATGCATCAAGTCATTGTACAAACAACATCATTTTTTTTAATCCTGTTAAAAATGTCGAATTTTGTACCAGAAAATGATTATTATTATTATTTATTGGCCTGTAGAAACCCGGAAGTTCATGACCTCACCGACTCGACTCCGCCATCGTTCCCTGTCCTGAGCACCCTCCTTCCACGCCTGACCATTCGATCCGACCTCCTCAAGGTCAAACCTAACATTGTCCTCCCATCTCCGTCGCGGCCGTCCTGTCGGTCTCTTTCCCGTTGGCCTTCCGTCAAGAATTCTGTGCACGGTCCTATCGTTGCCCATTCGCGCCACGTGTCCGGCCCATTTAATCTTCGCGACTTGATTACTCTCACTAGGTTTGCGATATAGCTCTTCCAATTCGTGGTTATGGAGTTTCCTCCATTGTCCTGCCTCCTCGTCATATTTACCGCCAAAGATACCCCTCAAAACTTTATTCTCGAATACGCGGAATTTGTTTTCTTCCCGTTTTGTGAGAGCCCATGTTTCGCATCCATATAGAACAATCGGCATGGTTATGGTTCTATAGACATGGAGCTTTATGTAACGTGATAGCAGTCTGGATTTCAGCAGTTTACTGAGTGTGTGCCAACTAGCGTTGCCGGAATGCAGTCTTTTGTTAATTTCCTTCGACATTTCGTTACTGGCCGTCAGTATCGTGCCCAAATATTAAATTTTTTAACTTTTTGAAATATCTTACATCTGACGTTTATATGTGTTCCCTGAGGTCCACCCGCACTCGCCGTAATCATGTATTTTGTTTTGTCTTCATTTATTTCTAGGCCCACCTCTTCTGCCGCTTGCATGATGATTTCACGGTTTTTACTAACAGTTTCTAGATTATCGCCCAGAACGGCGATGTCATCTGCATATGGGAGCACTTATGTGACCCGGTTCAGGGACGATTCGGCCGTGTTGTCGTCTTGTACCTTTCTGATAACATACTCGAGGACGAGGTTAAAAAGACATAGTGAAAGGCCAACCCCCTGCTTTAGTCCGTCCGGATTTCAAATGGTTCTGAGAGGTGGTTTTCTATTCTAACTCGCCCTTTGTTTTCGCTCATGCAAATTTGAATGAGGGCGGCATATTTTTTCGGGACTCCCAGCTCAACGACAATATGGTAGAGTCGTAGGCTTTTTTAAAGTCAACGAATAGTTGGTGAACCGTCTCTCCGTATTCCCACTTCTTTTCCAGTAGTTGCCTTATTGTGAACATTTGGTCGCTTGTTGACCGGTTCCTACACAATCCGCATTGGTAGTCTCCCAATATTTCTTCTGTGTACGGTGTGATTCTCGCCGGTATGACATTTGTTATTATTTTGTATGTGGTTGGGAGAAATGATATTCCTCTATAGTTTGTTTTTCTGTCGCCTTTTTTTTTTGAAATTAGGGATGACTATTGAGGCTTTCCATTCTTCCGGAATGACTTCCTTGTCCCATATTAATTTAACCAGTTGGTGGATTTTTCGAGCGGTTGCCCCTCCTCCATGCTTCACAAGCTCTGCCGGTATGCAATCGACTCCGGGAGCCTTGTTGTTTTTCAGTCGATTTATCGCGTCTACAACTTCGTCGAAAGAGGGCTCTGGGATCTGGGGCTCAACTGTATGTACGCCTGTTGCGTTTATTTGTGGTTGATGGTTGCGCATATTGAGCAGGTTTTCAAGGTACTGCTTAGATCTTGGTACGATATTATTTGTTTCAGTGACCACACAGCCCTTTGGGTCTCGAATTGTGTTGGCTCTCCCTCGGTAGCCATTTCTAATTGAATTAATGCCGGCATACATACCTCTGATATTCCTTCCCCAGGCATTTTCTAGGATTTTTTCGATCCGAGTCTTCTCCCATTCGCGTTTTTTGCGTTTGAAGAGTCTCATTGTCTGTTTCCGGATTGTCGCGTATCTTTCTGCGTTGACTTCATCATATCTTTTTAAGTGGATCGCTCAGAGGTGTTTACGTTCTTCCATGTTCGCCAATTTTCGCATTGAGATCCCCGAGGAGGATTTTACCATTGAATGATGAGATCCCATCAAATACTTCCTCTAGGGTCTCGTAGAACGTGTTCTTCGTTACTTCGTCGGTAGATTCTGTTGGGGGGTGTACGTTTATAAATACATAATTGTACCATGGTCCCTGTAGTTTTAGCACCGACGTTCGGTCATTAATAAATTTCACATCTTTTACATGGGGCATAATCTTCTTGCTTATGATAAAGCCAGTTCCGAGGTTATGTGTATCGGTACCTGCACACGCCAGTGCAAACCCGTTGGTTTCGAGTCTTTGCCTTGCGACTGAGCCGTAGGATTTTTTGAAGTCAACGAGCAGTTGGTGAACCGTCTCTCCGTATTCACACTTCTTTTCCAGTAGTTGCCTTATTGTGAACATTTGGTCGCTTGTTGACCCGTTTCTACGGTATCCGTATTGGTAGTCTCCCAGTATTTCTTCTGCGTACGGTGTGATTCTCGCCAGAATGACATTTGTTAATATTTTGTATGCGGTTGGGAGCAATGATATTCCTCGACATCGGTTTTTCGAATCTTATTCTTCCTATTTCGTTCGCTCTGCGGTATCATTATCCTTTTTACGCGTGTGCATTATAAAAAAATAAAAACAAAACGACTAATTGAGGTTGCAAAATTCTTAGATTAGATTTAGGTTCCACAACTTGTCACAACTTCACACGAATAAGCAGCAAGTTTTTTGCCCAACATCGACATATTTGCCCTTTGTCTCAACTACTTTCCTAATTGCGCCACCTTTTCTTTGAAATATAGGTAAAGACAACAGATACAATTTAAAATAGGGAATAAATACGACTTTAAGGGTTTAGAGGTAATACTAAGATTCCAAGTTTATCAAAGATCAGCCTTGTTCACTTATATACGTGTTTATGTATACAATATGATGTTACACTCTTTTCCAGTGTCGATGAGTTGCATCGCTTCATCAACACTTGGGTTCCACACCTGTATGGCGAATTGGACGAAGAACAAATTAAGATGCGAGGCTTTGAACTAATTCAACACGATACCGAATGGGTAAAGACCACCCAGACTAAGAACGGCCGAATAAATAGCGAGGGAAGCGAAGAAATTGCCGATCTTACTCGAGAATCGTGGGAGGTAAGTCATCATTTTATTATTTACAAACATCAAATATATTTATATATAATAAATATATATTTATTATTATAAGATCATCGCGTCGCAAACGATGATATAGAATATCAGCAAACTATTTAAATGAATATTTGAAATGATTTAATTTATTTTCTTTAACTTTTTTCGTATGTTTTCGTATTTTTTGTATATGTTTTTTCTCTCTCCATATATAATAACAATAACAAATTTAAAAAAAAAAAAAAAAATTATAATCTAAACAATTATAAAAATTCAAAACTGTGCTCTGAATAACAGCTCTTAAAGGCGCCGTACGTTAAAATCTACAACATTATTAAAACTGCCGGATCCCATGATTTGGATTTTTTGGGTGGCGAGGTTAGGATTGAAATTGTATTTTCAAAAAGTTAAAAAGAAATAGAAACAAACAAACTAAACAAACAACAAAATTACAATTATGCTTTGAAATTCAAATTCAAAATCCAGCTAAAGCATAAATATGTAAAAAATACAAATTTTGAGTTGTAGTTTAAAACGTCCCAAAAGTCGATGAGGGAACATTCACAAACCAGAGATTTTTGCTTCTTTTTTTTCCACGTTCTCTTGTTTTGTTTATCTTCTTTTTTTTTGTTCCATCGTAATTATAACCCGCCTATGTATATAATTACTAGACGAGTGATTTTTTGGTTCGTTAATTAGGTAGCTCTTGCTTTTTCTTTGCGCATGATGTGTTTAATTTAAGTTATTTTGTTGTGGTAGGAGTTCAGGGAAACTCTTGTTTGATGCAAATTGTTTTTTATTTATTTACATTATGGATTGCACATTTAGGTATGTTTTCTATAAGTATATAAATTTAGGAGTAGGTCATGATCCACTCTAGCGAAGTTCTAGTTCATTTAGTCCGACAAATTTATAATCTTATTTGGCCAGAATACTGAACAGCTATGTGAAGTGTAGTGAGTATTGGTACTCGTTGTTCTTATTTGGATCCAGGATTGATTGCAAAGAGCATAGAAAAATATTCATCCACATTGTTCTATTCATAAAAGTTATACTCGACTTTGTAGTCGACCGATTAAGGTAATCCGTGCTCCAACTATAAATTTGCAATTCCGCAACCAAAGTTTTAAGGAACTAGTGCGAATGGCGAAAAACGCCAATTTACAAAAAACGCAACTCCTTTATTGGAGAATATCATTTTCAGAACATGTTTACATCCTTCGAAAGTATTTTTGTTTTGCTTCCAATTTCGGTTCTTTATATAATCTGTAGGGCGCGAAAGAGTCGAGCCTTCGAAAAAGTCTTCAAGTCAGAAATAAAATAGATAAACGGCATCTTGGAGGTGGAGGTTTCTTACCTAGGAACTTAAAACATTCGCGACGATAGTGAAGAACGTGTGATTCGAACTGACGCTATGACGGTTAGAATCACTAAAAATTGAACCAATGCTCAACACAACAGGCCACTGCAGTGTGTACGAATTCGATTTCTAAACTCAAGTACACTCAACTGATGTGGAATTGCTAGTTATTGGTTGGTATACGGCTGATGCTTTTTGTTCTGCGTCGAGCTCATCCTTGACGAGAACAGCAAACACAAAAGCACCAATGTTAGCCGGCGTTCAAAAAACGCGTAAATCAACGCAAAAAATCCAGATGAAAATCAATCAAAAAACCATTCATAGTACAAAATAAAACAAGGAAGTTAAGTTAACGCTTGGATCGTCTTCATGAGATCCTTGTAATTTATTTAATACCACGATCGACCATAACCAGTTAAAAAACAAAACAGGGATTCTTTAACAAACAAAAACTGTCAAAAAAGGTACCGAAAGCACCGTACAAAACTTCGTTAGAAAAAACGTTACGTTAAGAACATACTGTCTGAAAGTAACAACGGCCAAACAAAACTGTGTTACACAGTAACGATGGAAACCGTTAAAGAATAGACAATTTTCATCCTCCTCTATTCAGCAACTGGCAGCATTCAGTGCCACCACCGAATCTTCTGTTGTAACTTCATCGTTTGACCTTTATTGAGGTATAACTTCAGGCGCTTAATGCTTCCATGTCTATTCGAATAGACGACGTGTGTAGCCGACAGCAATTTCATTGATATGTCCGTTCGGTGAGTTTGGCATAAAGTCACCATCTTAATTCAACTGTAGGAATGTTTTGATTTGATTGGTACTGTGCCGTATCTGATATCAAATTGTCGTTTAGAATCACTGCTGGCATTTCCGAGTGACTGAGGCTGCTTGATATTTTCCTCTTATTTTGAATCTTTATATCATTATGCGTTGTTGCTGTACTGCAACACTTCTTATTCGATTTTTTTTTTCGGTTTCTTCACTATTTGCTTGTATATTGTGTGTATCTGTTAGAAACGCCACAAACTCACTACCGTTTATAAAAACACGACAACAACAATAACAAAATGGATCGACTTCTCCACTTTTTCACTGTCCCGTGCACTCTTCCTCCATGCTTGACCATCTGATCCGATCACCTCAAGGTCAAACCTTACATTCTCCTCCCATCTCCGTCGCGGCCGTTCTACTGGTCCCTTTTCCGTTGGTCTTCCGTCAAAAATTCTACACACGGTCTTATAGTTGCTCATTCTCGCCACATGTCCGGCCCATTTAAATATTCGCGACCGGATAACTCTCGCTGTTGTAGGTTTGCGGTGTAGCTCTTTCAATTCGTTGTTATGGAGTTTCCTCCGTTGTCCTGCCTCTTCATCTTATTTACCGCCAAAGGTGCTCCTTAAAACTTTATTCTCAAATACACGGAATTTGTATTCTACCCGTTTTGTGAGACCCCATGTTTCGCATCCGTAAAGAACAATCGGCATGGTTATGGTTCTATAAACACAGAACTTTATATTACGTGATAGCAGTTTGAATTTCAGCAGGTTACTGACTGCGTGCTAACTAGCGTTGCCGGAATGCAGAGTTTTGTTAATTTCTTCCGACATTTTGTTACTGGCCGTCAGTATTGTTCCCAGATATTTAAACTCTTCAACTTTTTCAAATATCTTGCCCCTGATGTTTACGTGTGTTCCCTGAGTTCCACCTGCTCTCGCCGTAATCATATATTTTCTTTTGTCTTCATTGATTTCTAGGGCCACCTCCTCTTCCGCTTGCATGATGATTTCACTGTTTTTACTTACAGTTTCTAGATTATCGCCCAGAGCGGCGATGTCGTCTGCATATGCGAGCACTTGTGTGACCCCGTTCAGAGATAACCCGGCCATGTTGTCGTCTTGTGCCTTTCTAATGACATACTCGAGCACATGGTTAAAAAGACATGGTGAGAGGCCATTTCCCTGTTTTAGTCCGTCGCGGATTTCAAATGATTCTGAGAGGTAGTTTTCTATTCTAACTCTCCCTTTATTTTCGTTCATGCAGATTTGAAAGAGGGCGGCATATTTTTTCGGGACTCTCAGCTCCACTACAATATGGTAGAGTCTTTGCCTTGCGACTGAGTCGTAGGCTTTTTTGAAGTCAACGAAAATTCGGTGAACCGTCACTCCATATTTGCACTTCCCTTTGCGTCTCCAATTATTTTGGCTCTCCCTCGGTAGCCATTTCTAATTGAATTTATGCCGACATACATACCTCTGATGTTCTTTGCTCTGTTATTTTCTAGGGCTTTTTCGATCCGAGTCTTCTCCCATCCGCATTTTTTGCGCTTGAAAAGTCTCGTTGTCTCTCTCCGAATCGTCGCATATCTTTCTGCGTTGACTTCATCATATCTTTCTAAGTGGATCATTCAGAGGCGTTTATGTTCTTCGATCTTCGCCCTGCACTCATGGTCAAACCAAGGTTTCGACTTAATTGTTTTCTTAAATCCTAATACTTATTGGGCTGTTTGTTTGATTGTGTCTCTGATCGATGCCCATTTAGTGTCTACACTATTGGCTTCCTCTTCCTCACTACTCCCATTTTCTAGGTTGCTAAATCTATTCGTTAGTTCGTCTTGATATTCAACCCTTTTGGGCAGGTCTTTTAATTTATCAATCTCGAACCTTTTGCTCGTCTCCCGTGACCTCCCGTGTGGGTATGTTGCGAGCCGACTCCTAATTTTACCCATCACTAGAAGATGATCGGAATCGCAATCTGCTCATCTATATGATCTTACGACAAGTATATTCGAGTGGTGTCTTTTGTCTTTGCGGAAGTGGTCCATTCGGTTACGCATTACGCCGTTACTTTTCCACTGCATTCACAAATGTGATATTCGTCATTATCATCATCGGCACTACAACCGGGATCCGGTCTTGGCCTTAGTTGACAAATCTCTCCACCGAATCCGATTTCGAGCCGATGTCATCCAGTTTGGCACTCCCAGGCTCTGGCCGTCCTGGTCTACGCCATCCCTCCATCGCAGACAAGGTCTGCCTCGCTGTCTCCTTCCATACATCCTCATTCGAGGTAGGTGTCCCGCCCACCGGGGTCTACCGACCTTGATTTTTCTTCAAGGCAGATTGCATACAACTCATGGTTGTAGCGTCTCCGGAATCGTCCTCCCTCACATACGGGGCCAACAATTCTCCTTAAGACCTTCCTCTCGAACGCGGCTAAGAGTTCAGAGTGCCTTTTATTGAGCACCCAGGTCTCGGATCCATACATGAGTACTGGTAAGACCATGGTCCTGTACAGTAGTAGGTTGGATGTTCTGGATAAGTTTCGGGATTTAAAGAGCCTTGATATGTGATATTTCTGGCGCAAGACTAATGACCTTGCCAAAAAAAAAAAAAAAAAAAAGAAATCATTATGGAAAATTTAACAAGCCTCAGGACTTGCTAAATAAGGCCAAGACCTGTTCCCGGTTGTAGTGCCGATGATGATGATGATTATGATGATGATGATGATATGTGATATTGGATTCCTTATATTAGACTGCTTTCCGTTAGCTCTCTCCATGCCCGATAATAGGTTTACTCTTTGTTTTGCATCCTACCCCATACCCGCTGATAAACTGCGTATGCATTGCATACACAGTCACTATCTTCGCCATTTGTGTAACCGAAGATTATGTTCGGTTTACATACTTCGGTGGTGTTCCTTTTAGGAACAATTTTTTCACTGTGATTTCCAACCCATAATAACTCGCCGGGCTGGAATTCTTATCTTCGGACGTGACACGAGTTTGTTTATCCAATCTTTCAATAGAATGATCTAGGGTGGGTTATGTGTACCTCAATATAGGAACAGTGTTGATTTCTCCTCCGTGGTTTTATGCTGTACCTGCTATTTTCCGTGAAGGAAGTCACAGTCGGCACTAGCTCAAAGGGGTTGTAAAATTGTTTGTGTTTGAAACCTCTGTAACCGCGGTGTTATCGTCTGGGATTTTGAGGGCTCTCAGTATCTAATGATGCTGGGCTGGCCAATTGCGTTTGTCGTCGAATGAGTCGTCAAACAATTTCGGCTTTATGGCCAAGTGCTTGGGATAGTGATGCAGGTATGGAATTCGTGGGGATATGGTCTACCTGTCATGAAGTGTGCATGTGTTCCATACACGGGAGTATGACCCCTCTTTTGTTGTGCACAGCTTTCTGAGGTTTTCTGCGCTTTCGTGACAAATCGTAGAGTCGCCATACTACCATCACAAAATGTAAGGGTACCGGAAAAGCATTTTTATGCGTTTTGTGTAAAACAAATGGTTCTGTGTGACTTTCGCTTGCCTAATAAATATTAATCAAGCTGGGATTCGTACATGTCCTTGCCACAGTACACTGAAGTCTCTTATGAGGTGGACTTGCGCGTGTTTAATAAACATGAACCCAAGAGATGTCAACAGAGGTGCAGAAATCGGACTTCTTATGAGCTAGGTGACTTTTAGTGACCCTAAGTGTATTTTCCATTTTATAGTGTTTTCGATTGCTATTATTGATTTCGGATAGGTGCAACATTACGGTTTTTCGAATTCAAGAACTACCATCTTGATTGTGATTGTTCTCCCTGTGTTCTTAGTGTTGCCTTCATTAATGTCAAGTATGAAGACTTCTTGTATATCATCATATCATCATCATCATCATCGGCACCACAACTGGGATCCGGTCTTGGACTTATCAAATACTTAACTAACTCTGTATTGATGACTTTTTCCATTACTTTAGATAAAATAGATAGTAATGCTATCGGACGGTAATTTTGTGGGAGACACTTTTTCCTCCTCTTTTGGGATTGGCTGAACTCGAGCGATTTTCCAGCAGGCAGGAAAGGTCCCCCGTGCATAAGATAAGCGGAAGAGTCTGCCAAGAACCGGCGATAGTTCTGGGGCACAGTTCTTAAGGACTATTGCTGGTATTCCGTCCGGCCGGTTGCCTTCCTACAATCCAGTTCACGTAGAACGCGTTGAATAGTGCGCGGACGAAATCTCTCATCCCGCGTCGAAGACCGTACCGGCGAGATCACAGGTGGCTCCAAAAGGCGGGGATCGAGGTTTGAATTCGCGGAAAATAAATTCGTGAACACATTAGCTTTTTCCTTTGAATTCGTGACTAACGTCCCGCTCTGTCAACAACGGAGGGAAAGAGGAGGATGCGAAGTTACCGCGGACAGCTTTTGCCATTGACCAGAAGGAGCGCGAACCAGTTGGGCACCGAAGGAGCTTATTGATCACCCTGTCGTTGTGAGCCTTCTTCGCGGTATCAATCGCCTGGTTGCACGCGTTTCTGATTCTAACAAAATTCGTTCTGCTAACATCGGTGGGATTGGAGCGCCATTGCTTAAAAGCTCTATTTTTTGCCGCTGTAATCTGCTCGCATTTTTTATCAAACCAAGGTTTATCAGACGAACTTCGTTTGATGGAATGTGGAATATACATCTCCATCCTCAGAAGAATAATCTCTGATACCGACTCCACGCAAGCGTTAACACCGGAGTTTCCGAAGCACACCTCGGTCCATGGAAAGGATGCGAAGAAATCTCGCAAATCGTCCCAGTTAGCAGCCCCATAGTTCCATACATGGCGAAGCTGCCTAGGCCGGTTATTCGCTTGATATGCAAGTGCTTGCGCGACAGATACCAAGCAGTGATCTGAGTTTCCCAGTGGCGCAGAAACCTCTACGGTATAAATACTCAGTTCGGATGTCAAAAACAGATCCAGGATGTTCGCATAATCGCCTCGGGCATCCGGCATTCGCGTTGGCTCCCCTACGAGTTGAGTCAAGTTGTGGCTTACAGCAAACATCTCCGCCAGCCTCACAGCCTCGTCGGTTTTGTTAGAATGTAACAACCAGCCGGAATTGTGCACATTAAAATCGCCAAGGAGAACAATTTCGGATGCTGGGTGGTTGATCTGTATCCAGTCGACGGTATGTAAAAGATGTTCGAAGAATGTCGCCGGTCGATCGTCATTCGGGGAGAGGTAAAGACAACAAAGGAATTTAACGGAATTCCTCAGCACCACCCTCAACCATATGATGTCCATATTATTGGGTTCCAACGCAAGCCAGATCGGACCGCGCGAAGGCGCAGACTCCGCCCTTAAAACGGAATCTCGAATGTAAGTCGTATCCTGAGCAACGAAGATATGCCGAATCAGTTGACGAATCGACCTGGGTCTCAGTTAGGGCAAGGATATCAGGTTTCGCTGTTTGCAAATATTGGTGGACGGCGTTTACATTCGTATTGGTGAAACCGATGCCCCTGATGTTGTAAAATGCCGTCACCAGTCGAACGTGGGCAGAGCCTCGACAGCGAGGCCGGTTATGCGATGACGAACCTCTTAAAGTTCCATTATTTATCATGATATCTGCATGATGTTGCCCCTTACATAGTCCCCCCCGGAGATCCGAATGGGAGACTACATTACCTCCGGAATTCTTTATATCAGAAGGTACCATCATGACTTATCTCCGTGTCAGTCCGGGCCATCAGCCACACATCCGAAATACCGTCGAAGATTTCTCTCGGCGATATCGCGGAACGTACAGCGTGACGGGGTGGTAACTCACCTTGGGACCGACTACCACCTAACCAACCTTTTCTCGAACCGGTCCATCAGCCAAGCTCCGAAAGATGGCCAGCGATTTCTCCCGACCATTTCACGGAGCCTAAAGCTTGATGGGGTGGGCGCACAGGGCGTTGGGACCCCGGCTACCACTCGGCCTTTAGTCGCCTCTTACGACAAGCCGGCCTAGCTGTGAGTATATTCTAACGCCCTATTCACAGGGCCAACTTGTTCTGAGCTGAACGAAATCACATCATGTTTACCTGCTAATTCCTCTCTTTGTGGCCATTTAGCCATTCATGGAAGTATTCTCCCATAGTTCCAAGATGCCTTAAGGTCAGAAATTGGTTATCGCCTCCGCCGTTGCAATGTGTGCTGGGAGATGTGTTAGCTACATATTGGGGATTTTTGTCTAAGGCTTCAATGCTTGGTTCTTTCTGTGCTCTCTACGCTTCTTTTGTCCGCAGAGGATGTTCTTTTCTATAACTTCTTTCTTCTTTGACCTGTGAATTTGTTGACCCTTTTATATTATTTCACACTTGTCCCGTCTGCAGGGGTCAGTGAACAGCATTCTTATATTCAATCGCTGATTTGCACTCATCGTGAACCAGTTGTTTCAATCTCAACGACCAATGCCTAATATGGCATCGGCAGTATCAATGACATTATTTTTAAGGCCTGCAAAGTTTTCATTCACGTCTGACATCCCTGATCTTTGGTCTGTCGTGACTGAAGGCGAGTCCAAAAGCATCTAAGTTAAAACTTGTCCAGCTTCCATACTAACCTGGTATTTCAGGGTATTAATACTTCAATAGTAATATTATTATTTTGGTATGTTACGAGTATACAATAACATTATTTTGATGTACCATAAATATTAATGTTACATCAAAATAATGTTATTATGTAATTGTGTTACCAATTGTTGAATATCGGTTACATTAATGTTATATTAATTAGTATTTTTTTATCACTTTGTAAACCGGAAAAAAATGACGAATGTCATAGAAATACTTCTAGAAATTAAAAAAAAGCATTGCAATCATTCTTTACACTTATTTATCGATTATTCTTTCATATCTCTCGGTGAATTATATTTATACACCAACAGAATTGATTGTACATTAAGAAATATTTGTATTTAATGTGCTAATGTGTAAGGGCTAGTTGTAAACCTTATATTTTATATCGCATACTTAGATTTTTTTTTTGGAAGTTCCTGCACGGTCAAAGGAAAAATGGTATCCTATTAACAGATTAATAAATTATTGCAGTTATAATAGTACTAACAGTGAGCCCCTAATTTTCGTTTTAACTTTTAATCCGGGACTTACCGAAAAATATATCTTATTATCATTATAATAATTTTTTAATTTATAAATAAATTGTAAAACTATTTTTCGCCTCTTTAGAATGATGTGCCGATTATTATAAATATTTAGGTAATTTATGATAAATAAAGTTAATTTAAGCACAGAAACACTAGTTATAATGGCTTTCGCCTAAAACTTTATTTCTCAATTTAAAATTATATAACCTATTTTATTATAAATAAAATTTTTATAAAATGAAAATATTCTTGATCAAATGTTTTGTTTTAAATGATATAACCTTCAATTAGAGTTCTTTTTAAAAAATGCTTTTCTTTAAATAATTATTTCATATCAGTGCTTTCACTGAAATGATTTTTTGGTAGCATTACTTAAATAGTTTATTTTTAATCAGTTATTTAATTTCATTATTTATTATTGGTTGCTTAAATTATTTTTTTTTAAATTAAATATCTCGTTTGGATTATTTATTTAATGCATTAACAACTTGCATTGAACTTACTTGATTCAATAAGTTCTTAATTTAACGATTTTTTACATCATCATTATTAAATTTATTAATCGTTTTTTTTTATAGAATTTCATTACATACTTTTTGGTTGTGAAAATAATTATGATTGTATTAAAGTTTTTGTTAATGCATTTTATGGCTACCAATTATTTCTTTCTAATGCATTTTATAAATAAATTGTTTTGAATTAACTGATGATTTTTAATTTAAAAAGTCCTTAAATTAATGATTTATTTTAAATTACTGACTCCATTAATCAGTTTGTTATTAATATTGATTATGTAATTATTGGTAAAATAACGAAACGATTTTTCATTTATCACATCATACACCTAAATTTTTTTTTATTGAATGCTTAAATTCTTGATTTTTTAATTTAATGGTTTTCTAATATCATTTTTTGTATTAATGACTTCGAATTGATACTTTTTAAAATTATTTTTTAAATAAAATAATTTTTGGTTGTTTTGATTAAAATAGCTATTTAATTAATGCCGTTAGTAATCACCAGTTTTTATACCATGCATTTTAAAAACCAATCAATTAAATGAATGGTTGTCCATGAAATTTTGAAATATCGATTTTTTAAATTCATGATTTGTTAAATTAATTGTTTTTAAAATTGATGTTTTTTTTTAAATGAATGATTATTTGATTCGATGATTTTTTAAATTAAAAAACGTTTTAAATTAATGGGTGTCTAAATTCAAGATTTGTTAAATTAATAGTTTTAAAAATTAATGATTTTCAAGATGAATGATTACTTGAGTATAATTTTGTAAATTATAACTTTAATTTAAAGAAGTTTCAAGTTAACGGGTTTTTAAATTTATTATTTGTTAAATTCATGGTATTTAAAATTGATGTTTTTTAAAATGAATGACTATTTCATTCGATAATTTTTTATATTAACAACTTTAAATTAAAGAAGTTTCTAATTAACGGGCTTTTAAATTTATGATTTGTTAAATTAATGGTATTTAAAATTGATGTTTTTTAAAATGAATGTATCGCGTTTGAAATAATAGTGAAGAAGAACGTGTGATTCGAACTGACGCTATGACAGTTTGAGTCACGAAAAAAATTGAACCTAAGCGTTACCCATCAGGCTACTGACCGTGTTTAGAATTTGATTTTTAAACTCGACTATACTCCACTGATGTGAATTATTTTTGTTATCGCTATGGTATACGGCTCTGATGTATTTTCTTATTCGATTTTTCGTTCGGTGCTCTTCACTATTTTGCTTGTGAATTGTGTGTGTATCTGTTAAAGTCGCCACAAATGATTATTAGATTCAATAATTTTTTAAATTAATAACTTTAAATTAAACACGTTTTAAATTAACGGGTTTTTAAATTCACGTTTTGTTAAATTAATTCTATTTTCTATTTATTGGCTTGTAGGAACCCGAAAGTTCATGACCTCACCGACTCGACTCCGCCATCGTTCCCTGTCCTGGGCACTCTCCTTCCACGCCTGACCATTCGATCCGACCTCCTCAAGGTCAAACCTAACATTGTCTTCCCACCTCCGTCGCGGTCGTCCGGCCAGTCTCTTTCCCGTTGGTCTACCGTCAAGAATTCTACGCACGGTCCTATCGTTGCCCATTCACGCCACGTGACCGACCCATCTTAATCTTCGCGACTTGATTACTCTCACTATTGTAGGTTTGCGGTATAGATCTTCCAATTCGTGGTTATGGAGTTTCCTCCAATGTCCTGCCTCCTTGTCATATTTACCTCCAAAGATGCCCCTCAAAACTTTATTCTCGAATAGGCGGAATTTGTTTTCTTCTCGTTTTGTGAGAGCCCATGTTTCACATCCATATTGAACAATCGGCATGATTATGGTTCTATAGACACGGAGCTTTATGTTACGTGATAGCAGTCTGGATTTCATCAGGTTACTGACTGCATGTCAACTTTCAACAATTTCCTTCGACATTTCGTTACTGGCCGTCAGTATCGTTCCCAGATATTTAAATTCTTTAACATTTTCAAATATCTTGCCCCTGATGTTTATGTGTGTTCTCTGAGGTCCACCTGCTCTCGCCGTAATCATGTATTTTGTTTTGTATTCATTTATTTCTAGCCCCACCTCTTCTATCGCTTGCATGATGATTTCACAGTTTTTACTAACAGTTTCTAGATTATCGCCCAGAACGGCGACGTCATCCGCATATGCGAGCACTTAAGTGACCCCGTTCAGCGATGATCCGGCCATGTTGTCGTCTTGTACCTTTCTGATGACATACTTGAGCACAAGGTTAAAAAGACATAGTGAAAGGCCAACCCCCTGCTTTAGTCCGTCCGGATTTCAAATGGTTCTGAGAGGTGGTTTTCTATTCTAACTCGCCCTTTGTTTTCGTTCATGCAAATTTGAATGAGGGCGGCATATTTTTTCGGGATTCCCAGCTCAACCACAATATGGTAGAGTCGTAGGCTTTTTTGAAGTCAACGAATAGTTGGTGAACCGTCTCTCCGTATTCCCACTTCTTTTCCAGTAGTTGCCTTATTGTGAACATTTGGTCGCTTGTTGACCGGTTCCTACACAATCCGCATTGGTAGTCTCCCAATATTTCTTCTGTGTACGGTGTGATTCTCGCCGGTATGACATTTGTTATTATTTTGTATGTGGTTGGGAGCAATGATATTCCTCTATAGTTTCCGCAGTCAGATCTGTCGCCTTTTTTTTTGAAATTAGGGATGACTATTGAGGCTTTCCATTCTTCCGGAATGACTTCCTTGTCCCATATTAATTTAACCAGTTGGTGGATTTTTCGAGCGGTTGCCCCTCCTCCATGCTTCACAAGCTCTGCCGGTATGCAATCGACTCCGGGAGCCTTGTTGTTTTTCAGTCGATTTATCGCGTCTACAACTTCGTCGAAAGAGGGCTCTGGGATCTGGGGCTCGACTGTATGTACGCCTGTTGCGTTTATTTGTGGTTGATGGTTGCGCATATTGAGCAGGTTTTCAAGGTACTGCTTAGATCTTGGTACGATATTATTTGTTTCAGTGACCACACAGCCCTTTGGGTCTCGAATTGTGTTGGCTCTCCCTCGGTAGCCATTTCTAATTGAATTAATGCCGGCATACATACCTCTGATATTCTTTCCCCAGGCATTTTCTAGGATTTTTTCGATCCGAGTCTTCTCCCATTCGCGTTTTTTGCGTTTGAAGAGTCTCATTGTCTGTTTCCGGATTGTCGCGTATCTTTCTGCGTTGACTTCATCATATCTTTTTAAGTGGATCGCTCAGAGGTGTTTACGTTCTTCCATGTTCGCCAATTTTCGCATTGAGATCCCCGAGGAGGATTTTACCATTGAATGATGAGATCCCATCAAATACTTCCTCTAGGGTCTCGTAGAACGTGTTCTTCGTTTCTTCGTCGGTAGATTCTGTTGGGGGGTGTACGTTTATAAATACATAATTGTACCATGGTCCCTGTAGTTTTAGCACCGACGTTCGGTCATTAATAAATTTCACATCTTTTACATGGGGCATAATCTTCTTGCTTATGATGAAGCCAGTTCCGAGGTTATGTGTATCGGTACCTGCACACGCCAGTGCAAACCCGTTGGTTTCGATTACTTGATGTGGGAGTCGAACTTCCTGAAGCGCGACGATGTCCATTTTATATTGTTTCGCGTTTTCTACGACCGTCTATATCGCGCCTGGTTTATATAACGTTCGAACAGTCCACGCCCCGACGCGTATATCCCACTTTTTCCGTTTTTCCCTACGTCTTCTTTTTGCCGAGTCAGTGTTTTGTTGATGATTTGTTCCCTTATGGTAGTGTCGGCTCATCACACCTACGCCTACCGGGTTTTTTGTGAGATTGTTTTTTGTATATTGATTATTCATTTTTGTTCCCACGAGTCTTGGGATTTCAAATAGTCCGCCATATCAGAGCCCCGCTTTTTTAAATTAATAACTTTAAATTAAAAAAGGTTTTAAATTAACGGGTAATTCACGATTTGTTAAATTAACCGTTTTAAAAATTATTGATTTTTAAAATGAATGATTATTTGATTCGATAATTTTTTATATTAATAACTCTAAATTAAAAAAGGTTTTAAATTAACGGGTTTCTAAATTCACGATTTGTTAAATTAACAGTTTTAAAAATTAATGGTTTTTAAAATGAATGATTATTTGATCCGATAATTTTTTTAAATAAATAACTTTAATTTAAAGAAGTTTCAAATTAACGGGTTTTTTAAATTCATGATTTATTAAATTAATGGTTTTTAAAATTGATGATTTTTAAGATGAATGATTATTTCATTCGATAATTTTTTATATTAATAACTTTGAAAAAAAAAATTTAAATTAACGGGTTTCTAAATTAACGTTTTGTTAAATTAACAGTTTTAAAAATTAATGGTTTTGAAAATGAATGATTTGAGTCGATCATTTTTTAAATAAATGGGTTTTTTAATGAATGATCTGTTAAATTAAAGATATTTTTAATTGATAATTTTTTAAATTTATAAGTTTCTTAAGTAATTATTTATTTAATTAATGGAAGTTTCATTTTATTACTTTTTTTAATTATTGAGGTTTTATTTAATTGACTTTTATTTATCAGTAATCTCATCGCTGACACTTAAGGGTACTCCAAAATCCCCTTTTGTGTACGCGTTTTTGTCAAAAAGAAAGAAAGAAAAAGTGGAGTTTTGTAATTTTTTGGTTTTTTTTTTCTAAAGAAAATAACAAATATATTGAATTTGATATAAATGCGCCACAGTTAGAAAAAAACAATATAATGTTCCACCATCGACTGCTTTGTGTTTCTGTATCGAATTGAACACTGTTGAATTTTTCTTTCAACTATTAATTTCTTTTTGTAATTACGTAAATATTAATTTGAATTGTACATCACCAATGAACTTTCTACTGAATGTTAGACAGCACAGTTATTGTTGAGTTCATTTGTTGTCTCCAAAATTGGGTATTTGGTTGTCTTTAGTGATTTCTCTTTAAGTTGGTATCCGTTTTTGATGGAGTAAATTAAATAAGAACCGATTGCTTCTCACTGTTTCTTATTTCCTCACTATTGATGTATTTAAATAAAAACTAAAGTATCATATATATATATTTTTTTTTTTTGTTATTACAATTTATTTGTAATTGGATATAATTTAATTCTGTGTTATATATAAATATTTTTTTGTTGTAGTTTTCATTCATTTGTTCTTAAAAATATCTACAAATAAGTAACATCGATACAACGTCACACACAAAACAAACCGAACTTGAGAACAGCGTCTTTTAAGCAAACTTACTACATGTGCATGAAAAACAAACACAAAACCAAACAATAGATTATTGGGAAGACACAGTTCGTTTAGTCTTTATTTGTGCTTTTAATTATTTAACTTTTGTTATGCGGTCCTATGCAGTGATCTAGTTTTTGAACAGCCTGTCTATTGTTCGTTTTGAACAAAAATTTATTTTATTTTTAGTTAAACTGCTTTCAGTGAATCAGATTTTTGTCTATGCTTGGAGAAGTATGTTAGTTTAGGGAAAGATAAACAATGATTAAAGAGACTGAGTTAAAACGAGTCAAAAATATGACTAGTATATCATTTAATTTTTGTTTGTTTTTTCTAGAATCGCGTTAGAGACTTTCAATAATGAAGTGATTAGTGTTGAAACACTGGCTCATCAGGAAATAATTTGACTCTGCTTCCTATTCTGTTTAGACCTTTAAGTGCGTTGTTAATGTGGTCCTATGAGCAGAAAGTGCTTTGAACCTGTCCTCAATACGCTGATTTTACCCTTTTTAATCCTCTTTAGGTCCTCAAGGGCGATATTAATTTAATTATTATTTATTCGCTTAAGAAGTGTATCCACAAGTTTATTTTATCCTGTGATTAGGATATATTTAACTTTGTCTCTCGTTCTGGTAACATTTTCAAGATGAATTTTATCGTGTGATCAAAAACTGTTTTGAAGCTTCCTTCCATCCTTTTAAAATGTTTAATAGGGACGTTCAAGTTTTATTCCGAAAGCAGGAAATATCTTGACTTTGTTTCCCATTCCGTTAAGATGTTTAAGTATGATGTTAATTCTTCTTTATTCCCTATATCTACAAACACGATATTAATTTGATCCCACTTTATTGCTGGCGCAGCAAGTCTGTGCTATAAATGTGGTGTAATCAAAGGACATAATTAGGAGTCGTTGATGGAGGAGATTGGGTTCGGTTCAATTTAGTGGGAGAAATAATAATAAAATGTACAAAATGGCTCTTGATGTAGAAATTGTGCGGTTTAGTGCGTCGACTGCGAATAATATTAAGTAGCGAAATGTATTGTCTTTCAAAATGAACTTGATTTTGCCAGGTTGAAAATGAATATGGGTTTTATTACTGAATCTTGAGTTTTCCCGCCCACAGAGAAAAGGCTCTTTAATGCATTCGCTTGTGATTTTTATACGTGGTATAAAATTTTGTCTACACTGTTCACTATAAAAAAATTGGCTCGTTGTTTCCCGCATTTCTGAACTCTCCAATAACTTAAGCAATAACCTTAATAAGCAGAAAGATAATTAAAGTTTTCAGTGTATGGATTTCAAAACGACAGCATTTCGTCACACATCTGGCAACCGCGAATACGTGACCATTCCATCTACCTGTTGTGTCATCTTGACTATCAAGTACGGAGAATTTATCGGCTTGCCGATGTACATTCCCTTAATAGCTATTGTCTCCATATTTCGATTAAACTTTCATGGCGAAGCAGACAACTTTGTTCTTACTACGTTGTAGCGATATCAGGTGGAGAAATTCCTCTTCACTGCCCCCTCGCCGCATTAGGTGCTTACATGAATATTAGAGCGTGTTGACGCCCTACATTCCAAGGTTGTTTGAACTTGGTTGGCTTATTTCATATGCTTTTATTATTTTTGATTCAAAACAAATGCGGTTTTCCGAACACGTCCGGTAGAATTCACTATGTGATCTTAGTGGTGAACTTCCTCGGATTCCTGATGCGTAGCATACTTAATTTTACGGTTGATGCCATTTAAGTGCCGTCCACGTAGACTTTATAAGACAACTTCCTTTTCCGGACAAATATTCATTAGCGTGGGCTCTCGAAGTTTTTACGTTCCACTTTAGAATGCAACTCCAGTAGGTCAGCAGGTTTTATTAATACAAGCGGCCAATGCGTTCGATATACGGAAAATCGTTGTCTCAAAGCGAATGCAAATGAAAGCAGTTTGGTGAAGAATTGCGATACAAATTTGTGCAGCGAAGCAAAGCGTATCTTTGGGTTGTTTTCGTAATGCGATTGTTACATTACCTAATCTAATTTAATAAACGGGCTCACTATTTCCTTATTTCTTTGCATGCTCCTTCCTAACTATGCCTTTCACTCCTTTCATTTTCCGGCTTGTATTTTGACAATGGCTC
The DNA here is from genome assembly GCA_963931805.1 of Microdon myrmicae. Taxonomy (NCBI): domain Eukaryota; kingdom Metazoa; phylum Arthropoda; class Insecta; order Diptera; family Syrphidae; genus Microdon; species Microdon myrmicae. The sequence goes on from OZ007500.1 coordinate 42,333,868, forward strand.
CTCGATAGTATAGTGGTTAGTATACCCGCCTCTCACGTGGGAGACCGGGGGTCGATTCCCCGTCGGGGAGCCTCTGGCGCAAGACTAATGACCTTACCCGGAAAAAACAAATCATTATGGAAAATTTGACAAGCCTCAGGACTTGCTAAATAAGGCCAAGACCGGTTCCCGGTTGTAGTGCCGATGATGATGATGATGATTTTGACAATATTTTCCGTTATCGTAAGGGTTCTATTTGTCTCGGTCCCATGCTTATAATGCAAAAAAGGTCATAAGGCCTTTCTTTAGTTTTTAATCATATATCGGGTTTTCCAATAGGGACTTGACAACTTTGAATTGCATTTGTGAACGCACCCTTTCACTAATAATCGAACTGTCACTGTCAATTTATTCAGTAAACTCAACATTTTCATCATGGTTAAGTACACGAACGAACAACGTCTACAAATTATAAAAATTTACTACCGAAAAAAAGTTGTCAAGTCCCTATTGGAAAACCCTATATTAACGCTCAAAGCGAGTATCATAAAAGGAAGGCACAAAACGACACACAAATAGTCACGGAAAATAAATTGATGTTTTCAACAGATGCATACTATTACTCCCTGCTCTGAATTAAAACCAGATTGCTTTTATTACATTTTTTTTTAAATGTGTAAATTTCTATATCTATGAGGACATTTTTCCACTTCACTTGTCTATCTGTTTGTTTTATTAGTATTTAAACACTATCCGGATTTGAATAGACGAAGTTTTCGACATTTCTAGTAGTTCTTGTTCTCTACCATAAACCTCAAATTGATTCGTCTTTTCCTTAGTCGAACAGTCCACTCTCTGCAGTTCTTTTACTTTGCAAACAGACTGTGGCGAATAAGTTAGCTATGTGTCGGCATGGGCACGGATTTACTAAGTTTCACTAACAAGTTCACGTAAGCGGCGCACTCAGACCATGGGGAACAAACAGAACTCTCACAAATTTGGCGGTTGAACGGTCACTTCTGATGATATTTAGCAATAAGTGTTCGAGCACACCGTTGATGCTAGGTCAACCGGAGATTTGGGTTGTGTTTGCTTTAGCCGTATGGCTCTGGAGCACAAGGCGGGAAATTATTCATGGTGAAGAGGGATTTGACCTGCAGATGTGCATGCTAACATCTCACCCAGGGGAACCATGGACCAGCGGTTAGTAAACAAAACAAACGCAGTGAGGTACTGTGTGTTTGCTTTGAATTGCTAGTGTGTCAGCATAGGGCATGGCATGGGTAAGATTGTCTAAACAATGATCATATCCATGCCCAAATTCCATGATCGGTTGATAACCGATGAAAGAGAATTGGTCGCAAGTTTTGCGAACCCCAGGATATGGGTGCAATCTAAGATTACCGAGTGGAAGGGGAACTATCGCCTGCAGCTGTATCTGGTGAGCATGGAGGCAGTGTTTGTTTACACTTTTGCCATGGTGTGAAGCGTCATTTTGATTCTACTCGAAATGTAACGTCTCCTAGGTCGATGGATCGAGCGTGTGTTTACTTTAAATAACACTCGATCGCTTGTGGATATCCAGCGATGGCTATGCTGTATATTGCCGATAGGACGATCGGCCGATGGGTCTGCCGATAAGGCAAGGGTAAGCACGACATGCCGAATATGGGGGAAATGCTCCTCAGCCATGCGTATTGACATGTTCGGATGTTTATGTCGGTTACTCGATGGGAAAACCGAATTGGATTTTAGCACATGATGGTTTGTATGCATGCCCCTGGTGAACTTCTATAGATGCTAATGCGATAGCAAAATAAGAAACGATAATCGTTCTAGATGATTTTGCCACGGCTTATGTCTTCCAGGTAAGCAAGAGCTTAACTGCTCACCTGGAGGTAAGCTGTTTATGGTAGGTAGTGAGATTTGCAGGTAGGGGAAAGGGAAGTTGGGTTAGGCCGATGGTGGGCTCTTCGGGCGCCTTAAAGAACGCCCACAAGACTACAAATTTTCGAATGCCAAGCGCAAGTCTTTCAATACCACCATTGTTACAATGTACAAAGTATCCGGCTTATTTCTTTTTTAATAATACCTATTTACGGTCGTCGCTGGAGGGCGCTTGGTGAGCTATTCCTCTTCCCCATGCAAAATGTAAGGATGACCGAATTTTTCATTAGAAAAATGTCCCTTCAAATGGAACCTATTTTGAAGGAGGCCAAGAAAATGATCATAAATTGATTTAGTCCCGATTATACTTTGACAGAATGTGTAAGCCCATTTGTGCTAAACCGGAGTTTGACTGCTGTATATGATCAGGCGCATACAAAACAGCCGATGCAAGAGCTTGCAAAGGAACTGAGTGAGGAAAGACCTAGGCGCAACTTATCCAATATCATCATTAGAACATAGGCGCAATGTATCTCTCTCTTCTATAGCTATTATAACGGTCGCTGTTCAGCCGGAGCAAGGTGAATGCATTCCACTGTTCTGTGGTAGCCGTTAATCAAGCAAAGCATATTAGTTCATTAATAATTTAATTTTAGATGCAGGGATAAACGCAGACGGTTGTTCTTTAGTCTAACCACACGAATAATAATCTGCTTGATCATTTTGTTCCTCTCATTATAGTATGTAAGCATTAAAAACCGATGTGCATTAGTATTTCTTTTGCCTCAAAATGGATGATACGAGAGCGAATCAAAATATAAATGGTGATTTTACTTTTTTGCTTAGTTGCGATCTAGATAATCTTGTGCGTGGTTGTTGTTTGATTTATGAAGAGTAGGATAACCCGCGTGGCTAGCGGTCGTGCTCGACTTTGTATTCAGTACAGCCATGTGCGAGCAAGAGGTACATATGTCTGTTGCGCAACGGATTATTATAAAAATTTTAACAAATGAAGGCGTTAAACCCTCGGAAATTATTTCTCATTAAAGGCACAGTTTGGGGATGATATACTGTCTCAGAATCGGGTATATACGTGAGCCAGAGAATTTAGGTGGGCGAGAACGTATCGAAAACGGAAGTCATGATCGACGCCCAAGGACAAGTCGTACAGATGACAACATCCGTGCCATTCGAGAGCTTGTTGAAACTGTTCGCCGCTTAACTGTTGGCGAAATCTCATCGGCAGTCGGCAAAAGGCGCATATCAAAACAAAGGACGAGGTGTGCCCATTCGAGATGTCATCCTTCTTCATGACAACGCCACGCCTCACACCGCGTCCTTGACAAGGGATACATTGGAAGAAATGGGCTGGGAAACGCTCGAACACCTCCTTATAGCCCAAACTTGTCTCCCTGTTTCTATTTTTGTTCGCACCCTCGAAGGAATCACTTGGGAGAAAAAAATTCGAAGTAATGAAGAAGTCGAGAAGCACGTGCGCAATTCGCTAACAACTCGTCCTAAATCTTTCTACGAACAACGGATATTAAAGCTTCCAAATCGGTGGCAAAAATTTGTAAATCACACAGGAGACTATATTGAAAAAAGTTGATAGTATAGTGTAGTGTGTGGCTCCTCGGTAGTATAGTGGTTAGTATACCCGCCTGTCACGTGGGAGAATGGGGTTCGATTCCCCGTCGGGGAGCCTCTGGCGCAAGACTAATGACCTTACCCGGAAAAAACAAATCATTATGGAAAATTTGACAAGCCTCAGGACTTGCTAAATAAGGCCAAGGCCGGTTCCCGGTTGTGTAGTGCCGATGATGATGATGATAATGTAGTGTGTAACATCATTCAATAAATGTATAAAAATAAATTACCGTTTATATTTGATTCACCATCGTAATAGTCACATGAAGAGACGAAACGTTATTTTATTATACGTTTTGCTAACTCCTTGGTGTCCACCCAAAGGAGGATCATGGTATTCCCGGAGTAGGAACTGGATGTCTTCAGGATTTGTTATCTCCATTCCATTTTCCGTGCAGGCCGGAATGGGATTCTCGTTAAGAGAAGACTTGTCGTTATTTGGACTATTCTGAGTTCCTTCGCTTGCCCGTAGCTTTTTAGTTTGCACCTTGGTAGTGGGAATCTCATCACGAAATCCAGTAGCTTGCCATGGAACCTTAGTAAATGTGACATGGCGTCTTTCACGTTAAATACTCCCTTTAATGGTTTGTGATCCGTGCATGTGTTGAATTTTCGCCCTTGTAAATAACAGCGGAAATTCTTAGCTCCCCAAACAATGGTTAGTAACTCTTTCTCTATGGTAGAGTAATTCTTTTCCGCCTTATTCAAGGTTCGGCTGGCATATGCGACTCGCTGGTCTTTACCAATTTCGTCTTGCGACAGTACGGCAGCCAGTGCTTCATTACTAGCATCCGTGGTCAGATTAAAGGGTTTGGTAAAATCTGGATAGATTAATAGTGGCGGCAAGACCAATAACTCCTTTATGTTATCAAATGCTTTTTGGCATTTGTCCGACCAGGTGAATTTGACCTCCTTCCTTAACAAGTTTGTTAAGGGGCGCCCTATCTTCGAAAAATTTGGAACAAATTTTCGGTAATAATGCGCCAAGCCTAGAAATGATTGCACGTTCTTAACCGTCTTGGGAATGGGGAAATCCTTGACACTAGCAGTCGTATCGGGATTTGGTATTGCTCATCCATGTCCTGATATTAGCTGAGTCAGGTGGTAATTTAGCTCGCCGTGTTTTCTTTTCACCCATGTTTCTATATCAAGTATCATAGTGTGGGTCCATCATCCTTTGGTGGAAGAATCCCACCTTCGTTTCCATTCTCTTAGGCTTGAGAGCTCTAATTGTGACCGCATTCTCCGACGATTCTCTTGGGAGACCTTATGCAATGCAGCGTTTTCTTTAGCTGCAATGTCAGGTGGTGTCCTCCCGCCTCCCGTCTTCGGATACGTTCGGAATGCACAGCATACTCTTAGTGTTGCCAGCCTATGTGCGGAGTTCACTCCCCTCATGTACGACTTATACTGTGCGGCGACTGCCCATATATGAGCTGCATACATTATAATGGAGGTGTCGACACTGGTTATGAGTTTCATAATGTGGGGCCGGGGTCCTCCAACATTGGGTAGCAGTCTCGCCAAAACTTTGTATACTCTTGTGGTTTTTTCCACTCGTTTTCTTCAGGTGTTCCTTGAAGCTCAACTTCTTGTCGAGTATAAGCCGAAGATATTTGATATAGGGACTGGATCTGATTATTTGTTCTTCTATTTCCAAATCAAGGTGTTCAACTTTCTTGCGGCTGCTTATTATAACTGACTCCGTCTTATGTCCAGCTAGTTTCCGTCCGGCTATATCTAAGCATTTAATATTCCGGATTGCTTGGGAGCAAATATTTTCCATATTATCTAGATGTTTAGCTACAGCCACTATTGCCAAATCATCTGCGTACCCAATGGTTCTAACCCCTTCTGGTACATTGACCCTGAGCACACCATCATACATGGTATTCCATAACAGCGGGCCTAATACAGATCCCTGAGCTACACCCGCTGTTATTTTATATTCCTGTGGTCCATCATCTGTATCATAGAGCAGTATTCTATCCGAGAGATAGTTTGATAGTATACGTATAGCGTTTGCGACGATAGTGAAGAGCGTGTCATTCGAACCGACGCCATCACGGTTAGAATCACTAAAAGATGGAACCGATGCTCAATGCATCAGGCCACTGCCGCGTGTACGAATTCGATTTCTAAACTCAAGTACATTGCTATAGTATACGGCTTTAATGGATGTTCTTCTGGTGGTGTTGCTCCTCACTACTGGTCGTGTGTATCTGCTAGAAACGCCACATACGCACCAAGTAGGGTGAGACTTGTTGATCGCGCAACGCTTCTAGAATCCGATTCCAATTCACCGAGTTAAACGCCTTTTTAACATCTAGCGTCACCACCGCGCAATATTTGTTCGTACCACATAGCCATCGTGCTCCAGCTATCGCATTGCGAGCGATGTCGCACACCACAGATAGTGCCTTACCGGTGGATCTACCTTTCCGGAACCCATACTGCGATTCAGAGAGCCCCGATGTTCCCTCAATGAATTCTTCCAGGCGAGTGGCAATTACTCGCTCAAACAGTTTTCCTCTTGGGTCCAGCATGCACAACGGGCGATAAGACGACGGTGCCTCTAGATTCTTGACTCCTTTTGGTATAAGCACAAGCCGCTGTTTTTTCCATCGTTTAGGAAATTGTCCTGTTTGAAGGCGGGTCATGAAGAGATTGCTGAAGACTTCCGGCTTTTTTGTTAGAGCAGTCTTCACTACAGCGGAAGGGATAGGGATACCATCCAGTCCCGGGGTCTTGTTTTTTTTGACAATCCTTGGAGCCAAGAGCACCTCTTCGGTGGTCACGGGAGACATCTCTCCTTCAGTGATACTCCACTCCTCTTGCACTCTCAACACCTCATCACACTCCGGGAAGAGAACAGCATCGATTCTGGCCATGTCAGTTTTACTTTTTTGCATTTGACTACTGTTGTTCGGTAGTCTTTTCAGGACTATCCTGTAGGCGCTGCCCCACGGATTGTTATTTAATTCATCCCTTAGGGAGCAGAACGCGTCATATTTACTTTGCGGATTACATTCCTCAACCCTTTCCGTTTGTTAACGAATTCCGCATGCAACTGTGGGTAGGTGTTACGGTTTCTTGCTCTTTGTTGCAAGCGTCGTAATCCATTGTACTCCCATCGCACATGGCCGATTTCTGAGTTCCACCAATACAATGGTTTGATAGCCGCTGCTGGTTGTCTTTGTCGTGGCATAGAAGCATCACATGCGGTAGTTAGCCACTTCATGACTTTTCCAGCTTGCCTGTTTGCATGGCCCTCTGGGTCAAACTTTGCGATTTGGTCTTCCAGTATATAATCGAGCAGTTCCGCATCGAGGTTCTTCTCTTTCCACCCATTTGTCTAGGCTTTCTTCGCCAAATTGCCAGTGATGAATGCCCTGTGCGGTAATATTTCGTACATCACGGCTTGGTAGTCAATATGGGTGTAGGTGTCCAAAACTCGCCACTTCATACTTCTTGCCAACATGGAGCTGGCAAATGTGATGTCGTTTTTGGACCTGTAACGTTTTCCGCCACAGAAATTTATATATAAAAAATGGGTTACCTTTCGTTATTCCTGCTCTCTGAGTTGGGCATCTAGTATTTCGTCTACAGAGATTTCTTTTAGCGGCAGCTTGGACTCTTCTTCTTGATCAACTTCGCCTAGAAGCACCACAGTCTCTCCACTACTCAAAAACACTCCTCTGGGGATGTCTCCATATTCGTTTCCAACATGAATCCTCTCTACGGTCCGGTGTAAAGCTAATTGATCTTCGATAATGTTCTGGTTCTCCGGACAAATTGTTAAACACACGTCGTTTCAGGAAAGTTTCAATAATATTCTCGATTTATTGTCCTTCTTTTTCCTTAATTCTTTATTCTCAATTTAGGCACACAAATTTGTTACTGAATTTTGTCGCGATGATCACAAAAACTTAAATGTTACTTCAATTTTAATTTTTACTTTCTTTCTTCATCAAAAAAAAAAAAAAACGGGACACTCCTGTTCCTTGCCCTCCAACTGTTCACACGAAAAACACTAATCATCATTCTACCAACGGAACAAAAAAAACTTGCTGTTCTTTTTTCAGGTATTAGGTTTAGTGTATACCCTTTCTCTCTCCCTCAGTCTCCATCCACTCCGAAAAGGAATCCAGCTTCCACACGATCCACAATCGAACAAAAGTATGTTCGTACATTCAACATGTGGATCGTGTGTTTTTTCACCACCTTACCATCTATTATTATATTATATTTAAAACGAAACAAACGATGGGGATGGCGAAGCCGCACGTAACAGACCGGCCTCTCTCGTTTATGATGGTGTCATCAACACCATCATTAAGTAACACCACATCTAGGACTGCGAAGGTTTCGAGTAGTGTCTGGCCTCTACTGTTGGTCCTTGTGTTTTCCCATTCTACTGCCCAAGCGTTGAAATCTCGAGCAACTATAAGAGGGCTCTTATCTCAGGCTTCTTGTGTTATCCTGTCCAAAAAGCATTTGAAATATTCTGTTTCCCACCTTGGCGGAGCGTAACAACAGTAGAAATGAATTTCTTTGATCTTAGCATAGGTGATTCCTTCCAGACGCGGGACACTTCTGCATTCCATGGGGGAATTTCCAGTTGTCCAGATGCCCGCTGTTCCGCTGCTGTTTTCCTCCCATGTAATAGTACCAGTACCAGGCATCCTGTACTGATCATTGATGAGTACCACGTCCGCGCCATATTCCTTAACCGTTTGGGAAAGGGAATCTTGTGCGGCTCCACAGTGATTTAAGTTAATTTGAATGCATTTAAACCTGTCCATTTTTATTGAGGAGATTGGACACCGCATTTTCAAATGCTCGGCATTTGCAACTCCCTGTTGAGTGGTGGTTACCGCTTTCGCATCCTGATTCGCAGAACATGCATTTGGGTTGTGCTTTACAGTCCATTGCTTTGTGGCCTTTCTCACCGCATTCCAGATAGTTTTCCAAACGATCTTCTTCGGATATGCAGGAATCCGCCATATGACCGTATTGCCAACATCTGAAACATCGTGTGGGGGTGATGTGTTCTCGAAGCCTGCACCTCACCCACTCAACCCGTAGGAAACCTGTAGCCAGCAACATGCTAGCCTTTTCTCTTGGTAAGCGGATCATGGCAGCCTGCGTGCCATCTGGTTTCCTTCTTGAACTCTTTACCGCTTCCCTTGAGGTTGTGGTATCTCGTTTGGTCGAATACTTTCCGGAGGTTTTCATTATGGTGTTCTAGGTTGGACCTCGAGGAGATCGGATCGGATGGTCGAACGTGGAAGGAGAGCGAACGGGACAGGGAACAATGGTGGGGTCGAGTCGGTGAGGTCATGAACTTTCGGGTTCCTACAAGCCAATAAATAGTCAATAGGTTTTTTCCATATATGACAACGTCGTCCAGATAAACAAAGCATTCGATACCTTGCAACCCGGTTAGGACATGGTTCATGAGTCTCTAAAACGTAGCTGGTGCTCCCTTCAGACCAAATGGCATACGTTTGAACTCATAATGCCCGTAATTTGTGCTGAACGCTGTCTTATCTCGATGTTTCTGCTCCACTAAGACTTGGTGGTAGCCGCTGGCTAAATCGCGCGTGGAAAAATAGCGTGAGTGACCGAGCTGGACCAAAATGTCCTCTATTCGAGGGAGAGGGTACGCGTCACCAACGGTTTTGTCGTTCCGTTTCCTGAAGTCGACCACAACTCTCCATCGGGCTTTCCCATCGGGGTCCGCTTTCCTTGGAACTACCAAGAGTGGTGAGTTCCACGGACTTTTGCTTGGTTGGATGATATCATTCTCCAGCATATCTCGTACTTGCTCGTTTATCACATCTCTCTTGCACTCAGGCAGACGGTACATTCGTTGATTTATCGGTGCTTGATCCTGTACTATTGGTATCTCATGTGTTATGGCACTGGTATATGTCAGGAGGTCACCTTTGAGGTGGAAAATGTCGTTAAACTCCTCACATATTTCCACTATGGATTGATACTCTTGAGGACTTGGGTTTTTCCCTAAGTGGAATTCCTCGTGTAATTGTGTCAACCTTGCATCTTTTGGTGATTCCTCCTCCGGGAATAGATGTCGGATGTGTGAGGGTGAAGGTATGGATGCCGACGTACGGCACGGGTTCACGATCACCCACCGACGGAGATCACGGAAACGGCGAATAGTTGCGGGTAATAGCACTGGTAAGCTCGTTTGTACTTTGTTTTTTTTTACTTTCCTTTTCTTATCCAGAACTCACAGCCAGGGGACAGTCACCACTGAGCCAGCTTAGATCGTTTGCAACGATTTTACGGGTTCGATTAATTGGATCACACGTTGGAATTGTTCACTGGTAGCCGTTCACTAGAAGATCGTACTTCGGGCACGTTACGAGCACTTGAAAATCTGATGCGAAACCGCCATCCGCAAGGCGGAAACACCACAAATAAAACACTCGGAGTGGCTTGGTGATAATTGGTCTTTATTTCTTCAATATCCGCACTTTGGGTTTTAACGAAGTATTACATTGTTTATTAAACTTTCGGCATTCAGGATCATTTGTTTTACAACTATTGCTCACACGTACACTACCAAGGTTGAATTCGTTTCTATAATTCTCTTTCTTTTGATTAATATAATGGCGCGGGTTTTCCACTCGGGTCGGCTGCGCTTGCTGGTGGTTGGGACTCGACTTGTGGCGCGGCGTGACCGTCCCCAGCGGTTAATGAACTTCGACTGACTGGATGAAGTCAAGAATCCATTCGGTGTCGCGGCAGTGGAGTAATCGCTAAGTAAAACTCACTGCCACTTACTAGGAACTTGAAAAGGGTTGCTATGCGTGCATAGAGAGTTTGTTTCGGGGAATTCCCGCCGTACAGGCTGGGTTAGATTCCTCGGTTGCTATGTGTATTGAGAATTCGGTTTTGAAGGCATAACCAAGCATGGGCATGAGTTGTCGGGTAGACAAAGGAATATGGGTCTTGGTCGTTGCGATGGTTGTTTCGTGGAAGTGCAACGCATCGTGCTGGTGACTTAGGAGTAAGGAGAATTGGTATTATTTCAGATGGTTTAGGTAGGGTGGGAGCCGAAATAGTTTTCGGGGGAAATTAATGCTGCTTGGTTGCAAGCGAGAAATATAGTTTAAGTAAGAAATTAACCGAAATGGTTTTTGGGAGAAATGTATGGCGGTTTGATGTAGATGAGGGAGATGATTTATATTCTGTTGTAAGTTTTGAAGATGCATTTTATTACAGATTGGGAAATGGATTCCTTGTAAGTTTGGGGATGTATGCGATTGCAGATTTGGGAACGGATGCTGTTGCATATTGGGGAGTGGGTTCTTTGCATGTTTGCGAATGTGTGCTATTGCAGGTTTGGGTTATGGTTACGCGCTGTTAGCAGTCGAAGTTAAGTAGGAATTGTGGGTTGGTTCTCCGTGTCATATAGAGAACCCCCACAGATGTACTAGAGGTGGTCCACTATCCGAAGGTTTTTTATACGAATTAATTCCCGTTGAACTATTGTCCTCATTTTCCAGCGGAAAGATGGAAAATTCCTTAATTGGATGTAATTCCACCTTAATACTGTCTATGGTTTGGGGATACTTTGCGATATTGAGTACCTCTACTTGGTTTTTATTACTTAAGGTAATCAGGACAAATTAAGAAGGAAGGAGAAGGGGCGAGAGGTGGGGGCAGGTTGTAGTAGAGTGTAGAAGCGCCACTTATCAGGTGTACCGGTATGAAGTGCGTTTTTTTTTTTTTAAGTAAAAGATTTTTTTTGTTTAAGTAAAAAACTTTTTTGGGCACTCTTCGCTTTCCCCGCAATACAATTGGATATGAAAATCCCTGATTGTACTGCTATGGGTACTAGCATTACCAATAAAAAAAATTGATTTTTTGAAAAAATTACAGTGGCTTAACTTAACCTTAACCCTTAACTTTTTTGTGCATCGGTGAGACGTTTGTTACTTTCGATATATTTAATTTTCGGCTCATTTTTTAATATTCGTTGCGTTCACGGGTTATTTGTCTGTCTGTACAACCCGGATCCGTTCAATTCGCTTCTTCACTTTACGCCATTTCTGTCGACGATGCAGTTTTTTTCGACACCTAATATCACGGTAACGACACTCTAATGACATTTAAGTGTTAAATGGCTCTAACCATAACCACTTTGCGGCTCTCCATCCAAATGTAACCTAATTACATTATCTGGTTGAATTCCATCATAGACAAGATTTTGTTTACATAACTGAAATGCAACTCGTTTGACACACATGTAAACAATAAAATTATCTGTCATTAGACAAAATATAGCGGTAGCGGTACCATCTGTGTGGAAAATGTAACAGTGAGAAATTAGTTGGAGGTCAATTGTCCCACCCTGTATTTCTTGTAGAAATTGCATTGAATAGCTGCTGGTCAGGTTAATCACTCTATACGCTCGCATAGTCCATGAGAAAATTCTTCACCGCATTCCAATGATTTTCATTTGCTATCCACCTGTCATCGCTGGGTATTTGTTTGTTTCATCTTAATAATATGGTATTCTCGCAGTTGAGGTCGGTAACCTCATGCCTGCCTTGGTTTCTTTTTCAATAATATTAATGTCACACTATCATTAGAACGAAATTAGGCCCATCGTATTAACCTTACGCCAGTATAAGAAGGAAATAGCCCCAATATATTGAATGTACTCTTTTTTTTTGTCTTCTCTATATTCGTTTATTACAATACATGTCATCTCCTCTATTCCGTTGTCGGCTGATGAAACTTTAAACAATCCATAAAATTTATGAATTACGCATACTTTTTGATCAAACCCCTTACTGAGAAGGTCCGTTTTTCAATCAGTTACCACTATATTACATATATTGTATCTTGTTAATAAATTATGGTCCCTAATAAGCATCTCATTTGATCCTTAAACAAAGGGGAAAGTCGTGCGACTACCTGACTTCGTGATGGCAACATATTCGATGCTAATGCCAGGGGATTAATTGTATCTCCGCCGGTGTCGCAAATCACGATTGATGTGCATATCCATAACAATCCAAAAGTGTTTAGATCATAAGTCGAACCAAGTGTAGCGAAAGTCACGGTCAGTGGAACGTATTACGATATGGATGTGTGAATTGTTAGGTTGCTCAAGGCGGAACGCGGCCAACTGTTACCGAGTCACCTTTTCTCTTAGTTAATCAATATTTTGGGTGCGTAATTCATCTTCTGTGCTGACGCATGCCTGACATAGAAATAAATCAGCTTCTTATCGAATGAGAAACGCACGAAGCGGAGAAGAGAATAGCAAGAACGTTTTACAGGCGTCTCATTATAGCTCCCGTTAATGAGTTGGGTGAATATACTTGTTAATGTGTATAAATGGATATATAGACCTATACCTAGTATGGTTCTTTCGAGTTTTATCTTGGGTGCTGGACTGTATCCATGACGGAGTGGGTTGGGCACAAGGGTTGGCAGTATGACTTATCCGTTTACGTATCCTATAAGAGCTGAAGTTGCGAATAGTGGAGTAATCTGTTAAATGGAAATTGCAACATGTAACAGTTGCCATACCCTTGATAATGAATTACTCTTATGAAGGGAATGCATTGAACGTCTGCAACCATTGTAAACATGGGACCCAGGAGTAGATAATAAGTTGTCGCCGGCTAACTGGCCACTCCTCGGTCTTTTATCTATGAATATTACTGGACGCCAACTGATGACTGGTGCATTTGAGCGGAGGTGCGTCATTGGGTTAGAGTTTTCTTCAGTCTCTGTTCCTGGTATCTTTCTCTCCTTGCTTGAGACATCCAACTTTGAAGTAAGAATTTCATTCAAACAAATTCAATCATCATTTGTATTGTTATCGTTAGGTGAATTATTATTGCTACGTTCTACAACTTGACCTTCATCATTCGTATCTTTGGCACCTCCCTTTTGCGTTGTTTACTCAAAATACAATTTAAATTTGTTATTTATAAATCAATGACACCTTCGTGCTCCGAATGTCCGATATAGCTCCAGTGCGGAATGTCCGTCACTAGAGATCGTAGGTTATCGTAAATTGAGGAATGCCAAAATGATCAGGAACCAAGGATCAACGGAAACATTGGACTGATAACGTAAGCAAATGGGTATAAATAACCCACACCAAGGAGTTACTTCCTCATTTGGCGGCGATAGCTTAACCCAACGAAAAAGTATGGGAAACAAATAAAGATATTTTAATGAAATCGTTTCCTTTTAGATAATACGATCAATGATCGCATGAAGAGTATCTGCTCGTACATTGACTACTGAATACATTGTAATCTACTCACCCGAATACTCATGGCTACCGTTCTGTGGCGATTTGATCTTAGTGATCTTTAGAAGAATAAGCGGCAGCGTTTTAATTGTACTTCCTTATTTGTTAGAACGTATCTCATCTCTACATTTATGGGTTGTTAATGATGCACTTTCATTTGTTTATTAACTTTACGATGAGATTTTAACAGTCAGCTGTACTAGACCACACAACTAGCATCAATTGTTATTGCGGAAGTTACTATCTCACATCTGTGCTATGAGTAAAGGTGTTCGTGGAATAGTATTAGGGCGCCTTTGACAGCAATAAGAGATGCGACAGAAAGTAACATGCGTAATGGGGTCTGCATTTGCAGTCTGTTTTTTTAACATACTGTGTTTCATCATCATCATCGGCACTACAACCGGGATCCGGTGTTGGCCTTATTTAGCAAGTCTCTCCACCGGAGTCCGGTCCGTATCCAAGACTTTTTAAATTGTCCATAATAATTTGTTTTTCCGGACAAGGTTATTAGCCCTGCGCCACATACTGTGTTTGCTTGACCAATAATCGATGTTTACATTAAGTACTACCGCTTACTTATAATTCTAGTGAACCAGGATTTTTATTTTTTTAATTTAATCTAATCTAATACTTAACTTAATCTAGCTTAACCTAATTAATATTATAATAAGTTTAAGTTAAGTTAAGTTTAGTGGGGCTGTGGCGGTTCTTTAATACATTCCCAAAGAACCGCCCATCCTCTTAAATTAACCACCTTCCTCTTTGCATGCAAACCCATAGTACTTACCTGCAATTAGGGGCAGCGTAAGTTCCCCTGCAGCATCATACCTGAAAGGAAAACCGACCCGACGGCATCGCCACATTCTGAATTTCCCTGGTTCATATTCCATGAACCAGTTCATCTCCTATCGGCTCAGCCTGTCTTCAATTACGACAAACAAACGCTGGCTAGCCTATTGTGACATAGCTGTAGCCGATGTTCTTTCCATAGTACGCAATTGTATATCGCGCCTATACCCTTAGGTCCGCGACAGTTGCGATAATTTCCCGTTATCGGCTATCAACCGATCATGAATTTGGGCATGGATATGATCATTGTTTAGGTACCCTTACCCATGCCATGCCTATGATGACCCGCCCGAAAATCTAAATTAAACATACAGTATCTCACTGTGTGCGTTCTACTTACCCGCATATTAATCAAACATACAGCCATCCAGCCTGACCCTTTGCCGCCGTCGACGAAGTTTCTGCTGACTTATGTCAACAAAATAATATGCCTCCTTGTGCACCGGAGCCATACGACTAGATTGGATATTGCCTACATCGGTGTTTCCAAGGAATCTTAGGCAAATACCATGACAACCCCTTGTATCATAGGCACATCATTTACATCATGTGTGCCACCATTTGATCTGTGAAATAGAGTTTTTATTTACTTAGAAACAAAAATCTATTTCGATCCCTGATATGCATCATCAACGATGTATGGGTGCATCGCCGCAGCCTCCGATCATCGTACGTCTGTTGAATCAGGTGTCCGCTGATCATCGTTTTCATCGAAAGGCAACGTGCTTGTCCTATACGGACACATATAGAATCCTCCCCTATCGATGCAATTCGCAGCCATCGAATCTGATGGATGTGAATTGCATCGTGGAGTCAGATTTCAACAGCATTAATGTGCGCATGCGCCATCGAAACGATCGAGTGTTAATCGAACGATGTCGAGTCCGTTGCGTTATCAGAGTCGGGAAAATTGTCCTGTTTATGCTTGTGTAGTTGCCTAAAACAAAATGTAAACTTGAGAGTGCTAAATAATTAAGAACAGAAATAAGACCGGATCCAGGTCACAGTTTATAGCCTAAGAACATCAGTGTTAATAAAGTTTTAAAAAAACAATAACTCCAGCGTCTTACTTTGGTCTGCTTTTGTGACAGTGTTTGGTTTTTTTCCTCTTCCTTGCGGAACAATTTAGTGCACCATTTATTGTTGTGGGGTATTTCGTTTAACCCGCGTCCGTGCTGACGCCCTTGGTAAATACCACCCACAGGGCTACCACCCCATTTATTGGCTTAATTCAAGCAACATAATTACCAACATCTAAAATATATATAAGTTACAAACTAGAAAACTAGGTAATCAGGACAAATTAAGAAGGAAGGAGAAGGGGCGAGAGGTGCGGGCAGGTTATAGTAGAGTGTAGAAGCGCCACTTATCAGGTGTACCGGTATGAAGTGAGTTTTTTTTTTTAAAGTAAACGATTTTTTTGTTAAAGTAAAAAACATTTTGTTCGAAGTATTGGCCATTGTTTTCTACACATTTCGACCACCTTTCTGGCAATTTGTGGATACCACGCCAATAAATCCGGTCGTCTTTTCATTCCATTCCACCATTCGGAGACCCAATTTTCGACATCTTCGTAGGAATTGAAATGCTGCTCAGCCAATGCGTGTCCCATCGATGAAAACAAATGATAGCCGGAAGGAGCCAAGTCTGGTGAATACGGCGGGTGGTGTAACACTTCCCAGCCGAGAGCTTTTATTGTTTCTTTGACGGGTTTTGCTGTATGACTCGGAGCATTATCATGCAACAAAATTACCTTTCCGTGTCATGTGGCCCATTCTGGTCGTTTTTCGATCAATACGTGGTTCAAATTGATCATTTGTTGTCAGTAGCGTTGCGCATCAACAGTTTCGCCAGGTTTTAGAAGTTCGTCATACACCACCCCTTTCTGGTCCCACCAAACACAGAGCATTGTCTTTTTTCCTAACCGATCTGCAAAGCCTGATCGATGTTGACGCTTCTCCTTGATGTACCCATGATTTTTTGCGGTTAGGATTTTTTTTAGGACTAATGACCTTGCCCGGAAAAAAAAAACAAATCATTATGGAAAATTTAACAAGCCTCAGGACTTGCTAAATAAGGCCAAGACCGGTTCCCGGTTATAGTGCCGATGATGATGATGATTTTTAAAATAAATCCATTTTTCATTACCAGTCACAATTCGATGCAGTACTGACATCCTTTCGTGTCGTAGAAGCAATGTTTCACGTGTGGTGTTTCGCTTTTCCATCTGCCTGTCATTCAATTCATGTGGCACCCAGTTTCCACACTTTTCGATCTATCCCATAGCTTCTAAACGGTCAGAAATTGTTTGTTGTGGAACATTTAACATTTGTGCCATTTGTTTTTGACTCAAAGTGTCATCTTGATCCAATATTGCTTGCAATTCGGCGTCTTCAAACTTTTTTGGTGGTCTTCCACGTTCTTCATTTCGCACATCAAAATCATTATCTCTGAACCGCTTAAACCACCTTTTGCATGTTGCTTCCGATAGAGCATGATCACCATAAGCCTCGACAAGCATTCGATGCGACTATGCAGCACTTTTCTTCAAATGAAAACAAAAAATAATGCTTTCCGCACATCATCATTTTCTGGTACAAAATTGGACATTTTTAACAGGATTAAAAAAAATGATGTTGTTTGTACAATGACTTGATGCATACTAAATATGTTTGACAGATGTCATAGCAACCAAATAAAAAAATATATGGAATCAAATGCCTAACACTCACGCCAAAAATATAAGACCACCACCCATCTACATTAAAAATATAACGAACATCAAGGAGCTAATTAGGATGCTCGAAAGTATCTTAGGCCACCCCAAGTTCATCACAAACACAAGAGGATCTTCGACTTCCATCACAACAATTATTCTGTCTGAGGTCTTTTCTTGCATTCAGTCACATCAGAAGGGTTGAGCAAGTAATGCTAAATTTGACTTTTTTTAAAAGTATGTCAGGGGGAACATTATGCAGATATGATAAATAATGGAACTTTAAGAGGATCGTCATCGCATAACCGAGCTCGTTCTCAAGGCTCTGCCCACGCTCGACTGGTGACGGCATTTTGTAACATCAGGGACATCGGTTTCACCAATACGAATGTAAACGCCGTCCACCAATATTTGCAAACAACGAAGCCTGATATCCTTGCCCCAACTGAGACCCAGGTCGATTCGTCAACTGATTCGACATATCTTCGTTGCTCAGGATACGACTTACATTCGAGATTCCGTTTTAAGGGCGGAGTCTGCGTCTTCGCGCGGTCCGATCTGGCTTGCCAGAGGATGGAGGGGTTGGAACCCAATAATATGAACATCATGTGGTTGAGGGTCGTGCTGAGGAATTCTGTTAAATTTCTTTGTTGTCTTTACCGCTCCCAGAATGACGATCGACTGGCGACATTTTTCGAACATCTTTTACATACCATCGACTGGATACAGATCAACCACCCAGCTTCTGAAATTGTTGTCCTTGGCGATTTTAATGTGCACAATTCCGGCTGGTTGTTACATTCTAACAGAACCGACGAGGCTGGGAGGCTGGCGGAGATGTTTGCTGTAAGCCACGACTTGACTCAACTCGTGGGGGAGCCAACGCGAGTGCCGGATGCCCGAGGCGATTATGCGAACACTCTGGACCTGTTTTTGGCATCCGACCTAAGTATTTATACCATAGAGTTTCTGCGCCACTGGGAAACTCAGATCACTGCTTGGTATCTGTCGCGCAAGCACTTGCACATCAATCGAATAACCGACCTAGGCAGCTTCGCCATGTATGGAAATATGGGACTGTTAACTGGGACGATTTGCGGGATTTCTTCGCATCCTTTCCATGGTCCGAGGTGTGCTTCGGAAACTCCGGTGTTAACGCTTGCGCGGAGTCGGTATCAGAGATTATTCTTCTGAGGATGGAGATGTATATTCCACATTCCATCAAACGAAGTTCGTCTGATAAACCTTGGTTTGATAAAAAATGCGAGCTGATCACAGCGGCAAAAAATAGAGCTTTTAAGCAATGGCGCTCCAATCCCACCGATGTTAGCAGAACGAATTTTGTTAGAATCAGAAACGCGTGCAACCAGGCGATTGATACCGCGAAGAAGGCTCATAACGACAAGGTGATCAATAAGCTCCTTCGGTGTCCAACTGGTTCGCGCTCCTTCTGGTCAATGGCAAAAGCTGTCAGCGGTAACTTCGCATCCTCCTCTTTCTCCCACCGGGACGTTAGTCACGAATTCAAAGGATAAAGCTAATGTGTTCGCGAATTTATTTTCCGCGAATTCAAACCTCGATCCCGGACTTTTGGAGCCACCTGTGATCTCGCCGGTATGGTCTTCGATGCGGGATGAGAGATTTCGTCCGCGCACTATTCAACGCATTCTACGTGAACTGGATTCTAGGAAGGCAACCGGCCTGGACGGAATACCAGCAATAGTCCTTAAGAACTGTGCTCCAGAACTATCGCCGGTTCTTGGCAGACTCTTCCGCTTATCTTTTTCACGGAGGACCTTTCCTGCCTGCTGGAAAATCGCTCGAGTTCAGCCAATCCCAAAGACGAGAAAAAAGTGTCTCCCACAAAATTACCGCCCGATAGCATTACTGTCTATGTTATCTAAGGTAATGGGAAAAACTCATCAATACAGAGTTAGTTAAGTATTTGGAGTGCAACGGACTTCTGAATGATCGTCAATACGGATTCCGTGGCAGACAGTCCACGGGAGACCTTTTGACACTTATAACCGATATATGGACATCTGCGATTGAACGGCATGGTGAGTAAAGTGTGGTCTCATTAGATATATCCAAGGCTTTTGACCGCGTCTGGCACGGGGCATTGCTGAGCAAACTTCGTTCATATGGACTTTCCCAACAGCTTTGCGACTGGACGAGGAGCTTCCTCGAGAATCGATCGATCCGGGTTGTTGTGGACGGCGAGTGTTCGGATCTGTATCCTGTTAATTCGCGGGTGCCCCAGTGTTCTATTTTGCCTCCAACCTTGTTCTTGCCTCACATAAATGATTTGTTGGAGACAACGGATAACAAAGTGTTCAGTTTTGCGGATGATAGTACGCTTGTTTCCTCCTTTTCGAGTGTTCGACCGATTGGTGCATCTGCGTCGCATCAGCTGAGATGAAGACAGATTGACTCTCCGAATCAGGATCTAGATAGGGTCCTGCGGTGGGGAAGGGCCAATCTCGTCGACTTCAATGCAGCGAAGACACAATATACAACATTCACAAGGAAAAGTGGATCATCGGGTCCACAGCTGACGATGAATGGCCGGGCCATCGAGGCTGGGGAAAGTTTGAAATTGCTCGGCATCACGGTCTGTGGGAATGTATCATGGCATAAACACGTGTCGAGTATCGCCAGGTCAGCCCCAGGAAAACTGAGCTATCTTTTTAAAGCCAAGAAACATTTTACTCCGGCACAACTTCTCCTATATAAATCCCAAATTAGACCCGCGCTCGAATATTGCTCTCATGTTTGGAGCTCGGCTCTTAAACATAACCCTCGACCTACTTGAGAGCATATAGAAACGAGCGATCCGCCTGATCGAGGACTCGGCGCTGAAGTCGGGACTACAGTCGCTATCACATCGAAGGCGCGGAGCCGACCTCTGTCTGTTGTACAGATATTATCACGGGTACTGTTCTTCGGAGATTCTTGGTATTGTTCCACGCAATTCGGCTTATATGCGCTCCACAAGACAATCCGACGGAACGCATCCGTTTGTGGTTCATCTCCCGACGCGAACATCCCTGCATCAGAACTCGTTCCGTTACAGAGCGGGGAAGCTGTGGAACTCCCTTCCCACGCGAGTGTTCCCGGAGCGTTACAACCTGCAACTGTTCAAAAACAACTGCAACGGTTATTAGATGCCATCTCGGGGCGCCCACTCGGCGCTATAGGTTCTCCCGAGAGAAGTCTAAAAAAAAAAAAAAAAAAAAGACGATGTGTTAGCTACATATTGGGGATTTTACTGTAAGGCTTCAATGCTTGGTTCTTTTTGTGCTGTCTACACTGCTTTTGTCCGCAGAGGATATTCTTTTCTCCCGAGGAAAGTCTAATAAAAAAAAAAAATAAAAAAAAAAAAACATTGGGGTCTGTAAAATTAACGTAGACTTATGAACGAAATATCAACAAGAACTTATTCAATGTACCAATATTATTAGTAGCCAGTAAACAGACTATTTGTTTCCAAGTGTTTCGAAAGTTGACCGTTAGTCAATGATTCCTAAGGCTTCGACGGGATAGAGGTTAGTGCTATGGGTAGGTAGAAATATATGGAATGATTTTTTTTTTTTTTTTTTTTTTTGGAAATTGGTTGGATATTCGCTGACTTCGATGTATTTGTGAATTGACCAATTGAATAGAGCAAAGGAAGAGCTTTGGCAGCAGTTTAGCTTTGGAAAAACAACATGATCTCAAAAGTGTACCCGGATTAGCAAATATGTTAATGACTGAAAATGTTGGAGTACTTCTAAATACATGAAGATGTATCTCAAAATATAATTAATAACAAGTACGAGAAGTCCTTTTTCCGAATGCGTCGTAGAATCGAAAAATAGGAGCCTTCGACTACGTAATCTTTAATAGCAGCTACATGCCTTCAATAGAAAAACATGTATTACAATGCTGCTCAGAAGTATTTTGCTTGAGTTTCTTTGAGTTTGCGAAATATGCCGGAAATTATTTTCGTATTACATATATATAAATAGGATTACCATAATCCTTGCTGCATTATTAGCAACATGCGTTGCTGCATCGTTAACAGATCCATTCTGCTGAATGGCAATCTCACTAAACAAATGTTATCTTGTGCTACATGTTTGTTTTATAGTTGGCACGTGACGAGCCTTTGTTTTTCAATCTACTAAGTGAATAGCTTTGTATATGTACTCGTAGACATCCGCGAAACAACTTTGCGATATTCCAATTTTTTATTTAATTTTATTTATCATTTAACTGTATCTGATATATCTCTAAATTTGTCTATGATGACATTTCATCTATTTGCCCGTTTGGCATGCATTCACTCTGTGGCTCAACAATATAAACTTGTTCTGCAAATTAAATTGAACCATATGTTTTCACATTGAATGTCTCAAATATTTCCAAGCCGAGTGAGGACTGCTTCACATCAGGCAGAACAGGATTTGGATAATGTGTCGACATTATTTTTCCTTCACGATAAAGGATACAAACTTACATGTAACTTGAGCTAACACTTGCGTTTATTTTCAAGTCCTTAAATTTTATTGACACACTATCGACAATACAACATCCCTAATTTTCAGACGGGAATGGAAATGTACCGCAATAAAATGAAGAAAAAAAAATATTTACAAACTGATAACGATGTCTGAGAACGACACGGAGTTTCCTATGCGAACAATTTCCTTTCAAGCGTAATTATTTATTTTCCATGAACCCGAACGCTACTCGTTCGATTTTTATTGTTTACCAGCAACAGAAATCTGCGGATTGTAAATTATAACGACCGGCACCATTCTCGTACTTTTATTCCCAATTACCGCTCTGCGGGAAATTTTTATAAAATTTTCCACTGGTGGTTATCTGTGAGTTAGCCTTCTGGGAATGCTATAGGACAGCTGGTTTGCTGATTGTTGACTAATAATATCCTGGTGGCTATTCTTATAACGTGAATACAATTTTGTTTTGAGTTAATCGCGTGAGTGGAAGAATTAAAAATTGTAGTCGATGGCGAAGCAATAAATTATGTTTGATAAGGCTTTTGAATCTGAAGCTCACTAATCGTTCTCGTTTCCCGCAGCACACTTTTGTAAGCTGCTTCGAAAGCCTCTATATAATTTGCCTCATTTAACTGTATCCGTTCTTGATAATATTGCCCTTGTGGAATAATGTTTGTTTTTATGCAATGCGCGATATAAATACTTGATGGCACATCCTAGGTGACACGTGTGGAATCGCATCAGCAAATATTATAATTGGCATTTACTTACTAAGAGGTTAACACAAGTCTATCTTACATTTTAAACGGTACTAATGTTAATATCGTATAACTTAATATGAGTTTACTTTAAATTGTAAACAATAAAAATGTTGATATCGTATACTTTGTTAAGGAAAAAGCAATGACATTACAAAGCCTAATCAAAAACTGGCGATCTCAATTCCACGCGTTGACGCCATTTTACAGAAGTTCTCTTTAGAATCCAAGAGTCATAATGGCATACACCCGCCAGTTGAACCAACGGACTCACAACCAAACACAGAGGTCGTAATTTTTTATCCACTGTGCCACACAAGAGGATGAAATCAAATTGTCATAGGCTTATCCAATAAATGTTTTTTAACATTTTCAATTAATCAATTATTTATTTATATATTTATTGGTCTGTAGGAACCCGGAAAATCGTTAAAAATTAGATATGTCTAACTGCTAACTCCTGCTAACTACTACTACTACTACTATTTATTGGCCTGTAGGAACCCGAAAGTTCATGGCCTCACCGACTCGACTCCGCCATCGTTTCCTGTCCTGGGCACTCTCCTTCCACGCCTGACCATTCGATCCGACCTCCTCAAGGTCAAACCTAACATTGTCCTTCCATCTCCGTCGCGGTCGTCCGGCCAGTCTCTTTCCCGTTGGTCTACCGTCAAGAATTCTACGCACGGTCCTATCGTTGCCCATTCGCGCCACGTGTCCGGCCCATCTTAATCTTCGCGACTTGATTACTCTCACTATTGTAGGTTTGCGGTATAGATCTTCCAATTCGTGGTTATGGAGTTTCTTCCAATGTCCTGCCTCCTCGTCATATTTACCTCCAAAGATACCCCTCAAAACTGTATTCTCGAATAGGCGGAATTTGTTTTCTTCCCGGTTTGTGAGAGCCCATGTTTCGCATCCATATGGAACAATCGGTATGAATATGGTTCTATAGACACGCAGCTTTATGTTACGTGATAGCAGTTTGGATTTCAGCAGTTTACTGACTGCGTGCCAACTAGCGTTAGCGGGAATGCAGTCTTTTGTTAATTTCCTTCGACGTTTCGTTTCTGGTCGTCAGTATCGTTCCCAGATATTTAAATTCTTTAACTTTTTCAAATATCTTGCCCCTGACGTTTATGTGTGTTCCCTGGGGTCCACCTGCTCTCGCTGTAATCATGTATTTTGTTTTGTCTTCATTTATTTCTAGGTCCACCTCTTTGCCGCTTCCAGAAGATTTCACTGTTTTTACTTACAGTTTCTAGATTATCGCCCAGAACGGCGATGTCATCCGCATATCGGAGCACTTGTGTGACCCCGTTCAGGAATGATTCGACCTTGTTGTCGTCTTGCACCTTTCTGATGACATACTCAAGCACAAGGTTAAAAAGACACGGTGATAGACCATCTCCCTGCTTTAGTCCGTCCCGGATTTCAAATGGTTCTGAGAGGTGGTTTTCTATTCTAACTCGCCCTTTGTTTTCGTTCATGCAAATTTGAATGAGGGCGGCATATTTTTACGGGACTCCCATCTCAACTACAATATGGTAGAGTCTTTGCCTTGCGACTGAGTCGTATGCTTTTTTGAAGTCAACGAACAGTTGGTGACCCGTCTCTCCGTATTCCCACTTCTTTTCCAACAATTGCCTTACTGTGCACATTTGGTCGCTCATTGACCGGTTCCTATGGAATCCACATTGGTAGGTTCCCAGTATATCTTCTGCGTACGGTGTGATTCTCGCCAGAATGACATTTGTTAATATTTTGTATGCGGTTGGGAGCAATGATATTCCTCTGTAGTTTTCGCAGTCAGATCTGTCGCCTTTTTTGAAAATGGGGATGACTATTGAGGTTTTCCATTCTTCCGGAATGACTTCCTTGTCCCATATTAATATAACCAGTTGGTGGATCTTTCTAGCGGTTGCCCCTCCTCCATGCTTCACAAGCTCTGCCGGTATGCAATCGACTCCGGAAGCCTTGTTGTTTTTCAATCGATTTATTGCGTCTACAACTTTGTTGAGAGAAGGCTCTGGTATCTGAGGCTCGGCTGTATGTACGCTTGGTGCGTTTATTTGTGGTTGATGGGTGCGCACATTGAGCAGGTTTTCAAAGTACTGGTTCCATCTTGTCACGATATTATTTGTTTCTGTGACCAGACAGCCGTTTGCGTCTCGAATTATTTTGGCTCTCCCTCGGTTGCCATTTCTAATTGAATTTATGCCGGCATACATACCTCTGATATTTTTTGCGCTAGAATTATCTAGGATTTTTTTCGATCCGAGTCTTCTCCCATTCGAGTTTTTTGCGTTTGAAAAGTCTCATTGTCTCTTTCCGAATCGTCGCGTATCTTTCTGCGTTGACTTCATCATAAGTGGATCACTCTGAGGCGTTTACGTTCTTCGATCTTCGCCCTGCACTCATCGTCAAACCAAGGCTTGGACTTAATTGTTTTCGTAAGTCCTAATACCGTTTGGGCTGTTTGTTTGATTGTGTCTCTGATCGATGTCCATTTAGTGCCCACACTATTAGCTTCCTCTTCCTCACTGCTCCCATTCTCTAGAATGCTAAATCTATTCGTTAGTTCCTCTTGATATTCAGCCATTTTGCGCAAGTCTTTCAGTTTATCAATGTCGAAGTTTTTGCTCGTCTCCCGTGACTGCCCATGTGGGTTTGCTGCGAGCCGACTTCTAATTTTGCCCATCACTAGAAGGTGATTGGAGTCGCAATCTGGTCCTCTATATGATCTTACGTCAAGGATATTTGAGTGGTGTCATTTGTCAATGAGGATGTGGTCTATTTGGTTACGCGTTACGCCGTCGGGTGATATCCATGTGGCTTTATGAATTTGCTTGTGCTTGAACATCGTGCTTTTCACTAACAGATCTTTTGACGCTGCGAACGTGATAATTCGAATTCCATTATCATTTGAAACGTTGTGTAGACTATCTTTACCTATAGTTGGTTGGAAGATGTCTTCCTTTCCAATTTTCGCATTGAGGTCCCCGATGAGGATTTTAACATCGAATGATGATATCCCATCAAATACTTCCTCTAGGGTCTCGTAGAACGTGTTCTTCGTTTCTTCGTCCGTAGATTCTGTTGGGGCGTGTATGTTTTTAAATACATAATTGTACCACGGTCCCTGTATTTTTAGCACCGACATTCGGTCATTAATAAATTTCACATTTTTTACATGGGGCGTAATCTTCTTGCTTATGATGAAGCCGGTTCCGAGGTTATGTGTATCGGTACTTCCACACACCAGTGTAAATCCGTTGATTACTTGATCTGGGAGTCGGACTTCCTGAAGGGCGACGATGTCCATTTTATATTGTTTCGTGTTTTTTACGACCGTCTGTATCGCGCCTGGTTTATATAAGGTTCGAACATTCCACGTGCCGACGCGTATATCCCACTTTTTCCGTTTTTCCCTATGTCTTATTTTTGACGAGTCGGTGTTTTCTTGATGATTTGTTCCGTTATGGTAGTGTCGGTTCATCACACCTACGCCTACCGGGTTTGCAATTAATCAAACAAATTAAAATGCCAACCTAATTTTAAAATACTCCTCTCCCCTCGGCCACCAGCAGTGCATGCAGGTGGGCTGAAAAGTAATGCACACACGCTTGTGGATCGCAAGCAAAAACAAAGTAACAATATCGTGCAAAAGGTATATTAAAGTACAGTTCTTAAGCTTCAAAAACATAGTCGCAAACTAATACATTTCTCCCCAACGTGTAACAAGCTTTTTTATTTCGTCACTGAAAAGTTCCTTAGACTTTTTTCGAATCCGGGACTTGACAACAGCCCTCATCTGATCGTCCGAGGTATAATAACTACCCTTGTGGTCTCTCTTGAGTTGAAGAGAAAAAATATATATCGCATGGTGCAAGATCAGGGGAATGAGAACGGCGTGGAATCGGTTCAAACTTCAGATTGTGCAGAGCCTCCTGAGTTACGAGCGAGATGCGTGGATGGGCGTTGACATGTTTGCAAGATTATTGGCGCCAGGCTGCCTTTAACACGACAAACTTAACGTCGGAGGCATTTCAGAATCTCTATGTACTGACAAGAATTTGCCGTTGACCCTCGTTTCAAAAAATCGGTCACATAAACTCGATGAGCATTCTAAAACACAGTCGAAAGTTTTTTTGTGGGTGGTTGTGCTTTTGAGCTGTATCGGCTGTTGAGAAGACGGTTGTCGGTATTCAGCGCTCTGTCTTTTTCCTTCCGGATGTTAATGGTGGACCCATGATGCATTCCTTTCACTATTTTCAAAGGGAAATCGTCTCCTTCGACGCGATAGCGCTGCAAAAGTTGATCGCCACATTCCAATCGGTGCCTATTTGTCTCTTTTATAATACGGTGTGAAATCCATCGTGCACAGATTATACGGGATCCCAATTGTACAATAATAAAGCCGACACGTTCCTTGGGTATTCCAATATGGTTTGCGATAAGGTTTTTAATGATTATCCGCCGGTCTTATTGTATCAAATCGTTGACGAATTTGCGATGATTGTCGTCTGTTGTTATGCCCATCGAGTTACAGTAGACCTATCAACGTCATCATCACCATAAACAGTCTTTAAACCATGAGGAATTTCAATAGCAGTTACTTTTTCAGCAGTTAAAGATATGATGACAGCACACTGTTTAATTCACATTGATATATCACGAGGACGTCTTGTGGTGCAAGGCTAATAACCTTGCCCGGAAAAACAAATTATTGTGGAAAATTTAGCAAGCCTCAGGACTTGCTAAATAAGGCTAAGACTGGATCCCTGTTGTAGTGCCGACGATGATGATGATGATATCACTAGGACATGCCGCCATACTTCCTGCACTCGAAAAGCACGTGCTGAACGCTCTACATTTGGCACAGGGCAAATAGCCTTGCCTGGAAAAACAAATGATTATGGACAATTTAACAAGTCTGGGATTAGGACCGGATCCCGGTGGAGAGACTTCCTAAATAAGGCCAAGACCGGATCCCGGCTGTAGTGCCGGTGATGATGATGAACGCTCTACAACGGGACTGCGCATGCGTATTCAGAGCGTATGTTACTTCCATTTGCGGCCAGGCACGCTTCTGAAGGTCAGTTCATTCACGTTCCGTAAGCACGAGTGTATTACTTTTCAGCCTACTCTCGTATAGAAAAAAGGTGTGATCAGGGTGTGTTTTGTTTTGTAATCATCAATGTCGACAAAAGTCAAGGTAATGTTGACTGTTTTCTTTGATTATCGCGGTATTGTGCACCCGGAATTCTAGCCAGATGGTAAATAAAGAATACTATATGGAGGGTTGAAAGATGAGGAGGCAATCCCCTTCGTGAACAGTTATTTTGCAGAGAAAAACGCCGAGTTCTGTTTGGACGGGTTAGAGAGATGGGAGCATCGCTGGGAGAAGTGTGTAGAGTTACAATGAGACTATGTAGAAAAATAAAAATAAATTTTAAGAAAAAATGTCTGGTATCTCTGTTAGATCGGAAACTTTTCAGGCCATCCATGAATATAAAACTATTGTAATCTGGGTGTGTTTCAATTTTTAATTATATTGACCAACCTTTCTAATTGCTGTAATTGTTGGAAGAAATTGATGTAAAGCGATCTATCGCCCCTCCTGTTTTACATTTTGTACCTAATTGTAAATATCCAGACTCAATGGGCATCGATTCTTTTCCCGATTCTTTTCCTCTGCTTCCGTCAGCATTGATTATTGAATTTGAACTGCATAACTTTGCGCAGGTTTATTGTTATTAAAAAAAAAAAGTATGGCACTGGAGGTGTGCAGCGGTAATTACTTATCTAACCTTCTATTTCTTCTTCCGTCCGTCCTGTACATTAACATTGAGGAGTACAGAGAAAACCGCTATTGTGCGGGCCCAAAAAATTGAGCCTCTCTCTCTTTTTCTCCCTTTCTCTCGATGTCGTTCGTTCTTCGTGTCACTCTCTTTCTTTCATTCTGTCACTCTTTTTTTCGTCCTGTCACTATCTTTCTTTCGTGCGGTCACTCTCTTTCTTTCGTGGTGTCACTCTCTTTCTTTCGTTTTGTCACTCTCTTTCTTTCGTTCTGTCACCCTCTTTCTTTCGTTCCTCCATTCTCTTTCTTTCGTTCTATCACTCTCTTTCTTTCGTTCTGTTAATCTCTTTCTTTTGTTCTGTTAATCTCTTTCTTTTGTTCTGTCACTCTTTCTTTCTTTCTGTTACTCTTTCTTTCGTTCTGTCACTCTTTCTTTATGTCATTACCCCCCCCCCTCTATCCCCCCCCCCCACCCCCCCCCCCCTTTCTCTCTCTCAGCCTCCCTCTCTCTCTTTTTCTCTCCATCTATCTTTCCTCCGCTCACATTGTCCATTGGCATTGGTGTTGTCCCCATTTTTGTGCGCATATTATTAAAAAAAAAATGTTACTGTACGATCCAATTCGTGTTCACAAGAGACTGGCATGAATATCGTGAGTATACTTCACCTGAGCATCGATGGGCTACCTTCCCAAATATGTGAAGCGTCACGTCCTCTAACTTTATACAAGACCTGCTTGGAATGCTTTTCTTTTAATCGGACTAGAAGGAACCCTTAAATATCTAAAACGCAGTGCTTTAAAAGATGATAGGGAAAAGACTGATGGGTATCTATTGTCGATGATATTGATCAAGTTTGAGTATTTGCAAAATATGTATTAAATGATGTAATTTGGATTTCTATTTAAAAAAAGAGGAGACGTGGGTGTCATTAACTCAAGCCTTTTATTATCCTTAGATTTGGGGCAAACTCGAGAATAACCAGCTCGAGTTTTATACAATGACTCTCCCGAAGAAAAAATGTCGACGAAGTTGGAAAAGGCAACAAAAACAAATTTATTATTTAGAAATTTATGTATTTAGAAACGACGTGCCAAGAATGTTTGAGGAGGGCCAAAATAGCAGAGAGTTTTGTAACCTAAATTGGGAAAAGATTGTGCATTTCCCAACTTTCTACCCGCTACAAGTTTCATTCCCAAATCTCGACTTGCCAATCCACGAATATTGTATTCAAATAAATAACCACAAGCTGCTACAAATGTTATTGAAGGAGCGTGCAATTCTCTACCGGTGAGACGGGGGATTGGTTTTTTTCGTCTTTACGACTAAAATACGGACGGTAGAAATCGCATCGCGTCAACCACAACTTTGAGGTTTTCTTGCTCATCGTATGGTTTGCCTTCTGCGTTTTTTTTTATAACTCATCTAAGCAAAAACTTATCAGCTTTCTAATTGTGAACTTACGACCTCATAAAAACATTCTAGTGGAATGTGTGGCTAGCGGTCATAACTGGCATTTGCATTGACCATTAGAGGGGGGGAATGTTTTTTGTTTTGCATCATACAAGATTATAAGTCGAGTGCAGTCGTACTAGGACCATCAGATGCGATTCTCCCTGTGCGTCGGCTCCATCATTTACCATTGGGCAGCTTTGGGGACTTACACACCAATATGTTGATAGACCAACTCTCCCTTTTGGAAAAACTTTCTCGCATTCGCCAAATGCATTGAATGACAAACCAATCGCTGGTGATAGCCACCTATTGTGAGTGGAGTTTTCACTTCACTCCACTTTGAATCAGACCCAAAAGTTGGGGTATTTTTGAAACGAAAAACATTTTATACGCGGTGCCCGGACGCCAATGTACACCTGACCCTTCATGATTCGCACCTGTTGAAATGTTTTGTTACGAGTCGTTGGTTGTGGTTGGGTATGGGGCTTGGTCTCGAGACCATTTGTCGCATTACAGAAAACGACCAACCTGACTGCAGGGCGATTGTCAGGAACCAACAATATTTTCCTTGGACGTAGAGCGTACCACATCTTGAGCACGTACACAGTTTTTTTTAGGCATACAGTTTTTGTTATTGCTTTTGTATATTTGATTGGATCGATTTAATTGTTATGGCTTTGATCACAATCAATGAGGCGATGCAATTCAGTTGAAACCAAAATAATGTTCTTCTCCGTTGTTTGAGATACAAAATTTGCACATGGGGTTGGATGGAAGGGTGTCACAAAAGGGGGTGGCGGTTTTGCATGTATGTGAAACTTTCAAACTTGTTTCACATTGGGCACGCAACGTAACTGATCAATTGTTTATCACCACCATTCGATACCGTTGTTGTACATCCGATTGTTGTACATATCGACACTGTGGATTACTTTCAATGATGATACCGAGAAGAGTCTGCTGCCACAAAATATCATATAGACTCGGTCTACATCCATGCTGTCGTAATACAACGAGAGAAGGTATGACTCTTCAAACAAACTTCGCTACTCGAAGCCGCATAACGTAAAACACGGTCGCCTGTTGTGGACGGATTATGAAAACGCGCGCTAGTCGTACGCTACCCGATCGCCGTAATTGTTAACCTTATAACAATTCAATATATCAATTGGTCGTTTTCCGTTTTACATATCAGATTTAATTGGAAATTGTCCTTAGATTTCGGAAATACTTTGTAAACCTTCATTGTGAAAGTAAGGCATAAAAACGGAAGATTGTGTTCGAACACTTTTTAAACGGAAACGAATAGTTTAGTGGTGGTATTGTGTTTGACCCGTTCCGAAATACCAAGTTAATTGTTTCTTTGATTTCGGAAGAATACTCAGACCGTGCAAGTGTGCTCCGAAGAATAATACGGAATTTGGAAAATCCAGTGCGTGGTATTGTGGCGATAATGGATCAATCAAAAGGTTCAGGATCAACTAACGCTGATCAAACCGCTACAAACAAGACATCCGCAAAAATGACGAAGTTTGCCAAAATCGCCCGGTACATCAAGAAGAAGGTAAATGTGTTGTAAATTGTTACAATATTGGAACAGTTTTCTAGGTTTTTTAACCCGGTAGATTAAAAATGTCTTGTAAATTTTTTACAACTTTTAGTATAGAATTATAACTTTTTTTTATGTGTCATTTTTCTACAGAATTATCATGGTTTCCCAAGTTTTTCAATCCGGTAGGTTAAAAATAGTCTCGATCTACATCTTGTACATTTTTTACAGGATAAGAATGGTTTTCTAAGTTTTTCAAACCGGTAGGTTAGAAATAGGCTCAGTCTACATCTTGTACATTTTTTACAGTATAAGATTGGTTTTCTAAGTTTTTTAGGGCGATAGGTTAGAAATATCTTGTACATTTTATACAACTTTTAGTACAGAATTACAATGTTTGTTTATGTTTTTCAACTCGGTAGGATATAGTTGTTTTGTAATTTTTTTTACAGAATTATCATGGTTTTCCAAGTTTTCCAATCCGATAGGTTAGAAATAGGATCGGTCTATATCTTGTACATTTTTTACAGGATAAAAATGGTTCTCTAAGTTTTTCAAGCCGGTGGGTTAAAAACAGACTACTTTTCCACAGTATAAGAGTACTTTTCTA
Source organism: Microdon myrmicae (assembly GCA_963931805.1). Classification (NCBI taxonomy): domain Eukaryota; kingdom Metazoa; phylum Arthropoda; class Insecta; order Diptera; family Syrphidae; genus Microdon; species Microdon myrmicae. Next base: position 42,365,939 of record OZ007500.1, read on the forward strand.
AGTTCTTTAGGTCGATAGGCTAGAAATGCCCTGTACATTGTTTACAACTTTCAGTACAGAATTATAACGTTTTTTTTAATGTTTTTGAACTCGATAGGTTCCAGTTGTTTTGTAATTTTTTTTTACAGAATTATCATGGTTTTCCAAGTTTTTCAATCCCGTATGTTAAAAATGGGCTCGGTCTACATCTTGTACATTATTTACAGGATAAGAATGGTTTTCTAAGTTTTTCAAACTGGTAGGTTAAAAGTAAACTACCTTTTCACGGTATAAGATTGGTTTTATAAGTTAAGTTAGTCTCGATCTACATCTTGTACATTTTTTACAGGATAAGAATGGTTTTCTAAGTTTTTCAAACCGGTAGGTTAGAAATAGGCTCAGTCTATATCTTGTACATTTTTTACAGTATAAGATTGGTTAGAAATATCTTGTACACTTTTTACAACTTTCAGTACAGAATTACAATATTTGTTTATGTTTTTCAACTCGGTAGGATAGAGTTGTTTTGTAATTTTTTTACAGAATTATCTGGTTTTCCAAGTTTTTCAAGTCGGTAGGTTAGAAATAGGCTCGGTCTTCATCCTGTACATTTTTTACAGGATAAGAATGGATTTCTAAGTTTTTCAAACCGGTGGGTTAAAAACAGACTACTTTTTCACAGTACAAGATTACTTTTCTAAGTTTTTTTAGGCCGATAGTCTAGAAATGCCTTGTACATTGTTTACAACTTTCTGTACAGAATTATAACGTTTTTTTTTATGTTTTTGAACTCGGTAGGTTCCAGTTGTTTTGTATTTTTTTTACAGAATTATCATGGTTTTCCAAGTTTTTCAATCCGATAGGTAAGAAATAGGATCGGTCTACATCTTGTGCATTTTTTTACAGAATAAGAATGGTTTTATAAGTTTAAAAATGCCTTGTAATTTTTTTACAACTTTTAGTACAGAATTATAACTTTTTTTTATGTTTTTCAACTCAGTAATAATTTTTTTACAGAATTATCATGGTTTTCCAAGTTATTATTATTATTATTATTTATTACAATGCAAGTAAATTACATGGTAACTTAAAACTAATAGCACTAGCGACTAAGGCTTTCGGCTAGAATATAAATATTAAATATTGTTTACACTAGATTTTGTAGCTTAACTAAGGTTAGTAGTTTGTAGAGCTTATCGATATTAGATGTTGATGGTTGGGATATGATGTTGAGGATGTCGTCGTTGTAATGTTGGCGAACGAGGTCTTTTACCCCTGCACATTCAAATAGTATGTGTTTGGAGGATAGGTTGGAGTTGGTTGTACAGATGTGGCAGGTAGTGGGATTACTCCTGTTGATGAGATGTTGGTTGGTGATAAATGTGTGCCCAAGGCGCAGCCGGAGGAAGCACCTGATTTTATGTTTTGCGGCTGTTGGTGGATATGTGATGGGTTCTCTTCTGGGGTTTACTACTGCATACATATGCCTGTAGTCTGCCCAGTCCTTTTGTTCTAAGTTGTGGAGCTCACTATTTAAGTATCTATGTAAGTCTTTGCTGTTTTCAACGAAAAAGGTTATTAGGGGTTCCTTGATGGCCAGTTTTGCAGCAGCATCTGCTGCTTCGTTGCCTGCTATCCCACTATGGCTTGGCACCCAGGGAAGCTTTATTTTATTTTGTTTATAGAATAAACTATGCTGGATCAAGTGAATGATTCGGTTTCTATTGTTTGGGTTCCTTATTGCTTGGATGGTTGATAGGCTGTCTGTACAAATAAGTGTCTTGTCCTTTTTTACTAACTTAATTGGTTCCAGTACAGCGCTTGCTTCGGACGAAAATATGGAACAGAATTCGGGTATAAGTCCCTTTCTGATTACTATTTTTGCGCTGTTGACTATCGCAAATGACGGGCCGTCCTCTGTTTTGGATCCGTCGGTGAAAAGTAGGTTCCACTGGCGGTGTTGGTTTTTGATATGTTGATAATGTTGTTGGTATTCTAGGTGGTTTGTTCTAGTTTTTGGGAGTAGGCTTAAATCGGTGTTGAATATCTTAGGTAATAATAACCATAGGGGGTGAATTGTCCTTGCCTTTTGTGGTTTAATGTTTATTCGGAATTGGTGCGCAAGTAATATTGCCTGTCCTAGGGCCGACAAGTACCTTTGGGGCCTTTTCCTCCTAAGGATGTGTTTAATATCCTCCACTATGGGTGTCTCCGGTGTGGCGGTAAGTTTGACAACTAGCTTGGCTGAATGGTAGTTCATTCGATTTTCAATCGTCGGGAGTCCACTTTCTGCTAGAATGTTTGTTATTGGGGTGGTTCTGAATGCACCTGTACTTATTCGGGCTGCTGCGTGATAGGGGGATTTCACTAGTTGTAGGTTAGTTTTGCTGCATTTCCCGTATATTGGTAGGCCGTAATCTATTTTCGATAATATAATTGCTCTGGTGATGTTTGTTAGTGTATTAGTATGAACAAAACTCTTTTTTGATGCTAAGTATTTAATGATATTTAACCTTAGATCTAAGTTTTTCTTAAGAGCTAGACGTTGATTTTTGAAGTTGTATTTACTGTCAAGTTGTAGACCTAGAATTTTTAGTGTATTAACATTGCTGATGGTGGAGTTTTCAAAGTTAACTGTTAACAATTTATTACAACTGTGTTTTTTACATATGTGTAATATTTTGGTTTTCTTGTTTGAGATTTTGGCTCCGGAATAATGACCCCACATTCTAATATCTGAGAGAATATTTTCAAAAGTTTGACTGATAAATTCTAAATTGTTGACACTACTGAATACAATGAGATCATCTGTGTAGATACAATATTTTACAACTTTATATTTTGCCAGTATAATACTTAGATCTTCAAACGCTATTTTGAATAAAACTACTGAGAGTGGTGATCCTTGGGGGATACCGGTTTCTAGATTGTGTACCCCGGAACAAACGCCGTTGGATTTTACCCTGAATTTCCTATTAGACAGGAAAGATCTGATAAAATTGAACATATTACCTCCTATTTCCCATTTTTGAAGTTTGTTCAGTATGACGTGGGGGCCGATGCGGTCGAAGGCCTTTTCGAAATCTATTGTTAGAATGGAGGTATGCTTTTTGCAGGAAAGTGCAGAAGTAATGTAGTTATCAAGGTGAAGGAGGGCATCCATTGTACCTCGACTTTTTTTAAATCCAACTTGCTGCATACTTATATGGGTATATTTCTCTAAATACCAGTTGAGCCTTTTTGCGATAATTTTTTCTAACAATTTGCCTAAGCAGGGGAGGAGGGAAATAGGGCGATAGCTATTGATTGTGTCGGTTTCCCCATCGGACTTTAAAATAGGTATGACAGTGGATGTTTTCCATGTTTGTGGTATGACGCCTGATTTATAAATGTGGTTAAATAGATCTAGTAGACGCTGTTTCATGATCGGAGGGCTGTTTTTGACCATAGCATAATCTATTCTGTCGAAGTCCGGGGTTTTTCCTTTTGCAGAATGCAGACTGGAGACAAATTCTATTCCCGTTATGGGACTTTCTATGGCATTGAGATAGGTGTTCCCTAGGGTGGTTATTCGCATTGGGTGTTCCTGCATTTGTTTTTTGCTGCGTGGAAGTTTGGATGAAAATTAAACTTTATATTTGCCCAGGATTCGGCTAGATGTTCGGCTATTTTTTGAGGACATGTAAGTATGTTAGTGCCGGTATTTATTGCCGTAATGCCAGGGGGATTATAATTGCCAGTGAGCGTTTTTATATCAGACCATATCTTTTTTGGGGTGGAATTGGGTGTTAATTTTGCCGTGAAGGATTGAAATGATTTGGCCTTTTCAATTTTGGCAGTTCTCCGAAACTGGGCGTTAAGCCTTTTATATGTTATTAGATGCTGGTCCGTTGGATGTTTCTTGAAGATTTTCCAAGCTGATTGTTTTTCGGTCCGTAATCTTGCCAGTTCGGTATTCCGCCATGGGACAACGGTTTTATGGAACCTTCTAGTCATTTTTGTAATAATACCTGCTTCTTGGTTAATATTTTGTTTTGCGCTATGGGAGCTAAGGAATTGTGTGGTTAATGTCTGAAATTTATCCCAATTGGCACGGTCAGATTGGAACTTGGGGAGGAGTTTGATCTTTTTCTTATTGCCGTTGCCAGTCGAGACAGAGATTTTAATCGGGAAGTGATCGCTTCCATGCAGATTGTCTAATATTTTCCAGTTAGTTATGGGAGAAAGTTGGGCTGATATTATGGAAAGGTCTACGTTTGTAAAGGTTTTGTGTGTGGAAAAGTGGGTTGGCTTGCCGTTATTCAGTATTGCCAAGTGGGATTGTAGCAAAAATTGTTCAACGATTTTACCTCTTTTGTTTGTTGTTCGTGATCCCCATATTGTACGAGTACTCCATGCATTGAAATCCCCCACTAGGAGGATTGGTGTGTGTATGTTTTGAGTTATGTTATTCAGATCCGCTAGATTGAATGGTTGGTTGGGTGGGATGTAAATTGAGATAACAGTTAAACTTAATTTCCCTGTAAGTTCGATTGCGGTAACCGAGAAAGGGGAAGTAATGTTGAGGTGTCTATGGTTAAGGGCCCTATGTATTAGTATACCGGACCCTTGTTTAGAGGAGTTGTTTCCTGTGAGGTTGTTGAAGTAGGCTTTGTATTCCCGAGGCACTTTAGCATTTGAGGACTGGGGTAAGTGAGTTTCTTGCAATGCTATGATCGCTGGTTTTAGTTCCTTTATAAGGATCTGTAGTTCGTGATAGTTATTGTGGAAACCATTCAGGTTCCACTGAAGCATTAAAAGATCGTTTGGGTTGTTGTTAGTGTTTGTTGTGGTGTTCAAAGTGGGGGAGTCAATATAACGGTGATTGGTTATCTGACTCCGCGCCACACAGCTCGTTTTACTCAGTTGTCCAATCCGCTCGGATTGGTTTGAGTGAAGGTCGCCCTGTGCCGCGGAGTCAATGTGTTGGTGACAGAGATTAGGATCATATCTTTCCATGATCAGGGAAAGGGAAATTTTCCGTTGAGTCTAAACGGGATTTTTGCATTTCTGCTGGAGTCTGTTTCGGTTTGTTTGTGTGTGTTGAGTTTGTATGGGAGAAGCGTTTCGTGTTTTGTTTTTTATTGTGTTTTGTTGTACGATAGGGTGTTTTCTCTTTTTTATTTCCTTAAAGGTTGCATAGGAGGTGGAGGGAAATATATGTGTTTCTTTGGTAGCAGTTTTGTTTGCGGACATTGGGTCTTGTATGTGTTTTGTTGGGACTGAATTCGCACCAGTTGGTCTTTTTAATGTGGAAGCGGTTTTCTTTATTTGTTCCGAATAGAGATCATTATTTGTTGTTTGTATGGGATTTTGTTCTCTGTATATGCGTTTAGCATCGGATAGGGATGTTTTATTTTTTGTTTGTATTATTAAAATTTGTTGGTATTGCAATATTTTGGGCATGTGGAGGAAGATGCCGGGTGGAGGCCGTGACAGTTTGCACAGATTGTTCTTATGCATTCAGTTTCAGGGTGGGGTGGAAGATTGCATGTATTGCATGCCATTGTATTTTTGCACCATTTTGCCGTGTGGCCTAGTAATTGGCATTGTCGGCAACGCATAGGCCTCGGAATGTATTCCTTGACCTTGGTGTTGTACCAGCCGATTTCAATTGTTGTTGGTGGTTGAAGACGGTCAAATGAAAATAGCATTAGGCCCGTGGGCTTCCTTTCTCCATTCATCATTTTGGTGAATTTAAATACATCAACAATGCCTTGGGAATTCATTTCTGATAATATATCAGGTTCTGGGACGTTTATAAGACAGGGGGCGTAAACGATTCCTTTAGAGATGTTTAGTTTGGAGTGTAGTCTTATGTCGACCGGACAGATTGATTCGAATCGTTTGGATTGGATGAATCTATCTGCTGTATCTTGGTCTTTGACTAGAATTAGTATGGAGCCATCCCTAAGCAGGGTTATTCTTTCGTACTGTGTACTAATAGAATCAATTATTCTCTTCAGCACAAAGACGTTAACAGATGTTAGTGGCCTTGAAGCATCGGTTGGGTGAATTTGAATAAACCGAGGTGTTTTTAAAATTGCTTTGTTCGGCAAAGCAGGGAAATCGAAAGACAATGGGCTGCCGGATTATCTTTTCTTTTTTGTTGGCACGTTGGTTGCAGAGCCTGAGAGTGAGCATTCTCCCAGTTCTAGGAACCCTGTTGCCGGTATGCTGGCTTGGCCCTAGGGCCATATTTAAGGTTTCTTACCTGATGTGTCTTTGTTGTGTTTTGTTTGTGAATTCTTAGGAGTTTTATCTGTTGTCAAAAATTTCTCTTGAAATACTTTTACTTTTTAAATAGGTAGTCACTTCACTTTTTAACTGGCGCACTATTCAAAGCTGGTGTTCTCTGTAAGAGAGTTCGCGGCTGACTGTGGTTTTCCAAGTTTTTCAATCCGGTAGGTTAGAAATAGACGCGGTCTCCATCTTGTACATTTTTTACAGGATAAGAACGGTTTTTAAATATTTCAAGCCGGTAGGTAATTTCGTGTGCTGACGAAGCCGTCTCAAGGGCTGGGTTGGTAAAGCAATTTTGTCATGGATTTCATTATCGCAATTCGACACGATTACTAGGTAGTAGGTTAGGTCACAAGGTCCAGTCAGTCGACGTAGTACCACCCTATTAAGCTGTGGGTTTCGTGAAATGTTTGGGAAAAATCCTTGACCATCTTTCGGAGCATGGCCGACGGTCGAGAAAAAATAGTATCTCATGGCGCTGACTCAGAGCTACAGGTTCGCCCTTCCTGAGAGATGTCAAATAAAAAAAACACAAATTAATCAACACTAAGTAATTTACTTTAAGTGAGTCCGATTATTGTGTGGCTCCTCGATAGTATAGTGGTTAGTATACCCACCTGTCACGCGGGAGACCGATGTTCGATTCCCCGTCGGGGAGCCTCTGGCGCAAGACTAATGACCTTGCCCGGAAAAAACAAATCATTATGGAAAATTTAACAAGCCTCAGGACTTGCTAAATAAGACCAAGACCGGTTCCCGGTTGTAGTGCCGATGGTGATGATGACCCCAAAGAGTAATAATTTGGGGTGGCATGTTTTGCTTGTATGGCGCAAGGCTAATAACCTTGCCGAGAAAAACAAATTATTATGGAAAATTTAACAAGCCTCGGAACTTGCTAAATAAGGCCAAGACCGGATCCCGGTTCTAGTGCCGATGATGATGATGCTTTGCTTGTAAAACATCAAAACATTAAAGAAGATGATTATAACCATTATATCGTCGGATTCTCAGATATTTTCATTCTCTGTAGTGGTAGTTATTCAATATGGGGGTTTTAGTTTAGTTTCTCAGCACAAAGAAGGGTAAAACAAAGAGAAGGTGGTAGAACAGAACATGGCAAATTTTTCATTAGGTAAATATCATTTCATCTACCAAATGGTGCTGGTAGCAGTTGTCAAAGTCTTATGCTAAGTGTCTGCTATAATTTCATTACATAATAATATAGACATCATCATCATCATCGGCACGACAACCGGGAGTTGGTCTTGGCCTTATTTAGCAAGCCCTGAGGCTTGTTAAATTTTCCATAATGATTTGTTTTTTTTTCCGGGCAAGGTCATTAAGTCTTGCGCCAGAGGCTCCTCGACGGGGAATCGAACCCCGGTCTCCCGCGTGACAGGCGGGTATACTAACCACTATACTATCGAGGAGCCCAATAATATAGACAACGACTTATAATTTCAACTTTACCTAACAAAGGTCTGATACGCTCTCCACGACCAAATGATGTCACTCAAAAATAACCCCCTCCGTTGGTTCTTGAATCCGCATACTGACTGCGAACAATGAGTGGCAAATATTGGCACTGCAGATCTTTTCCGTATCCATTCATAAGGTTGTGGGTAGAAAGTTTGCATAGATAATTCTCATATGAGATTCACCCCAATGTCTTTGTTTAGCAGGATTGCTCTGTAGACGAAGTTTCTGTGCAGATAATTAATATTCGCCAGATGTTGATATTCAAGTTTGATTTGCAAGGACTCAATTATTGGTTTTTGTGGACCAAGTTTGCGTGAATATTTGGTCCTAGGAAAATTAGCAATCAAAGTTTTGTTATTTTTGTGACACTGCCAATAGAACTGGTAGAGAAATCATCCTCATGTTTTGAGTATAACATATAGCTAACGTTCGTTACAACAGCATAATGGCAAGACAGATAAATTCATCAATAAATATTTACGAAATTAATAGATATTTGTTTTATCAAATTCTGAATTTCATTAATCCCTTTCTCTGGGGAAGTAATAGGTTGTAGGTTCGGAAAGTAACTAGGGGTTTTTTTTCGATTGTTGTGGTAGTATACTATCCACTTGCGACTGGTCTATTGCTATTTAATGAAATTTCTCAATTTATCAAGCACTGTGAAATAAATAAATAAATTTATATAAGAAAAAAAAACAGAAGAATTCACGATATACGGCTTTGGAAGACTGGTGGGCAAATTTTATCCAATTACTGTGCTGACTGCCGAATGTAATTGCTTTTGTTTGCGCAATTACTTATCATGGCGAAATAGAAGGATCAGTTAAATTTCAGGGTTCATTTCATTTCATTTTTATGACATTGTTTTTTTTTTCTTTTTTCTTCTAAGTTTCTAAATTACATGCTAGACAAAAAATGCTTAAATTCAACCTTCCACGAACAATGGTTCTTATCTTGTTGTGGACCTGGCGTTAGGAACAGTGATGTCTCCTGACGTGTACTTGGGTTGGTCAGAGGCGACACGTATTTGGATTTCGCCGACCGATGAATGTCATTGGCTAATATCCAGATGTGGTCACAAATACGAGGGACTGGATGTGCCAAAGCAATGGCGTCCGCAACAACAGCCTGAAACCAAATTGAGCTATTGAGCGAGAAAGTGAACTGAATACCTGCATCAATTCCAGAAATAGTCGTCCCTCTTGATATAGGAACTCGTGGCTGATAGGTTTCTTATTATTTAATGTGTATTTATCTTGATTCATCGGATTTACAAAGATTATTTAGTGGACATCTGACTGGGCAGAGCAGTTAACGAAGAAGGAGGGAAAGTTTGTTATTGGTTGCTTGACAACCAAATTCGATTATGTCAGCTAGTTGCTGACATTTGTTATATTGTTGCCAACGGCAGCATTCCATTCCGACTTCGCTGGTTGCATCCAGTGAATCCGCAACACTAGCTTAATTATCTTATACTATAACTTACTGGTCCTTCGCAGACGCTCTAAGCTAAACATTACATAACTATTGTATAATTTGCCTTTCGGCGACAGAACTTTGTGGCAGTACTTATGATTATTTGAAAGACAAAGAAAAATTTGAAAAACTTTGTGTCGAATTTTTTTTTTGTTTTTTCTTAAAATTTGACCTACATAATTTTTTTTTAATTTTATTTAAAAGAACTTAACTTAAATCTTATACTACCCTAATTCTAGAAAAGCTAAGTCTATGTAAGCTGGCTGATGATACTGTTATTCTATACCGACATTGGTATGCAGGTCTTTATATGCCATTCAACCACCAGAACTGTTGACACTTCCTTTCGAACACCCGAATCCTTTCCATCAAATTTGGACATGTCATATAATTTAAACTAGTTTTACGATTCGTTTCCCATACATTTGAACCTACCGAGGGCGCTGCCTGAATATTAAAAACCGCTTTTAAATTCCCTTTTTTATAAATTCTACCTGGTCTCGGTACTGATAAGGAATTGCTTTCTCGTTATGCTAAACCGTTTAGTTGGAATAATGAAGGTACGGCGTCTTATGGAGACAGTAAAATGCGATGTGTTTGTTATTACGAAGTATAATTAATTCTGTAACTGCGTGCCAAGAAATTGTCTAACTAGACTTGGGATGCTCGTGATGTTACACATCGTCTGAACGAGTGTTGTTTGTATATACTTAATTATAATGCAATTGCACCATAGCATAAATGTGGTCACGTGGATTAAAAACACCTTTAACCTTAGTAATCATGGCTATCATTATCCTATAGCTCGTATCACTAGTAGGGTCGGAGAATACCGTAGATATGTAAAAACTGCTTATCTGTAACAGAGTCTCCATCAAAAATAAAATGCAAAATATAATAGATTACATAATCAGTTCTTGCCACACATTTCAGCGAAAACTCTAGGGTAAGGTCGGAGTATTACGTTGAATATTCCCAACACTACGTCAATGTTGCCTTAATCGAGTGCAGTTTTCGGTTTTAACTAGATCTGCGATGATAATGTCTCTATCACTTTATTTACTCTCCGTTTGTCATCTGCCACTCTCTTATCATTTCGTTTTATGTGCTACCCAGATGTCCCAATCGTGAAATTATAAGTCGGCAAATTCTAGTATTCATACTATAAATGATCACGAAGCATTCTAGCCGTTTTTTTTAATCTTCTCTTTTTTTTTTTTTTTTTTTTTTTTTTTTTACACAAACGCGCGCCCAAAAGGGGATTTTGGAGTACCCTTGAATCTATGAGAGAGCATCGGTCAAATCCAAAGTAGTGATTTTATTGTTTGTAACTCCTAGTTTCCTTCAATATGACGTAAATCTTGCGTGAGGTATATATAGCGCAAGTAGGTTCTAATTGTATGAAAGACAGTTTAGAAATCTAGCCTTTGTAATTTTTAATTTGTACTTACTGAAAGCATTGATAATTCGTACCTTAATGCACGCATTAACTACAACAAATGTATTACAGTCGTTGAGGGGCAAACCTTCATTATATTAGCTTCGAATTCCGCAGTTTCCCACAATTATACAGGAATAAGTAGGGTGCTTATTGGCTAACTCAACCCCAATGACATTTCTCACAATTGCGTGTAAATCTCAACTGGTTCACCAACCACACCACTGAGACGCTGACACCGATGATAGAATATTGATTTTGCATCATCTAGACGTTCTGCAAAACTTTCAGTACAGTGCTGCTCTGTCACAAAGGAAGTTGTGTGAATTGTGAAAAATTTCCCACATCATCATCATCATCATCATCGGCACTACAACCTGGAACCGGTCTTGGCCTTATTTAGCAAGTCCTGAGGCTTGTCAAACTTTCCATAATGATCTGTTTTTTCCGGGCAAGGTCATTAGTCACACACAATGTGAAATACTTCTTGAGTTACTTCTTCATTGAAAACACTTGTAAGTCAAGTGGATAGCATTTCGCCCGCTTATTTTTCCTCGGGAAAGAGTAATCATACAAATACCTATCCAGAAATTTTGGCGGTTTAATGACATCTGATCAGGTCGCAGATGAAGTCTTTTTCTTGTTGACGACATCCTAATTCTCTCGTATAGCTCTGTGGCGGTTCCGCCAAACCCCACGGTTCGCCTTCCTAAAAAACACTCATAACTCTATCCAATATAATTTCGCTAATGCAATCGCATTAGCACCTTAAATGCTTTATGCATCTAGGATTATCTAAGGTATAATCTAAAAAGTCCCTGTAAAAGAAAACTTACCTTCATGCATCTCTTCGCATATAATTTCCTGTAAGATTTCTTTTCTACTTTTTCAGAAATCCCAAAACCTATTCGGTACCTTTGGTTCCCATGCAAATTTAAATTTCCCACACCTGCACAGCAATCTCCACCCAGCACACCTGAAACATTTCATTTTGCAAGGACATTTAATGCATACAACGCGTTAGATAAGGTTCCTGGAAATAATTCTTTAAAGTGCATATGTCATCTTGAATACCAAGCCAGTCGGCACCGTTTGTCTGTGTTAAAATCCTATGTCGGACAGCTTGTTTTTACAGATGCCATAAACCATATTTCTACGCATGTAAACATGCATAAGATCCAACTCATCGTTTGTTTTTCCACTAACAAACAATCTTCAATTTCTTTCCCTGCCGCAGCTAATTACCCGGTATATACAAAGGCATGCAAGGGATTCGTTCGGCCACCAATCCCATTAGCATCTTTTTTTCCTAACGTCGATAGTAGCGACGACGCATCGCGTAAATAATAACCCGCATTACAAACGGCGCATTTGGTCATTTCTCCCTTTTGTCTTTGCCGCCTGTCTGCTTCGTTTACCCATTGCCCTCGAGCACGTGTATACAATTCAGATCTGAACGATCGCACATATACCACCATGACCTTCATTACAAGATCTGGTTTCCTATTCCACCAAGAGAGACTTTACGTTTCTCTGGTGGTAGGTAAAAACGATATCCTTAGTGGAGAGGATATCTACCACGACACCACAAACTCACCCCATAAGCGAATCATCTCTGCACGAGATGATTATCGCTGAGTCCTTTACCATCCGCTGACCACAATGGTCATGCCGCTCCCGCTCTCCGTCACTGCGGAAACGCGCAAATATATACCGGAGTCGTGTTCGTGTTGTACCCCGCGTCGTGGCTAGTAGTATTAATTATAATCGATTAGTGTAATTCAAGTCCGTTGCCTGTAATTGAGTGTAACCAAAATCGGTCTTCTGTAATTTCAATAAAAAATCATTCGAACGTTAACCCAGTGTGTTTAATTTCTGTGTTGTGGTATTCTGGTTGTGTCTATCTCTCCCTTTGGGTATTTTGCGAACTATCATCGGCGGACCTTGTAGCAGTTGTGAAATTGTGTCAGCGGAACTTTGATTTAGCAGAAGTGGGTTGATAGTAGAACTCTCGAACATTGGGGTGAATCTCATATGAGAATTTTCTATGCAAACTTTCTACCCACAACCTTATGAATGGATACGGAAAAGATCTGCAGTGCCAATATTTGCCACTCATTGTTCGCAGTCAATATGCGGATTCAAGAACCAACGGAGGGGGTTATTTTTGAGTGACATCATTTGGTCGTGGAGAGCGTATCAGACCTTTGTTAGGTAAAGTTGAAATTATAAGTCGTTGTCTATATTATTATGTAATGAAATTATAGCAGACACTTAGCATAAGACTTTGACAACTGCTACCAGCACCATTTGGTAGTTGAAATGATATTTACCTAATGAAAAATTTGCCATGTTCTGTTCTACCACCTTCTCTTTGTTTTACCCTTTTTTGTGCTGAGAAACTAAACTAAAACCCCCATATTGAATAATTACCACTACAGAGAATGAAAATATCTGAGAATCCGACGATGTAATGGTTATAATCATCTTCTTTAATGTTTTGATGTTTTACAAGCAAAGCATCATCATCATCGGCACTAGAACCGGGATCCGGTCTTGGCCTTATTTAGCAAGTTCCGAGGCTTGTTAAATTTTCCATAATAATTTGTTTTTCTCGGCAAGGTTATTAGCCTTGCGCCATACAAGCAAAACATGCCACCCCAAATTATTACTCTTTGGGGTCATCATCATCATCGGCACTACAACCGGGAACCGGTCTTGGTCTTATTTAGCAAGTCCTGAGGCTTGTTAAATTTTCCATAATGATTTGTTTTTTCCGGGCAAGGTCATTAATCTTGCGCCAGAGGCTCCCCGACGGGGAATCGAACCCCGGTCTCCCGCGTGTCAGGCGGGTATATTAACCACTATACTATCGAGGAGCCTTTTTATTCTGCCAAAAATTCAAATTTCAAATTTTTTTATTCGTAATTCTTCATTTAAAAGACAAGCCGACTCACTTAGTAAATGAAAATGTTCGGTTGTTTGGTTTTAGATAAGTAATCCTAATCATCGCTACAATATTTTTCGTTACGGGAGTTCCAACAACTATATCTCACTAGCTGAATTTTAAAAATTTTCATTTCGAAAATGTTTTTTATAAAAAGTTGTTTAAATGTTGGTTTTGCTTGGTTAAAAGTTTAAATAAATATTGATATTTCTTTTTTATATTAAAAAAGGAGAGGAACTATGCTTTTTCACCTTCCCATCTAGAACCTTAAGAGATGCAAAAAATATTATTTCCCATACAATTTGATCGCAAGGCGTATATTCTTCGTAAATTGGAATTCAATACCCATAGGATTCAAAAAGAGCGCTGTACACAGGTATAAGGGTGCTATCATCATAGCATCATTAGAATATAGACGCAACCCGCCTTTGCGTTTTTGTAATAAGAATTATCGCAATACTCAATCAAAATTGGTGGATGCATTCTACTTCCTTAATTATTTTCTCCGTGGTACACGTTAAGAAAGTGATTATCGGTTAGTCTTAAGATTCCATTTTTTGACGAATAGATGAACGTGGAATATCATTGTCCAGCCGAATGACACAGGCGTAGAATGCTCTGTTTAATCATGTGCGTCAGGGCATTGGATACCAAAGTACAGCGCCTTTTCCTTTTCCACCCATACTGTGCTTTGATATTTAAAAATATTGCACTACTCATTTTGTGCACGCGCTTCTTGCAAAAAAGAATAAAATCCTCGTTACAACCTCCATGAACTCCAGACCAACGTACACCGATACTATCTTTCTATATCTTCCGCCCACACTGAGTTTTGGTATGCAAGGGTACTTCAAAAACGCTTTTCTTATAAAGAGGAAAAAACCATTACGATGAACGCCATCATTATCCCCCAAGTTTACCGGCATCTATAACAGTTTTCATAATATTTATTTGGGTTCTGGCGCTAGGTGAAAGTTAGATACACTAATGAAAATAACACACTGATTATCGTAGATGTGATAATTTACGACATTTAACAAAGAGGGTGTGTCACTATGTTACAGAGGTTCCGCAATTAACAAAATTACGTTTTGCTAGTCTGGTTGCGCCATATTTTTGAAATTGAAAAAAAAGGTTTTAGGTTTGAACTGTTACGATGTTATAAACAAAGTTCAAAGGTAACGCAATACCCTCCTATCGTATTTCATTTTCGATTTCCACTACAAGTAATTCAAATGTTAATTCATTACAGTGATAGTAAAGGGTACATATACTATACCTCTTCACAACACGGAAAATTGTTCATGTAACATAAGTTTTTTTCACTCAGCGTTTATTTTGTTGGTGTCCTCATTGTAGTTGCTTAATCACAGCCACAAGCCTTACATCATACAGGGGCTTGACTGTCGCAATGGTATCGCCTGTCGCTTCAACTGTGACGAAATATCTACGACGCCGTTTTGAAGTACCTGACCACATTTTCAGGGTTTTAAATATCGCTTGGAATGCATAATATTTACTCACTACTCATAGGGTAATCGCTGCAGTGTCGCCTCTTCGTCTGTCATTCGTTCACAGTAAGGGTAAATAACTCAGTGGGTATATCGACGACAAGGAGGCTTGGCATGTCATCCATTCCACGATCATTAGTATGCGTTGTTGGTTGATGTGAAGAAGGAATTCTTTGGTAATACTGACAGAGACTGGTTACCACATGCAACAAGATGTTAAGTCTACTTTTACAATAGTATCCCATTATCAAAGGTTCTTGAATAACAATTATTAGGTTCAACTGCAGTATGACACTTGTAGTTTGCTTTTATAATGCAGGAGCAGAATGGTCACTTTTTAATACATTGATATGTCAATTGTGCTGTTGGAAATATTTTTTTCGGTGAAGTGATTATATGTATTTCGATAGAAGCAATTTCATTATTGATTCAATGTACTGCGTTAATCCCGTGGATATACAAGGGTGGTTTAATAAGTCCTTAGAAAAATATTTTCAGTTGAGAAACATGTTCATGTTCAATAAGTCCTTAGAAAAATATTTTCAGATAAAAAACATTTTTCATGGCTGTTTTGCTCAACCGGTACAATAAGAACACATTTACGAGGGTGAATTAAATATAAACGGTAATTTCATTTTAATCATTTATTGAATAATGTGTAGGGGGTAACACTATACTATCAACATTTTTCAATATAGTCACCTGCGTGATCTACACACTTTTGCCACCGATTTGGAAGCTTTAATATCCCTTGTTCATAGAAAGATTTAGGGCGAGTTGTTAGCCAAATGCGCACATGCTCCTCGACTTTTTTTTTTTTTTTTTTTATTAGACTTCTCTCGGGAGAGGCGAACCTATAGCGCCGAGTGGGCGCCCCGAGATGCCATCAAATAACTGTTGCAGTTCTTTTTGAACAGTTGCAGGTTATAACGCTCCGGCAAGACTCCCGTGGTAAGGGAGTTCCACAGCTTCCCCGCTCTGTAACGGAACGAATTCTGATGCAGGGATGTTAGCACCGGGAGATGAAACGCAAACTGGTGCGATCCGTCGGATTGTCTTGTGGAGCGCATATAAACCGAATTGGGTGTAACAATGCCTCCAATCTCCGAAGGACAGCACCCGTGATAATATCTGTAAAACAGACAGAGGTCGGCTACGCGCCTTCGATGTGATAGCGACTGTAGTCCCGACGTCAGCGCCGAGTCCTCGATCAGGCGGATCGCTCGTTTCTGTATGCTCCCAAGTAGGTCGAGGGTTATGTTTAGGAGCCGAGCTCCAAACATGAGAGCAATATTCGAGCGCGGGTCTAATTTGGGATTTATATAGGAGAAGAAGTTGGGCCGGAGTAAAATATTTCTTGGCTTTAAAAAGATAGCTCAGTTTTCCTGGGGCTGACCTGGCGATACTCGACACGTGTTTATGCCATGATACATTCGCACAGACCTTGACACCGAACAATTTCAAACTTTCCCCAGCCTCGATGGCCCGGCCATTCATCGTCAGCTGTGGACCCGATGATCCACTTTTCCTTGTGAATGTTGTATATTGTGTCTTCGCTGCATTGAAGTCGACGAGATTGCCCCTTCCCCACTGCGGGACCCTATCTAGATCCTGATTCAGAGAGTCAATCTGTCTACATCTCAGCTGATGCGACGCAGATGCACCAATCGGCCGAACACTCGAAAAGGAGGAAACAAGCGTACTATCATCCGCAAAACTGAACACTTTGTTATCCGTTGTCTCCAACAAATCACTTATGTGCGGCAAGAACAAGGTTGGAGCCAAAATAGAACTTTGGGGCACCCCTGAATTAACAGGATACAGATCCGACCACTCGCCGTCCACAACAACCCGGATCGATCGATTCTCGAGGAAGCTCCTCGTCCAGTCGCAAAGCTGTTGGGAAAGTCCATATGAACGAAGTTTGCTCAGCAATGCTCCGTGCCAGACGCGTTCAAAAGCCTTGGAGATATCCAATGCGACCGCCTTTGACTCACCATGCCGTTCAATCGCAGATGTCCATATATCGGTTATAAGTGTCAACAGCTCTCCCGTGGACCGCCTGCCACGGAATCCATATTGACGATCATTCAGAAGTCCGTTGCACTCCAAATACTTAACTACCTCTGTATTGATGACTTTTTCCATTACCTTAGATAACATAGACAGTAATGCTATCGGGCGGTAATTTTGTGGGAGACACTTTTTTCCCGTCTTTGGGATTAGCTGAACTCGAGCGATTTTCCAGCAGGCAGGAAAGGTCCTCCGTGCATAAGATAAGCGGAAGAGTCTGCCAAGAACCGGCGATAGTTCTGGAGCACAGATCTTAAGGACTATTGCTGGTATTCCGTCTGGGCCATTTTGCCTTCCTACAATCCAGTTCACGTAGAATGCGTTGAATAGTGCGCGGACGAAATCTCACATCCCGTATCGAAGACCGTACCGCTGAGATCACAGGTGGCTCCAAAAGGCCGTAATCGAGGTTTGAATTCGCGGAAAATAAATTCGCGAACACATTAGCTTTATCCTTGGAATTTGTGACTATCGTCCCACTGTCTGTCATCAACGGAGGGAAAGAGGAGGATGCGAAGTTACCGCTGACAGCTTTTGCCATTGACCAAAAGGAGCGCGAACCAGTTAGGCACCGAAGGAGCTTATTGATCACCCTGTCGTTGTGATCCACTTCACGGTATCAATCCTGGTTGCACGCGTTTCTGATTCTAAGAAAATTCGTTCTGCTAACATCGGTGGGATTGGAGCGCCATTGCTTAAAAGCTCTATTTTTTGCCGCTGTAATCTGCTCGCATTTTTTATTAAACCAAGATTTATCAGACGAACTTCGTTTGATGGAATGTGGAATATACATCTCCATCCTCAGAAGAATAATCTCTGATACCGACTCCGCGCAAGCGTTAACATCGGAGTTTCCGAAGCACACCTCGGACCATGGAAAGGATGCGAAGAAATCCCGCAAATCGTCCCAGTTAACAGCCCCATACTTCCATACATGGCGAAGCTGCCTAAGACGGTTATTCGATTGATAGGCAAGTGCTTGCGCGACAGATACCAAGCAGTGATCTGAGTTTCCCAGTGGCGCAGAAACCTCTACGGTATAAATACTCGGTTCGGATGTCAAAAACAGATCCAGGGTGTTGGCATAATCGCCTCGGGCATCCGGCACTCGCGTTGGCTCCCCCACGAGTTGAGTCAAGTTGAGGCTTACAGCAAACATCTCCGCCAGTCTCCCAGCCTCGTCGGTTCTGTTAGAACGTAACAACCAGCCGGAATTGTGCACATTAAAATCGCCAAGGACAACAATTTCAGAAGCTGGGTGGTTGATCTGTATCCAGTCGACGGTATATGAAAGATGTTCGAAAAATGTTTCATCGACAGTAATTAATCGGTGCCAAAACTCGGATTTATTGTGCCTAAACTGCGCCAACAGACCGTTGGAAATGTTCATTGGAACACGTTTTTAGTCTAACGTGAGAAAACGCAGCACCCAAAGCGCAGACAGATTTCTCATGCCTAAATCTTGATTTAATATATGACAAACACGTTCTTTGGATATTTTCATTGCCTCTGTTATATCTCTCACTTTAATTCTGCGGTCGTCTAGCACCATTTGGTGAACTTTAGCGATGTTATCGTCAGTTGTTTCAGTTTTTGGACGTCCCGAACGTTTATCATCTCCCAAGCTCTCACGGCCACGTTTAAATTCAGCTGCCCAAAATTTCACTGTGGTAAATGATGTTACAGGGCGCAAAGCTAATAACCTTGCCCGTAAAAATAAATGATTATGGACAATTTAACAAGCCTCGAGACTTGCTAAATAAGGCCAAGACCGGATCCCGGTTGTAGTGCCGATGATGATGATGGTGATGAAATGGTGGTACAGAGTCCCCATACACAGAGTCCAACTCATCTTTGATTTGCGTAGTCGTATTGCTGTGGGGGTTCTCTATACTACATGGAAAACCAACCCACTATTTCAGCCCTATTTCGACGGCTAACAGCGTGTCACCTCAACTCCAATTCCCCCTACAAGCTATTCCACCTGAAAACCATGTTTTCCAAAAGGGCGCATAGCTAAATTCATTATTCTATGCAGACAATGCATAATTGAGTTTAGCTACCTTTTTGCCATACGGCAACTCCATTTCACTAACCTCATGAGATTTCCGCTGGAAATCGCATTTCATGTCGGTTAGCAACGGCATAGTCTGATCAAACGACGCGTTTACATAATCGTGCAACCGTTGGGGAAATTATCGAAGTATTTAATTTAGTTCCCACGGTCAGAATTCCCTAGCCGATGTAGCGTTTCTTTGACTTCCCCAGACACTCTATTCGCTGGGGATCAATGATCTCTTTTGACAGGTGAATAGCACAAATCATTTTCCTCTGCTTCCCATTTTCATCTCCCCGTAGTTCGTTGCACTCTGAGATCACCACAGTCACCGAACTAGGTCAGTGGGTCATCCTCAGAGTCTGCATTGGTACAAGCACACAAGCCAAGTCAACCCCGAAGTTATTGCGCTCTCTCTTTTATTCTCTTCATCCTTCGCATGCCCAGCGACTGTCGAATGAATGCGCAAGTATTTATTCACCTCGCTGAGACATGAAACTTAATGGATTCATGAGAGAGCGCGATGATGATTGGCTCATCTCCGTGCAAATAAGAAATCCCAATTTGCATCCCTAATTCGCATGAGTCGCTTTACAATCACCACCGCGGGCGGCCACGCCGCAAGATAGTCACAATTCATCCACCAAACGGTGCGCACGGGACACGGAGTCGATTACTATCACTTGCGGTGAGAAGCCGATTTATATTTATCACAGGGGCGCACGAGTCATTTGTTCGTGGTTTATAAATTTTAATAATATAATTTCGTGGTTTATCAATCAAATTTAAGTGTACCGCACATCTAAACTAAACAATAAATATAAATATAGTTTTTAGAGCGCCCTTGTAAGTGAATCCAATTGCAACAAATACAAACGAAATAGCGAATGCATTTCTGCTGGATAGTTTCGTGCATAAAAAGAAAAACTTAGTGTAAAATAAAGGAAAGAAAACGTTACAACAACAAAAAAAACCCCCAGTGCATTTTATTTATCCGTTCTTCTCGGCTGAACAATCTTCAGCGGGCAAGTGTTGGGGAGTTAGTGAAACAGTGCCCCTGCAGGTACATCAACTTCTACCCCCACATTGCCTTTCAAAAATAAAAATTTAATGACAGCTCGATACTCAATTTTGTCCATTATCACAAAAACACTCGACACACATCGACGCACTCAAACATCAGCATCATCATCATCGGCACTACAACTGGGAACCGGTCGTGGCTTTATTTAGCAACTCTCGAGGCTTGTTAAATTTTGCATATATTTTATTTTGACGGCAAGGTTATTAGCCTTGCGCCAATGGACTCACTCAAATGACCGTCAAATAAAAACTACGTGTCCAAAATGACTGAAATTTTGGTGAGTAACTGTCAAAAGATGCACAACTACATTCACTTGCCTTTATTGACGAGTGCTGCTATCTACACGTTGAGGTCGAAAACTTTTCAGATCACCCTCGTAGCTAATCTATATTCGTTATGATAAATCTCTTATCTTTCATATATCCAGTGGCGCTAAGGTCCAGCCTTGTAAGTAGGGCGTTAGAACATACTCACAGCTAAGTCGGCTTGAGGTAAGAGGCGACTAAAGTCCGAGTGGGAGGTGGGGTCCCAACGACCCGTCGCCCTTTCACCGGGCGAACCCCCGCATCCAGGTATAGCCTCCGTGAAATGGTCGGGAGAAATCCCTGGCCATCTTTCGGAGCTTGGCTGATGGACTGGTGCGAGAAAAGGTTGGCCGCCCCGTCACGCTGTACATTCCGAGATATCGTCGCGAGAAATTTTCGACTATGTTTCGGATGTATGTCTGATGGTCCGGACTGACACGGAGATAAGTCATAATGGTATCTTCTGAAATAAAGAATTCCGGAGATAAACTAGTTTCCCATTCGGATCTGCGGGGGGAGTATGTCGGGGGGAACGTCATGCAAATATTTTGACAACTAACCGAATGTTAAGAAATTCGCCATCGCGTAATCGGGTTCGTTCTCAAAACTTTTCAGACCACCCTCGTTTTGAGTACGGAACCACAGAAATATACCTTCACCTAGCTTATTGACTGGCATTTCCAAGGTTCACTATTGGAAAAACATAATGGAATTATGGGATGACCCATCATCAACATCGGCACTACAACCGGGAACCGATCTTGTCCTTATTTAGCAAGTCCTGAGGCTTGTTAAATTTTCCATAATGATTTGTTTAATCTGGGCAAGGTCATTAGTCTTGCGCCAGAGGATCCCCGACGGGGAATCGAACCCTAGTCTCCCGCGTGACAGGCAGCCACTATACTACCGAGGAGCCCATGGGATGAGCCAGTGTATGCCAAAAAGACGATACCACATCAAACACAACTCTTGTTATGATGTTAATTTTGCGGTAAATTTAATGCCAAAAAGTGGTGATATCCCCTGGTTCCCCAGGGGAACGGCTTGACTTCTCGCGAAGATGAAAGACCCCACGGGAGTACTTTAAGAAAAATGTATAAACATACAAACCGACCACAAACGTCAAGACAAGATTTGAAAACAAAATTAATGAAATAACTCTGCGAATTTGTTATGAAGAATATGCTGGAAAGAGTTCGCCCTTGCACCACAGCTCAAGGCGACCATTTGATTGACATCCTATTCCATTCATACTGTTAACGATCATGCATTCGATCAGTAAAATATAAATTACAAAATTGAATGCCATTTAAATGTAATTAAAAGAAACCATCGATCTGGGACAGAAGAATACAAGTGTATTGATTCTAGACGATTCGGGAGCTTGTGACATTGGACTTTATCGATTTTATGTCGACCATATTAGACATCATTGCTCACACTCTAAGAATACTTTAATTGCGCAAATTAGGCTGGTGCTGGGTTTTATTATAGAAGACACCACTTTATTTCCAGGTTCTAGCTGATTACATATGTTACAATATTAGGCTCTTCACTGACTATTCTCCTTGACGAAAAAATCATGTAATGATATTGATAACAGTGGATAAGAAATTAATAGGCAACACACATTGAAAACTACATCGCGTAACAATTCTACCGTATTTTGGATTTCGGTTTTATGTCTCCAGAATTATTTATGAAATAACCTTTTTACTAATAGAACAAAATGAGTTGCACCATTTTAGCACAGCACATGAAGGTCCAGCGCTTTACCCAATTTAATGCAACTCCATTTGTGTCGGCGTAATATTAAAAACAAGCCTGCTGAATTGCATTAATATTATGGAAATGAAACCAATCCTCCAATATTTTAAAGCACGTGTCGCAGGCATAAAAAATGAGCAAAACAAACCAATGACATTATAGGGCACAAGTCAAGTCAACACCTTCGGAAATTAATTAAGTTCAACTCATTTAACATGCAACAATTTGAGGTTGATAAAAAATTAATTGTTTACCCAATCACCTGGATAACACGGTCAGTTGAAAAAACATGCGTATAACCACTTTACAAATTGGGGCGATTATAGAAAAGTTTATATCTATATTTAAAGAAAAAGTTTAGTGTGACTGACGTTACAGGGTAAAAAACCTGAAACTAATTCCAGCTTATAACAATTTTGCGGAAATAAATAACACCTCTGTTGCGCAGACGCTGAAATGGGACATTTTAAACTATTGAGAGTCCATGCAACCGCACATCTCAAAGTCTCCACACCAGAAGGGCTGTTGATGTCTGTAGTATTCATTTATTCTTCCACCGCTCTGGCATTCTCCTATTTTCATTTTCATTTTTAAAACATTTTTTATTTTTCTTTTTATATTTTTAATTTCTAAATTAAAGGCTAGACAAAAAATGCTTAAATTCTAGCTTAATTATCTTATATAATAACTTACTGGTCCTTCGCAGACGTTCTAAGCTAAACATTACTAAACATTTGTATAATTTGCCTTTCGGCGACAGAAGTTTGTGGCAGTACTTATAATTATTTGAAAGACAAAGAAAATTAGAAAACTTCGTGTCAATTTTTTTTGATTTTTTTTTTTTCTTAAAATTTAACTTACTTAACTTACCAATTTTTTTTTTTTTTTTTTTTTTAATTTTTTTTTTTTTTTAATTTTTTTTTTTTTTTATGTAAAAGCACTTAACCTAACTTAACTTACATCTTATACTACCCTAATTCTAGAAAAGCTAAGTCTATGTAAGCTAGCTGATGATAGTGTGATTCTATACCGACTTTGGTATCCAGGTCTTTATATGCCATTCAACCACCAGAACTGTTGACGCTGTCTAATACTATCGTCCCGGTCTCTGTGGGAGATAGCCCTACTGAAGCGCAGGAGCTCTTCTTCGGTGGGCGTTACTTCCCGGTCGTAGCACAATCGCCCGTCTACGGATGATCTACTTACATGATAGATCAGCGGAATTCCGGATCTATCCTGTATAAGCCCTTTCATGTCCAAGTCAAGGAACGCCTCTGGTGGAACAAAGCCGTTGCGACGCACGCTCTCATAGTACAGAGTGTTTGGATAATAGGCCCCGAAAATGAGGTCATTGGACGAACTTATTGCTCTCGCAATATGTCCTCTGATTAATTTAATCATAAAATTATCCACCCTATTTATGTACGCTTCATTATATAAAGTCTCATTGGCATTCTCCTATTCTGAATCTTGTATGGGATCTCTACTACCGAAAACTTAGGTCTCGCTCAATTAGTTTGACCAGTAGTTCAATATTTCACATAACGGAAGATAAGCCCCGATGACCGAGAAGAACTCTACAGAATGTTGCTACATTTGGAAGGAAGTCATATGTTGTTCCTAGACTTTCAGGACATACCCATGAAAGCTAAAGTTTATTATATTAATATTGATATTACCGACGTTATGGCTTAAGCTGCCTTTAAAAAAGCAACTTAGCTCTAATAATAATTTCACTCAGTACCCGTTAATAGGATGTAAAGAAAGTGGGGGTAAACATAGGCTATCGACTTTAAAGTCTTCTCCAAGAACCACCCACTTCCTCAAATTAACCTGTCTTTTCCCTCACCCACAAGACACCATTTTGGCGGTATTGTTTTTCTTTAAACGTTGACGCAGTTTCCGCCTGAACACTGTCCACACACAAATAAGCAACCTGGGACAACGGGCGAATGCACACAAAAACACAAAACACAGAGGAATAGTTTCTTCCTATTTTGTTTTTATTGAATCATACATGGTCTTAACAATACGAACGCAGGTAGCCACCGAACGAAACACACGCTAACTCGACTTCCTCGAATAGTTTCCTTCACGACCTCGTTCGGTTAACTTTAATAGAATCTCTTCGATAGAGATCCTCGCGGTTCGAATGATCTACGTTGACCCTCAATCCTTCGACTTATCTCCGCGACTCCTCGATATAGACTCTCCTGGTCCTTCGAAAGAGACTTCTCGTCCCGATGGCCATCAAAATCAGACTACTGACCGTGTTTTGAATTTCATTTTCCAAACTCGACTATATTCCACTGGTGTGAATTATTTTTATTTATCGCTTGGTATACGGTTCTGATGTATTTTTCTTATTCGATTTTCTTCGTTCGGTGTTCTTCACTATTTTTGCTTGTGAATTGTGTGTATCTGTTAGAATCGCTACACCATACCTACCTGCAATTTTGGGCAGCGTAAGCTCCCAGCAGCATTTTTCATACCTGAAAGGAAATCTCTCCGACGGCATACAAAATTCCGAACTTTTCTGGTTCATACTCCATGAACCAGTTTACATCTCCTATCGGTTCAGCTTGTCGTCAATTAACGATAAACAAACGCTGGCCAGCGTATTGCGGACACAGCTGGCTGCAACCGATATTCCTGTTAACGTCCGGGACGCCGTGTTTATGTTCCGCTCCTTCAGACATTTTCCCACGATACCCGTCAATCTGTGCATGCGCATCAGTTCACGCTGAAAGTGGACTTTAGGCGCACAAATAAACATAGAGAGTCATTCTTTAGCCGAACCACACGAATGTGGAATGTTTTGTCTGATTATGTGTTTCCTGGCCGTTGTGATGTCCAGACATTCAAGACCAATATACATCGACACCTCCTTTCCTTATCCACTTCCTCTCCATCCGTTCGCACTGTGCTCTGGGATTTAAGGGTACTTCAAAATCCCTTTTTTTATTTTTTTTTATTACACTTCTCTCGGGAGAGGCAAACCTATAGAGCCGAGATGCCACCAAATAACTGTTGCAGTTCTTTTTGAACAGTTGCAGGTTGTAACGCTCCGGGAACACTCGCGTGGGAAGGTAGTTCCACAGCTTCCCCGCTCTGTAACGGAACGAGTTCTAATGCAGGGATATTCGCGCCGTCGCGAGATAGACCGCAAGCTGGTGCGATCAGTCGGATTGTCTTGTGGAGCGCATATAAGCCGAACTGGGTGGAACAATACCACGAATCTACGAAGAACAGTACCCGTGATAATATCTGTAAAACCGACAGAGGTCGACTACGCGCCTTCGATGTGATAGCGGCTGTAGTCCCGACGTAGTAGTAGTAGTAGTAGTAGTAGTAGTAGTTCAAAATCCATTGCAGTCTGTTTGTGGTTTGCTCTGGTACCCGTCGTACAACACCTATGGCTGATTCTTTGGCTTACTCTTAGTGAACCTTAGCACACATCCTTCTTTGATGCAGTATTTGTCTTTTTTTTGAGCCGTTGGAATAACACGAGAGTTTCACATCGACCAGTGCAATATCAGTGGCCTATGGTGCAATTTTACTTCTGTGTCTGCCCACATCATCATCATCATCATCATCATCATCATCATCATCATCATCATCATCGGCACTACAACCGGGAACCGGTCTTGGCCTAATTTATCAAGTCCTGAGGCTTGTTAAATTTTCCATAATGATTTGCTTTTTTCCGCGCAAGGTCATTAGTCTTGCGCCAGAGGCTCCCCGACGGGGAATCGAACCCCTAATCTAAACAACGAGTATTCTGTGCATCTAAAACCCAGTGCTGCAGCCCACAGTGGATGAATTGCATTTCCGTCGTCAAAACCAAGAAACTACGTGGGTCGTTCAATAAGTCCCTAGAATATTCAAGAGATGGCGATCGTACTATCGGAAAATATTTGTTTTTAGTAAGCACGATAACTCTTTAGACAGCTGATTAGTAAACATCATCATCATCATCGGCACTACAACCGGGAACCGGTCTTGGCCTTATTTAGCAAGTCCTGAGGCTTGTTACATTTTCCATAATGATTTGTTTTTTCCGGCCAAGGTCATTTGTCTTGCGCCAGAGGCTCCCCGACGGGGATTCGAACCCCGGTCTCCCGCGTGTCAGGCGGGTATACTAACCACTATACTATCGAGGAGCCTAGTGTCTGCCCACGCTGCAACAATTTAGATAAATAAATAAACACTATACTCTACTAAATTATTTTATCCAACTCGTTACCTATAAACAAAATTTGACCTTTCCTTTTAAAACAAATCGCCAACCGATCCACTCATTTCCCACTTTTTTGTCACACGATGTAAAGGATAGCACCACCAACGGGTTTTTTCAACAATTTTTTTTTCTTTTTTCTCTTTTTACACTTTTCTCGGGAGAGGCGAAGCTATAGCGCCGAGTGGCCGCCCGGAGGTGCCACCTTATAACTGTTGCAGTTCATTTTGAACAGTTGCAGGTTGTAACGCTGGGAAGGGAGTTCCACAACTTCCTCGCTCTGTAACGGAACGAGTTCTGTTGCAGGGATATTCGCGCCGTCGGGAGATGAACCGCAAACTGGTGCGATCCGTCGGATTGTCTTGTGGAGCGGATATAAGCGCATATTGCGCGGAACAATACCACGACTCTCCGAAGAACAGTACCCGTGATAATATCTGTAAAACAGACAGAGGTCGGCTACGCGCCTTCGATGTGATAGCGACTGTAGTCCCGACGTCAGCGCCCAGTCCCCGATCAGGCGGATCGCTCGCCTATGTATGCTCTCAAGTAGGTCGAGGGTATGTTTAGGAGCCGAGCTCCAAACATGAGAGCAATATTCGAGCACGGGTCTAATTTGGGATTTATATAGGAGAAGAAGTTGGGCCGGAGTAAAATGTTTCTTGGCTCTAAAAAGATAGCTCAGTTTTCTCGAGGAGGGCCTGGCAATGCTCGGCACGTGTTTATGCCACGATGCATTCCCACAAATCGCGACGCCGAGCAATTTCAAGCTTTCCCCAGATTCGGGGGCCTGGCCATTCATCATCAGCTCTGGAACCGATGATCCACTTTTCTTTGTGAATGTTGTATATTGTGTCTTCGCTACATTGAAGTCGACGAGATTGGCCTTTCCCCACTGCGGGACCTTATCCAGATCCTGATTCAGAGAGTCAATCTGTCTACATCTCAGCTGGTGCGACATTGATGCACCAATCGGCCGAATACTCGAAAAGGAGGAAACAAGCGTACTGTCATCCACAAAACTGAACAGTTTGTAATCCGATGTCGCCAACAAATCATTTATGTGAAGCAAAAACAAGGTTGGAGCCGAACTAGAGCCTTAAGGCACCCCCGAATTAACAGGATACAGATCAGAACACTCGCCGTCCACAACCACCCGGATCGATCTATTTTCGAGGAAGCTCTTCGCCCAGTCGCAAAGCTGTTGGGAAAGTCCATATGAACGAAGTTTGTTCAACAATTTCCCCTGCCAGACGCGGTCAAAAGCCCTGGAGATACCCAATGCGATCGACCTTGACTCACCATGCCCCTTAATCACAGATGTCCATATAATGGTTGTAAGTGTCAAAAGGTCTGTGAGGGTTCTTAAAACTCACCTGAACAACCCCCCATATCCGCAACCCAGCCAACATAACTTTCTGCTAATGCAATCGCATTAAGCACCTGTGAATTCTTCACACAGTAAATGACCAAATGTATAAATGTAGCTAAAAGCTTCTGGAAGAGAATTCTTACCTGCATCCATTTATTCAAATTCAAAATTCCTTTTAAGAATTCTGTTCCAAACAGCATATCCCTGAAAAGAAAGCTTATAGGTTCACATATAATGTAACCACATAATCAGGGAATCTTAACCTTGAGTTGGCTATTCCCAGCCTTGTATGTGTACAGCAATGTCTTACATACACATTGGCTGGCGATTCATTGTCCAACTGCCAAAGCAGCGTCGGGCAGCTTGTTTGTTCAGCTGGCATTTACCCGACCATGATCCCTCGGCTAAACGTATAAATAATCACAAATTTCGTTCTTTGCCACAAACGAATTTCCCTGCATATACAAATGCAAGCAAGGGATTCGTTTTGGCCACCGACCCAAGATACGATATACAATTCTCATTGTATAAAGTATTGTAATCCATTATCACCTCCTTCTAATGGCTATTGGGCTATTTACACAAGGGCATCACTCAGCTAAGACTTTTATGATGCCCTCGTCCCATCTTTTCTTTTAACACTATTACTTCGATGCATTGTCGTCTATTTATTTAGCCGCGGTGCACATCCTAGACAACGATCTATATGGTCCCTTTCTCTTTTAATTTTCCTGGATCCGTTCCTCATGACCTCGAGGCATGAGTAAACAATGACCCTAATAGTATCCAATGAGATTCGGCGTGTTTGCTTAGGCGAACTGACATCGTATGGATGCACATTTTGCCCTTTCTTTGTTTTAGATTCGTTCTCATGGTTTCGTCCCATGAATGAACCAATGCTCACACATATATGTGTACCTTAATTTGAGAGAGCTGGTTTCACTGGCCGAATTTCTATTGATAGCAATTTAATAGCGAGGAGTCGAATTTCAACATCCAACCGAGCCGGTCGGTTAACCTCCCGCTCCCCGATGCACACGGGGACGCGAATACATCGTCGAATATAGTCGAGTAACCGCGGTCGTGAGCCTTAAGTTTTCGTCTGCCTTCAAATTAACTGGACTAATCACCATTAAATTAAGACTATATAAACCATATAGGAGCGTTGCACAAAATGTATTTTAAATTATATATTGTTGTCTTGTGGCGTCTCTAACAGATACACGCACAATACACAAGCAAATAGTGAAGAACACCGAACGAAAACCGAATAAGAAAATGCATCAGAGCCGTATACCACAGCGATAACATAACAATTCACATCAGTGGAATATACTTGAGTTTAAAAATCAAATTCTAAGCACGGCCAGTAGCCTGATGTGTCACGCAAAGGATTTTTGGTGATTCTAACTGTCATAGCGTCAGTTCGAATCACACGTTCTTCACTATCATCCCAAACGCTATAATTGGTGACTACGACGTGATCTGTACACACAGCACACACTTTCCCGTAGTAAACAGAACTTCACACACGATCATGACTTCCGCATAGAGCACCAGGCACACCCGCCTGCTCCGACGTTCTCTCGTTCGCACACGAAGCTGATCGTAACAAAATTACTGAGGAGGGAGTAGTGTAGCCTCTCTAACAGATACACACACAATATACAAGCAAATAGTGAAGAACACCGAACGAAAATCGAATAAGAAAAGGCATCAGAGCCGTATACCATAGCGATAACATAACAATTTACATCAGTGGAATATACTTGAGCTTAAAAATGAAATTTAAACACGGCCAGTAACCTGATGGGTTGCGCTTTGGTTCAATTTTTGGTGATTCTAACTGTCATAGCGTCGGTTCGAATCACACGTTCTTCACTATCATCCCAAACGCTATAGGTCGTCCGTGCATAAGATAAGCGGAAGAGTCTGCCAAGAACCGGGGATAGTTCTGGAGCACAGCTTTTAAGGACTGTTGCTGGTATTCCGTCCGGGTCGGTTGCCTTCCCAAAGTCCAGTTCACGTAGAATGCGTTGAATAGTACGCGGGTGAAATCTAACATCCTGCATAGAAGACCGTACCGGCGCGATTGCAGGTGGCTCCATAAGGCGGGGGTCGAGGTTTGAATTTGCGGAAAATAAATTCGCGAACACATTAGCTTTATCCTTTGAATTTGTGACTTACGTTCCGCTGTCTGTCACCAACGAAGGGAAAGAGGAGGATCCGAAGTTACTGCTGACAGTCCTTGCCATTGGCCAGAAGGAGCGCGAACCAGTCGGGCACTGAAGGAGTTTATTGGTCACTCTGTCGTTGCGAGCTTTCTTCGCGGTATCAATCGCCTGGTTGCACGCGTTTCTGATTCTAACAAAATTCGTTCTGTTAAGCGCCGTGGGATTGGAGTGCCATTGCTTGAAAGCTCTATTTTTTGCCGCTGTAATCTGCTCGCATTTTTATCAAACCAAGGCTTATCAGCTGAACTTCGTTTGATAGAATGTGGAATGTAGATCTCCATCCCGAGACGAATGTTCTCTGTGACCGACTCCGCGCAAGTGTTAACATCGGAGTCTCTAAAGCACGCCTCCGACCATGGCAAGGATGCGAAGAAATCTC
Source organism: Microdon myrmicae (assembly GCA_963931805.1). Classification (NCBI taxonomy): domain Eukaryota; kingdom Metazoa; phylum Arthropoda; class Insecta; order Diptera; family Syrphidae; genus Microdon; species Microdon myrmicae. The sequence continues at coordinate 42,396,561 of OZ007500.1, forward strand.
GCAAATCGTCCCAGCTAGCAGCCCCATACTTCCATACATGGCGAAGCTGCCATGTAAGGAAATCAAACATCAAATGGAATCGGCAAAAACTAAGTAGTAAATGCAATTCGGTGGTTTAGGGGCTACGACCTTCTTAGAAAAAAGAAGAGGCAAATGCTTGTTGTGTATTGTTGTTAAAAACAATCTTTTGGTTTTTTATAACCCCCCATCAACACCAGCACCCACCGATTCTGCTTCTTTCTTTTTTCTTCCCCAATCGCTTCCTCCTCATTTCTTCTCTTGACTCGTGGACAGCCCTCTATTTGTTTCGCCTAATTTTTTTTCTTGTTAATGTTTTTAACTTGTTCCCATTCTTGCTACTCTAACTTATCCGCTCCTGATTCCACCTTTTCTTCTATCCCTTCTGTGCCTTCATTTTTTCTTTACTATTTTCTCTTTTTTCTTTGACTTCTGTTTTACAATTTTTCAGTCCTCATCTTGTTCAAGTTTTCCAAAGATTCATAAATTTCACGTCTTTCTCCTCCGGACGTTCATATTTCCACTTTTCTCTCTTCTCGCTGTCCTCTTTCGTAAATCTTTACAAACTTTTAAGCTGAATGTCCTTTGAAAAGTGATTATGACTTAATGAAAGGAGTTACAACTAATTGACAGGAATCGAATCAACTGATTAAATTATTAATTGGATGCCATTCTGAGACAAGTGCTTTCAACTGCCTTTCCATAGTCCTTGATATCTCACTACTTTTTTTGGCTCTTCCTTTTTGTCCTTGAGAAGTTACATAACCTTCGAATGAATGAGAGATATAATCACAGTGTTTGTGTCACAATGTGCCGTGATAGAAAATCCATTACGTAACTTTTCCATTCCTCACTCGTGGCCCACCTTCTTGGTGAACTTCGAAACTAATTCACTATAGTTCTTCCAACACGCATCCCGTTCTCGGGTATAGTGTAAAGACTCATCTTCCACGTGTGCTGTCCATGAATCAGTAGTGACAACCTTCGACGTCTGCAGCACAGCATGGGGGGAAGACAGTCTTGTAACACTTCAGCCCAAGTGCAAGTGTGAGATTCCTTGGAGTTCTAAAATCCAGCGTGCCAGGGGGAATAATCGCACGTTGCGTTTTAAGAGTTTACATTCTCTTCCCGTGGGCGAACTTCTCTGCAACGAGTGCATTATTTTCCGCTAAACTATTGCCTTTCCAAGATGACACATGGATTCGTCGCGCCCTTCGTCCCGGCCCAGAGTATAAGGAATTCGGAACGTAAGAGTGAAATAGCTACATGTACTGTCTCCCCAAAGAAAGGAGTGCGGTACTCAGTGAAGTTCCGTGTCAGATTGTTGGTTGGTCAGTGGTATCCGTAGTTTCGTAATAGACATACAAGTTTAGGGAGTTCAGTTAATTCGATCTTCAGGGATGGTCTGTGGATCCTAATTGTCCATTTGCCGAATGGAACACCTCAAAGTGAAAATCCAAATAAAATATCGTTTTATATTGCAAGTGAATTCACCCAAAACACGTGCGCTGTGCGAATGTCGGTAGTTGTGTGTTGGCCCCAAACCACGAACGGTTGTATTGGTGTGCAGTGGGGCTGTGTTTAAATCGGTGGGAATAGTTTACCAATATAGCTCGAAGAGAACAATCAGATAGTGCGTCATTATGGAAGTGGCTTGCGTGCTTTAATGGAATTGTGAGCTTTTTGGAAAAGAGATTGACTGAGAACAGCCGCTCTAGAGCCGTGTGAAGGTGGGAATACGTGTCATATGTTTGTGGGCTCTGAATTCTTGTTTACCAACAATCATTCGCGCCAACCACCAGTTGAATTTGGCTCCACAGGGTTGATTTGATAGCGGAGGAGTCACTGTTCGGAGTGACATTTATCTGTTGCAAGTGTAGTAGTGAACGTGTGGTTGAAATGTGGTTCGTCATCTTCACCATCTGTAGCCTTGCACTTGTAGCATCTGTCGGGCGTAGATGGATGCGATGGTTTTATCTTCGTTACGGTCGTTTTATGCTACCGCGATCTTTGATTGTGGTAAAAAATCGACCCCCAACGCCTCCAGCGTTGGATGCAAATAATGAATCAACTGTCTTAAATCCATGCGTGGGCGTTCTACCCACTGATAAGAGGCAACTGGAAGCGACGGTAAGCGTATGTGATTTATTGGTAGTAAATTTTTGTATCTAGTAAATGCAGCCAAGGTGAATGATCTTCTGAAGTTGGGCATTTGGTGGGGAAGGCACAAACCATTTCCGCGACCTCGGGGAGCTCGTAAAGAGCTTGCCTACAGCGGGCCTTGGCGTTCCTTCCACTATACTTTCGCGTATTTTGTCGCCACCGTCTGCGGCCCTATATTTCTCTAATATTAATTGTGAGAGCTAAATTAAGTACTGAATTACCTGCAGTATCATGTGACTAAACCTCGTCTCATTGTCTATGAAGTTAGTCATTTTATTCTCTATATAATTAGGTTTACGTATACAAAAATGATTCGTATCTAGCACTCTAAAAAGCTCTTGACACCCGCGTGATTAAGATATTAGCATATTTCAAATTCCTATATGGCCATTGCAATGATAACCTTGACTATCAGTGGTGACTCTATAAAGGATTGATTCCGATAGTGATCTATCAGATAGTAAGGAGCTTTGCCTAAGGCGCGCTTATTTTTGAATTCTGTCTCCAATTAATCTTACTTTTTGGTATCTTATAACGTTATGTTATATTTTCAGAAGAAGGTATTTTTGGGTAAAAGTCGACGAGCTACTACTTCCAATTAAGGGCAGTCCATCAAAGGAACCAATCTGTCGATTGTTCATGATAATACAAAGTGGGCCTTAACTATACGCTTAGTTTGATTACAGAATATTGTGGCATTTCTAACAGATACACACACAATACACAAGCAAATAGTGAAGCACATCGAACGAAAATAGAATAAGGAAATGCATCAGAGCCGTATACCATAGCGATAACATAACAAATCCACATCAGTCGAATGTACTTGAGTTTAGAAGTCGAATTCGTACACACGGCGGTGGCCTGATGGGTTGCGCTTTGGTTCAATTTTTGGTGGTTCTAACTGTCATAGCGTCAGTTCGAATCACACGTTCTTCACTATCATCCCAAACGCTATAATATAAAAAGCATCACGGACCTTATAAATATTTTATTTATATTTTTAGAAACTGCAAAAAATGGAAAATATAATCATATTTAACTTTTAAAAATTATGTTGCATTGAAGATTTCCACGAGCTTGTTGACATTGTTCCAAACAAACAGCCCAAAAGGTATTAGGATTTAAGATACCAATTAAGTCCAAACCCTGGTTTGACGATGAGTGCCGGGCGAAGATCGAAGACCGTAAACGCCTCAGAGTGATCCACTTACAAAGATATGATGAAGTCAACGCAGAAAGATACGCGACAATTCGGAAAGTGACAATGAGACTCTTTAAACGCAAAAAACGCGAATGGGAGAAGACTCGGATCGAAAATATCCTAGAAAATTTCAGAGCAAAGAACATCAGAGATATGTATGCCAGCATAAATTCAATTAGAAATGGCTACCGAGGGAGAGCCAAAATAATTCGAGACGCAAACGAGTGTCTGATCACAGAAACTAACAATGTCGTGGCAAGATGGAAGCAGTACTTTGAAAACCTGCTCAATGTGCGCACCCATCAACCACAAATAAACGCACCAGGCATATATACAGACCATCCTCAGATCGCAGAGGCCTCTTTCAACGGAGTTGTAGACGTAATAAATCGATTGAAAAACAACAAGGCTCCCGGAGTCGACTGCATACCGGCAGAGCTTGTGAAGATTTTTTTTTTTTTTTTACACTAACGCGCGCACAAAAGGGGATTTTGAAGTAACCTTAAATGTCAGAGCACAGTGCGAGCGGAGTGCGGAGGAGTATTTTTTTTATTTTTTTTTTTTTTTTATTAGACTTCTCTCGGGAAAGGCGAACCTATAGCGTCGAGTGGGCGCCCCGAGATGCCATCAAATAACTGTTACAGTTCTTTTTGAACAGTTGCAGGTTATAACGCTCCGGGAACACTCGCGTGGGAAGGGAGTTCCACAGCTTCCCCGCTCTATAACGGAACGAGTTCTGATACAGGGATGTTCGCGCCGTCGGGAGATGAACCACAAACGGGTGCGATCCGTCGGATTGTCTTGTGGAGCGCATATAAACCGAATTGCGTGGAACAATACCAAGAATCTCCGAAGAACAGTACCCGTGATAATATCTGTAAAACAGACAGAGGTCGGCCACGCGCCTTCGATGTGATAGCGACTGTAGTCCCGACGTCAGCACCGAGTCCCCGATCAGGCGGATCGCTCGTCTTTGTACGCTCTCAAGTAGGTCGAGGGTATGTTTAGGAGCCGAGCTCCAAACATGAGAGCAATATTCGAGAGCGGGTCTAATTTGAGACTTATATAGGAGAAGAAGTTGGGCCGGAGTAAAGTATTTCTTGGCTCTAAAAAGATAACTCAGTTTTCTCGAGGAGGGCCTGGCAATGCTCGGCACGTGTTTATGCCACGATGCATTCCCACACACCGTGACGCCGAGCAATTTCAAACTTTCCCCAGCCTCGATGGCCCGGCCACTCATCATCAGCTGTGGAACCGATGATCCAGTTTTCTTTGTGAATGTTGTATACTGGGTCTTCGTTGCGTTGAAGTCGACAAGATTGGCCTTTCCCCACTGCAGGACTTTATCTAGATCCTGATTCAGAGAGTCAATCTGTCTACATCTCAGCTGGTGCGATGTAGATGCACCAATCGGGCGATCACTCGAAAAGGAGGAAACAACCGTACTATCATCCGCAAAACTGAACACTTTGTTATCCGTTGTCTCCAACAAATCATTTATGTGAAGCAAAAACAAGGTTGGAGCCAAAATAGAACCCTGGGGCACCCCCGAATTAACAGGATACAGATCCGAACACTCGCCGTCCACAACAACCTGGATCGATCGATTCTCGAGGAAGCTCCTCGTCCAGTCGCAAAGCTGGTCGGAAAGTCCATATAGTATCGTGACAAGATGGAAGCAGTACTTTGAAAACCTGCTCAATGTGCGCACCCATCAACCACAAATAAACGCACGAGGCGTAAATGCAGCCCAGCCTCATATCCCTCTCTCGACGAAGTTGTAGACGCAATAAATCGATTGAAAAACAACGAGGCTCCCGGAGTCGACTGCATACCGGCAGAGCTTGTGAAGCATGGAGGAGAGGCAACTGCTTGAAAGATCCACCAACTCATCAAAACAATATGGGATAAGGAAGTCACTCCGGAAGAATGGAAAACCTCAATAGTCGTCCCCATTTCTGACCGTGACGGCGTCAGATCTGACCGCGAAAACTGCAGAGGAATATCATTGCTCTCAACTACATACAAAATAATAACAAATATACTGGCGAGAATCACACCGTACGCAGACGAAATACTGGAAGACTACCAATACGGATTCCGTAGGAAGCGGTCAACAAGCGACCAAATGTTCACAATAAGGCCACTGCTGGAAAAGAAGTGGGAATACGGAGAGACGGTTCACCAACTGTTCGTTGACTTTAAAAAAGCCTACGACTCAGTCGCAGGCAAAGACTCTACCATATTGTAGTTGAGCTGGGAATCCCAAAAAAATATGCCGCCCACATTCAAATTTGCATGAACGAAAACAAAGGGCGAGTTAGAATAGAAAACCACCTCTCAGAACCATTTGAAATCCGGGACGGACTAAAACAGGGGGATGGCCTCCCACCATGTCTTTTTAACGTTGTGCTAGAGTCTGTCATCAGAAAGGTACAAAACGACAACATGGGCGGATCAGCCCTGAACAGGGTCACATAAGCGCTCGCATATGCGGATGACATCGCCGTTCTGGGCGATAATCTAGAAACTGTAAGTAAAAACAGTGAAATGATCATGCAAGCGGCAGAAGAGGTGGGCCTAGAAATAAATGGAGACAAAACAAAATACATGATTACGGCGAGAACAGGTAGACCTCAGGGAACACATATAAACGTCGGAGGTAAGATATTTGAAAAAGTTAAAGAATTTAAATATCTGGGAACAATACTGACGACCAGTAACGAAATTTCGAAGGAAATTAACAAAAGACTACACTCCGGCAACGCTAGTTGGCACGCAGTCAGTAAACTGCTGGAATCCAAACTGCTATCACGTAACGTAAAGCTCCATGTCTATAGAACCATAATCATGCCGATTGTTCTATACGGCTGCGAAACATGGGCTCTCACAATACGGGAAGAAAACAAATTCCGCGTATTCGAGAATAAAGTTTTAAGTAGTATCTTTGGAGGTAAATATGACGAGGAGGCAGGACAATCGAGGAAACTGCACAACCACGAATTGGAAGAGCTCTTCCACAAACCTACAGTATTGAGAGTAATCAGATGGCGAAGATTAAGATGGGCCGGACATGTGGCGCGAATGGGCGACGATAGGACCGTGCACAGAAAATTCTTGACGGTAGACCAACGGGAAAGAGACCGATAGAACAGCCGTGACGGAGATGGGAGGACAATGTTAGGTTTGACCTTGAGGAGATCGGATCGGATGGTCAAGCGTGGAAGGAGAGTGCACAGGACAGGGAACGATGGCGGACTCGAGTCGGTGAGGTCATGAACTTCCGAGTTCTTACAGGCCAATAAATAGTAATTGTAGTTGTTGACATTGTTTAAATTCTGAAAAACACGTTGACAAGTTGCTCTGGCAATAACGTATATTTCCTGTATAATGTTTTGTTGTTGTCTATTGTTGCCGGGTTTTCCTCATAGACATCGATCTTAAGCATTCTCAGTGAAATTAACCATTCGGAGTAAAATGCCGGGTCATTGGGATGCTTTCCATGTCCCCTCTTCGTGGTAAAATTTTCTCAAGGATCACTTTAATAGATCAATAGGCTAGAATTCTTGTATCAGTTGAATTTTATACGTTTTGAGATGAAAATTCTTCGTAGAGTGGTGCTCCTAATGTTTAAGGCTTGACATTTTTTGCGATTTATTGTAATGGATTTTTTCTTACCGATTCACTAACACGCCGAATAACCTCATATGCTCCCCTGACTTCGGATCTCATTCGTTATTCTAACTGTAGCCAATCGTATCAAACATTGAGGTACATGTCTCGGAATCGTCACGGAATTTGTGCGAACACAAAACGCACGCCGTTCTCCTGTGAACGGCTCCTAAGAAGTTTACCGATTGGCACGACCGCAGCCGCCAACGACCCCGAATTTTTTCAAAACAAACGAAAAAAACTGTGAACCTAGTTAAGGCCCACTCTGTATAATGATACGTGCTACGCTATCCTTACGTAAATCTCGTGCAGAATCTTAATTTTTCGCGTAGAGCCGTAGTTTTGTCTATACCTTTATTTGTCGGGCTACAGTCTGATGTGCGGGACCTAAGAGATGTTCCTCTTCACTCGCTAAACCACTGTGGAAAGTCGTCCATTTGTGTTATTCTACTGGCCGTTTCCCAAATAGATGTGTTATTCTACTGGCCAATTCCCAGAAAGGGTGACAAATCATCCCTTTCGTCTTATCGACCCATAGCACTAACTTCTGTTCTCTCCAAGGTAATGGAATCTCTTATCAACCGTCAACTTTCGAAATATCTGGAATCAAATGACCGCCAATATGGCTTTCGTAGCAACAGGTCCGCAGGAGATCTGATGGCGTACCTTACCGAAAAGTGGAGCCATTCCATCCACTACCTCGGTGAAAGCAAGGTAGTCGCATTGGATATTTCAAAAGCTTTCAACAGAGTTTCACATCCAGCCCTTTGTCCAAATTACATTCTTATGGAGTGGACACTTCCCTGATCCAATGGATAAGAGACTATCTTTCTGGCCGTTCAATCCAAGTTGTTCTTGATGGTGTCAAATCTGGCTCTCATCAAATTAATCCAGGTGTTCCCCAAGGTTCGGTACTCTCCCCCACTCTCTTCCTCATCTTTATAAATGATCTCTTGTCAATTACTCACAACCCGATTCACTCGTTTGCTGATGATAGCACGTTGAGTTTCTCATACTGATACGAACACTCCCGTCCAAACTCTTCGAACGTCACTACCAACCAGCGACTTATGCTTGATTCATTGAATTCAGACCTCAACAAGATAAATCAGTAGGGATTTTCTAACCGAGTAGAATTCAATGCCGCAAAAACTCAGTGCTGCCTCTTGTCGTCAAAGGCGAACCCCAAAGTTAATACACTGTCTATGAACGACACTTGCATCGACGAAGCCAAGGAACTATCAATCCTCGGCACTCGAATTAATTCGGCTCTTAACTGGAATGACTACATATTTGAAGCTGCGAAAAGTGCAGCCAAATGTATGGGGTTCCTTAAGAGATAGAAAATATACTTCACTCCATCCAACCTGGTCACCATTTACAAGGCGTCTATTCGTCCAAAAGTGGGGTTGAACTCCCATATTTGGTCAGGCGCATCCAAAACTGCACTACAAGTGCTCGAGAGGATGCAAAAACGAACAGTGAAACTTATTGGGGACCCAGCCGTAAGTCGATCAATTTCGTCGTTAGAACACCGGCGCGATGTATCATGCCTATCTCTTTTCTATAGGTATTACCACGGTCATTTGCTCAACTGAACTTGCTGAATTATTCGCCCCCTTCAGATATTTTCCCGCGATATGGAATCATACTTGTCTGATAGAACGTTCAAAGTAACACACAAAGGAGCTCACTCTAGTTTTTATCCAATAGAAGCAGGCGTACCACAAGGAAGTGTCCTGCGACCTTTCCTCTACTTACCATACCCAGCAAACATCCCAACAACCAAGAACACATTCATAGGCACCTTTGCAGATGATACAGTTATAATATCATCATCATCATCATCATCATCATCATCATCATCATCATCATCATCATCATCATCATCGGCACTACAACCGGGAACCGGTCTTGACCTTATTTAGCAAGTCCTGAGGCTTGTTAAATTTTCCATAATGATTTGTTTTTTCCGGGCAAGGTCATTAGTCTAGCGCCAGAGGCTCACCGACGGGGAATCGAACCCCGGTCTCCCGCGTGACACGCGGGTATACTAACCACTATACTATCGAGGAGCCAAGGCGTATATTCGTCCCAAAATGAAGTTCAACTCCCATATTTGGTCAAGCGCATCCAAAACTGCACTACGCGTGTTCCACAGGATGTAAAAGCGAGCAGTGAAACTTATTGGGGACTCTGTGACGGTTCCGCCAAACGCCACTGTATATTTGCCCAATTACCCCCAAGTTTCCTGTGTTGAAGCTACCTAAACTCCATTGTTTCCCGCTAATCCAATTGCATTAGCACCTGTAAAAGCTTTACGCATTAAGGTTATCTAACGCATAACTTAAAAGTTCCTGTAGAAGAATTCTTACCCCCATGCATCAATTCGCTTTCAAATCCCCTCCAAGAATTCTTTTCACCCATACAGGATCATAAACCCCAAACCTACTACGCGCCTACACTGATGGAAAACGACTCTCCGAGGGTTGGAATCTGGCTCTTTATTCACCCTCGATTCGGTGGTGGTGAATATCCTCTCGGCTTAGGATACGTTTACTTACCACGAGAGAAACGTAAAGTCTCTTTTTGTGGAATAGAAAACCAGATCTTGTAATGAAGACCATGGTGGTATGTATGTATAGGTGATCGTGCAGATCACATTGGTTTTCTCGTGCAACGAGGCCATGAGAACAAAGCAGAAAAACTGGAAGGACAAAGGGATCGTGAAGATCATTGTTTATTATGTGCACTGTGGCTATATAAATAGACGGCAATGCATCGGAGAAATGGTGCTAATGGCTTTTTATTTGCATTTGAATATGCTGGTGAGGCCAAAGCAATTTAGGTATAAGATGGGTGATCGTGTACCGCATTTTGCTGGACAAAAGGGATCGAATATGATGAGGTTCAGCTATATGAATAGGCTGCACTCCTTAGGTGTGAATGGAGTTGGGATACTTCAAACAATTTGAATTGTTTATCGTATCGCCCGAATGCCTGCGGACGACCCGAATTCTTTGTTTGGTAGATGATGTATGCTGAAGAATTCGGTTTTAGCGGCTTTGCGCTAATTGTATGCAGCTGCGTCCACAAGCTGCTTTGGTGTTGCATTATGTCGTTAGACAAATAAGTCGCCAAGCAATGCGCGTGCAGGAAAAATCGACGAGATTACAAGGTTACATTAAATGTGAACCATAATGTATTTGGAGAAACGCAATGATGCGTTGATGCAAGGAATCATGATGGCCTTGGTGGTGGACATGTGGTGCCCACTTGCGTAGCAGGATTGCTTGGCATACAAAGGGTGCCGAGTACGTTTGGGGTTTATGATCCTGTACGGGTGAAAAGTATTCTTGTAGGGAATTTGAAAGCGAATTGATGCATGGGGGTAAGAACTCTTTCACAGGAACTTTTAGGTTATGCGTTAGATAACCTTGATGAGTGAAGTTTTTACAGGTGCTAATGGAATTGCATTAGCGGGAAACAATGGAGTTTGAGGCGCTTCAGCACAGGAAGCTTGGGGGTAATTGGGCAAGTAGACAGTGGCGTTTGGCGGAACCGCCACACCATCATTTTGTAAATCAACTGTATCTCAATTTTGTGACTAGTGCTGATGGAATACGATGTTCAAAAAGTGGATGATGGTTTGGATACTGTAGCCGAATTGGGAATACCCTGAACCTTATTTCTCAGAATTCTGCTTATATACTCCGCTTTTATTCCCCTTTTATCATTGCGGGGTATTTACAATCGCATTAAAAGTCTGGGAGTAATGTTGAGTAGTAATCTAACCTAGAAAGGTCAGATAAACATATTGCATATATCGAAGGTTAATGTTTCTTTTCAAGGGTTATCTGTTAAGAAATACATTCCATTGACCGAAATCAGATTAAAACTAGTTAAGGCTAGTCGGTTAAATAAGTAACACCTTGGACTAGTTTTCGGGTTCTCCTGGTCTAGGTCGCATATGGGAACGAAACCTATTTGACGAACCCTCTCTCCCGCATCTTATCCTATCATCATTCTTTTCGTTTTCTTGTGAGCGAACAGACTTCAAGTGCTCTTCTGTCTAATGATAAACTGCTAATGAGGTTGAGAAAATTTTCGATAACCGCCACTTATTGGGACTTGGCTTCTCACGGCCTCATTGTCAGCTTACACCTGTATACAGCTTCTCATTGTCGAGATATGGTAATAGGTACCTTTTTGTGGGAGAATCCAATATATGAGAATAACAACTTAAAAGACCGAGAGGGTCAGAAAAGTTGACTACAATCGTTGTCGCGCATTAAAAATGTCAATTACCTTAGATTATATGGCACTAATTGTTTTGAGCACTTAGCAGGGTTTTATCTGGGAATGAACCGAAAGATCAGTACGCCATCAGAAGTATATTTGTCAGTCGCGTTTTCGTGTGTACTTACAAAGAGCTTAACTGCACAATCTGTTTATCTTATCCATCAACTAGAAGACATCGCTGGCTTACACCTCGATTGTGGGTCATAAAAAAGGCGTTAATGAAGATAAAGACTGTAAGCTACTAGGTTACCTGCAGGTGTTATGAATAATGAGGAGGCTGGATGTGATTTGGTCATATGCGGTAGTTTTGTGGAGGAAAAGCAAGAGAATGAACTCCGCGGAAGTGGAGTATGGTGAAAAGTCCACTAGTACAACGTTGGTTCATAAAAAACCAGTTTTGAAAGCAATAAATTCACCAGGCCAAGTCTGAAGTTTTTTATAAAACTAAAATGAGTTATACACACAACGAGTGAGCAACTGAGCCTAATAAACGAGTGATAAAAATGATGCTGGAATAAAGCTGTTTCTGAAGCGTATGATCAAATCTTTTCATGCCTTTAGTGCGTTTTAAGATAATGGCAAAGAAAAACAATTCCATGATAACCATAGATTATAACTAACAAAGTACAATCGATACACAATTGAGCACCTCTGTAAGCAGTTTCCAATAAATATCAAGCAAGTAGATTACTTTCCGTCTGGAGAGCTAAGTGCAAATCACGTATTCATTGTTGTGCGTGAAAACTTCATATAATTGGCCTGTCACGACTAATACCACACATGTTAGGTTATAAATCTTTGAAAACACACCGCAAATTCGTTGCATCGTGAAATACAGAAAACGAAAAAGAGAAGGGCTTATTCTGGTATAATTTAATTTATGACCTCAGCGTACACTTGCTGTGCAAGGTCACAAATGTTTATTCACAACTTTCCAGAGGAAGTTTTAACTGTTTCTGAATAATTCTGAACAGAACGAAGTAGACCACAGATAATGAATCTAAATTTATTGACCAAGAACGGGAATAAACAGCATGATTTCTGAGAAATAGTAAATGGATTCATCTTATAAAAGCTTTTTTGATTTATTCTGCTATAGATTTTAGAAGAAACTTAATGTGGAAGAATAAACTGATATACTCCACACCAGCTTTAAGTGTCGTTGGCACCTCTCTTTACATTTGATGGCACCTCAATATCCCTTTTATGCGCATGTTTCACTTCATCATCAAGACCTGGATCATATTACTTATAATAAAGTCTACGACCTTTGCTAAGTCCTCCAGCGCACGCTGCTGTTCAAAGATTACCATTTCGAAGATGCTGTGTGGTTGAAAAAAGATTAATTTCATAAATCATCATCATCATCATCATCGGCACTACAACCGGGAACCGGTCTTGGCCTTATTTAGCAAGTCCTGAGGCTTGTTAAATTTTCCATAATGATTTGTTTTTTCCGGGCAAGGTCATTAGTCTTGCGCCAGAGGCTCCTCGACGGGGAATCGAACCCCGGTCTTCCGCTTGACAGGCGCGTATACTAACCACTATACTATCGAGAAGCCCTCATTTCATAAATGCATTGTTGTAAATGAACATCTCCAACGTTTCATGGTCAAGATTTTTGACAGATGTTTTATTTACACAGTTACCATTTTTGATCTGCAATTGGAACACCCTGTAGATATTTATTTTTCTATTCAACTTAGCCCCAACATTCAAATATAAACAGTAATTTATTTTTATACATTTATTGAATCATGTTACATACTAACTATCATCATCATCGGCGCTAGAACTGAGATCCGGTCTTGGCCTTATTTAGCAAGTCTCTCCATCATCATCATCATCATCGGCACTACAACCGGGAACCGGTCTTCACCTTATTTAGCTAGTCCTGAGGCTTGTTAAATTTTCCATAATGATTTGTTTTTTCCGGGCAAGGTCATTAGTCTTGCGCCGGGGGCTCCCCGACGGGGAATCGAACCCCGGTCTCCCGCGTGACAGGCGGGTATACTGGTCCCAATTTCGAGCCGATGTCATCCAGTTTGGCACTCCCAGCCTCTGGGCGTTACAACCTGCACTGTTCAAGCAGAACTCCAACTGTTATTTAATTGGATCTCGGCTTGCTGATTCGGCGCTATAGATTCGCCTCTCGTGAGAAAAGTATATTAAAAACAAAGTGTGTTGATCATCATCATCATCATCATCATCATCATGGTCACTACAACCGGGATCCGGTCTTGGCCTTAGTTAGCAAGTCTCTCCATTTGTCTCGATTTCGAGCCGATGTCACCCAGTTTGGCACTCCCAGGCTCTGGGCGTCCTGGTCTACACCATCCCTCGATCGCAGACAAGGTCTGCCGCGCTGTCCCCTTCCATACATCTTGCCACAAAGGCCTTTCCGGGCAGGCTCGTTTTTGCTCATTCGAGCTAGGTGTCCCGCCCACCGGAGTCTACCGAACTTGATTTTTCTTACAACATTACCTTCAAGGTAGATCGCGTACAACTCGTGGTTCTACCGTCTCCGGAATCGTCCTCCCTCACATACGAGGCCAACAATTTTCCTTAAGACCTTCCTCTCGAACGCGGCTAAGAGTTCAGAGTGCCTTTTATTGAGCACCCAGGTCTCGGATCCATACATGAGTACTGGTATCAGTAGTAGCTTGGATGTTCTGGATAAATTTCGGGATTTAAAGAGCTTTGATAGATCATAGTAGGCTTTGTTGGATTTGATCAGCCGTTCGCGTATTTCTTCCTCCCATATTGTTATCGGCTGATACTATTGACCCAAGGTAGTTAAAGGATTGCACTAAATTCAAATTCGTGCTCCATTACCCTGATAGTTTGACCAACGTTAGATCTTCTCGTCGCAGAAGTTGCCACCATGTACTTAGTTTTTCCCTCATTAATGTGCAGTCCCAGTTTTTGTGCCGCCTGCTCGATCTGAGTGAAGGTTTCCTGGACAGCCGATTCGGTTGTACCGATGATGTCGATATCATCTGCGTAGGCAAGTATCCGGCTGGACTTGGTGATAATAGTCCCTCTAGTTGTAACGCCAGAGTCACGGATTGCTTTCTTCAACGTCAGGTTGACGAGGAGGCAGGCCAGACCGTCCCCTGGTCGGAGTCCATTAAAGATGTTTATTGGTTTGGACAGCAATCCCGCTATTATTTCTTGACTAGTTACGTTGGTCATGGTCAGCCTACAAAGTCGTATCAATACGTTTGGAATGCCGAACTCTCTCATGGCATTATATAGTTCTATTCTGGCTATGTTGTCGTAGGCGGCCTTAAAGTCTATGAATAGATGATATAATGGAATTTTAAATTCCATACATTTTTCCATCGCTTGCCTAAGGCTGAATATCTGATCAATCGCTGATTTGCCTGGAATGAACTTTAGCGTATGGGGGTATCCGGTCAATGTTATACCCCTATAGTTACTGCACACTGTGATATCTCCCTTCTTATGTACGGGGCAAATTATACCGCGACGCCAATCTTCCGGCATCTGCTAGTGCTCCCATACGTGCACCACGATTTCATGAATTGCGTGATGTAACGCTGTCCCTCCTTGTTTGATCAGCTCAGCTGGTATGCCATCAGCTCTGGGGGCTTAATTTGATTTCAGCTATCTTATGGCTTTTACTGTTTCGTCAAACTTGGTGGGAGCAGCATTTGGTCTTGATCTTGCATTGGTGGAGCCTCCAATTCTTCTGCGAGCTTACGAATAACCAATTCATTGAAGTGCACTTCCCATCGCTCCAGAATGCCTTCAGGATCGGTGATCAGATTACCCTCTTGCGGTAAGTGCAGCGTGGTGTGTACCGCGTCATACGGCGGATTATTTGGTACAACTTCCGCGCCTAGTGCGGAGCTCGCTCTCTACTTTTCTCTACTTCACAGACTAGATTTTTTTCCCAAGCACTTTTCTTTTGTCTATGGAGTCTTTTTTCAGATCTTCTGAGCTCTTTGTATTTCTCCTCGCGTACCCGTGTTCTATGAGACTGCTGCATTGTCCGGTATGCAGCATTCTTACGTTCAGTCGCTAGTTTGCACTCATCATCAAACCAATCGCTCCGATCTCTACGACTACTGCCTAAGATCCAGTTGGCAGTACTAATGACAGCATTTTTAAGGCGTGTCCATATCTCTTCTACGCCCGGCATTCTGGCCCCAGAACTTACTCTCTTTCCGTCGAGCTCTTCGACAGCGAGTCTCAACGCATGACCAAAGGTTTTACTGGTATTCTCATTGCGTAAGGCAGCGGTGTTGATTCGAATCTGATTCGCGGATGCAATAAGGCAATCCGCGCTCGTAAAACTGTACCAACAAGATAGTGATCCGAGTCGACGTTGGCACCTCGGTACGTTCGTACCGTCATCAGGCTCGAGGAGTGGCGGCGATCTATCAACACGTGTTCAATTTGGTTGCGAGTGGCTCCATCAGGTGATACCCAGGTGGCTTTGTGGATATCTTTACGCGGAAACCTGGTACTCGCCACGACCAAGTTTTTTGATGCTGCCAGTTCGATGACTCAAAGTCCATTGTCATTAGTGTACTTATGCAAACTATGGGAACCTGCGTAGTGCCTGAAAACCGCCTCCCGACCTATTTTCGCATTCAAATCAGCAAGAACGATTTTCACATCTTGGGCAGGCAGAATTATTAAGGGTAGACCAACGGGAACGAGACCGGCAGTACGGCCGCGACGGAGATGGGAGGACAATGTAAGGTTTGATCTTGGGGAGATCGGATCAGATGGTCAAGCGTGGAAGGAGAGTGCACAGGACAGGAAACGATGGCGGAGTCGAGTCGGTGAGGTCATGAACTTCCGGGTTCCTACAGGCCAATAAATAGTATAGTAATCTTGGACAGGCATTGAGGGTCCGTTCTACGTTCGCGTAGAATTCCTCTTCTTCGTCGTCAGGGGACTCCTCTGTAGATCCGTGAACGTTTATGAGGCTTATGTTCTTAAACTTGCCTCGCTCGCAAAGAGTGCATAACCTTTCATCTATTGCATTAAAGCCGATAATGGCAGGCTTCAGTTTTTGGCTGACTATAAAGCCTACCCCGAGCACATGGTGTTTTACATGACAGCTGTATTAAATGTCATACTCGTTTCTTTGAATAACACCACACCCCGCCCATCTTATTTCTTGTAATGCTGTTAGGTCAGCCTTATATTCGGTCAGAACATCGGCTAGCTGCTGTGCAGCTCGAGCTCTGTAGAGTGAGCGGACTTTCTATGAGAAAATTCTCAAATTGTTTAGCCATTTTCGCTCCCTTGCTCGTCGTCCTGTATCCGGTCCATATCCGAGGCTTGTTAAATTTGCCAAAATAGTTTATTTTTACGGGCCTGGTTATTAGCCTTGCGCCAAGTTTTCTCGGGATATTGCTGCATGCATTTGTTCACTAGTCGGTGGGTGCCAGAGTAGCTATCCAGGGGTGTCACGTGGAGACTCCATGTCAGCTTGGATTGAACAGGGACAAGGATCGTCCTGGCCTTCGCCGGGTTGAAAGCAATCAGTGACTTTGCCCTGTATGTTCGCTCCCATCCCCCCAAGATCATAAATCACCCAATGGAAAATTGTGCCAAAAAAGAAACACCGATGAACTGTGAAAATTCAACATAATCCTTATCGCATCTTCGGCCGCACGGGCAGCGACAATCATGTTTGGTGCGTAGGGTGTAGCTGTGCTCTAACAGCGGGCTGCCGTCGGATGTAATTTAAAAAAAAAAGAGTTTTCTTCGGACGTGAAAGACTATACAAAATTGGTAGAAGTTTAAATTTCACCAGGGTGGGTCGAGGCGCAGAGCCGTTGTGTGGAGTAGTTTACAAAGTTCGTTTGGGGCCATTCATGCGCTTGGCATACTAAGTATCTACCAAGTGTTGAGTGGCGTATCCAACAGATACACACACAATACACAAGCAAATAGTGAAGAACACCGAACGAAAATCGAATAAGAAAATGCATCAGAGCCGTATACCATAGCGATAACATATCAAATCCACATCAGTCGAATGTACTTGAGTTTAGAAATCGAATTCGTACACACGGCGGTGGCCTGATGGGTTGCGCTTTGGTTCAATTTTTAGTGATTCTAACTGTCATAGCGTCAGTTCGAATCACACCTTCTTCACTATCATCCCAAACGCTATAGTTGTGCCCCCTCAATGGCTAAGTTGGTAAAGAGGTTGTGTCTTGCATTTGATTGTGCAAACCTAAAGTGCAGTTCAGCATAATTACGGAGTGGTAGGTAAGGTCCCAAAGCCGGTCGCCCGGTGAAATACCAACCCATTAAACTATAGGCGTCGTGAAAGGGTTGGGAGAAACCTTCAGCATCTTTCGGAGCTTGGCTGATGGGCCCGGTCGGGATAAAATAGCATCTCAGGGCGCTGACTCAGTGCCTTAGGTTCGCCTTTCCTGGGAGAAGTAACCAACAACAAAAAATGTAAAAATATTTGACACATAGACAATGAATAAAATGTTATGTCGAACAATGCGAGACCCGAAGCCCGACAAGCTCCTGATTTGTAGGGTTATTTATGAGGATGATGCATTTTTCCAGTGAACATGTGGGGAGAAGAAGTATTATGCCGGACACGGGCACACGGTTCACTTCACTCCCCATCACTAATTGATAGTTCCGTCGATTGTTACGCCGAACACTAAGAGGAATCTGTCCGCAGGAAATTGTCACCAGAAACAAGCGAACGCACGGATGGTAGTCCCAGGAATAAAACGCACTGAATACCGTTTTATTGTTTTTTTATTGTTAGAAAAAGCTCTTTTGTCTATCCTTTAGATTTTAATATATTATAAGTGAGGTGGCAATACACAAAAACATAATTGCACTTAACATATACGGAACTGTCTTTTTGACTTTATTTCTTACACTTAACATATACGACGCACCGGAATTTATTTTCTTATTTGATTGTTCGATACTACACGCACGATTGATACTGACTACATTTTCGGATATAAATTGTTCGATTCAACGTTGGTGATGTTTTCACTTTAACGCACAGTATTTTTCGCGACTCGGGGTTGCAGATCCGCGACTACGAGGGTGTATACGCGTCCGCGTGGCGCGAACGGGGAGCTGGAGTGGACAACGACCAACTCGGTCGGCGGATGGTAAAGGTCTCAGCGATAATCCTCTCGTGCAGAGATGATTCGCTTATGGGGTGAGTTTGTGGTGTCGTGGTAGATATCCTCTCCACTAAGGATATCGTTTTTACCTACCACCAGAGAAACGTAAAGTCTCTCTTGGTGGAATAGGAAACTAGATCTTGTAATGAAGATCATGGTGGTATGTGTGCGACCGTTCACATCTGATGTTGTTTACACGTGCTCGAAGGCAATCTAACAACGACGCAGACAGGCGGCAAAGACAAAGGAAGAAGCGACCAAATGCTTCGTCTGGTAATGAGTGTCAGGTTTACGCTGTGTATCGTCCCTATAACAGACGTTGGGGAAAAAATGTGCTAATGGGATTGGTGGCAGAAACGAATCCCTTGTCCGCATTTGTATATGCAGGGAAATTAGTTTGTGGCGACGTACGAAATTGATGATTGTTTGCCTATTGAACAACGAATCGCTGGTCGGCTTGCTGTGGCTGTAAAAACAAGCCGTCCATCGCATTTCAATTGATAACAATGGGTGCTGAATATTTTGTATTTATGGTGCATATGCACATTAAGGAACTATTTTTAGGAATTTTATCTAGCGCGTTGAAAGCATTAAATGTCCTTTTAAAAAGAAATGTTTCATGTATGAAATTGCCTGGGAACCGAAGGTACCGAATAGGTTTTGGGATTCCTGAAAAGGTAGAAAAGAAATCTTACAGGAAATTATATGCGAAGAGATGCATGAAGGTAAGTTTTCTTTTACAGGGACTTTTTAGATTATACCTTAGATAATCCTAGATGCATAAAGCATTTAAGGTGCTAATGCGATTGCATTAGCGAAATTATATGATTGGATGAGAGCTATGGGGGTTTTTTTACGTAAGTGAACCGTGGGGTTTGGCGGAACCGCCACAAACATATGTTCCGAATTCGAGATAAAATTTATGGGGAATATAGCGTTACTATCGGCCGAGAAGGAAGTTGCCGGCAACACATGTTAAACTAATTTTATATCGCACCATTGAATCCCTCTTCCTCGAAGCAATATAATCAAATCATGTTTGGTTTCTTCGAAGCAGTAAAATCAAACCATGTTGGCATTCGTTTTTTTTTTCTTCTGGTATAGATAAACCTTTTGATATTCCTTGTAACAGTAACAGTAACATCGCCCAATCGGACACTGATATAGCAAACTGTCTCGCTGAACACTTCTGTAAAACTCATAAACAAAACGATTCCCTCCCAGTCACTAATTTCCACGACACCGTGAATGAATTCATCTCAGGCACACTTGAGCCATCCTTCCCACCATTCATTACTGAATTCAACGAAACCAATAAAGCGTCACATCCCATGGGAACCGACACATTCCTAAGCTTTACAGAATTATCTGAATTGATTACTTCGCGTAACAATAAAAAATCTACAGGCTTGGATAGAATCCCTAACCTTCTATTTAAAAGACTTCACCCGGAAAACTTACTCCCCATTCTCGTTCTTCTCAACCACATAATAAACGCTTCACATTTCCCAAAATGTTGGAAAACAGCGGTGATAGTCCCTATTAGTAAATCCGGTTCTTCCAACAACCCGGCTAACTTCCGTCCCATATCACAGCTAAATTCGCTTAGTAAGGTTTTGGAATGTAAGATATACAAAAATCTTCTCTCATTTGCTAGAGACAACTCCCTTATCCCGAATTCTCAATTTGGCTTTCGTCCACAACACTCAACTTGTCATGCTCTGCTAAAACTGACACATGATGTAACAATGAATCTCCAAAACCAATCCCCTACAATATGTGTCTCTCTCGACATAGCAAAAGCATTCGATTGCGTTTGGATTGCAGGACTACTATACAAGCTACATTCAATGTTCGGATTAAACACCCACACCATAAAACTTCTCGCTTCCTACCTTTCTGATAGAAAGTTCATGGTGAAAATAAATTCAACTCTTTCGACACCATACAGTATAACCGCGGGTGTTCCTCAAGGTTTCATTCTCGGACCATTATTATACCTCCTTTATACTTCAGACACCCCGCAGCCACTGTCACCTAATACAGTAATGCTGAATTATGCCGATGACACTTTAATTTATTCAAGCAACAAGTTTGTCAAGGAGGCAAGAAACTGTATTAACAGCTATCTCCCGAATCTCTCTGCATATATTACTAAGTGGAAAATCCGACTCAACCCAGCCAAAACTCAACTCATAGTGTTTAAAGGCAGAAATGCGAATTGTACTAACAACACCATACGCTGCCATAACAAAATCAGAATCAAGTTAAATAACAATATAATTAAACCCTCCAAAACCTTAAAGTACCTGGGAATAACCTTCACCTGTCCTTCTCCGCCCACACTAAAAACTCGATTCGCAAAGCCGCAATTCAATTTAATCTCTGCACAAAAGTGATGTACAAGCCGAATGGTCTCTCTCCCAAAGTTAAATCACTTATCTACAAACAGATAATCAGACCCACTCTCACATATGCATGCCCGATATGATACCATATCACACCCGCCCAAATGGAGAAGCTACGCATCTACGAAAGGAAATGCTTCAGACTGATCACTGGCCTCAACCGACATCCCAACTCCCACAAATATTACAACAGTAGTTCGCTCTACTATGCCGCTAATATTGAACGTATAGATCGACGCTTCCTCGAACTGTCCATCAAATTTATCGAAAATCTTCCCAATAATCCCAACCCGATAATAAATGCGCTCACATCGACTCCGTCAGATAACCGAACTGCCTACCCGAACTGTCTCCACATCAGAACGTTCTTCACCTCTGGCAGATTGGTTAATAACTCTAATGAGATTGTATACCACAATACAGAGCTTTCACCTCACCAATTTAAATATAGTAATATTCAACCCTTCTCCAATATTTTGCGTTTCAACGAACAAACGGAAACTAGTTCCCCAACCCACATCCCTGACAGACAATATCCTCACTAACCCATTGATCACTATGCTACCCCCTTCCACACCACACTAACTTATTTCAATAATAATTAGGTAACTAGACTAAGTTAAGATAAGTTAAGTTAAGTTAAGCAATTTAGCATAGGTTAAGTAAATAACTATATCCTGGTTTTCTGACCTTTTCCAGGAAGCCCTACCCACTAAAATCTTAATCCATAACCAATATATAACTTTTATCATATTGTTTGAAAAATGTACTAGTAAGTATATGTAAACAATTATAGCTAAGGTATCATAAGTTATCTGTATTGCTTATTGTAAAAATTATTTATGGTCAATAAATACAGAAATGTAAAAAAAAAAAAAATAGATATTCCTTGTGATATCAATGATTCCTTCAGTATCTGAAGATTAGTTAAAAAAACACCAAATGCTACCGCAATACAATGATGTTAATCATCAACAAAAAAGGTCCTTCCTTGATATGTTTAAAAAGCTTCGAAGGTATTCCTAACTTCTGTCGTGAATTGAGTGTGGTTTTATTAACAATTGAACATCGTTATGCTGTAACATTTTACTAAGTAATAATGCAATAATTTTTAGATTTCGTTTATAACTATGCGTACTGAGCGTCGCGTTGGACCACCACAGTTAGTTATAGTCGGACTGCAAATCAGATCTTTTCTTTGTTTTCTTTCTATGAACTAAAATGGTCATTCCTTGAGGCTTAACAGCTTAATCATAATAACCACGATCATATATCTCTGTACTGTCGGAAGTATGTGCCTTTATTTACCTCAGGTTTTCAACGAGCAGTCACAGAAGCCTAAGTATTATCTACTCGCGCATACTCTACCAGAGTTGCCACCTGCAAACTTAAACTGCTGCAGTTTGAATAGTCAATCTCTACTTTTCAAATTGTAAACCACTTGAAACTTCGCTGGGCGGGAACCAAACCAGTTTCGATAGTCTACCTGGTGCAGCTAAGTATTGGTTGTATTTACGACTATTGAATCGAGTTTATAGTTATCTGCGGGCACAGGCGACTGCGGGTTTTGCCCCCTCTGTCATTCTAAAAATACTCGACCTTTGTGTCTCGTGCGTGTCGTTCGTCGCCATCTGCAATCTGGTTGTTTACCTGCTGTAGTGTTGTGCCGTGTGCCATGACCCATATTACTATTTACTACTACTTATTTTTACTAAGGTAGTGCCAGGTTAATAAATGAAAAGTGATGGTGTATGCACACCCAAAAAATTATGAGCAATTTGCGACTATTAACCTTTCCAACTAGCCCGTAATCTTTTTCGCGACACAAGTGAGGGGAGAAAACGTAGTGTTTAGGTGCGTGCATCGTGAGCTTGAGCTGACTAAGGGTGTTGGACAAAGATATCGCAGTACTCTTACCTTATTTTTGCTCCAAATAGTATAACTAGGCCTTCCATGCTTCCGCACGGTTTAAATAAAATCATTTTGTTTGTAGGCTTCAGAGTATTGTGGAAATAACCCATTCGAAGGACGTGCTTGGAAAGATATGTGGGTTCATTTAATTAGGTACCATCGATTTAAGACGGGGCCTAGATTAATAAGCCGATCGACTGGGCCGACCTTATGCCTGATTGCCCTTGTTGCAAATAAGGTCAATTTGAAAATATAAAAATATGATTTGTGCCACCAGGTTTGATAAAGTAGTTTCGTTATTTGCTGTGTCGCTTGTGGGACACCTTCGATAATCTCGATCTTGAGTTCTTTTTTATTTATCTAAAAAAAAAGAGAAACAACTGAATCATTAGTGTGGTTCACTTGTGGCCCCGAAGAGTTTCCCAAACTGTCATCATGCAACTTCTATAAATTGGAAGTGGAACTACACGTGAGGATTTCACCGAGGACCACGATAAAAATTTTACACTGTACTGACGAGAATCCGTTCGGATTTTCGTAACTTTATTTGTCAACGTATGGGCAGGATCAAGTGCTGAATGATACCCTATTGTTATATAACCTACTCATATTGCAAATTAGAAGTTTTTCAGCACGTGTTCTCGTTCCCTCCTCGTTCAAAGTAAGTGTGTCAGTTTCGCTTACTGAGAAGCTGGAATATATCCACAGTTGGATTTGCATATCGTAACAGACGACTCAAAGCTCCGTGCCAATCAATCCAAAAATTAAAAAGAGGAAAGGCTCCCTAGTCGGTGGTTTTGCCCGGTCATTGGCGTTTGTTATTTCATTACAAATTTAAGCTTGCAACGGTTGGTTTCGGTGGTGTAAGTATGTGTGCCAGACAGGGGCTCGGATTCACTTCAATCCCCTACACTTGTTCCCCCGTAAATCCAAGAGAATTCAATAAATAATAATGCACTGATGTTGATTAATTCGTTTTTATTTGTTCTTTTTATTTCGAATTTACACTTTTAAATTTGTTCTTTATTTATCCTTCAATACGCGGCAAATATGTAATTGCAAACAGTATTAAATTAAAATTTCGTGCGGCGGCGTGACCTAACCGCGGTGATAAACGACAAGCGACTGGCTTGAATTAGAGATGAAATTTTGGATTTAATTTTGCACACAGAACAACCAAATAGAGATCATGCTTCTGCTCTCTCATTGTCACGCCCGCCGAGGTATGGTGAATACATCGGTTAATTCGATAGTCGACGGAAATGGGAGAATGAGAGAACAAAAACACAAAGTACTTTGATCCCGGGGTGGGTTTGGTTGTGTGTGCATGAATCAATGCAGCTCTGCCCACTGACCCAATTCGGTGAATGTGGTGACCTCAGCTTGCATTGACCCGTAGGGAGACAGAATTATGGAGGAGAGGAAAATGTAGCTGGTGCTATTCACCTGCGACAACGGCAACGCGTTTCTCTTTCTCAATTGACTAACAGCACACTTCGTTCGTCTGACAACACTTCTCTTAGGTTCTGACTCGAGTCGTTATTCAACTACCGTAGCGTATGCACGCTGGTGTCAGGTTTATTAATGTGATGGCATTCTCCAATTGAGTTTGTTAAATATATTTTATATCGCCCCCTTAGAAATCGGTTTTCTCGTACTACCAGGCAGACATTCCAAGCTATTCTATTTATTGATCTTTGAGAACCCGAAAGGTCATGAACTCACTACCTCGGCTACACCACAGTTCCCTATTTCGTCCCGCGCAGGCATATTGATTCAAATCATGTTGGCCCTCTTTCTTTTCTGGTTATTTTATTTACACTATACGATGAAAGATAAACTAATACTATCAAAACACAACGAAAAATCCAGTGGTTATTCAATACAATTTCGTTAACTTACAGAGAACGTTCGTGTTGACGGGAAAATTGCAATTGTCAATTCAGTTACAGATACTACGGTTATTCAATATAGATGGGTTTATCCGGTATTGCGACGATAGTGAAGAACGTGTGATTCGAACCGACGCTTTGCCGGTTACTATTATTTACTATTTATTGGCCTGTAGGAACCCGGAAATTTATGACCTCACCGACTCGATTCCGCCATTGTTCCGTGTCCTGTGCACTTGTGGCGGTTCCGCCAAACCCCACGGTTCGCTTTCCTAAAAAACCCTCATTCTTACAACCTAGTCTGCACAAGCTTTCGCTAATGCAATCGCATTAGCACCTTAAATGCTTCACACATCAAATAGATCCAATTATATAACCTAAAAGTACCTGTAAGAGAATTCTTAGCTGCATTCATTTATTTGAATGCAAAATTCCTCTTAAGAATTCTGTTCCAAACAGCATATCCCTGAAAAGAAAACTTATCGGTTCACATATCATGTAACCATCCCAACCAGGGATAATGATCATTGCGTCGCCTATTCCCAGCTTCATGGTGATGTGACTAGTTGAACGTTGACAGCGTTTCGCGGGCGAACCCGATTATGTGGTGACGAATTTTTTAAAGTTCGGATATTTATTAAAATGTTTGCATGATGTTCCTCCTGATTGAAGACTTAATTCAAAAAAAGTTTTTTTGTTTGACGATGGACTCACTGAATAATAGATCCCGTGGTTATTCAACATAGTTGGGCCAACCTACAGAAAAAAAAATGTTCGCGTTTCTTTTACACATGTCATTAAAAAATAAATTGAAAAAGATTGTTGGGGACGGAGCAGCACACTGGATGCGGACAGCGCAGGCACTACTGAAATGCAGTCATGACAACACAAATAACAAATGTCAGCAAGCAGCTGACATTCAATAATATTAAAATGAGCTGTCACTTATTCGTAAAATTTGATTAAAGATAAACGCACAACTTAGTTCATAGTTAGAATATAATTTAATCAAGACAAATTAGCATAACATGCAAGACAATTTTTACAAGTTCACGTTCGACGCTTGCTCGAGCGCGAAACAAATTGGTCCTTCGAGCCGGATCCACGATCCGAGACAAAGATATACGCCACATAAGGCCAAACACAGCAGCTGCTGGCGGGACAACCTCTCCTGCGGTTCAACGTGGAACACAGCATTTCAACAGCAACGCATTGAAGCGCACCTGCGACGACTAAGCAGCAAGACAGGCGGTCATCCAGCCGATCAAAGCTAGCCACAACCAGCAGCGCACTCAGTTGCGTAGAAGCTCCAGCCGATCCACAAGAATCGGAATCAAGGGGCTAGTGGGACTTTGATCCACAAGCATCGAAAAAGGGGCAAACTAAGTTGCAATGGCGACCAGCGATATGACTGTTCCGACAATGAAATGGAGACGAGGAGTCATCAAGGGATTTCTCACGCGATTGGAGGAGTTCGCGACCAAGTCGAATGAGGTGACCAGGGAGGAAGTCGCAAGCAGACTGCGCAAACTGGAGGGCTCATTTAAATCCTTTGAGAGCCTTCAGGAATGTATCGAGGAGAACGACCCGGATCTGAACATCGACAGGGAGAACGAAGAGCGAGCAGATTTCGAAGAGCGATACTTTTCGCTGCAACCACCGGTTGACCATGGCAACAGGCACAGGCTCCACCACATTGGATACGTCCGGAGACACCCTGGGAATGGCAACTAGTCCCACGTTAACAGCGGAACAGCCAGGAATGGAGAGGCTGCTTGACACCATGAATTCCAGCCAGATGCTCATGAACAGTTTGGTGGAACAATTCGTTACGCGGTCAACGGAACCGACAGCAACGGATTCCACGAGTGGAGCGACAACCCGAACGGTCAAGTTGAGGCATATCGACGTGCCTACCTTCGATGGGGACTACCAGCAGTGGGTAACGTTCCGAGACCTGTACCAACCACTCATCCACGACAACCCCCAGTTATCAGCAGTCGAGAAATTCCAATTTCTCCGGACTTCCTTAAGAGCGGACGCACTATCAGTGGTTCGCAATGTTCCGGTGACGGCGGCAAACTATCTGGAGGCCTGGACTGCACTGATCTCGCCCTATGACAAAAAGAAAATCATCGTGGAGACACATCTACAACCATTAATGACGATTCCAGCTATGCAATCACCGGGTGCTACGGAGTTCCGCAAATTCATCAACGGCCTCTTCGAGCAGGTTCGGGCCTTGCGAGCATTGGAGCTACCAGTGGAGCACTGGAGTTGTTGGTTGGTTTTCACCACAGTCGAGAAGCTCGATAGTGAGACTAGGCAGTCATGGGCTCTAGAAACCAGCAGGAACGAGATGCCGACATTCGAGGAGCTGACTGAATTCCTGGAAGCCGCCTCACGACAGCGAAGAACAGGGTCACTTTGTTCGGGACAGAGGTATAGCAGCCGGCCCACCCAGGAAGACGTACTCGGCAATCACATCAGCAGCGACGGCTAAGTGTCCTAAACATGTTGCAGAAAAGCTGCTAGCCTAATCGACCCACTTCCCTTTTTGCTCAGTACCAACCGGCAGAAGAAAAATGTTGGAGATGTCTTTTACGCGTCTTTTACGAAAATAATAAATGTATTGGTTCTGGCAGTTTCACAGACTTTAAAACACATCTGCCTACTACCCTGTGAAATGGGTTTCGTGTTTTATTTCTTAACATCTTTAATAGCGCTGACGTCAGTCGAACCTACAATCCATTCCTCATAAAATGTTAATTGCTCCACGTATTGTGCCTCGTCGTATGATTATATACATTAACTTAATACATTACACTCTTTAATAATTTGTCTGGGAAGGTATATACTAGCGAAAGGGTGTGGAGGTGGCCAGGCAATTTGTGTATCGATGAGGTGTTAAAGAAGGGAGAGGACAACTTTGTAACATTTCCTTATGGTAGTTTTACTACCAACCTATAAACATCAGCTGTTGTATTTAGATCCCAAATGCGTCATATTCTCTTAAAACAAATGATGAAACCTTAAAAATAAAAACAAAACATACTCCTCTAATACATGATATTCACGTCTACCAGCAATTGAGTTCTTTCGTACTCACAGAGGTGTGTTCGTGTCTCAAAGAATCGAGAGCTCCCCCGACGACTGTTGTGCACGCCAACTTAATGTACGAAACCAACAAAATCCACGCTGTCCAAGTTGTCCGCATTCTCGAAGAGACACTATTACGTGTCCAACGTGTGTTCAACAAATGTTCCGTCGCTGACGTAAAATGTTGTAAAATAGACAAAATAAGAAGAGAAAAAGATAATTAGAACGTTAAGTTAAAAAAAAAAAACACTAAGACAACAATTTCGAACGGGCAACAAGAGACCGGTAGATTCAGTTTCTATTCGCAGAGGGTTATTTTAAAATAGTTCTCATTATAAAAGTAAACTATTTCGTGCGCATCGCGATTCGTGTAATGTGAATTGCGGCAGCCGCTAACGCCGAACGTTTGGCCAAGTTTACACCAACTGTTCCACAAATAAACAACAAAATGTCGCTCTTAAATGGAAGTGCCACAGAGGTAATAGTCTTAAGGCTGCTGTCAAAGTTTCCACTACACACGAAGAATAAAAAACATGCTTTGAAAAAAGGTGAAGATTGGATTTTATACAGGCCCAATAAGCTAGTACCGGCAGCTGTAAGTGCGGTTAATTCGTTACAAGAAAACCTCGTTTCACTATGACATCAGTGCTGTTGAACTCGCCATGCGAATACGGTATAGAGTTACGTGATTACGTTTGTGGGTTACGCTCAAGTTCATACGCTTGTGGAATATCTGAAGGAATATGAATGTGCGGGGTCTGGAGCCAGATAGTGGCCTATGTAACATGCTCAAAGAACTGCAGCTGCAAATTCCACTGAACGGAGTTCGTTGTAATTCGAGAGCAAAGCAAGTGATTAAATTACAACACCCATATCGATACCATGTCAGTGCTGGATGGACACTGAATCCCCGACTTGTTGTCTATTGTTACGAGCTTCACCTCCCGTCAGTTGTGTTCATAAACACCATGTATATCTCTCTATATTGTATTGTCTATATTTTTACACAAATTACATCAAAAACCGAGTGTATTTATAGAGAACGGCTGCTGCACCTGTTTGAATCGCATTTATTTTAATTGAATTCACCGAACAAGTGCGGTCTACTGGATCGATCTTAGCGCTAATGTTTGTGGTGCTAGTCAATCAATCGAACATTCTAAGGGAAAATTTGATTAAACAAAGTGTTGAGTGCATACACACATCGTTCCTGTGTTACGTAGCTCATTAAATTTTTCTTCGCCGCCGCGATGTACTGTGACGAGTGAGCCATTCCAAATATTGACTCTTAAAGGAGCCTTTTTAATAGCGGTTGGTGAAAGGCTTACCTAAAAGTAATAACAGACCAGTCAACAGGTCATCCTTCACCCTAGCCTACGATAAAACGAAGACATACTTGTTCAAGTCCATATACAAGAGCCATCGGGAATAGGCCAAGTGTAATGGGTCATGTGTGTCAGTACCCAGTTGTTTTCCCTTGTTTCTCATCTTTTCTCTTAGAGGTTGTAATCACCTCGTTCCGGACTGTCAATAAATTATAATAATTACACCTATCTCTTGAGACCAACCTACCATGACCTCATCTATGCTTGTTTCTTGTCTAGTCCGGTGTTGAGAAAATGTGTCTGCATCCTATTCATCTGAAAGTAGTTCCATGTTATGTCACTTGCCTAATTTAAGATCACATTTTTCCATCAGATTGTGTTGGCCCTATTTCACAAAGGCATAATTATAGCCCGTCGGGGAGCTTCTGGCGCAAGACTAATGACCTTGCCCAAAAAAAAAAAACAAATTATTATGGAAAATTTAACAAGCCTCAGGACTTGCTAAATAAGGCCAAGACCGGTTCCCGGTTGTAGTGCCGATTATGATGATGATGATGATAATTATAGCAAAGGGGCTCCTCGATAGTATAGTGGTTAGTATACCCGCCTGTCACGTGGGAGACCGGGGTTCGATTCCCCGTCGGGGAGCCTCTGGCGCAAGACTAATGACCTTGCCCGGAAAAAAACAAATCATTATGGAAAATTTAACAAGCCTCAGGACTTGCTAAATAAGGCCAAGACCGGCTCCCGGTTGTAGTGCCGATGATGATGATGATAATTATAGCAAATACTGTTCAAGAGTTTATGTAAAGTGTAAAAGGTGATTAGCTTCTCGGTCATTGAGATCCTTACACGTTTGTTCAAGAATGACATTCTGTGAAGATTTTTTGACTTATTCTTGTTCGATTTCTCATAATAGGAAATCATCTGTTTATGGGCAAGAAACTATTAATGGTATACGTCTTTCGTTTCTTGACATTTGGATAAAATGCTCTCCCATACCTTGGCTACTAACTTGGTATGGATATGACGTAACTTACTTATTTGACTGTCAAAGTCATTTTCATTTTTTCATTTTTATATCATTTTTTATTTCTTCCTCTTATTATAATTTACTTACTCGCTAGACAAAAATGATTTAACTCTAGCTTATGTTATCTTATTTCCTAACTGGTCCCTTGCGGACTCTCTAAGTTACATGCATACGCTTAAGGCATGAAAATTTGTTTTTCGACATTATGATTATTTTGTTTACATGCATTTTAAATAACTCAAAGTCCTAACGTATTGTAGCGAGCTTAGGCTTCGCTGGATTAATTATTTTAATAAATAAGAGCCGTTAAATCGATTTTGAATTAATGTAACACTTTATTAGTCTATTAATAACAACCGTTACTTTTACCGTACACTTAACGATTTCTTGACTTATCGCTTCCTTACTTATCGCTTGCTTACTCTGCTTATTGCTCCCTGATCTGCGTGCGACGTATTTATACCGTTTCCTCATTCTGATTCGGCGTTTCGTTTCCGTCCGTTCCATAGCCTCGAATTTTCTACTGCTCATCGTCTCCAGTTTTCCAGTACTTTCTAGAATATTCTAGTACTTTGTTTTGGACTTTCTAGAATATTCTAGTACTGATTGTCATATACGTCACACTACCCTCCGCCTAGATTAGTTCGTCCCAAACTAAGTTCACGGGTCTTCTGCGTTAACGAAAAGTCGTCAGTCGGTCACGATGCACGATAGAATATTCTAGTACTTTGTTTTGGACTTTCTAGAATATTCTAGTACTGATTGTCATATGCGTCACACTACCCTCCGCCTAGATTAGTTCGTCCCAAACTAAGTTCACTGGTCTTCTGGGTTAACGAAAAGTCGCCAGTCGGTCACGATGCACGATAAAATATTCATTGCTCTCTAAGACTATATTCAATATTTTTTACTCTCCACATAGATTTCTGAAGATATTCAAATCTGATCATTGCGCTGTGGAATATATGTAGGTAGCTCAACCTGTAAGTAGTCTAGGGCTTCTGTTATTTTCAGATTCTTCACGATTTTTTTATATCTCTACAGTGGCATTCGCTCTCTGTTCACATATGTCTACTCTCTGTTGTTTGGTACACTTTGAATACGCTAAAAGGAATAGAAATAAGATAATAGAAAAGCAAAGGAAATACAGGGTGGCGCAGAATTAATCACCCTATCGGAAGATGTTATAATTTTTGCAAATGCCGATGTGCGTCAATCGTATTTGTCATTGGTGAACTAGACATAATATTTGTGAACTAGAAAAAATTGTAAAGGTCCAAATAAACATTTCCATCACTCAAAATCATTTTTTTTTTATTTAGTAAAAACCTAATTCAAAAATAAAATTGGATGATTAATTTCGCGCCACCCTGTAGTACCACAACCCACTTTGGAAAAAACCGAAATGCCAAGTTCTGTAAGGTATCACCACTTGAAGGGAGAAAATAAACATGTTACTGCATAACCAATCGTACAGAATCGTCAGTTAACGTATGTTCTTGCGACCGATAAGTAATAGTTACCGCTTACCTACTGACGTTCCTAGCCTTCGCAGCCTGTTCATTAACTTCCATAAAAATCTCGATATGCCCCCTAACAAGGTGCTAAGAGATCTCTCGGCATTTCGCCAATATATCGACAACAAAATTACCTATCCCATCTACAATGGACATCGGCTGACGAACAAGCCTTCTACGTCTCTAACCCTACTGGTTCCAACGGACGTGTTTTTATAAACGGCCTCACCGACACATGCTTCCATCAAATTAGCAATGTCCCAAATCATATGGGGAGACAGCTGGACCTCGTGTTCACCACCGACCCTCTCATGTCCTCAGTAGCCCCTAGCCCACACGCCCTCTCTACCATTGATAATTATCACCCCCCATTGCTCTTATCCTTATATCTCGACCATGAAACCCAGCCCTCTCTACCTCTTCACTGTTTTTCCTACAACTTCCACAAGCCTAATTTCCGTTTTCTAAATGAGCATCTTAGCAAAACAGCGTTTCGCTTTGATCATTTGGGTGTAGAAGAAGCTACGGCCACTCTCTATAAGGAGATTTACTATGCCGTCGCCTTATATATCCCCTATTCTCGCCACAGGTCATCGGTTTCTTCGCCGCCTTGGTACAACCGCAATCTTCGGAACAAAACGAATAACTTATGGAACATTTTCCTCAAAACGCGATCCATTGAAAACTACCCCAACTATCTCGGTTCCTTTTATACATTTTCCGAACTCTACAACTCCCTCTACTCCAAATACCTTACCAAAACACAATCCAATTTGATCAATGACCCCAAATCTTTCTTCACTTTATAAATTATAAACGTAAATCTGACGCCTATCCTAACTCCCTCTCTTATGGCCCGACTACTTCAACCGACAACCTAACTATTGCCAACCTGTTCGCGTCGTTTTTCAATAAATCCTTCACAGACATCTTCTTCGAACCCAATCCGTCGGATTTCAGTGACTTGCCCGAATTCTCCCTCGGCCCCTTTACCCCTCAACTTATTCAGCGTCACGTAGTTGAGGAGAAATTAAACTTACTCAAAGACGGGTTCAGCCCTGAACCTGATGGACTCCCGTCTGTATATTTAAAGAACTGTTCCTCTTCTCTTTCTCTCCCGATATCAAAGATTTTCAACCTATCCCTTTCTCAAGGGACTTTCCCTAGTATCTGGAAATCCTCCTATGTCACCCCATACATAAAAAGGGACCTAAAAATGATATAAGCAACTACCGGCCCATTGCCAAACTGTCTCATATCCCTAAACTGTTCGAAGGGCTTCGTTACAATGCGTTATCTTTCAGTTGTAAATCCATCATCTCACTGATCGAGTTCTCATCCCATACTCTCCGTGCCTTACAGAATGGGAACGAAGTCGATGTTATCACCACCGATTTCAGCAAGGCATTTGACAAAATCTCCCATAATCTCATCCTTTTCAAGCTGTCCTCCCTAGGCTTCGAACCCCTATTGATCAAATGGCTATCTTCTTATCTGAAAGATCGACCCTACTGTGTCAAATTCAGATCCTCCCTTTCCGAATCTTTTTTTCCCACGTCAGGGGTTCCGCAAGGTAGTCATCTAGGCCCCCTCCTATTTATCCTTACCATCAATGATGTCGACTCCATTATTAAACACTCATCCGTCTCCTTTTATGCGGACGACGCCAAACTCGACAAAACAATCATCTCTCCTTTCGACTCCTCACTTCTCCAACAGGACATCGACAGATTCTCAACTTGGTGCCGTAATATCTGCCTGGAACTCAATGTTGCCAAATGTCACTCCATTACATTCTCACACAAACGTCCACCCCCACCTCCTCGCTCCTACTTCCTACTAAACCAGCAGTCGTCTGTACCCTCGATACGTGACCTCGGAATCTTATTCGACAGGGAGCTCAGCTTCATCCCACATATCGACGATAACATTCTTAAGGCCAACCCCGCCCTGGGGTTTGTGAAACGCTGGTCTAAGAAATTCTCTAATCCTTACGTTTCCCGTTCCCTCTACATAGCCTTCGTCCGCCCCCTTCTTGAATACGCCAGTCAGGTCTGGTCTCCACATTGCTCGTCCCATATCCCCAGAATCGAGAGCGTGCAACGTCGGTTTCTGCGTTTTGCCCTCCGTGGACTGAACTGGGAGAATCCTCGGATTCTTCCCCCATACACAAGCCGGCTCCATTTGATCAACCTCAGTACACTTGAGGAACGCAGAACTCTTGCCGATATCCTCTTCATCCACCGTCTCCTCTCCAGCACAATCAACTGGCCTAGCTGGCTCTCCACCATCGCACTCCACACCAACCCCCGTAACCTACGAAATCCTCGGATCTTCTATTTGCCCTCCCACCACACTTCTTACGGCTGTAATGAACCCATTGCACGAATGCTAAGGCGGGCAAACTCTTACCCTACCTCCTTCGATTTCTACCTCACCCCTACTGCACTCAAACGTCGTCTCCTCTCGTTCCCCTCCTCACCTTGCCCCACCCACCATCTACACTCTCACAACCCGTACACATTCCAATCATCCCGCCCCTTTATCCTACTACCCGGTCTTCGCCACCCCACCACGTACACCGCCACCTTCCCACCATATTGCCTTCATATTTATTGCAAATTAATTTTTTTAATCCCTAAATCTTAATTATCTAAATTAAGTTTTTTTTTTAATCCCTAGTTTTTAAGTTAGTTCGTAAGTTTTTACTTTTAAATATTTTCACCGCTTGTACTAAGTGAAATAAACGAGGGTTTTGCCCTCACTAAATTAAAATTAAAATTAAATTGAAAGAATGTGTCGGGTTTCTCAATAGAAGCATAACAATTATGTATTTAAATAAAACTCAGAATAAATAGATATCGGGCTGAAATTTATTCCGGGTGTAGTACATACATTCTGTTAAAAAAGTACCGGAAATTGATCGGCTAAAAATCCCACCTAAAGGGATTGTCAAAATTCCTTGTCTCGCTCAGTTGGCACAACTGTCTTCTACTCTGCTTCACATCAGGATACCACTTCGAAGCGCCCATCTTTTTTTTTTTTTGTTGAAATTTTATGTACATTTTTTATTTTCTCCTTTCTCTTATATTTAATTTATTTGCCAGACAAAAAATGCTTAAATTCTATCTTATTTATATTATATCCTAACTTACTGGTCCTGTGCGGGCACTCTAAGCTAAATTTGAGGTGCCCATTGTTGGTTGTTGCCTTTCGACTTTATTTGTTTTCGACTTATTGGTATTTTTATTAATTATTTGTAAAAACAAAGAAAATTTAGGACCACAAAAAACGTTGTGCATTTTTTTTACTTCCACCCTTAATTAAACTTACTTCACTGACTTAACCTAATTTTTTTAATCATCACCATCATCATCGGCACTACAACTGGAATCCAGTCTTGGCGAATACAATTATCAGATGTGGATCTAACTAGTCGAAATTGTCTTCGTACAATCGAGTACGATAGTAATAATTATGGACTTGGTGCCGTAATACATGCCCCAAACGAACACTCACTACTTGAGCAGTACAAACAGATACATTTTTTTAATTTCGGAAAATCACGCTGGTCGCGCTTTGATCGACTAATGAAAAAGGAATTACGCTCCAATGGGATAGATCCACCAATCGACAGAAACCTTCATCATCATCATCATCATCGGCACTACAACCGGAATTCGGTCTTGGCCTTATTTAGCAAATCTCTCCACCGATCCCGATTTCGAGCCGATGTCATCCAGTTTGGCACTCTCAGGCTCTGGGCATGCTGGTCTACGCCATCCCCCCATCGCAGACAACGTCTGCCGCGCTGTCTCCTTCCATACATCCTGCCACAGGGGTCTTTCCGGGCAGGCTCCTCTTCGCTCATTCGAGCTAGGTGTCCCGCCCACCGGAGTCTACCGCGCTTGATTTTTCTTACAACATTAGCTTCAATGTAGATCACGTACATAATGGTTGTAGGTCTACGGAATCGTCCTCCCTCACATACGGGGCCAACAAATCTCCTTAAGACCTTCCTCTCGAATTCTGCTAAGAGTTTAGAGCGCCTTTTATTGAGCACCCAGGTCTCGGATCCAACATAAGTACTGGTAAGACCATGGTCTTGTACAGTAATAGCTTGGATGTTCTGGACAAATTTCGGGATTTAAAGAACCTTGAAAGACCATAGTAGGCTTTGTTGGATTTAACCAGACGTTCGCGTATTTCTTCTTCCATATTCTTATCAGCTGATACTGTGGTGGTTTTTACTAATACGTCAACACGGAGGCTAGCTCAACAAAACCACCACCGATGTTACACAGGAAATTGCTCTGCCGAACACTGTTCTCCGCGCTAAATAAGGATGAAGTAAAACACACTGGTAGTCGGGTGGGTTGGTAAACTTTATTTTGATTGGTATCCGGAAATGTATAGTTTAATTCATTAACACAAACATTATTCACAAATGACAACCGACGGAAATAACACTCGACTTGTTTAAAGGAAACGCCTTACGTGTGTGTACCCAACGGTGGTTAAGATCTGACTCCTGGTATGTTGCACGGAACATACCACCAGTCGCAACGGGGGTGGATTTCCACCGATGTGTGACGAGCAAATCAGATCTTTTTCTTTTGTGACGACCAATGAACAATCGATTTGGGTTTTAATGGAAGTATTTCCATTGTGACCGTACAGATCTGGTTGAATGCCCATTCACTGGAAGCCAGGACAAACGAAAATGCGAAGGGTGCTCAGAAGAGAATCCAAACATGCATCTTGTCAAATAGATGATCGTGTACCGAGGCTGGCTGTATTGCCATCATAAACGATAGAGGATAGATTTTTCTGTTGATGTTAAGTCAACAGAAACTTCGCCTATGATGGCAAGAGGCTAGGGTGGATGGGTGTATGTTTGGTTTGGGAACGAATCATACGGCATGGCCATTGATATGATTGTTTAGATAAACAATCATGGGTCGTGTGCAACTCAATGGTCGTTTATCGCTTGTGGTGACCGATCATGGTGAATTTGACTTGCAGATGTGCAAGCATACAACTTACCCAGCTTGACTATGGACCAACGGATGGTAGGAAAAATATACGCAGTGAAATTACTGTGTGTTTGATTTAGAAAAACGGATCGTGGGACACGGCCGTTGATATGATTGTTTGGACAACAATTATGGTTGGGTCCAACTCGATGATCGGTTATCGCTTGTGGTGATCGGTCGTAGGAAATTTGGCTTGCAGTTGTGCAACGGATTGTTGGAAACGAGTAAACACCGGAGGGTTGGAGTGTGTTTGATGGACATGTTGCCGCCCAGAGGAACCGATTAGGTTCCTAAATGATTCATGTAAGACGAACCGCAATGGTTTGGTTGAAATGATTTGTTTGATGCCATGGCAAGATGATAATCTTGCCGTGGGCTTATATTTCAGGTAAGAACTGATTGAAGGAGAGCTTTGAACTGCTCATATGCCGGTAAGAGGCTATGATCGGTAATGGTATTGCAGGTTGGGAAAGGGGGGTTGGGTTAGGACGATGTGTGGTTCTTCGGGCGAGCCTTAAAGAACAGATACACACACAATTCACAAGCAAAATAGTGAAGAGCACCGAACGAAAAATCGAACAAGAAAATACATCAGAGCCGTATACCATAGCGATAACAAAAATAATTCACATCAGTGGAGTATAGTCGAGTTTAAAAATCAAATTCTAAACACGGTCAGTAGCCTGATGGGTAACGCTTAGGTTCAATTTTTTTTCCTGATTCAAACTGTCATAGCGTCAGCTCGAATCACGCGATCTTCTTCACTATTATTTCAAACGCTATAATTGGTGACTACGACGTGATCTGTACACACAGCATACACTTTCCCATAGTAAACAGAACTTCACACAC
Organism: Microdon myrmicae; assembly: GCA_963931805.1. Lineage (NCBI taxonomy): Eukaryota > Metazoa > Arthropoda > Insecta > Diptera > Syrphidae > Microdon > Microdon myrmicae. Next base: position 42,434,153 of record OZ007500.1, read on the forward strand.
GATCACGACTTCCGCATAGAGCACAGCCTCCGACGTTTTCTCGTTTTCTCGTTCTTTCGTTCGTCCGTCGTCGCATACGAATCTGGTCGTAACGAAGTTACTGCGGAGGGAGTGGTGTGGCGACTCTAACAGATACACACACAATTCACAAGCAAAATAGTGAAGAGCACCGAACGAAAAATCGAACAAGAAAATACATCAGAGCCGTATACCATAGCAATAACAAAAATAATTCACATCAGTGGAGTATAGTCGAGTTTAAAAATCAAATTCTAAACACGGTCAGTAGCCTGATGGGTAACGCTTAGGTTCAATTTTTTTCATGATTCAAACTGTCATAGCGTCAGTTCGAATCACACGATCTTCTTCACTACTATTTCAAACGCTATAAACCCCCACGATACTATTGACCCAATATGGTTAAAGGATTGCACTACTTCAAATTCATGCTCCGCTACCCTGGTAGTTTGATCAATGTTAGGTCTTCTCTTCCCAGAAGTTGCCACCATGTTCTTAGCTTTTTCGCCATTAATGTGCAGTCCCAGTTAGATCTGGGGGAATGAGTATTGTACAGCCGGAGCGGATCTACCGATTATGTCATTGTCATGTTGAGGTCGGAAACCTTTCATATATATATTATACGAGGGTTGCCTTTTATATTTCGGGATTAGAGAACAAAAACAAATATTGATCATCGAAAATCACCTTATTGTTTTTCAAAATATTCCCCATGAAGATCTATACACTTTTGCATGCGTTTGAACCAATTGTCGAAGCACTTTTGCCACTCTGATTGAGGTATCTCCAACACATGCATTCTGAATGCAGCAACCGCTTCTTCAGGTGTCGAAAAACGTTGACCTCTCAGTTTGTTTTTTACGTACGGGAATAAAAAGAAGTCATTCGGTGCCAAGTCAGGACTATACGGCGGATGACCCATCAAGTCGATGTTTTGGGTGCTCAAAAATGCAGTTGTCGCAGCCGATGTGTGAGACCTCGCATTGTCGTGGTGAAGAGTGATCCGTCTTCGGCGGTTGGTTTTCCTGATTTCTTGGAAGACAACTGGCAAACAAATGGTTGTGTACCACTCAGAATTGACTGTTCTGCGTTGTTCTAGTGGTACGGTTGCGACATGTCCAGTTTTTGCGAAAAAACAGGCGACCATTTGCTTGGAAGTGCTTCGTGCGCGAACAACTTTTGTTGGATTTGGCTCATCTTGAAACACCCAGACAGTCGACTGCTGTTTACTTTCGGGCTCATACGCGTAAATCCACGATTCATCACCTGTCACGATGTCATAGACGTGTTTCGAAGCACCGCGACCGTATTTTTTGAGCATTTCTTTCGACCAATTGACACGAGCCTTTTTTTGGGCGATTGACAAATTGTGTGGGATCCAACGCGAACAAATTTTTTTGACAGTCAAATGTTTATGCAATATTGAATGTATGCTGGTCCCACTAACGCCTAAGGTTGTCTCAATCTCAAGATAGGTCACATGGCGATCTTCCAATATCAGTTCGCGCACAGCATCAATGGTTTTCGGAACAACAACTGATTTTGGACGACCTTCACGAAATTCATCTTGGAGTGAACTACGACCACGATTGAATTCACCATACCATCGATAAACACTGGTCCTTGATGGAGCTTCATCGCCAAAAATTGAATTAAGTTCATCCATGCACTGTTGCTGAGTTAATCCACGCCGAAAGTTGTAAAAACTAATCGCACGAAAATGTTGACGATATAATTCCATTTTTGGGCCGAGATGAATCTTTTAAGTTACTGTAAACAACACAAATAGCGCTCGTATGTCAAAACGTTCTGAGTGTGTATAACCTCAAAAATGTCCAACTTTACGACAGAGCTGTCAATTGCCGGATTGCAACACTAGGGTTGCCAAATCCCGAAACATAAGAGGCAATCCTCGTATTTTAATATTTAAATTCCCTATAAACGAAAAGACTTAACACCCCTAAGAGCTCCACTAGAATGCATGATTGTTCGCATTTTATACCATTTTGCAATCGACCTCGTGTGCCATTGTCCTGCAAGAAGCGTTGGGCGTGTGTTACAATGATGGAATTCAATAATAATGTATAATATATGATCTTGTTACATTATGGTCTTGAAAACATTGTTTAAAGACGGTCGGCTGCAATTTTATCAAAGTTGCAATGACTAGCTTCAAATTCTTCAAGTCTACTCAGATACATTCTGTCAGAAACTGTATTTTGACCGAACTTCTTTATGCATGCTGACATTTTTTCCGCTGTTGGAATACGTACCAATCACTTATTGGTGGCCATATCTATACGATCCAGTTTTACTTATATACACATAATGACATGAGACATATTTATTGCAGTAAATTTAGAAGAGTTTATTTGTATAAATGCAGCGATAAAGAAAGATAGTCAAACACACGAAGGTCTCGAAATAACATCGACGTGTGAATCGAAGTTTGAAATGACATTATCAGACAAAACTGTCTGGTAGTCATAAAGTATACGTATTTTACTTCACTATTTTTGTACGCATTTTAAATGCCAAATCGGGGCTGCCTTAAAATAATGTTGACTGTCAGTTAGTGAAGATGTGGAATACCGTTTTGGTTAGCGGAAGATAAGAGTATCTAAACAGAGTTTCTCCTATGTATTTACAAATGTTTCCCGTGAGTTAGTGTAGGCTTGTGATGTCAAAAGATACAACATGGATAGGAGAGCGGGAAGAGGTAGTAAGGATCATTCTGAAAAGCTGAACATTGCGTCCCAGGTTCCCATCATTCGGTTAAATCTGAATTTTCTAAAATACCCCAATAGTCCACTACGCAGCTTTAACTGAGGAATACACCATGCCAAATCTTCAAAACACAGGAGATGATAAAGAATATAATGGGCTGAAACTTATCACTAATAGGAAGTAAGAAATGACGCAAATGAACTGAGGATGATTTCAGTGGAAGATGTGAAGACGACGTCATTCAAAAGACTACTAATTATATAGTTATTTAGTATTTCGGAGGAAGATGCGAACACGCTACTCACCCGGCTCTAATTGCGTGGTTAATAAATATTTCGGTGGAAATGTGTAGCCATAAGATTCATACCAAAGAAGTATTATCTTGGGGTAGCTATATCATTTTCTATTGAGGGAATCATATTTCGGTTTATTGGGAGTATACATGTACAAATTGTATGGTTCGAACAATAAAACCTTTTCTAATTTTGATCCACCCTTAATTGACTCTAAGCTACTGCAACTCAAAGACGAGTTTACACAAGGCCCTGATGTATACCTGTAATTCTCCTCAAGAAATGCTCATCTATTCTCTCTGCTCTCCTCTGACTGATCTGCAATCTCTCAGTCTCTTAAGGTGTATTACCCCACATTTGGAAAACCTTCTTCCTCACCCCCATCAACAAGAAGGGTCCCAAAAATGATGTCACGAACTACCGCCCCATCGCCAAACTGTCCCACTTACCCAAGATTCTAGAAAGGATTCTACACGAATCTCTTAGTTTTCGTTGCAAATCTTATATTTTACCAAGGCAACATGGTTTTCTCAATGGCCGATCAACTAAAACCAACCTTGTTGAGGTCACTTCCTTTACACCCTCAGCACTAGAGGACGGTTACGAGGTCGATATGTTCCCGACCGACCTCAGTAAAGCATTCGACAAAATCTCCCACAATCTAATCCTCTTCAAATTATCCGCCCCCGGCTTCGAACCTGGATTGCTAAAATGGATTTCTTCCTATCTAAACGATCGAGATTATTCCGTTTGGTTCACGTCCATGATATCCAAACCATTCCTTGCCGCCGCTGGGGTCCGTCAAGGAAGCCCCTTAGGCCCTCTCCTATTTATACTTGCCACTAATGACATTAATAAGGTCATTAAGAATTCCAGTTTGTCCATATACGCTGATCACGCCAAGATATACAAGATCATCGAGTCATCATTTGATTCTGCACTGCTGCAATCAGACCTTGACAACTTCTCTATTTTGTGTGACAAAAATTGCTGTGTACTTCATCATCATCATCGTCGACACTACAACCGGGATCTGGTCTTGGCCTTATTTAGCAAGTCTCGTGGCTTGTTAAACTTTCATAATAATTTATTTTTACGGGCAAGGTTGTGGGGTACGAAGTAGATGTGCCAAACACGGGCACCCGGTTCACTCCTACCCCCATCAGATTATGCCGATAAAATAAAGTTCAGCCAGGAAAAGTGGAAATGAAACACTGTTTTTATTTGTCGTAAATTGATTTTATTGATGCACTGCTGAAACGCTAATGTTTTATTTTTGGGAGGATTATTTTGCACGTTATCCTGGGTGATGATTTGTAACTTACTGCACTTTACATGTAACTATTGATCCTTGATATTTGATATAAAAGTAGTTAAAACTCCGGAGTTGATTACTTTTTGTAACGATTGATACAAGTTTATTATTCCTTTTTGACGGTATTGTTAGTCTTAATAAGGGTGGCAAATTCACTGCATTGAAGAACACACACGAATTGTATTGGATAAATGTTTCGAATTTTTACTTTGTCTTTTCTATTGCAAAAACGGTTTCGTTCAGGAAAAACTCGGACTCGATAAGTTAATGGGACGTGCGCACTCGCGTGCGCACACGACGATGGTTGACAAGCGAGTATCAGCAGCGTTACCTACCGCGGTTGTGGTTGAGCAAAGACTCATGCAATTAAGGATGAAGATGGGATTTTTGCTTTTGCACAAAGATCAGCCAATGGTAATCGCGCTCTCTTGTGCATGCTTCACTTCTCTACGCTCATCGAGGTGGATAAAATACATGCGTATTCGTTCGACGTCGATGGGCGTAGAAAGGATGAAGAAATCAAAAGGAAAGCACAATAACCCAGGTTTGATCTGGCTTTGGTGTGCGTGTATTAATGCAGCCTCTGAAGATGATCCACTGACCTAGTGCGGTGACTGTGGTGATCTTAGAGTGCATTGAACTGTGGAAAGACAGAATTGTGAAAGAGAGGAAAAGTGGCCGGTGCTATTCACCTGCGAAAAGAGATCATTGATCCCAAGCGAATGGATGATCTGGGAAAAGCCGAAGTAACGCCAAATTGCCTAGGGTAATATTCACTTGTAAGAAGAGATCATTGATCCCCAGCGAATAGAGTGTCTGGGAAAAGTCGCTATTTTGGGTAGAGTAATATTATCGTGGGAAACACGCTGAGGAATTCGATAATTACCCAAGCCGTTGGATAATGGTGCAACCGCTTCGTTTGATTCAACTTGCCTGTTGCTAACCAACATGAATTGGAATTTCCAGTGGAAATCTCATGGGTTAGAGGAATGGAGTTGCCGTATGGCAAAAAGGTAGCTGAATTCAATTATGCATTACCTGCATAGAATAATGAATTCAGCTATGCGTCCGTTTTTAAAACATGATTTACAGGTGAATAGGTTGGTAGGTGGAATTGGGGTTGATTTGACACGCTGTTGGCGGTCGAAATAAAGCGGAAACAGTGGGTTGGTTCTCCATGTAGTATAGAGAACCCCCACAAGGTTATTAGCCTTGCGCCACGCTTTGTACTTAACATTGCCAAATGCCAATCTATAGCCTTTTCCCGTAAGCGTATTCACTCATCGTCGTGTCTCTATTCCCTTCATAACAAACCCTTAACCGTTGTCCAATCTATTCGATACCTTGGGATCCTTTGCAACAGGCAGCTTATCTTCCTCTCTCACATTGACGAGACGACTCGGAAAGCCAACTCTGCTCTCGAGTTCGTGAAACGATGGCCTAAGGAATTCTCTAACCCCTACGTAACTCGATCCCTTTACCTTACCTTCGTCCATCCACTGCTAGAATATGCTAGCCAAGTATGGTCCGTTTGTCACAAGACCCATATACGTAGAATCGAAAGTATTCAACGTCGCTTTCTTCGATTCGCTGTCCGAGGGCTAGGATGGGAAAACCCCGTAATCCTATTGCTCAGGTGTGTAATTAGTAGTTCTCCCGTCGCTGCAAGGGTTCTGGAATATAGATGACGCACTGGGTCCAAAATAACTTAAATAATCGAACTAAAAATACGCAAATGAAACAACCAAAAAAACCCATCGAACAAAATAAAAACACAAGGGAGTTAAAACGTGCATCGTCTTCATGAGATCCTTGTTTCTTTATTTCATCGACTATTACTTTACGATAGACTGTGTCACTAATGAACGTTTTTTTAAGTGCTGTAACCATCAATAGACATAAAACTATTTGTTTCTTCTTCCACACAAACAGTAATTTATTGCATCAACAACAGTAACAAAAACTGTCCATGAATAGTCCATTTTCCAGTCTCTTCTATTCAGCAATTAGCAGCATTCAGTGGCACTGCAGAGTTTCTGTTGCAACCTTATAGTTGGATTTTCATTGATGTATACGTTTAGGCGCTAAATGCTTGAGTGTGTTATCGAATAGACGACGTGTGTTGCTGGTAGCAGTTTTCATTGATATGGCAGGATAACATTCTTCGTCCATATCATCCATCTTTATGTGTAGGTTTTTCGGTGAGTTTGGCATAGAGTCACCATCTTAATTCAAACTGTAGAAATGATTGGTAATGTGTCGGGCAGTGCATCTGATATCAATTTGTCGTTTAGAATCACTGCTGGCATTTTAACATCACGCTCCAAAAAACCAGTCTGGCATTGCCGAGTGACATTTGAGGCTGCTTGATGTTTTTCTTTTATTTTGAATCTTTAATGGTTTTATGCTTTGTTGCTGTACTGCAACACCTATCCCCGTGCATTAACTGACTAAAATTAATCAACCTCAGAACCTTCGAGGAGCGCAGGATCCTGGCTAACATAGTGTTCATTCATCGGGTCCTCTCCGGCTCGGTCGACTGCGCCTACCTCCTTAACTTAAGGGGAGGTTCTCAGCTGAGAGCCTCAAAAGAAGGTCATTTTCTCGAATTTTATTCTCAAAGAAGGTAATAAATAAAGATCTCAAACTTTTTGTCACGAGTTTATTATGTTCTAAAGTACTAAAAAATATAGTAACAATAATTGATTAATAATTAATTAATAAATAACACGCCTTGTAATGTGACCGTCTCAAAAAAAAAAAGGTATCTTACTGTTGGCCACTCTAGCACCTGCAAAAGTTATCAAAAATTAATAATCGAAGAATTTTCATAAACTATATGAGTGTAGTTGGCTCCTCAATAGTATAGTGGTTAGTATACCCGCCTGTCACGCGGGAGACCGGGGTTCGATTCCCCGTCGGGAAGCCTCTGGCGCAAGACTAAATGACCTTGCCTGGAAAAAAAGAAATCATTATGGAAAATTTAACAAGCCTCAGGACTTGCTAAATAAGGCCAAGACCGGCTCCCGGCTGTAGTGCCGATGATGATGATGATGATGATATGAGTGTAGTTGGAGCCCCTACTAGAATCATCCATGAACGTCTAAATTTAACATAATGGTGGACATGCAAACTTTAGGTGTCGATTTTCGCTTTTTATGCTCTTTAATCCTGAATAGAAAAACAAATGAAATAATCATCTACATTTAGGTTCAGACTCCAATAAATTTAATTTACTTTAAATTTAAAAAAAAAATAACGGTTCCATCGAGTAGTTTTTGAGATATCGTGGAAACCAACGTCTGTGAGAAAAAAGCGTTTAAGTTTTCAAAATGCTATACGAGGATGGGGTGAAAAGTTTCTGGCCTGACCCACAGATGGCACCAGCAGGTCTAATTACTATATCAGGTTCTATAGTATTGTACTATGTTGTGGCAACTCTAACAGATACACACAATTCACAGGCAAAAATAGTGAAGAACACCGAACGAAAAATCGAATAAGAAAAATGCATCAGAACCGTATACCAAGCGATAAATAAAAATAATTCACATCAGTGGAATATAGTCGAGTTTGGAAATTAAATTGAAAACGCGGTCAGTAGCCTGATGTGTAACGCTTAGGTAATATTTTTTTCGTGATTCGAGCTGTCATAGCGTCAGTTCGAATCACACGATCTTCTTCACTATTATTTCAAACGCTATAATTGGTGACTACGACGTGATCTGTACACGACGCAGCACACACACACTCCCCGTAGTAAACAGAACTTCACACACGCAATCATGACTTCTGCATAGATCACCAAGACACACTCGCTTGGCTTGCTCCGACATTCTCTCGTTCGCTCGCACTGAATCTGATCGTAACGAAGTTTCTGGGAAGGGGGTGGTGTGGCAACTCTAACAGATACACACAATTCACAGGCAAAAATAGTGAAGAACACCGAATGAAAAATCGAATAAGAAAATACATCAGAACCGTATACCAAGCGATAAATAAAAATAATTCACATCCGTGGAATATAGTCGAGTTTGGAAATCAAATTGAAAACGCGGTCAGTAGCCTGATGTGTAATGCTTAGGTAAATTTTTTTTCGTGATTCGAGCTGTCATAGCGTCAGTTCAAATCACACGATCTTCTTCACTATTATTTCAAACGCTATAATGTCTTATTAGCTTGTATATAAATTTTCAGGTCCATTGCTCTGTTAGTATAATTAGCCACTAACCCATTTTGTTCCCTATTGTCCCTCTCTCGTTCCCTACCCCAGGCGTTATGTTCTTCGAGAAAGACGAGCATTAATAACTATTTAACTGTCACTAATTATTGTATTAAAAGAATACACACGCGTATAGTTATTATATTAAAAGTATACAACGTCACCATAACAATAAATCTGCTTAACCAAGCAAATGTCGGAGAGCGACCATCTCCTTACAATGGCATTCCTGCACTCAGTGGATTATAAAATAAAAACGTTTTAATTCCAAAATCTGTAAACTTTATGGCGCCCCGAATACAGCAGAGAGCCACTTTTAAGCCAATTATAAAAATGTTATCTGAAGCGCAAACAGCATCGGCGAGGACATGAAAAATAATGTTACCATAAAAGTCGATCAAAATATCGCGTCACAGTCATTGCCATCTTGTGTGGCTTCACTATAATGTCCCCAGCCTTGTCTCAGTTTTCCCTTCACCTGCTTCACTAATTGATGATATTTATGTTATGCGAATTTTTCAAATATCCAAACTATTGAATGGCGCGATATACGAGTACTCGAATACTCGCTTCCCTATCGCGCCTGGTGCGTTTAATGCAAATCTTGCTCCGAATAGTTTGTAGGACCAATTATCGTGTGAATCCATACTACTGTTGTCGTTGGTGCGCGTTTTAAATTGCCTTTCACCTGTAAATCAAATTGCAAAAGGTAAGAGCAAAGCGAGTAAAGTACAACACTCAGTTAGGAGGATTATAAGAAGACAAAAACAAATGAAAGCATTACAAAAGCAACAATCAACAGTAAAACAACTCCGAGAGGTGCTACAAAACCTCATCAGTCTTTTGCGAGCCGTAGTTCATATCAGACGGTTCATACGACACCAGATTACGAGTATCGTGCGACATTTAAAACACATCCATTTAATTGAAATACTACTATATTAAACAATTGATTTGCACGTACGGTTTGACCCTTCAATTGTGATAGTTTCAAATACTAGAGTGCAGTGTAATCGAAATAATGTGTGAGCTGTTAAACCCAGCCACCGGCCGCCAGGTAAATGAGTGAAATCAAAAGTATCTACAGAGAAATCGTCCCAGTTTATGAAATACTTTTATTGAGCGTATGAAATTTGTTCTATTGCAATGGTCAACGTTAAGAATGAGAACGACGGTTCAGGTCGCATACATCACAAAGTAATTGGTTTGCAATTACCTTTGTGAGGTGTATGCCGGTGGGTCGAGGGAAGCTTTTTTATTTGAATTCACTTTAATTGCCCATCTGCTTATTTTAGATCCAAGATAAAAGCACTCTTATTCAAATTGATCAACCGGTTTGTAAAACGGATTTGACCGGATATTATTTAAAAAAAATTCTCGTTTTTGGATCGTTTCACTTATAAAGTGTCTTTTTTTTAAATTGAAATGGTGTGGTGTGGTTGTAAGGGAATCCGATGCTGCCGTAAAGTTCGGGAATTTGACTTGTTTTAATTGAAATTATTGAAGTGACGACATTTGGGTCATATAGTACCTAGTGAATTCCTTAACAGTCAGCTATACCCTTTTAAAATAACTATTTACCTTTAACTAAAAATGGTAACATTACAGTCCATGTACAACCAAACCTTCCTAAAATTATTTCCGTGTTCCGTAACTTGCCCCAACTTGACAGGAATAAATAGTAAGGCTCATAAGCAACAACATGACATCATCAGTAATACATACATGTATGCAACCGCACACACCCGCGGGCCAACCGACCGGAATCGTTCTTCAGTCGAACTATACGCACATAAAATGCTCTGCTGAGCCATATGTTCTCCCCCATTTATTGTCAACACATACTTAAGCCCTACATCTTCCGCCCGAACTGTGTATTAATACTCAAGGCTATGACACAATCCCTTTTATGCGAAGGTATTATAAATATTTTCCGGCGCAAGACTAATGACCTTGCCCGGAAAAAACAAATCATTATGGAAAATTTAACAAGCCTCAGGACTTGCTAAATAAGGCCAAGACCGGTTCCCGGTTGTAGTGCCGATGATGATGATGATGATGATTATAAAAAACAAAAGAAAATACCTTATTACTAATTCAGGAGCGACAATCAAGAATTATCCGTGTTTTAAATAAAGATGGTGTTGCTGAAAAGAAAAGAACTGAATATCTTTGGGCGGCGTCTCAGTCTTTCCCTCTCTTCGTTGTGTGGTCTGTAAATCCGGCACTGGCCGGCCAACGATGATTCGATTCCTAAATTGCTGGACTCTACTTCCAGAGCCGGACTCTGATGGGGGTTGACAGGGCAAAGTCTCTGATTGCTTTCAACCCGGCGAATGTTCCCTGTGTTACATAATTAAAATCGCTTAATTATCAACAAAAAAAAATAATAATAATGGGTGGCGAGAGGCCGACTTTGACGAGACAAGGACAGATGTATCCTTCATCTTGTCTCTGACTTCTGGTCATATTGGGATAACCAGAATCACCCACATCCGTGAGGATGTTCGGCTCGCTCTCGAGATATCTGAAAAAGAAAAAAAGGGGGAGGTATCTAAGGATAGTGTGGACAGGGTTAGTTCAGGTGTTCTCTAACTACTTGGATGGAGGGATGGAGGGATGGTGGGAAAGAAATCGTACAAGACCGGTAGGTCTTGAGTGCGGTAGTGAACGCAGATCACGTTTTGGCGTCTGATTATCTGCGCTCTAGTCGGTGTGTGTGTATGTTTGTGCTGTCTTGTACTGTGCGTGCGTGTGTGCGTATGTTAGCAGTATACCCTATGGGATGGGTCCAGAAATCCTCTATTATAGAGGGGAATATTGTTGGGAAGGGTGCTTTCTTCAGTTTTGCACTGAAGAAGAAATTGTGTTGGTTTGATCCGAAGAGATCGGGAGAGAGAAGGTTCTCGCTGTTCTGAATGCTTTCGAGGTACTTGTATGCTAATTGTAGCAAGTACTCGTCGATAGGGGTAATGGAGGCACCTTCGTATAGGTGAGAGTTCGGGTAATGGCGACCGTCAGCCCTTCTAAAGTCTATGATGCATCTTCTGAGGAGTTTTCTTTCGAAAACTCGAAGTCTTTCCATTTTTGCCGAAGATGTGCAGGACCATATGGGAAAGGGGTACGATATTCCAGAACAGATTAGCTGCTTATAGCAGAGAAGTTTAACCTTGGTGTCAATTTTGTTGCTCCACTTCAAAATGTTGTGCAGTTGCTTGCACCGACCGAGGCCCCTTTGAAGAACGTGGGTCACATGTTTGGTGAAATCCATTTTTGGGGTATATATGACCCCGAGATATTTCATCTTGTCCTATGGTCTAATCGTAGTACCTCCTATTTGTATTCGAATATTCTGTGAATATTGAAAAGTAGGTTGGGAGTGTTTACTACTCAGAATGATCGCTACTGCTTTGACTCCTGAGGTTGGTCGATGTGCTCGCCTTATATAGCCCCGCACCCCGCAGCTGTCCTCACATTCGCTCGTTTCTTATGCTGTTCTTCTCTTTCACTCGTTTTCGCCTGAGTGATGTTCTTTTCCTGAGCTCGTTTCTCGAGTGCCTTTTGCCTCTCGAGTGGTTTTCCGCGATCGGTATGCAGCTGATCGTTGTTGTTCCCAGGAACTTGTTTGCTGGTGCTTGCTTTGTCTTTCCTGGGAAATCGCATCGCCAACAGATGCACTTTTCAATTTTTTTTGTTACTCATGTTTTTGTTTCTTTTTATTTTTCAACATAATCTCCTTTTAGGGCGATACACTTTCCCCAACGTTTCTGTCATTCGAATTTTTCAAACTCTTCAAAATACGCTTCCATCTTGACGATAACTTCCTCGTTCGAACTGAATTTTTCCCCAGAACCATGTTCTTATATTAACAAACCAAAAAGTCACAGAAAGTGTAGTGATCCTAAATCACTACCCTTTTCCAATTACCCATAATCCCAATCCAATTCCCATAGTGAATCAATGAGCGACAAGTTAAACCAAAAGTTAATTTGTCGCACATTGATTCAATTTCCAAGTACCCCACATCCCAATCAATTGAATCATATGCACGACAAATTTAAACGAAAGTCCATTTGTCGTGCATTAATTCAATTCCCTATAACCATGAAATTATGAAATATTCTAAATGCGTTTCATGGTTTCTCCTTCCGGGAATTTATCCAAATAAATTCCTATCAACTTCCCGGAATCCTATTCCAATTGAAGCGCACAAAATCTTGTTTGTGCTTCTTGGAATTTTTAAATAAAATTTGACAAATCCCGTTGACCCAGAGTATAAAAGGGCGGCACATTTTGGATTCGAGATCAGTTTGGATCCAGAGGCCGAGGCAACGGCCAATTAAATAAATAACCTAAATAAAACCAAATCGTCTTTCATTAATCTGGCCACCCTAAAGAAAAACACCCCAAAGGAGGTAAGATATAAAAATGCAGTTACACCAAAATATAACCTCAACAAAAGCCAGACGAGTACGATGGGTGTGGCGGCGCTTCATAGCGCAGTTTTTGCAATTCAGACATTGACTATCGGATTTTTTTTCCACATTAGCAAATGAATGGAGGTGTTCCCCAGAGTCCGGTACTCTCACCCACTCTCTTCCTCATCTTTATAAATTATCTCTTGTCAATTACTCACAACCCAATTCACTCGTTTGCTGATGATATCACATTGAGTTTCTCATACTCATACGAACACTCCCGTCCAAACTCTTCGAACGTCACTACCAACCAGCAACATATGCTTGATACATTGAATTCCGACCTTAACAAGATATATCAGTGGAGATTATCTAACCAAGTAGAATTCGATGCCTTAAGAACTCAGTGCTGCCTCTTGTCGTCAAAGGCGAACCCCAAAGTAAATATACTGTCGATGAACGGCACTTGCATCGGCGAAACCAAAGAACTATCAATCCTCGGCACTCGAATTCATTCGACTCTTAACTGGAATGACCATATATTTGAAGCTGCGAAAATTGCAGCCAAATGTATGGGGTTCCTTAAGAGATGCAAAAAATACTTCACTCCATCCAACCTGGCCGCTATTTACAAGGCGTATCATCATCATCATCGGCACTACAACCAGGACCGGCCGTGGCCTTATTTAGCAAGTCCTGAGGCTTGTTAAATTTTCCGTAATGATTTGTTGTTGAATTTGGCTCCCCGAAGGGGAATCGAACCCCGGTTTGCCGCGTGAAAGGAGGGCATACTAACCACTATACTATCGACGAGCCAAGCCGTATATTCGTCCCAAAATGAAGTTCAACTCCCATATTTGGCCAGGCGCATCCAAAACTGCACTACGCGTGCTTGACAGGATGTAAGAGCGAGCAGTGAAACTTATTGGGGACTCTGTGGCGGTTCCGCCGAACGCCACTGTCTATTTGCCCAATTACCCCCAAGCTCCCTGTGCTGAAGCTCCCCAAATTCCATTGGTTCTCGCTAATGCAATTGCTTTAGCATCTGTAAAAGCTTTACGCATCAAGGTTATCTAACGCAGAACCTAAAAGTTCCTGTAAAAAAATGCTTACCCCCATGCATCAATTCGCTTTCAAATTCCCTACAAGAATTCTTTTCACCCATACAGGATCATAAACCCCAAACCTACTCGGCACCTACAAGGCGTATATTCGTCCAAAAATGGAGTCCAAGTCCCATATTTGGTCAGGCGTATCCAAAACTGCACCACATGTGCTCGACAGAATACAAAAGCGAGCCGTGAAACTTATTGGGGACTCGGCCGTAAGTCGATCATAAATGTCGTTAGAACACAGGCGCAACGTATCATGCCTATCTCATTTCTATAGGTATTACCACGGCCGTTGCTCAACGGAACTTGCTGAGTGTGTTCCGCCCCTTCAGACATTTTCCCGCGATACCCGTCAATCTGTGAGTGCGCATCAGTTCAGGTTGAAAGTGGACTTTAGGCGCACAAATAAACATAGAGAGTCATTCTTTAGCCGAGCCACACGAATGTGGAATGTTCTACCTGATCATGTGTTTTCTCGACGTTGTGACGTCCTAACATTCAAGACCAATATACATCGACACCTCCTTTCCTTATCCACTTCCTCTTCATCCGCGCACACTGTGCTCTGACATTTAGGGGTACTTCAAAATCCCTTTTTTTATTTATTTTTTATTACACTTCTCTCGGGAGAGGTAAACCTATAGAGCCGAGATGCCACCAAAGTTCTTTTTGAACAGTTGCAGGTTGTAACGCTCCGGGAACACTCGCGTGGGAAGGGAGTTCCATAGCTTCCCCGCTCTGTAACGGAACGAGTTCTGATGCAGGGATGTTCGCGCCGTCGCGAGATAAACCGCAAGCTGGTGCGATCCGTCGGATTGTCTTGTGGAGCGCATATAAGCCGAATTGCGTGGAACAATACCAAGAATCTCCGAAGAACAGTGCCCGTGATAATATCTGTAAAACAGACAGGGGTCGGCTACGGACCTTCGATGTGATAGCGACTGTAGTCCCGACGTCAGCGCCGAGTCCACGATCAGACGGATCGCTCGTCTCTGTATGCTCTCAAATAGGTCGAGGGTATGTTTAGGAGTCGAGCTCCAAACATAAGAGCAATATTCCAGCGCGGGACTAATTTGGGATTTATATAGGAGAAGAAGTTGGGCCGGAGTAAAATATTTCTTGGCTCTAAACAGATAGCTCAGTTTTCCTGAGGCTGACCTGGCGATACTCGACACGTGTTTATGCCATGATACATTCTCATAGACCGTGACGCCGAACATTTTTAAACTTTCCCCAGCCTTGAGGGCCTGGCCATTCATCATCAGCTGTGGAACCTATGATCCACTTTTCTTTGTGAGTGTTGTATATTGTGTCTTTCCTGCATTGAAGTCGACGAGATTGGCCCTTCCCCACAGCAGGATCCTATCTAGATCCTGATTCAGAGAGTCAATCTGTCTACATCTCAGCTGATGCGACGTAGATGCACCAATCGGCCGAACACTCGAAAAGGAGGAAACAAGCGCAAAACTGAACACTTTGTTATCCGTTGTCTCCAACAAATCATTTATGTGAAGCAAAAACAAGGTTGGAGCCAAAATAGAACCTTAGGGCACCCCCGAATTAACAGGATATAGATCCGAACACTCGCCGTTCACAACAACCCGGATCGATCGATTTTCAAGGAAGCTCTTCGTCCAGTCGCAAAGCTGTTGGGAAAGTCCATATGAACGACGTTTGCTCAGCAATGCCCCGTGCCAGACGCAGTCAAAAGCCTTGGAGATATCTAATGCGACCGCCCTTGACTCAGCATGCCGCTCAATCGCAGATGTCCATATATCGGTTATAAGTGTCAAAAGGTCTCCCGTGGACCTCCTGTCACGGAATCCGCATTGACGATCATTCGGAAGTCCGTTGCACTTTAAATACTTAACTAACTCAGTATTGATGACTTTTTCCATCACCATAGATAAAATAGACGGTAATTTTGTGGGAGACACTTTTTTCTCGTCTTTGGGATTGGCTGAACTCGAACGATTTTCCAGCAGGCAGGCAAGGTCCTCCGTGCATAAGATAAGCGGAAGAGTCTGCCAAGAACTGGCGAGAGTTCTGGAGCAGAGTTCTTAAGGACTATTGCTGGTATTCCGTCCAGGCCGGTTGCCTTCCTACAATCCAGCTCACGTAGAATGCGTTGAATAGTGCGCGGACGGAATCTCACAGCCCGCGTGGAAGACCGTACCGGCGCGATCACAGGTGGCTCCAAAGGGCCGGGATCGAGGTTTGAATTCGCGGAAAATAAATTCGCAAACACATTAGCTTTATCCTTCGAATTGGTAACTAACGTCCCGCTGTCTGTCCCCAACGAAGGGAAAGGGGAGGATGCGAAGTTATTGCTGACAGCTTTTGCCATTGACCAGAAGGAGCGCGAACCAATCGGGCACCGAAGGAGCTCATTGATCACTCTGTCGTTGTGAGCCTTCTTCGCGGTATCAATCGCCTGATTGCACGCGTTTCTTATTCTAAGAAAATTCGTTCTGTTAACATCGGTGGGATGTGCGCGCGTTGGTGTAAAAAAGAGCAATCCTCGCACCATTGGGCCGAGAGCTTGTGGCGTTTGTAACAGATAGACGCACAATACATAAACAAATAGTGAAGAACACCGAACGAAAATCGAATAAGAAAATGCATCAGAGCAGTATACCATAGCGATAACGTAACAAATCCACATCAGTCGAATGTACTTGAGTTTAGAAATCGAATTCGTACACACGGCGGTGGCCTGATGGGTTGCGCTTTGGTTCAATTTTTGGTGATTCTAACTGTCATAGCGTCAGTTCGAATTACACGTTCGTCACTATCATCCCAAACGCTATAAGCTTATTCACATTTAACATATCATATAAAATATTAAATCCCTTTCCATACGGCACCCGATGGCCTCTGGTATTTGGCACAATTTAGTGTATGCTATCAGCGCAATTCATGTCATGGACATTTCCAACAAAATCCCCGGCAATAACGTCTGCCAGACCTCTCGGGAACTCTTCTTCCAAAATAAATGTACGACCCTCTTTAAATTCATTTATCCAATATCTCACGGTTGTCATATATGGTGAAGGGTTTATCGTATTTTGCGACGATTGTGCAGCATGGAATGCGAACCTACGCTATGACGGTTAAAATCAGCAACAATTGCAACGAAAGCCTCAACACACCAGATCATATAGAGGATGAAGAATTTTGCTCATGTACAATTTACCGCTGTGAGATTGCTATGATGTACGCCTTTGAAGATTTAATTTTTTGATTTATTTGTGGCTTTGCGTGTTCGTGTGTATCGTGTCTGTGAAGTCGCCATGGGTTCTTCAACTTCGCTTTTACTCCGTCGCATAGGTTACAATTGAAAAGTTAAGGGGGCAGTTTGGTTCTATTTTTTTTTTTTTTTTTTTTAAACCCTGTTTTATATACTAGATACTAGATTTTAGCAGTAGTATACAACATCTTATTCAGGTCGCGAGATGGAGAAACTCATTTTTCAGAATCAATTTTTCTTTTTCAATTTTCCGCAAAACTCTAACAAAAAAAAAATGTAAACGTTTTTCGACCTCCTTAACGTGATTACGAAAGAACTATTCAACCGATCGGGCTAAAATGTTCACATATTATTCTACATGTCTCGCAACAAAACTATACATTAACCTTTTTTTTTAATGCGACCTATAAAAAAACAAGAGTCAAAAAATTCAAAATTCCATCTTTTTTTCCCAAAATACTTGAAGTAAAATTGTTGAAAAATGTGACATTTATTAACAGCAGTCGTTTTTCTAATAGTCGATCGTTAGGTAAATAATCAAAGCGATTTACCTGGGGGATGAAACGGCCTAAAACTGTCACGCAACCGTTTAAGTTTACTGGTAACTCTTGCATGAATGCACGCTAAAGCGATTCATTTTATAACTACAATTTAATTATTTAAATAAATACAATGAGTGAGTCATTCGCGTGCGATCAATTTGATAGAGAAATCAAATCTAAAGGTGAATGCTTATAATGTGGCGGTTACGAGCTCCATATAGCGAGTTGGCGGCACGTAGTGTAAAGTCTTTCTCACCTATTAAAACCAAAGACCTTATCAGCGCATTTTAAGCCGACATTTATTCTGATTTAAGTGCTTCACATCCCCACCAACGAGTTGAAGAAAAGGTTGTACACGATGTAGAGAACTGAAGGAAATCTATACATCGAAACGTTTCGCTCGTTTGGTTTTATAGGAGAATACAAAGTCCTTATATGATAAACTCTTTTAATTACATTTCCCTGAAGACGTTGTGGAGAATAGCCACGATTACGTGTTCTACAAAATGAAACGTTGTTAATAAAAACAGATGCTCAAAATTCAAATCCTTGTTTCACCTCGCTTCAATATTTAAAGACTTCGAAAACTATTCTTTTAAGCAAATTTTTCTCTTCTTTGTTCGTTTAATACAAACTGCTGTTGCAAATACTCTTCGGTAGAACTAATTACCTCAGTGGTTTACGCGGTACGGGGATCACGACTGGCGTGGCTGGTACAACAGTGGAAACATGCGAGTTGGCGTACGTTCAATTTATGGCTCTGTGCAATGAAGCAATATAGATTTTGTTTCAAATATATACAACATATGATTTTTTACACGCCACGTTGTCAACAACGGGAGGTATGTTGCGGCATGTGGGCGATTGTGCGTACCCAGGTTTAACTGACGATTTTGTACCATTCAGTAATATGCAATGAGTTTCTAAAGATTTTGTTCCTTAATGGCTTCGGCAACTTGTGTTAACAAAAAATAATAGTAATAATTAAAATAATGATAATAATAACAATAACAATTAAAACTTAACTGATTGATACGAGCAGTGTTCAAAAAAGACTGATTGCGTTAAACTATTTTATTAATAAGTTTGTGGCGTTTCTAACAGATACACACACAATACATAAGTAAATAGTGAAGAACAAGACAGATAGAGAATCAAATAAGCAAAAGCATCAGCCGTATACCAAGCAATAACAAAGCAATTCCACATCAGTTGAGTGTACTTGAGTTTCGAAATCGAATTCGTACACACGGCGGTTGCCTGATGGGTTGCGCTTTGGTTCAATTTTTGGTGATTCTAACTGTCATAGGGTCAGTTCGAATCACACGTTCTTCACTATCATCTCAAACGCTATAAGTTCATTAACTAAAATAAAATACTTTTATTTTCACGCAGCTTGTTACATGGTGTCGGGTATAGCCATGAAGGAAAATAACAAAAGAGCATATGTATAAAAAAAATAATTGTGTATCAAACAAAAAATTGACCTATGATGTGCTGAGCATAGGTCAATTTTTAGTGATTCCCTGCATCATAGCGTCAGTTCGAATCCCACGTTCTTCATTATCGTCGCAAAACGCTATAAGCTTACTACCTTACAATTCAATCACGTTCAACTTATTCTCCCTGCAATGCAACGCACTCATTCCATCGTCTCTGCAACTCCTTAAAGATATATTCAAAACCATCTTGGAGAGCACCTTCAAAACTGCCTCTAAAGTCTTCACAGCCGCACGTTCATTAGGAAAACGTCGGCGTTCAACTCTTTTTTGGGTTGAGGATATAAAAAAAGACATTCGGGGCTACATCTGAACCATAAGGCGAATGCGATACGATGGGTGTGTTTTGTTTTATTAAAAAATCATCGACGACGTGCGCTACATGCGGCTGCGCATTGTTGTGATGGAGTTCCCAATGCTTAACGCGACTAGTCGAGATGTGGTCCTTTAGTAACTGCTTCAATACGGTGATGTAATAAGTCGCAGTGACTATGCATTTGTGGTAAAATATCGTCTCTGCCCCTGTAGGGATTGTTTCTTCGGTAAGAGCAGTGACAGATTTCCGAGACCTCCTTCCAATTCACCCGATTCTCTGTCCATTTGAAACGGCTAACGCCGCCGAAAACACGGTCTATACTATTCGTATCAGTTGTAGATGCCGTACGCAACTCTTCATAAGTGCTGGTAGATGTTAACCTACACAAAATACAATGTTTTACCGCATGCCGCTGTTCACGTAAAGCAGACATCACTCAATTCTAAAGGTGAAATTTTACACGTGTACTTATTATTCCGAAAAAATATACCACCCTCATTCAAATTTGCATGAACGAAAACAAAGGGCGAGTTAGAATAGAAAACCACCTCTCAGAACCATTTGAAATCCGCGACGGACTAAAGCAGAGGGATGGCTTCGCACCATGTCTTTTTAACCTTGTGCTCGAATATGTCATTAGAAAGGTACAAGACGACAACATAACCGGATCATCCCTGTACGGCGTCACACAAGTGCTCGCATATGCGGATGACATCGTCGTTTTGGGCGATAATCTAGAAACTGTAATTAAAAACAGTGAAATCATCATGCAAGCGACAGAAAAGGTGGGCCTAGAAATAAATGAAGATAAAACAAAACACATGATTACGGCGAGAGCAGATGGACCTCAGGGAACACATATAAACGTCAGAGGCAAGATATTTGAAAAAGTTAAAGAATTTAAATATCTGGGAACGACACTGACGGCCAGTAACGAACTGTCGAAGGAAATCAACAAAAGACTGCATTCCGGCAACCCTAGTTGGCATGCAGTCAGTAAACTGCTGAAATCCAAACTGCTATCACGTAACATAAAGCTCCGTGTCTATAGAACCATAATCATGCCGATTGTTCTATACGGATGCGAAACCTGGGCTCTCACAAAACGGGAAGAAAACAAATTCCGCCTATTCGAGGACAAAGTTTTAAGGGGTATTTTTGGAGGTAAATATGACGAGGAGGCAGGACAATGGAGGAAACTCTACAACCACGAATTGGAAGAGCTATACCGCAAACCTACAATAGGGAGAGTAATCAAGTCGCGAAGATTAAGATGGGCCGGGCATGTAGCGCGAATGGGCAACGATAGAACCGTGCATAGAATTCTTGACGGTAGACCAACGGGAAAGAGACCGGCAGGACGGCCGCGGCGGAGATGGGAGCACCATGTTAGGTTTGACCTTGAGGAGATTGGATCGGATGGTCAAGCGTGGAAGGAGAGTGCACAGGGCAGGGAACGATGGCGGAATCGAGTCGGTGAGATCATGAACTTCTGGGTTCCTACAGGCCAATAAATAGTAATAGTACTCTTTTATCAATTTTTTCACTCTTTCTGAATTAGTAGTATGTAAACAATGCCATGGGGACGTGCATTTTCAGAGTCGGGCAAACATGGACAATAAATAGTAACAGTAATAGAACTTACTGCATAAGCATAGGGAGTCATTCTTTGGCTGAATCACACGTGATCATGTGTTTCCTCGTTGTTGTAATCTCCAGGCAATTTAGACCAATGTACATCGATACCTCCTTTTCTTATCCACTTCGTCTCCTTTCGCCCCTACTGTGCTCTTATATTTAACGATACTTCAACGCGTTTGTACAAAAAAAAAGTGCGCGTTTCACACCACTGTTCGCACTATCGTTACCAAAGTTTGTATGTTTACAGGATTTTCTTCCCTCGTTCAGCTGTATATCACAAAATAGCGCTGGTGATACTTATTCAAACTACTACGACAGTAATCTTTATTGAACAGAACCTATAGCGTATGTGTAGATAGTGAAGAACGTGTGATTCGAACTGACACTATGACAGTTAGAATTACCAAAAATTGAACCAAAGCGCAACCCATCAGGCCACCGCCGTTTGTACGAATTCGATTTCTATACTCAAGTACATTCGACAGATGTGGATTTGTTATGTTATCGCTATGGTATACGGCTCTGATGCATTTTCTTATTCGATTTTCGTTCGGTGTTCTTCACTATTTGCTTGTGTATTGTGAGTGTATCTGTTAGAGACGCCACACTACTCCCTCCTCAGTAACTTTGTTACGGTCAGCTTCATGTGCGAACGACGGAGCGAACGAGAGAACGTCGGAGCAGACGAGTGTGCTTGTGCTCTATGCGGAAGTTGTGATCGTGTCGTGAAGTTCTGTTTACTATGGGAAAGTGTGTGCTGTATGTACAGATCACGTCGGTGAGTCACCAATTATAGCGTTTGGGATGATAGTGAAGAACGTGTGATTCGAACTGACGCTATGACAGTCAGAATCACCAAAAATTGAACCAAATCGCAACCCATCAGGCTACTGGCCGTGTTTAGAATTAGATTTTTAAACTCAAATATATTCCACTGATGTGAATTGTTATGTTATCGCTATGGTATACGGCTCTGATGCATTTTCTTATTCGATTTTCGTTCGGTGTTCTTCACTATTTGCGTGTGTATTGTGTGTGTATCTGTTAGAGACGCCACAAACCCTTCCAACTAAACCAGGGCGTATATCCCCAGCAGCACCTGACTTGCATTTATAATTAAAATACTGCAGAAAGTCAGTTTGCCAAACGGTGTATTTTTTATTTTGATCATTAGTGCGTATGTTCCAGTAGCACTGTACATAGACGAACCCACAGGTCTCTGCTTGTGTATGAAATAAATCTACTACTACATGGCGTACGTTGTGACCATCACTGACTTATTTCACATTTTTACCCAACATCTATATTTTAGCTGCATGAATTCGTAACTTATACCGAGTGTAAAGGAGTAATTATATATCAATTTAATGTAAGTTCGTCCCCAAGGGTTAAAGAGCGTCGACCCAACACTACAAGCTGAAGGGTGTATCTCATTTACGAGGTTCGGAATGAAACCCAAGTCGGTATTTATGGTTTCAACCATTCCGTCTTGTATCCTATC
Organism: Microdon myrmicae; assembly: GCA_963931805.1. Classification (NCBI taxonomy): domain Eukaryota; kingdom Metazoa; phylum Arthropoda; class Insecta; order Diptera; family Syrphidae; genus Microdon; species Microdon myrmicae. Next base: position 42,457,007 of record OZ007500.1, read on the forward strand.
GTGTAATTGACGCCTGTTAGAGAGATCAAATTAAAGCGATTGACGTATAATTTTCTCTATATTATATATATAGGCATGGCTTAAGTGCTGCGATATATGACAGCGAACCTGAGCGACAAGATTGTAAATCTTAATCGCTCTTCATCTTTGATCTACGAGATCACGTATATGCCACAACAGCTACGCTTTCGCGAAAAATGTACAACCGACAGTTGTCTAGTTTGAAACCGTTTGCGGTTGCTCCTTCCATGTTTCTAAACATATTATTCTGGCCGTGACTTTCGTTCGTACACAATATTTAGGGCAACCATTGTCCATCGAACTTCGTATGAAACGTGGAAAACCCTCTTTTGAAACATATCTTTTATTAAAAAGAGATCTATGGCAATAAATGTTTAACGCGTGCGCGGGACGAATAAAGATATTGAAAAAAATCGGTGATCTAGTCCAATCTGATCGCTGATTAACTATTCGTGTGATTGTTAAAATTTTCTGAATTGACGAAGAGAACGTCAAGTTTTATGTAACAATTTTTACATGATAAAAGTGTATGTGAAAATTGTACTCAATATTACCACAATCGAACAAACAGAAGCTCGTGAAAATGTTTGCACTGATACTTGGAATGTCATTGAAGATGACCCAAAATTATTAGAAGAAATGATAATATGTGATGAATCTTGGTTTTTCGTGTACGAAAAAGAAGCACCACTCTTCACACATTGAAAGGGACCAACCTCACCGAGAACTAAAAAGGCTCGAAAGAGCAAAACTCAAGACAATGATGATTGTCTTTTTTCGATATTCATGGGGTTGTGTATTTTCACCTGATTCTTCAATGTTAAACCTTTAATTAACATTACTACCTCGATGTGTCTGCTTAACTCCATAAACAAATAAGACAAATGACGCGAATCGTGAAAGAACGAAATACGTATTTGTGGCGATACCAACACATGCAAAACTGTGAAAAAGTAGTAGGAGTGCAAAAGTAGTGAAAAACACATAACTAAAAGAGAATTTAAAAAATGATCAACGCTCATATACCAGAACATTAATGTAGCACTCACAGTTTATGAAGCGAATTAAAATATTCTCGCATACACGCGGTTTTGGCTTGAAGCGTCAGTACTTTGATTACAACTGTTTTGGTGTGACTTCGAATCACATTCTTCACTTCTTCGCAAACACTGTTCGATGGTAAACCAGGACTGTATGTTGTCGCGTCGATAACCATTCCCGACACGTTCAATTCAAATCATTGCAATGTGTTCCATTAAAATCGCTTTTTAAGTTACTGCATTATGAATATTAGGAATATATATATATATATATATATATATATATATATATATATATATATATATATATACTGCATTATGAATATTAGGAATATATATATATATATACATATATATATATCATCATCATCATCGACACTACAACCGGGAACCGGTCTTGGCCTTATTTAGCAAGTCCTGAGGCTTGTTAGATTTTCCATAATGATTTATTTTTTCTGGGCAAGGTCATTAGTCTTGCGCCGGGGGCTCCCCGACGGGGAATCGAACCCCGGTCTCCCGGGTGACAGGTGGGTGTACTAACCACTATACTATCGAGGAGCCCATATATATATATATATATATATATATATATATATATATATATATATATATATATATATATATATATATATATATATATATATATATATATATATATATATATATATATATATATATTATATATATATATATATATATATATATATATATATATATATATATATATATATATATATATAATATCATCATCATCATCCCTGAACGGGGTCACACAAGTGCTCGCGTATGCGGATGACATCGCCGTTCTGGGCGGTAATCTCGAAAGTATAAGTAAAAACTGTGAAATCATCATGCAAGCAGCAGAAGAGCTGGGCCTAGAAATAAACGAAGACAAAACGAAATACATGAATACGACGAGAGCAGGTGGACCTCAGAGAACACACATAAACGTCAGGGGCAAGATATTTGACGACCAGAAACGAAACGTCAAAGGAAATTAACAAAAGACTACATTCCGGCAACGCTAGTTGGCATGCAGCCAGTAAACTATTAAAATCCAAACTGCTATCACGTAATATAAAGCTCCGTGTCTATAGAACCATAATCATGCCGATTGCTTTATACGGATGCGAAACATGGGCTCTCACAAAACGGGGAGAGAGCAAATTCCGCGTATTCGAGAATAAAGTTTTAAGGGGTATATTTGGCGGTAAATACGACGAGGAGTCAGGACAATGGAGGAAACTCCACAACCACGAATTGGAAGAGCTATACCGCAAACCTACAATAGTGAGAGTGATCAAGTCCCGAAGATTAAGATGGGCCCGACACGTAGCGCGAATGGGCGATGATAGGACCGTGCATATAATTCTTGACGGTAAACTAACCGGGAAGAGACCGACAGGACGGCGGGAGGACAATGTTAGATTGGACCTCGAGGAGATCGGATCGGGTGGTCGAACGTGGAAGGAGAACGCACAGGACAGGGAACAATGGCGGAGCCGAGTCGGTGAGGTCATGAACTTCCGGGTTCCCACAGGCCAGTAAATAATAATAAAATAATAATAATATATATATATATATATATATATATATATATATACATACATATACATACATACATATATATATATATATATATATATATATATATATATATATATATATATATATATATATATACATATATATAATTTTTTTTTTTTTTAATTTTTTTTTTTTTTAATAATTTCTCCCAAAAAAGGCGAACCTATAGCGCTGAGTCAGCGTCCTGAGATGCCATTTTTTCTCGACCGGGTCGATCTACCAAGCTCCGAAAAATGCTCAAGGATTTCTCCCAACCATTTAACGAAGCCTATAGCTATATATATTTATGGCTCCTCGATAGTATAGTGGTTAGTATACGCGCCTGCCACGCGGGAGACCGTGGTTCGATTCCCCGTCGGGAAGCCTCTGGCGCAAGACTAAACCTTGCCCGGAAAAAACAAATCATTATGGAAAATTTAACAAGCCTCCGGACTTGCTAAATAAGGCTAAGACCGGTTCCCGGCTGTAGTGCCGATGATGATGATAGCTTAATGGGGTGATATTTCACCGGGCGGCTGGGCATTGACGCCCTACCTACCACTCAGTTATTGTGCCGAATTGGGCAATAGCAAGAGTCGTCAGTTCAACCTGGGTTTGCCTAGTCAAACGCAAGACACAACCTCCTTGCCAACTCAGCCATTGGGGGGCAACTGTTTTAACTTATTGGTTAAGGATTTTGTAGTGTAACAACATACTCACGAAATGACCATGAAGAATCATATCAAGTAAATCAATTTGCCCTTGTCACGATTAGCAAGTTTCACGTAACCATAATTCAAGGTCGATTCTTTTCATTGAGTAAAAGAAACGAATTGCTCCGGTTACGATTTGAAAGAATCATATGACAATCGTTTGCGAACTTGCCGCTGGCAAATGATTCACAAATTAATTGGGTCAAATCGTGTCATTGTTCTTACACTATGCACCAAGCTGGTGATAGCAAATAGAATAGCTGTTATGTATTTGTATTTGAGTGAATTACGAATGAAGTGTGAAATGGCTTATGAGGCAAAATGTGTATGAGTAGATTAAGAAATTTGTGAATAATTGAGTGATTGATTGGGAGTATTGTGGGGTTATAGGTGGTGTTGCGGGCCGGCATGGGCGCTGGTTAACTCCTATTCCCCAACAATCAAAAGTTCCGCCGAACGTTGTTCACCAAAAGGGGTCAAGCGTAAATGAAAACTCACTGGAAGGTTTTATTGTTAAGCGTCCTTTTTATTTTTATTATTGCTACTATATCTACAAAGCGATCGACTTAGTACAGAGGAACAGGTTAGCTTAATTAAATCGGGAAAAATGCACTGAAACATAGACTAACCGGCTCAAAACTTGATAATATATTACGCAATAGAATCTCGTTCACATAAAGTTAGGTCGACCACGCTTGAGGATTTACTATGTATAATGTTGCTTTTGTTCAACATTGTTTGGCCCGAAAATTGAGTCTTAACTTAACGCAAAACGAAACAGGGGAGCAAAAATCGAATTCAGCGGCTCAGCACGACACCCCGGGTTTGATAAAATGCGACTCCTCGATATGCGTCCGGCCCCGGTGGCGGTTGGATATCCACTTGATGTGCGCGCGTTGGTAGTTGAATGACGACTGACTGGTTAAAGGCAAGAGAAAGTTCATTGCGTCGTGGCAGTGGAGTCATAGCTAAAATAATTTCACTGCCACTTACTCGGAACTTGAAAGGGATTGCGATGTTTGCATAGGGAATTCAGTTCCAGCGAATCCTCGCCGTATAAGCTGAGTTGGATTCTTTGGTTGTGTATACCGGGAAATTGGTTTCGGCAGCATAGTCAAGTGTGATCAAGGGTCTTGATCGTTGTGATTGTTTCATGGAAAATTAGCTGTCGCTTGTTTGCGGGCGAGAAGCGTACTTTAAGGAAGAAATGAACCGAAGTGGTTTTCGGGGGAAATTGGAATTGCTTGGGTGCAAGCAAGTAATATTGTAGCGTCTCTAACAGATACACACACAATTCACAACCAAAATAGTGAAGAACACCGAACGAAAATCGAATAAGAAAATACATCAGAGCCGTATACCATTGCGATAACAAAATAATTCACATCAGTGGAATATACTTGAGTTTAAAAATCGAATTTTAAACGCGGCCAGTAGCCTGATGTGTTACGCTTAGGTTCAATTTTTGGTGATTCTAACTGTCATAGCGGCAGTTCGAATCACACGTTCTTCACTATCAATCCCAAACGCCATAATATCATTTAGATAAGATATTAACCGAAATAATTTCGGAGAAATGTATGCGGCTTGGTATAGTTGGTGGTGATGGTTAATGTTCCGTTATAGGTTTGAATATGCGTTTTATTACAGCATATGAATTTCGGGGAAATTAAGATTGCTTGATCGCAAGGAAGGAATATAACTTTAGTAAAGAATTGACCGAAGTAATTTTGGGAAAAATTATATGTGGGGTGATGTAATTGAGGGAGATGATTAATATTCCGTTGTAAATTGGAATATGCATTTATTTCAGCTTGGGAAATGGGTTCCTGGTAAATTGGGGGATGTATGCAATTGCGGATTGCGGACGGATGCTGTTGCATATTGGGATGGGTGCGCTTGCAGGTTTTGCATGGTTGCGAATGTGTGTATTACAGGTTTTGAATGGGGAGTTGGGTTGAGGTGACGCGCTGTTAGCGGTCAAGATTGGTTGGCATTGTGGGTTGGTTCTCCATGTGGTGTAGAGAACCCCCACAGTATAAATACCCCAGCAATTTCAATAATAAATCAATCAAATACCTAAAGCGTTTTGATTCGAACACTGCGGCGCTCTACGCCTTCCACTTTTAGCGAGCTGCGCTTAAACAGCACAAATATGGAAATAAGGTTTTAGTCGGCTACTTCTAAAACTCTAAATATTACAAGTAATGATAAAGCATTACATACACGGAAATTCTACCATCTTTAATTCAATACATTACATGGCCACAGCCAATGTAAACATTACACGGTGACTATGCTGTTAACCATTACAATTTACATAACGTTTTCAAGTTAAAAGTGACTTATTTTCTTGTCTGTTCACTTTCGACAGATTCATCTGCTAGTTCCATTTCAAAATGTTCCCGTCGATTCACAAACGACGCGTTCTACACAAGTTGATCATAACATAGTTACTGGGTAGGGTGTAATGTTGCGATTCCACTCAGATTACGTACACGCTACAGTAGTGAAGAAGTTTAGTGGGGCTACTACCCCATTTATTGGCTTCATTCAAGCAACATGATTACCTACAACAAAAGTATATATAAGTTACAAACAACATAGAAGAACATAGAACATAGAAAAGAACATAGAACCAAAGGAGAATCGAAATAATCGTCACCGCCGTGTGCCAAATCATAGCGAGTTAAGATATTCTCACATATGGGGTCATAATCTGTTGCGTCGATAGTGTAGTTGTAATCTGTTAAGCATGGGATCAAATCGCTTTGTTCATTGGTTCGCAAAACGATAGAAATTTTTCTTCATGACAACCTGTGGGGGTAAGAAGTATGATGCCGAACAGGGGCGCGGATTCACTTGCACCCCCGACACTTGTTCCCCCGAACACACCACGAAAATATCCATGAGCAGAAGAGGAGAAATAAAATATCCTGGTTTGCTTGTAGTCTGGTTTTATTGATGTTTATTGTTCGCTGGTGATTTGAATTTACACTGTTACAGGAACACGTAAGTTGATATTTTTTTTACTTGATACTTGGCGTCCAAACACAAGCGATCAAGAATCGTTGCCAAACTTACACTATGACTTTTGGAGTCTTTTATTGATTCTCCAATGGTTCCACATGCACAAATAAATTTACAACTTATTCATTTCTAAATTACTTATTGGCGATAATACTCTACACAACTAATTCTCCGCGGCAAAAAGACTCGGGAAAGTGTATGCACAGTGGCTGAATGACTACTGGCGCAAAAATAAAATTTTCTCAGAACGCGCGACGTGCCCTGGCACGGTGGTAGTTGAGATGCGACTGACTCGAATTAGGGATGGAAAATTGAATTTCAAATTCGCACAGCTATTAGCCGATCATCACTGCGCTCTTTTCATGTATCTTCTCATTCGCATGCCACAGTGAGGTGAATAATACTCGCCCATCATTTGACAGTGGCTGGACATGCGAAGGATAAAAATAACAAAAGAAATAGCCCAGTAACTTCGGGGTTGGCTTAGCTTGTGCGCCGGTATCAAATGCAGTTTCTGAGAATGACCTACTGCCCTAGTGTTACGGCTGTGGTGATCTCAGAGTGCATTGAACCGTAGGGAAGAATTATGAAGGAGAGGAAATGTGGCCGGTGCTATTCACCTGCGAAATGAGATCGTTGCTCCCAAGTGAATGGTACGAGGGTTGCCTTTTATATTTCGGGATTAGAGAACAAAAACAAATATTGATCATCGAAAATCACTTTATTGTTTTTCAAAATATTCCCCATGAAGATCTATACACTTTTGCATGCGTTTGAACCAATTGTCGAAGCACTTTTGCTACTCTGATTGAGGTATCTCCAACACATGTATTCTGAATGCAGCAACCGCTTCTTCAGGTGTCGAAAAACGTTGACCTCTCAGCTTGTTTTTTACGTACGGGAATAAGAAGAAGTCATTCTGTGCCAAGTCAGGACTATACGGCGGATGACCCATCAAATCGATGATTTGGGTGCTCAAAAATGCAGTTGTCCCAGCCGATGTGCGAGAGCTCGCATTGTCGTGGTGAAGAGTGATCCGTCTTCGGCGGTTGGTTTTCCTGATTTCTTGGAAGACAACTGGCAAACAAATGGTTGTGTACCACTCAGAATTGACTGTTCTGCGTTGTTCTAGTGGTACGGTTGCGACATGTCCAGTTTTTCCGAAAAAACAGGCGACCATTTGCTTGGAAGTGCTTCGTGCGCGAACAACTTTTGTTGGATTTGGCTCATCTTGAAACACCCAGACAGTCGACTGCTGTTTACTTTCGGGCTCATACGCGTAAATCCACGATTCATCACCTGTCACGATGTCATAGACGTGTTTCGAAGCACCCCGACCGTATTTTTTGAGCATTTCGTTCGACCAATTGACACGAGCCTTTTTTTGGGCGATTGACAAATTGTGTGGTATCCAACGCGAACAAATTTTTTTGACAGTCAAATGTTTATGCAATATTGAATGTATGCTGGTCCCACTAACTCCTAAGGTTGTCTCAATCTCACGATAGGTCACATGACGATCTTCCAATATCAGTTCGCGCACAGCATCAATGGTTTTCGGAACAACAACTGATTTTGGATGACCTTCACGAAATTCATCTTGGAGTGAACTACGACCACGATTGAATTCACCATACCATCGATAAACACTGGTCCTTGATGGAGCTTCATCGCCAAAAATTGAAATAAGTTCATCCATGCACTGTAGCTGAGTTAATCCACGCCGAAAGTTGTAAAAAATAATCGCACGAAAATGTTGACGATTTAATTCCATTTTTGGGCCGAGATGAATCTTTTAAGTTACTGTAAACAACACAAATAGCGCCCGTATGTCAAAACGTTCTGAGTGCGTATAACCTCAAAAATGTCCAACTTTACGACAGAGCTGTCAATTGCCGGATTGCAACGCTAGGGTTGCCAAATCCCGAAACGTAAGAGGCAACCCTCGTATGTCTGGGGAAACTCAATAGGATGCCGCTGATGCTTGGGAAATAATCAGCGTGAGAACCAGACTCTAAGACGCTGAAATAACCTCAGCGGTTTTGCTATGATGCAACAGCGTCGTTTGGTTAGACTTGTTGCTAACCGACATGATGTGATTTCCGATGGAAATCTCATGGGCTAGCAAAATGGAGTTGCCATATGGCAAAAGGGTAGCTAAACTCAATTATGCATTATCTGCATAGGATAATGAGTTTAGCTATGCGTCCCTTGGGAAATCAATGATTCTCAGGTGAATACCGAACGGTGGGATAGGGGTTAGTATGACACGCTGAAAGCGGTCGAAATAAGGCGGAAATTGTGGTTGCAATTGTGGGTTGGTTCTCTATGTAATATAGAGAACCCCCACAAACCCACCGGCTCGCAGTGCACGGTCGGCCAGGACGTTCCTAGCTAAGTGCAACACCTCGGTGTTAGATCACCTCTCTCATTCGCCTAATATACAATAGCACTTTTATCTGTTTCCCGATGAAAAATCTACATTAAAAGCTATCAGGCCCCTGAGACAGTGATAACAGCGGCTCGAGTCACGAAGAAGCCGGACGAAGACTTGTAGCACTGTTTTGACCAATGTAAAATGCACATAGCCCGTTATAGAGTTAGAGGACGGATATAATAACTAAATTCACACGAGTAAATATAAAATGAAATCTTTTGCAGCATAACCCTGTTTGTTTTACCATTAAAATCACAGTCTCCTAAATCAAGGGCGCAATCATATTCGACACTTATCAGAGAGTTTTCACACACTTTTGTAATAGCCACCAGTAACACCAAACAGTCATAAGAGTAATTATATGTGAAATTTTTTAAGTGCGCTTGAAATTGTTCATTGTAGTGAAAATCTATTCGTATAACCTCGGCACAACATTTCGTATGTATAAATCTGATGAGGTTTTTGACACCCACCAATTTGTGCCATTTCAAAGTGCTTCTAAATGCTTTTTTGCTTAGTTGCTCTTTTACAAAATGTAGCAAACGAAAGAAGCTGAAGCGTTTAAGTAGTTCATAGTGCTATTAATGTCATTCGTTTCCTTTACATGTCGCAGTAGACCATTAATTTATGTGACATATTTAGGGTAAACACATTCCCAACTGCAGAAGAAACTAACTCGTGTTTTATTGTCAGTTGTGTCGATTCAGTTGAATAACCAAGTGTGACAAAATAAGAACAAATAAAACAATGTAACGTCTTTCGCAACGGTTGGAAACGTGACGAAATGTATGCAAACACCTTGCAGCGTCAAAGGTCTCAAACGTTGTGTTTCATTGATTGATATAAAGCAGCCTCGTCTAGTTTTCTCGTCAAATAATTAAACGAGCGCAAGTCAAATCGGAACGGATTACTCGTATGTTGCTATCTTGTTTCTAATTAAGTTTTTTTTCGATCAATTATTTATAGAATCAATCAGTATCTTTGGCTTCTTCTCGTAAGATACTTGTATACGTCGAGATGAATTCAAAAAAGCGCGCCTTCTCTAAAAATCGTCTGTTGAAGCGGTTAAGCCTGCCGAGCTTTAGTGCAACTGTCAAAACCAATAATGTTCGTATTCGAAAACATGTAATTTCGTAAACCTTCTTATTTTGCTTTAATTTAGATAAATTGAACGTTCTAATCCCTTTATTAATTTCTGGTGATGTGGATATTGTTGTTTTTAAATATCCCCCCTTTTTTTTTTAATAAATGTTTCTGTGATCCGGATAAGTAACAATGTTTGTTTTGAAATCGGGCGTCGGCTAGTGAAGCTGTGTTATTGATGAATGTTGTTGACGCTTTGCATTCAGGTTAAAGATGTAGCTTATAGGGATGGGGTCATTTGTCTAGTGAAGATACATCTAGAAATTACATTGTTCAAGGTGTTAGTAAGGTTGATGTTTGTTCGTGGATTTCAAAATTTGTTTATTTTGCGCGCCTTTCAGTTGGGGCATCAATTAGTAATGTCATATTCCCAGATATTATGATTCACCTTTTATATTACCCTTTGCATTAACCTTCGATTATTTCACATTCTAAGAAATTTAGTCAAAGGCGGCTGATTGAATCCCCGTGAAGTAAACAGCGATAAGCACACGTTCAAAATAATTAACGTAGCAGTAGGGTGGTTGGATTTCATCAAGTGATGCAAGAAGTTTGGAGGTATATCTGAACTGCTTAACATGTAGGCAGCAGATTCATTTGGTTTAATGTTATCAGAAGCTAATTACAAGTGTTTTATTGCCAATTTACCATAAAATAAATACAATTGACTTCCGTGGCGTAGCGCCTTTGGTAAAATGGCTATGACGTTCGTGGGTTTGCGCGTAGGTTCAATTAACTACACTCAGATACTGATGAAGCACTTGAGCAATAAACATGCTACTCAATCCAGATTGTCGCAAGTGGCGGAACGTGGAATCATTCCAACAGATTTTCACTGTGCTAGTGCTTCTTTCTCTCTTTGTATTATATAGGAAACAGTAAAAAGTATTACCACCTAGATTTATAATGAATTTGACAGTTTGGGCCTTCGTCGCGCGTAGTTGCATTTAACTTAAAATTGGCAGTCAACACAACGAACAACTTTAACACTAACTTACCACGGAAATGACCCGTGCGTTGAACGTACATAAGCTTTATTACATTATTTATTTCCAAATTGAAGATTTTTATGTATCTTTCGATTTAATAAATAAAGAAGATGGAATTGAAAAATGGTATTCACACACTAAATTGGGCTAAGAGTTATTACATGCTATCATCATCATCATCGGCACTACAACCGGGAGCCGGTCTCGGCCTTATTTAGCAAGTCCTGAGGCTTGTTAAATTTTCCATAATGATTTGTTTTTACCGGGCAAGGTCAGTAGTCTTGCGCCAAATTACATGCTATAAATCTTAAAATATATTTGGTCGGTAGCTTTAGTGTTAAATTTATATTGATGTTTATTTAATATTAAGCTTAACACAAATCGTACAACATTACAATAATTTTAAAACGCAGCTTTTAATGCTCGGATGTTTTTGAATAAGAACACCCCAGCAGTAGAAAAAGACGGAAAAGGCAAAAGGCAAAAGGGGAAATAATACTTTTTTTTTAATTACACCGAATGCCACCAAATAACCGGTTGCAGTTCCTATTAAACAGTTGCAGGTTGTAATGCTTCGGGAATGCTCGCACGGGAAGGAAGCTCCACAGCTTCCCCGCTCTGTAACGGAACGAGATCTGATGCAGGGATGTTCGTGCCGTCGGGAGAGGAACCGCAATTTGGTGCGACCTGTCGGATTGTCTCGTGGAGCGCCTATAAACCGAATTGCGCGGAACAATACCACGAATCTGCGAAAAACAGTACCCGTGATAATATCTGTAAAACAGACAGAGGTCGAATACGCGCCTTCGATGTGATAGCGACTGTAGTCTCAACGTCAGCGCCGAGTCCCCGATCAGGCAGATCGCTCGTATTTTTATGCTCTCAAGTAGGTCGAGGGTATGTTTAGGAGCCGAGCTCCAAGCATAAGAACAATATTCGAGCGCGGATCTACTTTGAGATTTATACAGAAGATGAAGTTGGGCCGGGGTGAAATATTTCTTGGCTTTAAAAAGACAACTCAGTTTTCATGAGGCGGACCTGGCGAAGCTCGACACGCGTTTATGCCACGATACATTCCCACAGACTGTGATGCCGAGTAACTTCAAGCTTTCCCCAGATTCAAGGGCCCGCCCATTCATCATCAGCTGTGAAACTAATGATCCACTTTTTTTTGTAAATGTTGTATACTGTGTCTTCTAATAAATTATTAATTAATTGATGTACTAGGTGTACCGGTATGAAGTAAGCGTTTTTTTCTTCTTTTTTTTTAAGTAAAAAAGTTTTGTTTGATAAATAAAAACCATTTTATTCGAAGTATTGGCCATTGATTTCTACACATTTCGACCACCTTTCTGGCAATTTGTGGATAGCACGCCAATAAAACCAGTCGTCTTTTGAGGCAAACCATTCGGAGACCCAATTTTCGACTTCTTCGTACGAATTGAAATGCTGCTCAGCCAATGCGTGTCCCATTGATAAAAACAAATGGTAGTCGGAAGGAGTCAAGTCTGGTGAATACGGCGGGTGGGGTAACACTTCCCAGCCGAGAGCTTTTATTGTTTCTTTGACGGGTTTTGCTATATGACTCGGAGCATAAACATCCAACAAGATTACCTTTCCGCGTCTTGTGGCCCATTCTGGCCGTTTTTCGATCAATACAGGGTTCAAATTGATCATTTGTTGTCGGTAGCGTTGCGCATCAACAGTTTCGCCAGGTTTTAGAACTTCGTGTTACACCACCCCCTCCTGGTCGCACCAAACACAGAGCATTGTCTTTTTTCCGAACCGGTCGGGGTTGGCAGTCGATGTTGACGCTTCTCCTCGATGTACCCATGATTTTTTGCATTTAGGATTTTTAAAATAAATCCATTTTTCATCACCAGTTACAATTCGATTCAATACTGACTTCCTTTCGTGTCGTAGAAGCAACGTTTCACATGTGGTGTTTCGCTTTTCCATCTGCCTGTCATTCAATTCATGTGGCAACCAGTTTCTACACTTTTGGATCTTTCCCATAGCTTTTAAACGGTCAGAAATTGTTTGTTGTGCAACATTTAACATTTGTGCCATTTGTTTTTGACTTAAAGTGTCATCTTGATCCAATATTGCTTGCAATTCGGCGTGTTCAAACTTTTTTGGTGGTCTTCCACGTTCTTCATTTCGCACATCAAAATCATTATCTCTGAACCGCTTAAACCACCTTTTGCATGTTGCTTCCGATAGAGCATGATCACCATAAGCCTCGACAAGCATTCGATGCGACTCTGCAGCACTTTTCTTCAAATGAAAACAAAAAATTAATGCTTTCCGCAAATCATCATTTTCTGGTACAAAATTCGACATTTTTAACAGGATTAAAAAAAATGATGTTGTTTGTACAATGACTTGATGCATACTAAATATGTTTGACAGATGTTATAGCAACCAAATAAAAAATATATAAAAGCTCGTTCATAACAAACGTTCCCTATCGATACATTTGTATCTTGACGCTCACTTCACACGGGTACACCTGGTATATTGTGTCTTCGCTGCATTGAAGTTGACGAGATTGGCCTTTCCCCACTGCAGGACCTTATCCAAATCCCGATTCAGAGAGTCAATCTGTCTACATCTCAGCTGGTGCGACGTTGATGGACCAATCGGCCGATCACTCGAAAAGGAGGAAACAAGCGTGAACACGCTGTTATCCGTTGTCTCCAACAAATCATGTATGTGAAGCAAAAACAAGGTTGAAGCCAAAATAGAACCTTGAAGCACGCCAGAATTAATAGGATACAGATCCGAACACTCGCCGTCCACAGCAACAACCCGGATCGATCGACCTTCGAGGAACCTCTTCGTCCAGTCGCAAAGCTGCTGGGGAAGTCCATATGAACGAAGTTTGCTCAGCTTTCAAACATTTTTTCGCGATACCCGTCAATCTGTGAATGTGTAGCGTCTCTAACAGATACACACACAATACACAAGCAAATAGTGAAGAACACCGAACGAAAATCGAATAAGAAAATGCATCAGAGCCGTATACCATAGTGATAACATGACAATTCACATCAGTGGAATATACTTGCGTTTAAAAATCGAATTCTAAACACGGCCAGTAGCCTGATGGGTTGCGCTTTGGTTCAATTTTTTGTGATTCTAACTGTTATAGCATCAGTTCGAATCACACGTTCTTCACTATCCACCACAAACGCTATAAATGCGCATCACTTCATGTTGAAAGTGGACTTCAGGCGCACAAATAAACATAGAGAGTAATTCCTTAGCCGAACCACACGAATGTTGAATATTCTGCCTGATCATGTGTTTCCCGGTCATTGTGATGTCCAGACATTCAAGACCAATATACATCGACACCTCCTTTCCTTATCCACTTCCTCTCCATCAGCTCGCACTGTACTCTGACATTTAAGGGTACTTCAAAATCACCTTTTGTGCGCGCGTTAGTGTAAAAAAAAAAGCAATGCCCCTTGCCATACGCGGTGAAAAGCCTGGGAGATATCCAATGCGACCGCTCTTGACTCACCATGCCCCTCAATCGCAGATGTCCATATATCGGTTATAAGGGTCAAAAGGTCTCCCATAGACCGGCTGTCACGGAATCCGTATTGACGATCATTCAGAAGTCCGTTGCACTCCAAATACTTAATTAACTCGATATTGATGACCTTTTCCGCCACCTTAGATAACATAGACAGTAATGCTATCGACCAGTGATTTTGTGGGAGACACTTTTTTCCCCTCTTTGGGATTGGCTGAACTCAAGCGATTTTCCAGCAGGTAGGAAATGTCCTCAGTGCATAAGATATGCGAAAGAGTCTGACAACAACTGGCGATAGTTCTGGAGCAGAGTTCTTAAGGAATATTGCTGGTATTCCGTCCAGGCCGGTTGCCTTCCTACAATCCAGCTCACGTAGAATGCGTTGAATAGTACGCAGGCGGAACCTCACATCCCGCATCGAAGACCGTACCGGCGCGATCACAGGTGGTTCCAAGAGACCGGTATCGAGGTTTGAATTCGCAGAAAATAAATTCGCGAACACATTAGCTTTATCTTTTGAATTTGTGACTAGTGTCCCGCGGCCCGTCGTCAACAAAAGAAAAGAGGAGCAAGCGAAGTTACCGCTGACACCCCTTGCCATTGACCAGAAGGAGCGCGAACCAGTCGGGCACTGAAGGTGTTTGGTGGTCACTCTGTCGTAGTAGGCCTTCTTCGCGGTATCAATTGCTTGGTTGCACGCGTTTCTGATTCTAACAAAATTCGTTCTGTTAACATCGGTGGAATTGGACCGCCATTATTTAAAAGCTTTATTTTTTCCTCTGTAATCTGCCTGCATTTTTTATCAAACCAAGGTTTATCACATGAATTTTGTTTGATGAAATGCGGAATGTAGATCTCCATCCCGAGAAGAATAACCTCTGCGCATGCGTTAACATCGGAGTATCTAAAGCACACCTTCGACCAAGCAAAGGATGACATCGTCCCAGTTAGTAGCCCCATGCATCCATACATGGCTAAGCTGCTTAGATCGGTTATTTGCTAGAAATACAAGTGGTTGCGCGACCGATACCAAGCAGCGATCTGAGTTTCCCGGTGGCGCAGCAACCCGCACGGCTTAAACACTTGGTTCGGATGTCAAAAAGGGATCCAGGGTGTTCGCATAATCACCTCGGGCATCCGACACTCGCGTTGGTTCCTCCACGAGTTGAGTCAAGTTGTGGCTAATAGCAAACATCTCCCCCAGCCTGCCAGGTTTGTCGGTACTGTTAGAATATACCAATCAGCCGGAATTGTGCACATTAAAATCGCCAAGGACAACAATTTCAGAAGCTGGGTGGTTGATCTGTATCCAGTCGACGGTATGTGAAAGATGTTCGAAGAATGTCGCCGGTCGATCGTCATTCGAAGAGTGGTAGAGACAACAAAGCAATTTAACAGAATTCCTCATCACGACCCTCAACCATTTGATGTCCATGTTATTGGGATCTAACGCCTTCACCCTCTGGCAAGCCAGATCGGACCGCGCGAATACTCAGATTCCGCCCTTAAAACGATATCTCCTAATGTATGTCGTATCCTGAGCAACGAAGATATGTCTATTCAGTTGACGAATCGACCTGGGTCTCAGTTAGGGTAAGAATATCAGGTTTCGCTGTTTGCAAATATTGGTGGGCGGCGTTTACATTCGTATTGGTGAAACCGTTACCATTTGAACGTCGACAGAGCCTCGAGAGCGAGCCCGATTATGCGATGACGAATTTCTTAAATTTCGGTTATTTATCAGAATATTTGCATGATGTTCCCCCTGACATAGTCCTGTGGCGTCTCTAACAGATACACACACAATACACAAGCAAATAGTGAAGAACACCGAACGAAAATTGAATAAGAGAATGCATCAGAGCCGTATTCTGGCGCAAGACTAATGACCTTGCCGGGAAAAAACAAATCATTATGGAAAATTTAACAAGCCTCAGGACTTGCTAAATAAGGCCAAGGCCGGTTCCCGGTTGTAGTGCCGATGATGATGATGATGATGATCAGAGCCGTATACCATAGTGATAACATAACAATTCACATCAGTGGAATATACTTGAGTTTAAAAATGGAATTCTAAACACGGCCAGTAGCCTGATGGGTTGCGTTTTGGTTCAATTTTTGGTGATTCTAACTGTCATAGCGTCAGTTCGAATCACACGTTCTTCACTATCATTCTAAACGCTATAGTCTCCCCGGAGATCCGAATGGGAAACTAGTTTGCCTCCGGAATTCTTTACCTCAGAAGGTACCATCATGCCTTATCTCCATGTCAGTCCGGGCCATCAGCCATACATACGAAACATGTCGAAAATTTCTTCCGAAGATATCGCGGAATGTACAGCGTGACGGGGTGATATCTCACTTAGGGACCGTCTTACCACCTACACCAACCTTTTCTCGAATCGGTCCATTAGCCAAGTTCCAAAAGATGGCCAAGGATGTCTCCCGACCATTTCACGGAGCATATAGTTTGATGGGGTGGTATTTCACCGGGCGATGGGGCGTTGGGACCCCACCTACCACTCGGCCTTTAGTCGCCTCTTACGACAAGCCGGCCAAGCTGTGAGGGTATTCTAACGCCCTACTCACAGGCCTCGACTTTGCAAGCATTGATCGAAAAACTGCTCTCCTACCAAAAATAAATAGTCTGTCGAAAACACAAATGCAATACGATTTTTTAAGATATCATCGTAAATTTTGATCAATAAACAGGATGTACTCATAAGAATCTTCACACCGTTAAGGGAAGGACACATTTTGCCAATACTGTACCACTAAGGCAGTAAAAAGCCGAGGCATTAATAACTATCCAGTTAAAAGATGACAAGTTATAATCTCACTATACCTTGTGTACGGAGTTATATCATTATTAAACCATTAAAACTTCAACTTATTAAGAGCGCGTACATTATGTACATACATCAGTGAAAGCATAGAAATTGCTACCTTATTATACAATTAAAGTATGACCGGTTAAGTCGTCACGGCGCAAGGCTAATAACCTTGCCCGTAAAAATAAATGATTATGGAAAAATTAACAAGCCTCGAAACTTGCTAAATAAGGCCAAGACCGGATCCCGCTTGTAGTGCCGATGATGATGATGATGATGTCCATTAAAGTATGACTAAATGAGTTGTCCATTATACCGTTTGAAGTGTACAGAATTAAAGAATCGTTACGACCTTAGAACTTTACATTTTTAAGAAGTACACGCAAATAGGATATCCTTATATTATATTGTGGCATTTCTAACAGATACACACACAATACACAAGCAGATAGTGAAGAACACCGAAAGAAAATCGAATAAGAAAATGCATCAGCCGTATACCAAGCAATAACATAGCAATTCCACATCAGTTGAGTGTACTTGAGGTTAGAAATCCAATTCGTACACGCGGCAGTAGCCTGATGCTTCAATCCTTCGCTTTTCACCCGTTTCTCCGTGTGTTCAATTCGCCAAGATGGTGAAGATCACTATCCTTGCTTAACGCTATAATATCATTTACGATCTAGAGAGTTAAAACGTTATTATACTCGTACAATTAAAGTATGACTAGTTAATTTGTCATTATACATTTCAAGGTTAAGGAGAAAGGGGGGTTCTTTACATCATTAGGGAACTAGAGTATTAAAGCCTTTTTATGTTTAATGCTGTAGCTGCCTCGATAACATATATATTCCTGCTTGGTACGTAGACCTCGATCCCATATCGAGTAAAGAGTATCAAAATCAAGTCAAATATGTAGTTGGGTTCGAATTGTTGGGGCTACAAGGTTGAGCTTGCGATTGTGTAAATCGGACTATAAAGAGGAAAATCTGATAAAAATGACTGCACATTCATCGTGCAAAGCCCTTACACTATTAGAAAGTGAGACAAAAAATACTACACCCTTCCATAAGTAGTAAAAATTGCTGTGCACTTGTGAAGAATATCAGAAGTTCTTGTAATTGATGAGATTCTAGCCATCAACACAATGGAGAAACTGGACCTACTTGCTGCACATTTCGAAACCAACTGAACGCTATCTGAAATTGTTCCGAAAACAAAACTATTTCTACTATTAAAACAATTGTAAGGCCAATTTCGATTACAAGTTTCCTATTTGGTTCAAAAATTTCGCCCACGGTGGCAAGGATTCCAGAGATTTCCGTAAGAATTAATTCTTAGATCTTGCGTGGGGATGCACTGGCAACCGAAAAACAAAATGTACCCCAACAAACGCATCAACACGAGCGAGCACTAAGATAAAGATAATGGACTATGTCGCGAGAGTATACGGCATCGTAAAGATAGTCGGTAGTGAAAACGGTTGTATCAAAAACTTACTCGATGGCCGCAACAGTACGGATTGAAAATCAATCGCGATAGGAGCGTTCGCCACTCGGCCCAATGAAAAATATCTCAATTCTGAACCTGGGGAGGTCATACCGTCATATTTAAAAAAAAGTAGCCCCCGGGCCAAATCAGAAGTTAAGAATGTTTATCCCCAATAGCCGGTTCACTCGGTGAAAAAAGAAGATAATTAATAAACAAACACACAACAATAAAAAACCTAAACATGTAGGAAGATGTGTACATACTTAATATGACCAATGTCAACTGTCAACGTAGGATTAGGGTTAACATTAGAAAAATTGTACATAACTAAAATGGAGAGGACAAAATATTCGGGAAAAGATGTCTTTGGATTCGATACTAAAATTTTTCCTTACAAGACTGCTAGAAAATAATGTGAGGAAAAAAATTTCAGAGCAAACATTCAGCAAAATAAAATTTCTTAATTATATACAAGATGGCCCAATTGAAATGACCAGTTTACCAAAAGCTATATTTTCCTTATTCCTCAACAAATTTTATTGAAGCAGGCCAAAAGATTTCAAGACATTTACAAGATTTAAGAATCTATTTCAAATTTACGATATGGCCGCCTTCGGTGTGGATTGTGATCCTGAGTCTGTCGAAGAACGCATCGCACTCTGCCCGAATGTGAACTTGCGATATCTTGTTCCATTCACGAAGATGGACTTCATTGAGCGCAACGCCACGGTGGTATTTTTTTTTAGTGCTAACTTTAGTCTGCAAAATCCTCCATACCGAGGAGTACCGCACTGCCTGATCCATCGTCGTCGAGGTGTAATGATAGCCACTTATGACTTTTCACCCTAATGTAGCACAATCACACGATCGAGTTTGAATTCCATGATGGACACATTTTTTTCCACACAACTCAAACGCAAATCATTTGACACCCATGTAAGCAATCAAATTATCTGTCATAAGAGAAAATATGGCAGTTGAGGTACCAGCTGATTAGAAATTATAGCAATGTCAACTGGGTTGCAGTTTGATTGCGCTACCGTGTAGAAAGACATTGTCTCCTCTTAGCTCGACACTGCCCAGCAAAGTTTAATGACTTCAATAATTTGCGTGTAATGAGATTTATCGAGCTCCTCAAACGACCCATCAACCGCGCACGCTAATTCTCCATTGTTGGTAAATCTTTTATCACCGTACCATACATTTTCATAAGTTTGGAGATAGGAAATAACCGGAAGAGGGCTAAATCGGACAAATATGTTACGTGAGGAGGCGATTTGATCTTAACTTATTAATTTTGGCCATCGAGTCGATTTAAAACCGCCAACGAAACAACACGTGCGCTTCTGCCTCGTGATCCGTACCATCGGATCAATTGTGCAATCCGTTTTGGGAATCTTAAATACACCCAATTGCACTATCGGTTCGCGCGAGAAGTCTTACTTTGGGAACCTAAACAAACAAACGGATCTTCACACACGCGTCCGAGTGCAGTGCAAAGTTTTCTGTACGATCCTATACAAATAACCAGATCTCCACACACGCATCTTAGTGCTGTGAAAAGTGCGAGAAAAATACACGCGAGTGATATGCAATGCGGGAAAACCCTCTACCCTTTCCATCCCTTGTGTCTGTTTTCGTTTTCTTCGCACCTCTGTTTGCGTCCCTCAGGCATCGATACTCTCGATTGATTTATAATATTTGGAGAGTTTTTTGTGTCTGAGTGGCATAATGTTCATCATGGAAGGGGTGTGATCTGGATTTCGGCACGGATCTAGTGGGGCACCTACTACAAGGGCATAACACCTGTAGTGGTTGCTTTCGCTTATCTATTGCTGGTCCCGACTTGCATCCTTTCCCGAGGCGGTATTGGTTTTCTGTGTAGGGCCGTTTCAATGGAGCGGGAATTTCGCATTGATTTCTGTAACATTCGCGGCTTAAGATGCAATTTCTCTTCTGTGTCTGCCCATGTTTCTAGCCAGAAACCAACTATCCTTGCACTTAGCGAAACCCAGGTAATTACTACTTTGGCGGTTTTGTTGTCGAAGTGTTCCGTCGAACACTGACCACGCACCAAAGGGAACACCTGGAACACGCATCGAATTCAATTGCACAAAATAAAACACGAAAAGAATTGTCTTTATTTTTGAATTTTTGTTTTCTTTTAGAGTTCGGTCTCCACTTACGTCTAGGACACACTTTTGATTTTTCGCTTATCTTAGGTTGCACCGTTTTGAAACTACCTTGATCCACACGTTCGACGTTATTTCTTTTTTTTTTTCCTCGGTGGGGTTATCTGACCGTTCGACTATATCGAAGTAGACTAATTGTCTCTATCTTTAAAATCCCATTCGAACTTCCCCGCATCTGCAAACGAAAATTTCCCATCCAATCTGCAAAGAAAATGTTCCCATCATCAATCATTCTCCTTTCCGTCTTCCTTATCGGAACCTTGTTCCTTTGTTCGATGATCGATCGTACCGCCGTTTAATTTTCGATCTTTTCTTGGGATTTGTTTATGTTCCCCATCTGGCCCAAGACAACGCGGTTCTTGTGCGTTTCAGATGGCTACAAAGGAACCGTGGGACCGGTATAGTATTTTGTTAGCATTTCCAAATCATAAACATCTAGCGAGCGATCTACGTTAAGATGTTTTTGACTGCATGACTGTTGGTCGGCGGCGAATCGCTATCCTTTGTTTGCACAAGTGTGCCTTTTAGGTTTCGGGTCATGCTAGGAATTTAGGTGCTATTTGCTATTAGCTACCAGAGGAGATATTCGTTGTTCGGTTTGTTTACCGAAAATTGCGTTTAATGGGTGCAATGCATTGATGCCTTGAATGGATGCGTTGGATTGGATGTCTTGCATAGATGCGTTGAATTCAATATTAGAGACTTTTGAACGTTTAGTTCTATTGAATTCAATGTTGGTGTCTGAAATGTTACCTATTGTTTCAGGTGGGAGTAGGGACTTTTGGGACACGTGTCTGTGGGCACGTGTAATGGATAAAGGTGAGCATGTTCCTTGGCGGAAAGGACATCTCAACCTATAGTGGGTTGTGTGGATCGTAGAACCGCCACACTACTACAGATATTTCCCATTTTAATCTACCTGGATATAACTTAGTCCCTCTGTTCTTTCCACATCGTGGTATAGCCACATACATACGAAATGATATTGTATATCAGCGTCTGCCACAATATGGACTCTGTTCCAACCCAGAATTTAATTTCTCTTGGCTAAAACTATATGTTCGTAGGCATATCATACATTACTGCTTTCTTTACAGAAGCCCAACCTTGGATAGAATGGCATCCTTTAACGAATTTGATGCTCTATCTGATTCTATCGATAGGATCTTGACCCTATATCCGCACACTGAAATCGTTAGTGCGGCTGATTTTAATGTACATAACTCTCAGTGGCTTCGTCACTCCGGACACACAGCACCTGAAGGTCAATACGTCCAGCTTTTTGCTGATTCAAATAGTTTAACTCAACTTGTCAATGAGCCAACACGGGTACCAGATATAGATGGTTATATCGCCAACACACTGGACGTGTTTCTCACCTCCCACCCAAACAAATACACAATTGAAGTTTCTTCGCCCTTGGACACTTCAGACCACTGTGTCATGTCAGCTAAATTTCCTCTAACCAACAGTAACGTTAATGAGAGGGCTCCCAAAAAAACAGTATGGTTCTACGAGAAAGCCAACTGGGAAGGTCTGAACGACTTTTTTGGGAGGTTAAATTGGTCGTTATTTTTCCTCAGTAACGATGTTGACTCTACAGCGGACACATTGACAGACACGATTCTACTTGGCATGCGGACCTTTATTCCACACAGAATAAAGAGTATCAAACCCAAGAGAAATATGTGGCAAAAGCGAGCAGTAAAACTTATCGGGGACTCAGCCGTAAGTCGATCAATTCCGTCGTTTGACACAGACGCAACGTACCATGCCTATCTCTTTTCTATAGGTATTACCACGGTCGTTGCTCAACTGAACTTGCTGAATGTGTTCCGCCACTTCAGATATTTTCCCGCGATACCCGTCAATCTGTGAATGCGTATCAGTTCACCTTGAAAGTGAACTTTAGGCGCACAAATAAATATAGAGAGTCATTCTTTAGCCGAACCACACGAATGTGGGATGTTCTGCCTGATCATATTTTGGCGGATGCTTGTCTATGTTGTAAGTTGACGCAGTGTTCCGCCTGAACACTGTTCGCTAAAGAAAAACACAAAATGAAACCAGAGTGAAGGATATGATGCACCAATGAAACACGAGGATATTTGTTCTTAACCTGTGGTTTTATTTGTATTTTTATTGTCACTGTTTGTAATATTTACAGAATGGTTACCAACTCGTAGTAAGTCATCATCATCATCGGCACTACAACCGGGAACCGGTCTTGACCTTATTTAACAAGTCCTGAGGCTTGTTAAATTTTTCCATAATGATTTGTTTTTTTTTTCCGGGCAAGGTCATTAGTCTTGCGCCAGAGGCTCCCCGACGGGGAATCGAACCCCGGTCTCCCGCGTGACAGGCGGGTATACTAACCACTATACTATCGAGGAGCTACTCTATACATAATCGAAAACGAACACAAAGGGAAAGGACTTTGGACGACACTCAACACCGATTATATTGTTCCCGGTATTCGGCGCGCATGCACTCCCGACAACACTAAAGTATTGCAATCTTTGTTCTTATATGTCGTGTGATATCCGCGATAGCTTTCCTTACGTGTTAATTTATCGGATTTAATTAGGCACATACGTTTTACTGTTCACGTCACGTTTTGAATTATGTTACTCAACACGCGACCGTCTCGGTGAGGTTCTCTGTCTGTTCTCTATCGACCTCCTCAGTGGGGTTCTCTCTGTTCGACCGACTGTTCGAATTAATTTTCCCTAAAACGACTACCCTATCTAAATTTTCCTATCCATCCTATCTGTCTCTTATCTTCAAGAGAAAATTTCCATTTTGGTTTTCGATTCCAACTTCTTATCGGAATCTTGTTTCGAAGGATCAAGCGTGCCGCCACTTCTTTCTTGATCCTATCATGGGCTTTGTTTACGTTACCCATCTGGCTAACGACAACAGCGTTTTTGTGTGCTTCAGATGGGTAACAAAGGAACCGTGGGATTTGGTTGTAGATCGCATTTCCTAATCATAAACATCTAGCGTGGGATAGGCGTTTACGATGTTTATGATCGCAAGAATTGTTGGTCGGCGGGCGAATCGCTAGGTCTTTGTTTGCGCACGTGCGGTTGTCGGTTTGGGATCTTCCGGGGAATTTATGGTGCTAATTGCTATTAGCTACATGAGGAGATTATTCTGTTGGTTTTCAGAAACATGCGTTTAATGGATGAATCGAATGGATACATTGGATGGATGCATTGAATTCAATATTAGGGAATTTTGAACGTTAAGTTCGATTGATTTTTACTATTGAATTCGATGTTGGGGTATTTGGAATGTTACCTTTTGTTTCAGGCGGAAGTAAGGACTTTTGGGAAACGTGTCTGTGGGCACGTGTAATGGATATAAGTGATTGATTGATTGATTGAAGGCGGAACCCCCATTGTTATTTAGCTTAATGCAAGCTTAAAATTAACTTAACATAAAAACCTTACAGACTATCTTAAAATCTAGAGTAGTGGTTAAGACGTTATGTATGTATGTTCCTTTGGTGGAACGACGATATCTCAACCTATAGTGGGTTGTGTGGTTCGTAGAACCGCCACAATATGTTTACTGGTCGTTGTGATGTCCAGACATTCAAGACCAATATACATCGACACCTCCTTTCCTTATCCACTTCCCCTCCATCCGCTCGCACTGTGCTCTGACATTTAAGGGTACTTCAAAATCCCCTTTTGTGCGCGCGTTAGTGTAAAAAAAATCGCAGTGACGGATGTGTGAACTGGTGCATTGTCTTAATGAAACAAACCGTTTTTTCACCAACTGCTGTCCACCTTAAGTTCTGCCACCGAATATTTTACTGTTGTGAATGAAGGAAGGAACAAGGTCCTCGATAGTATAGTGGTTAGTATACCCGCCTGTCACGCGGGAGACCAGGGTTCGATTCACCGTCGGGGAGCCTCTGGCGCAAGACTAATGACCTTGCCCGGAAAAAATAAATCATTATGGAAAATTTAACAAGCCTCCGGACTTGCTAAATAAGGCCCAGACCGGTTCCCGGTTGTAGTGCCGATGATGATGATGATGATGATCAGAGCCGTATACCATAGCGATAACATAACAATTCACATCAGTGGAATATACTTGAGTTTAAAAATCAAATTCTAAACACGGCCAGTAGCCTGATGGGTTGCGCTTTGGTTCAATTTTTGGTGATTCTAACTGTCATATCGTCAGTTCGAATCACACGTTCTTCACTATCATTCTAAACGCTATAGTCCCCCCGGAGATCCGAATGGGAAACTAGTTTGCCTCCGGAATTCTTTACCTCAGGAGGTACCATCATGCCTTATCTCCATGTCAATCCGGGCCATCAGCCATACATACGAAACATGTCGAAAATTTCTTTCGAAGATATCGCGGAATGTACAGCGTGACGGGGTGGTATCTCACCTTGGGACTGACTTACCACCTACACCAACCTTTTCTCGAATCGGTCCATTAGCCAAGTTCCGAAAGATGGCCAAGGATGTTTCCCGACCATTTCACGGAGCATATAGTTTGATGGGGTGGTATTACACCGGGCGATGGGGCGTTGGGACTCCACCTACCACTCGGCCTTTAGTCGCCTCTTACGACAAGCCGGCCAAGCTGTGAGTATATTCTAACGCCCTACTCACAGGGTCATGTACTAGTCTGTACCTCCTCTAAATTTTTCTCACAGCCTCGACTTTGCAAGCATTGATCGAAAAACTGCTCTCCTACCAAAAATAAATAGTGTAAAAAAAAACGCAGTGACGGATGTGTGAACTGGTGCATTGTCTTAATGAAACAAACCGTTTTTTCACCAACTGCTGTTCACCTTAAGTTCTGCCACCGAATATTTTACTGTTGTGAATGAAGGAAGGAACAAGCTCCTCGATAGTATAGTGGTTAGTATACCCGCCTGTCACGCGGGAGACCGGGGTTCGATTGTCCGTCGGGGAGCCTCTGGCGCAAGACTAATGGCCTTGCCCGGAAAAAAGAAATCATTATGGAAAATTTAACAAGCCTCCGGACTTGCTAAATAAGGCCCAGACCGGCTCCCAATTGTAGTGTCGATGATGATGATGAATGAAGGAACAAACACCCTAGGAGTAATTGAAATGAAACTATTGCCTCACATAACGAGGACCAATTTCCATGTTTACAAAATTTCACTGAGAGCGTTTTGGATGATAGTGAAGACGCCACACTACTCCTTCCTCAGTAACTTTGTTACGATCAGCTTCGGGTGTGAACGAGAGAACGTCGGAACAGCCGAGTGTGCCCGTGCTCTATGCGGAAGTCGTGATCGTGTCGTGAAGTTCTGTTTACTATGGGAAAGTGTGTGCTGTGTGTACAGAGCACGTCGGGGTCACCAATTATAGCGTTTGGGATGATAGTGAAGAACGTGTTATTCGAACTGATGCTATGCCAGTTAGAATCACCAAAAATTGAACAAAAGCGCAACCCATCAGGACACCGCCGTGTGTACGAATTCGATTTCTGAACTCAAGCACATTTCGTTCGGTGTTCTTCACTATTTGCTTGTGTATTGTGTGTGTATCTGTTAGAAACGCCACACGTTCACTATTGAAGGCTGTCAAAAAAATGCTAAACAACGAAGCGAACGTCAAATTTAAGCTTTATATGGTTGTACTCTCTATCACAGTTATTCTTTTCAAACAACAAATGTCATCTATACGGCATGTCGGGTGTTTCTGGGTTTGTCCTTACAGGCATATATAAATGTTAGCAGATAGAACTCAATAAAAGACAAAATAGTATGGTAATGAACTTAGGATTTGTGCTTGAAATAAGGAGCAACAAATATAATTACTTAAATCTAAATGAAAAAACGATGTATATTACAACCCTACAAGGATATTCCAATATCCATACACTAATTATAAATTTCAACAACCAAACGTTTAAGTATCCAAGAGAAGATGACTCATAAAATATCAGCGACATTTCGCAAAGGCCTCGTAAATTCGATTACACAGATATTGGATATGCTCAAACATTACAATTGGCGAAATCCCACTCAACGTCCCTGATTAGACTGCGGTGCCACCCTCGTGTTTTTATTCCCTCTTATTCGTCAGATTAAATTTATGATGACAGATATTTGAAATGCTTCCGTTCTGGTTTGCAGGCATGTCTAATTCCTTTTAAAGTATATTGATTAATATTTATCGGGTACTTGAAGATGTCATCGGTTTGGGTTTAAGGAACAACTTTTGGTGTAGGCACTGAAACAACAAGAAAGAGGAGCAACAATACTACGACAATTTATTGACCTTCGGGAAATTTGAAGGACTGACAGGAAATGCCTGTATATAAACGGTTGTCATTGAATTTGTACATGTAGCGAAATTTCTTTCATCAGGCAGTATTGAGCCGGACACTGCATCGTTCTAATTTTCATTCACAGTTGTGTTTACGTTGTTTACCCCCGTTGCCTTTGCATTTTATTAATTGCGTATCTAAAGTTCTTTAGTTTGGTTGCATATATGGTGTCTAATTAGCCCACAAACACACTCACACACATTTTAAAAATCTAGAATGAATTACAAATCAGACACACACTTGTGCAACTGTTCTAATTCGTTTTTTTTTTTTTCCTTTTTTCAAATTTTGATGTTTAGATGTTTATAGCCGATAAGTAGTTTGGTGTCTCCTGTTCAAGTAATTTGTAGTTCAATTAATATTGAAAAGAGAACGTAAATGACTGCGCTAATTTTACATAACAAAAACACAAAACACAGCCACCAGACACTTTCAAACACCATGTCTATAAAACCATAACAATATTCTAAAGATTACTAATTTTTTCTTTCTTTTTTTTTGTTTTTGTTTAATTCGAAATTGATTTTCGAAACATACAGGTCCTGTCTATGAGTACAGAAGAGTACAGAAAAGCTTCCTTGTACACCACTGGATCCTTCGATTTGGAGTTCCCTATTCCTGACCTTATTGGAACCACAGAAATTCTAACGGAAGAACACCGGTATGCTATCCGATTTGATAGACTGCTATTGCTGGAGTCTCGTTTGCCTATGTTAATGGCTATTTTGATTGTTTTTGGTTTTCCAGGGAAAAACTGTGCGCACATTTACCTGCAAGGGCTGAAGGATATTCATGGACTTTAGTGTTTAGTACATCGCAGAATGGTTTCTCGTTGAATTCATTATACAGAAAAATGCAAAAATTAGAGAGTCCTGTGCTGATTGTCATTCAGGACACCAACAACAATGTGAGTTTCTTTGTGAATAACTACTTGTAACATGTTAATTAATTGCGTGTAATTTATTTGTCTAGGTGTTTGGGGCATTAACATCATGCTCCCTTCATGTATCAGATCATTTCTATGGCACTGGAGAGTCCTTGCTGTATAAATTTAATCCCAGTTTTAAGGTGTTCCACTGGACTGGGGAGAACTTATATTTCATCAAAGGAAACGTGGAAAGCTTGTCTATTGGTGCTGGAGAGTAAGTTAATGTTGCATATTCCCATTGTAATCTCTTAGCAAAAACTGTGCATCTCATCATCATCATCATCGGCGCTACAACCAGGAGCCAGTCTTTGCCTTATTTAGCTAGTCTCTCCACCGGTATCCGGCCTTTATCCGAGACTTGTTAAATTGTCCATAATAATTTGTTTTTCTGGGCAAGGTTATTAGCCTTGCGCCAACCTTTCTCAGGATGTCGCTGCATGCATTGGTTCACTACTTGGCGGGTGCCAACGTAGCTATCCAGGGGTGTTACGTGGAGACTACGTGTCAACTTGCATTGAACAGGGACAAGGATCGTCCCGGCCTTCGCCGGGTTTGAAGCACAGACTTTACCCTGTATGTTCGCTCCCACGCCCCTAAAAAAACTGTGCATCTACTTCTCGTTAAATTATTTCTAAACTTTGAAATAGATGATTGGCTGGAAGTGTAGTATTCCAGAATACTACTGTTCTTATAATTATTAATTTTAACACTGAATCTCATTATTTATCTAACACATCCTTAAAACATTCTCCTAACATATCTAACATTCTCATTTAATATGTATCATAAATAAACATCCACAATATTCTATATCAAGTCAGTTTCAGTACACTTCATACATGCCCCTTTTTTCATAACATGCCCCTTTTTCATTCGAAACATAGCTCTTTGATTTTCGTTCAAAGTTTATTCAAAATTAAAAGTCGCAGTAGATTAAGTGATACATTGATAAAATGGATTTTTGTTCAAATTATAATTTACAGTAGATTAGAACACAATGTTCTATAAGAAGAGAGACAAATTCATTGTAAAGTCAGTTTGAGAAATAGAAGTTGAGAAATACAGTTCAGTTAGTACAGTTGAGATTAAGACACAGTTGAGAAATAAGTTCACAGAAGTTATTAGAGACAGAGAAGTTATTAGAGAAAAGACTATACAGTTCTGAAAAAGATACAGAGAGAAAAGGAATAGAAGAAATAGAGAAGAATCGAAATAAAGAATAGTGAATAAAGAAAAGAATAAAGTTAAATTATTCAATTCGAAAAGGAGAGTAAAAGAAGGAGTTTTAATAAATGGAATAAAAATAAAAGGTCCACGCTCTTCCCTCTAACGAGGAAGCACGGCGTCTCAGACTTGCAACAGAAGCTGATGTTCGGTTCGTTTTATTTTTATATTAAATTAAATTCAATCTTCTGTTAATCAATTATGTATTGCAAAACTTAAATTTTGAACCAGCCGGAAATTGAAATACACCTATTTCAAAGCGCAATCGGTTTAAAAATTGCATATCTTTAATATATATAATAATTATAAATTATTTATAAGGTGAAGAGATGATTGAATGTTAAAACTACTAGTTACTGCTTATTGGTCTGTAGAAACCTGAAAGTTCACGGACTTACGAACTCGGCTACGCCACCGTTTCCTGTTGTGTGCACCTTTCCTACAGGTTTCGCCACCTGATTCAAACCATTTCTTCAAGATTAAAACGCACTAGTTTTCTTATTACTAGTAGAAAGTGCGGAAACATTGATTTCAGTCCTAAGGCATATTTAAGACATGAATTAGCATCTTCAAGGGTACTTATAAAAAGTCGTAAAACGGTTAACAGGGAACTCTGCACGGCCATCCAAAAAAGTGTGTGCATGTTAAGCATGTGCATGCGAGTGAAATTAAAATAAAAAGTGGTAGAAACGCCAACTTGCAAGACGAGGACAAGTACATAGGTGAACTGAAAAATTTCCGACCTCAACGTGAAGATAGCAGCACTCGTCAATAAAAGCTAGTGAATGTAGTTGTGCATCTTTTGACAGTTACTCACCAAAATTTCAACCATTTTGGACGCACAGTTTTTATTTGATAGTCGTTTGAGTGAGTCGATGTGTGAAAATGGACAAAATTGATTATCGAGCTGTCATTAAATTTTTGTTTTTGAAAGGCAATACGCCTACGCAAATCAAAAATGGGTTGGACTCGTATGAGGACTCTGCACCATCATTTTCCACAGTGAAATTTTGGACAGCTGAATTTAAACGTGGCCGCGAAAGCTTGGGAGACAATGAACGTTCGGGACGTCCAGAAACTGCAACAACTGACGATAACATCGCTAAAGTTCACCAAATGGTGCTAGACGACCGCCGAATTAAAGTGAGAGGGATAGCAGAGGGCATGAAAATGTCCAAAGAACGTGTTTCATTATCATCATCGGCACTACAACCGGCCTCCGGTCTGTCCTTATTTAGCAAGTTCCTCCACCGGTATCCGGTCCTTAAAGGAGACGTTAAATTGTCCATAATAATTTGTTTTTCAGGGCAAGGTTATTAGACTTGCGCCCGAAAGAACGTGTTTGTCACATAATAAACCAAGATTTAGGCATGAGAATGCTGTCTGCGCGTTGGGTGCCGCGTTTGCTCACGTTAGACCAAAAACGTGTTCGAGTGAATAATTCGAACTCTGTTGGCGCTGTTTGAGCACAATAAATCCGAGTTTTGGCGCCGATTAATTACTGTCGATGAAACTTGAATACAACATTATACGCCCGAAACAAAAATACAGTCAAAATAGTGGACTGCAAAAGGGGAATCGGCTCCAAAAAAAAGCAAAAAACATCGACTCACTCAAACGACTGTCAAATAAAAACTACCCGTCCAAAACGGCTGAAATTTTGGTGAGTACCTGCCAAAAGATACACAACTTCATTCACTTGCTTTTATTGACGAGTGCCGCTATCTTCACGTAGAGGTCGGAAACCCTACAGCCAACCCATGTATAGAGAGTCATTTCCTTAGCCGGACCACACGAATGTGGAATAGACTACTTGATCATGTGTTTCCTCGTCGTTGTAATTTCCAGGCATTTAAGACCAATGTACGTCAATACCTCCTTTCCTTATCCACTTCGTCTCCTTCCGCTCGCACTGTGCTCTGATATTTAAGGATACTTCAAAATATCCTTTTCTGTGCGCGTTAGTCTTCACGTTAAGGTCGGAAACTTTTCAGGCCACCCTCGTATGTTCTTGATCATTGTTCCTGTTCTTTGGTTGTCTTGCGACTGTCAAAATCATCAATAACTATGACAATATGAGACTCGGCCTTGAGATATATAAAAGCTAACGGATTACGTAACCTGGTAGTTTCTATTGGGTTGTACCACATGAAATGTCTGATTTTATAGTAAAAATTTAAAAGCCAATATTATTTTTCCGTAAATTTGTATTCAATCAAAATACGATCCGTTGGCATCTATGACATTCTTCCAACGTGAAACAAGGTCAAATATTCCTTTTTCGTCGAAGTGCTGACTTTTTGTGCCCTCTCACTGTCCTCGAGTATGTTGTTAGAATGATACAAGACGACAACATGTCCGGATCATACCTGAATGGGGCCACACAAGTGCTCGCATATGCGGATGACATCGCCGTTTTGGGCGATAATCTAGAAACTGTAAGTAAAAACAGTGAAATCATTATGCAAGCGGCAGAAGAGATGGGCCTAGCAATAAATGAAGACAAAACAAAATACATGATTATGGCGAGAGCAGGTGGGCATCAGAGGACACACATATAAACGTCAGAGACAAGATATTTGAAAAAGTTAAGGAATTTAAATATCTGGGAACAATACTGACGGCCAGTAACGAAATGTCGAAGGAAATTAACAAAAGACTGCATTCCGGCAACGCTAGTTGGCACGCAATCAGTAAATTGCTGAAATCCAAACTGCTATCACGTAACATAAAGCTCCGTGTCTATAGAATCATATTATTATTATTATTATTTACTGGCCTGTAGGAACCCGGAAGTTCATGACCTCACCGACTCGGCTCCGCCATTGTTCCCTGTCCTGTGCCTCTCCTTCCACGTTTGACCAGCCGATCTGATCTCCTCAAGGTCAGATCTAACATTGTCCTCCCATCTCCGTCGCGGCCGTCCTGTCGGTATCTTCCCCGTTAGTTTACCGTCAAGAATTCTATGCACGGTCCTATCATCGCCCATTCGCGCTACGTGTCCGGCCCATCTTAATCTTCGGGACTTGATTACTCTCACTGTTGTAGGTTTGCGGTATAGCTCTTCCAATTCGTGGTTGTGGAGTTTTCTCCGTTGTCCTGACTCCTCGTCATATTTACCGCCAAATAAACCCCTTAAAACTTTATTCTCGAATACGCGGAATTTGTTCTCTTCCCGTTTTGTGAGAGCCTATGTTTCGCATCCGTATAGAGCAATCGGCATGATTATGGTTCTATAGACACGGAGCTTTATATTACGTGATAGCAGTTTGGATTTTAATAGTTTACTGGCTGCATGCCAACTAGCCTTGCCGGAATGTAGTCTTTTGTTAATTTCCTTTGACGTTTCGTTTCTGGTCGTCAGTATCGTTCCCAGATATTTAAATTCTTTGACATTTTCAAATATCTTGCCCCTGACGTTTATATGTGTTCTCTGAGGTCCACCTGCTCTCGTCATAATCATGTATTTCGTTTGTCTTCGTTTATTTCTAGGCCCACCTCTTCTGCTGCTTGCATGATGATTTCACAATTTTTACTTACAGTTTCGAGATTATCGCCCAGAACGGCGATGTCATCCGCATACGCGAGCACTTGTGTGACCCCGTTCAGGGATGATCCGGCCGTGTTGTCGTCTTGTACCTCTCTGATAACATACTCGAGGACAAGGTTAAAAAGGCATGGTGAGAGGCCATCCCCTTGTTTTAGTCCGTCCCGGATTTCAAATGGTTCTGAGAGGTGGTTTTCTATTCTAACTCGCCCTTTGTTTTCGTTCATGCAGATTTGAACGAGGGCGGCATATTTTTTCGGGATCCCCAGTTCAACCACAATATGGTAGAGTCTTTGCCTTGCGACTGAGTCGTAGGCTTTTTTGAAGTCCACGAACAGTTGGTGAACCGTCTCTCCGTATTCCCACTTCTTTTCCAGCAGTTGCCTTAGAACAGTATAGTGTAGAACCATAAGCATGCTGATTGTTCTATACGGATGCGAAGCATGGGGTCTCACAAAACGGGAAGAAAACAAATTCCGCGTATTCGAGAATAAAGTTTTAAGGGGTATCTTTGGAGGTAAATATGACAAGGAGGCAGGACAATGAAGGAAACTCCACAACCACGAATTGGAAGAGCTATACCGTAAACCTACAATAGTGAGAGTAAAAAGGTCGCGAAGATTAAGATGGGCCGGACATGTGGCGCGAATGGGCGACGATAGGACCGTGCATAGAATTCTTTACGGTAAACCAACGGCAAAGAGACCGACAGGACGGCCGCGACGGAGATGGGAGGACAACGCTAGATCTGACCTTGAGGAGATCGGATCGGCTGGTCAAACGTGGAAGGAGAGTGCACAGGACAGGGAACGATGGCGGAGTCGAGTCGGTGAGGTCATGAACTTCCGGGTTCCTACAGGCCAATAAATAGTATAGTAATATAATCGGGTACGAAAAAGGAGACTTTTGTAGGACGCATTTTTATTGATCAAATCCCCATTAGCTCATTATATTCTTCTACCAGTGTTCGTGTTCTATTCATCATCATCATCGGCACTACAACCGGAATCCGGTCTTGGCATTATTTAGCAAGTCTACCCACCGGTAGCTGCTCCATATCCGAGACTTGTTAAATTGTCCATAATAATTTGTTTTTCCGGGCAAGGTTATTAGCCTTGTGCCAGATGTAGAACGTTCACCACGTGTTTTTCGAGTGCAGGAAGTATGGCGGCGTGTCCTAGTGATATATCAATGTGAATTAAACAGCGTGCTTTCATCGAATCTTTAACTGCTGAAAAAGTAACTGCTATTGAAATTCATCATCGTTTAAAGACTGTTTATGATGACGATGATGTTGATAGGTCTACTGTAACTCGATTGGCAATAAAATTTCGTGGTGGGCCAATCATAATAACAGACGTCAACCATCACGTGTTCTATTACAACTGCATAATATAAAATATAATCATCATCATCGGCACTACAACCGGGATCTGGTCTTGGCCTTATTTAACAAATCTCTCCACCGGTCCCAATTTCGAGCCGATGTCATCCAGTTTGGCACTCCCAGGCTCTGGGCGTCCTGGTCTACGCCATCTCTCCTTCGCAGACAAGGTCTGCCGCGTTGCCTCCTTCCATACATAAATATCCTCTTCCCATAATATATAAAATATCATTATGGAAAATTTAACAAGCCTTAGGCCTTGCTAAATAAGGCCATGACCGGTTCCGGCTATAGTGCCAATGATGATGATGATGATAACATATAAAATATAATACTGATTTAAAAAACATTGTTGTTTTCTTTCCTTGTTCGTTTCAGTGGTAGATTTGGACTGTGGCTGGATGGTGACCTGAATCAAGGTCGTTCACAACCTTGCAGCACATACGGCAACGAAACCCTATCATCACAAGAAGACTTTGTTGTAAAAACCCTCGAATGCTGGGCATTTGTTTAAAACGAATTTCTAAACGTACGATATCGTCTTATTATAATTAGAAAAATATTTTTTAATTTACTTATAATGTTTTGTTGTGTTTTGGTTTTTTTTAAACTATTTTTATTATTTTCATACATTAATTTTAAATGTTATCTTGAGCAAGAGCAAATTTTGCACAGCTTATAGCAAGGAGAATATACGAGTTAGTAGATTTAAAAAGAAAAAGGTAATTCGTTTTTTTTTAATAGTAATAAATCGTAATTATATAATATTTGCCACTATAATCCTTTTTCCATGGATATTGTAATTTAATTGTTATTTTATGTATTGTATAATGTTAATTATTATTTTCGTTTAATTTTTTTGCCTTTCCTTAAACTCAGTAATTTAGAAAGATGAAAAACAAAAATGATATAAACTGGAAAAACAATTTATTAAGTTATGAGGAGTTAAAGAACTCGAAGAAAACACAAGAAAAGAGGATATACACCTAATACTGTGAGATGAGAAAAAGATATGAAACGATTTGTATTGTTGTTATTGCTGTGCGACAAAATGTGGATATTTTGTGTAACTAATTTTATAAGCATTCTTTTAAATGGAATATAAAAATTAAAAGCAAATAATAATATAATTAATAAAAAATAAAATATAAATTTATTATAAAACCGAAGTAATACGTATATACACCGATATATATTTTTAATGTTAACAATTCTATGTAAATGCTTTTTCGTAGTTTTACGTGTCGATATTTAATTAACATCAAAATGAAAAACTAAATTTAAAACGAAAACAAGAAAAAAAAATCAAAGCAAAAATATAGGAACATGGAAAGATATCGAATTTCAAGTCAAAAAAAAAATGTTTTCTTTTTAAGAAGTTATGATTAATATTTTTATTATAAATCTTAAAGTTGTTCGTTTGAAGGAATCATTTTCATTAAACCAACAATTTAAGAATTTCTTTACATTTTGTTTATTGTTTCTCGTATCATTATTATTATTAGTTCTTTTTTGTTTTGTTTTATAAACATTCATGTCTGTATATTTTTGTTACGTAAAATATTGTACTAAAAAATAGAAAACAACATTCACAAAAAAAAAAATCGATGCTGTAATTATATGACTACCATCAACTGAGTGCATACTACAGTGTATATTGTTACATCATAACAAATCTTAAATTCACGTAGATCATCAACAAAATTCTTGTTAGTTATAAAAATGTGTAAATGTCATATAAAAAAAAAGAAAACAAAACAAAAACAAATAGATCCACACATTTAATGTCTATGTTCAGAAAACAGTAACAACAATTACCACAATAACTATTATTATTACCACTAGTGCTATGACTACTACAGGAGTATATAATGCAGGGAAGTGGTAAATGCATTTTCTTGGATTTTTGAGTGAACTTTTAAAAAGTTAGTCAAAGGGGAGTCATTTACATGGAACATAAAAATAGCGTCGTAAAATGTTGACAACACGTCAAATTGAATGCACTTATTTATGAGTTAATGATAATTTTAAAACAGGTTTTTAAGGTAAGAGTAACAGCCGTATGCATGCATACATAGAATATATGTACTCACTTCATTGATGGAATTTATATTTTAAATATGTGCAAGTATTCCCGCACCTGCTCTCACCGATCAGGCATAGCGGGAACAAATGTTATTTGTTGAAACTTGATTACTTATAACATGTTAAATATAGAGTATATATAAGAAATATATATTATATACTATACATATACATATATATATATATATATATATATATATATATATATATATATATATATATATATATATATATATATAAATCGATAAACAAATACATAATTGCTTAATTAAATAAATAAATATACATTTATATATATCAGTAAAAAATATATAGATAAATGAAAAAATAAATAACCACATTTATTTATTTATTCATTTATTTAAACATAGAGCAATTTATTAAAACACTAAAAGCAAATATCACAGAAAGGAAAGAAAATATATGAAAACAAAAAAGGAACACAATTAATCATGAAAATAAAAATTATAATTTTTTAATACAATACGAGTTCTTTTTGATTGATTTAAATTGCCTTTTGCTTTTTTGATTTATGTTTTTACCTTTAGTATATCATTTTATATTAAATTCCTTTCCTTAAATTAATTACAAATATGAAAAAGGGAATTATGTTGCCCTCGGTTCACTGATGATACTGTACATTACAACCGTTTCATCTCAATCGAATATTTATTATACCACTGTTAAACACGTCGGTTTATTGTTATAGTTAGTGGTATATTTACATTCTCATTGACTTAAAAACTACACGATACAGTATGATA
Source organism: Microdon myrmicae (assembly GCA_963931805.1). Taxonomy (NCBI): domain Eukaryota; kingdom Metazoa; phylum Arthropoda; class Insecta; order Diptera; family Syrphidae; genus Microdon; species Microdon myrmicae. Next base: position 42,494,272 of record OZ007500.1, read on the forward strand.
ATTTACAAGTGCCGCCACGTAACCTCCTTTCTCCTTTAAAGAATATATCTTAACAGTTGGTATTTTGTGAAAGCATGGAAAGAGGAGACGTAGTATGCTCTACAAAGCTTGTGTATACATTATTTATGTCATGTTTATAGATAATACATTTTGATTAATAAGTCATTCCTGTTTCTAAATCAGATCCGTTTTGCGATTCTTAGATACACATAAGAAACCCAATTGCACTATCGGTTCGGGCGCGAAGTCTTACTGTGAGATCCTAAACAAACAAACGGATCTTCGCACACACGTCCGAGTGCAGTGCAAAGTTTTCTGTGCGATCCTATGCAAACGAACGCGTCGCCGCACACGCGTCTTAGTGCTGTGAAAAGTGCGAGAATATACACGCAAGTGATGTGCAGTGCGGGAAAACTCTCTACCCTTTCCATCCCTTGTGTCTGTTTTCGTTTTCTTCGTACCTGTGTCTGCGTCCCTCAGACATCGATACTCTCGATTGATTTATATTCTTTGGAGAGTTTTTGTGTCTGAGTGGCATAATGTTCATCACGGAAGGGATCTGACCTGGATTTCGGCACGGATCTAGTGGCGCACCTACTACAAGGGCATAACACATGTAGTGGTTGCTTTCGCTTATCTATTGCTGGTCCCGACTTGCATCCTTTCCCGAGGCGGTATTGGTTTTCTGTGTAGGGCCGTTTCAATGGAGCGGGAATTGCACGTTGATTTGTGTAACATTCGCGGCTTGAGATGCAATTTCTCTTCTGTGTCTGCCCATGTTTCTAGCCAGAATCCAACTATTCTTGCACTTAGCGAAACCCAGGTAATTACTAATACAGATATTTCCGATTTAAATCTACCTGGATAATACTTAGTGCCACTGTTCTTTCCACATCGTGGTATAGCCACATACATACGAAATGATATTGCTTATCAGCTTCTGCCACGACATGGGCTCTGTTCCAACCCAGAATTTAATTTCTGTTGGCTAAAACTACACGCTCGTAAGCATATCATATATTACTGCTATCTTTACAGAAGCCCAAACTTGGATAGAATCGCATCCTTTAACGAATTTGATGCTCTGTCTGATTCTATCGATAGGATTTTGACCCTATATCCGCACACTGAAATCGTTATTGCTGGTGATTTGAATGTACATAACTCTCAGTGGCTTCGTCACTCCGGACACACAACACCTGACGGTCAATATGTCCAGCTTTTTTCAGATTCAAATAGCTTAATTCAGCTTGTCAATGAGCCAACACGGGTAACAGACATATTGGTCATTTCGCCAACACACTGGACCTGTTTCTCACCTCCCACCCAAACAAATACACAATTGAAGTTTCTTCGCCGTTGGGCACTTCAGTCCACTGTGTCGTTTCAGCTAAATTTCCTCTAACCAACAGTAACGTTAATGAGAAAGCTCCCAAAAGAACAGTATGGTTCTACGAGAAAGCTAACTGGGAAGGTCTGAGCGTCTTTTTTGAGAGGTTAAATAAATCGTTATTTTTCCTCAATAACGATGTTGTTTCTATAGCGGACACAGTGACAGACACGATTCTACTTGGCATGTGGACCTGTATTCCACACAGAATAAAGAGTATCAAACCCAAGAGAAATATGTGGTTCGATTCTCGGTGCAATGAAGCCATTAAGACCAAAGAGTTTAGCTTCCGGTTGTATAAATCAAACAATACTGAGGAAAACCGGAAAAGATTTAAGAGAGCTAGAAATGACTGCAATGCGTATATTCAACGCGCCAAGTTTTTGCATAACCAGAGAGTGAGAAAATATACTACATTCTCCCACGGGTAGTAGAAACTTCTGGACATTCGTGAAAAACATTCAAAACTCAGGCTCTTCATCTATTCCATCGCTTATAGTCGATGACAAACCAGTCACCACTGCAATAGAGAAAGCGAATCTACTCGCTGCACATTTTGCAGCCAACTCAACGTTGCCTGATACCACATCAGTTCCACCTCAACTTGACCATAAGCAGCACACCATGAGCCACATTCGCCTCTGAACCCGTACTGTTGTCCGCGCACTCAAAGACCTAAACGCACACAAATCCGCTGGTCCGGGTGGCATTCCCCCAATCCTCTTGAAGAGATGTTCCTCTTCACTCGCTAAACCACTGCGGAAACTTTTCCATTTGTCGTATTCAGCCAATTCCCAAAAAGGGTGACAAATCATCCCTTTCTTCTTATCGACCCATAGCACTAACTGCTATTCTTTCCAAGGTAATGGAATCACTTATCAACCGTCAACTTTCGAAATATCTGGAATCAAATGACCTCCTCAATGACCGCCAATGTGGCGTTCGTAGCAACAGGTCCGCAGGAGATCTGATGGCGTACCTTACCGAAAAGTGGAGCCATTTCATCCACTGCCTCGGTGAAAGCAAGGTAGTCGCATCGGATATTTCAAAAGCCTTCGACAGAGTTTGGCATCCAACCCTTTTGTCTAAATTGCATTCATATGGAGGGGACTTTAGGCGCACAAATAAACATAAAGAGTCATTCTTTAGCCGAACCACACGAATGTGGAAAGTTCTGCCTGATCATGTGCTTCCTGGTCGTTGTGATGTCCAGACATTCAAGACCAATATACATCGACACCTCCTTTCCTTATCCACTTCCTCTCCATCCGCTCGCACTGTGCTCTAACATTTAAGGGTACTTCAAAATCCCCTTTTGTGCGCGCGTTAGTGTAAAAAAAGAAAAGAAAAAGAGATTAAAGAAAAAACCGAGATATTCCCACTGAACGAATTGTGTAATTCCACATACCAGCAATAAGTTTGGGAGTAGCCATGTTGCTCTTCAATAAACCGCTTTACGACAGTGCCCTATTATTTGACGGTTTTATTTTCTTCTTTAATCATACGATTAATTAATTAATTTGTTCAATTCAATCCCGTATTTCGAATGTACGCCTCACAACTTGTTTATGTTTCTGTGGCATAAAAGAGATCCGCAGCGCCAATTGTGATATAAGCGGATAGAGAATATATAAAGTTGTGGCATAAAAAATTCGCAGCGCCAGTTGTAATATAATAAATGTCATATAAATAATGTCAGCTATGCCAGTTGATACATAAGAAATGGTTTGTTGTTATATTATATGCGGATATAATCCGCAGCGCCAGTTTATTGGGTATGAGAAATTGTTTCTTAAATATGAATATTATGCGGCGGAATTTCCGCAGTGCCAGTCTGTTGTATGAGCCGTTGTATATATAGATGTTTTCATTTATGTAACATATTAGGAACTGTGCTCCTGAACTATCGCCGGTTCTTGGCAGACTCTTCCGCTTATCTTATGCACGGAGGACCTTTCCTGCCTGCTGCAAAATCGCTCGAGTTCAGCCAATCCCAAAGACGGGAAAAAAGTGTCTCCCACAAAATTACCGTCCGATAGCATTATTGTCTATTTTATCTAAGGTAATGGAAAAAGTCATCAATACAGAATTGGTTAAGTATTTGAAGTGCAATGGACTTCTGATGATGATCGTCAATACGGATTCCGTGGCAGGCGGTCCACGGGAGACCTTTTGACACTTAAAACCGATATATGGACATCTGCGATTGAACTCCAAGGCTTTTGACCGCGTCTGGCACGGGGCATTGCTGAGCAAACTTCGTTCATATGGACTTTCCCAACAGCTTTGCGCGTGGACGAGGAGCTTCCTCGAGAATCGATCGATCCGGGTTGTTGTGGACGGCGGGTGTTCGGATCTGTATCCTGTTATTTCGAGGGTGCCCCAAGGTTCTATTTTGGCTCTAACCTTGTTCTTGCTTCACATAAATGATTTGTTGGAGGCAACGGATAACAAAGTGTTCAGTTTTGCGGATGATAGTACGCTTGTTTCCTCCTTTTCGAGTGTTCGGCCGATTGGTGCATCTGCGTCGCATCAGCTGAGATGCAGACAGATTGACTCTCTGAATCAGGATCTAGATAGGGTCCTGCAGTAGGGAAGGGCCAATCTCATCGACTTCAATGCAGCGAAGACACAATACACAACATTCACAAAGAAAAGTGGATCATCGGTTCCGCAGCTGATGATGAATGGCCAGGCCCAGTTTGAAATTGCTCGCCCTCACGGTCTGTAGGAATGTATCATGGCATAAATACGTGTCGAGTATCGCCAGGTCAGCCTCTGGAAAACTGAGCTATTTTTTTAGAGCCGAAAAATATTTTACTTTTAAACTTCTCCTATATAAATCCCAAATTAGACCCGCGCTCGAATATTGCTCTCATGTTTGGAGCTCGGCTCCTAAACACACCCTCGACCTACTTGAGAGCATCCAGAGACGAGCGATCCGTCTGATCGGGGACTCGGCGCTGACGTCGGGACTACAATCGCTATCACATCGAAGGCCCGTAGCCGACCCCTGTCTGTTTTACAGACATTATCACGGGAACTGTTCTTCGGAGATTCTTGGTGTCGTTCCACGCAATTCGGTTTATATGCGCTCCACAAGAGAATCCGACGGATCGCACCCGTTTGTGGTTCATCTCCCGACGGCGCGAACATCCCTGTATCAGAACTCGTTCCGTTATAGAGCGGGGAAGCTGTGGAACTGCCTTCCCACGCGAGTGCTCCCGGAGCATTACAACCTGCAACTGTTCAAAAAGAACTGCAACAGTTATTTGATGGCATCTCGGGGCGCCCACTCGGCGCTATAGGTTCGCCTCTCCCGAGAGGTCTATTTAAAAAAAAAAAAAAAAAAATGTACTATGTGAATAATTGGATACCATAAAGAATGGTCGTTGTGCCAATTTGTTATATATATATGTTGCATACATTTAACGCCAATTGCTTTGTATTTGTTATATAGCAGTCGTGGCCAATGGATATATAACAGCTAAAATTGTTGCATGAATATGGTACTTTTCCTTGTATAGCTTTGTCTACGGTGAATCCCCAATTCGGTTATCGGGCTACCAAGTGCCGTAGCAGCAAAAAACCAAACGGTGAACAACGGTGCCGCGCCGAACCAGTTACCGCTCCTCCGCTGTAGCAAAAATTATTTCTAGTCTTTTACTGGGCTTACCCGTTATTTCCGACAATGCTCCACCGCTCGGTTCTAGGGCCACGAGGTCTCCTCCGGCTCAACGCAAACAGGCAAACGCAAAGACAGCTCAGACATCATTTTCCAACAGCAATTATATTTTATTTAGGTTCTCCACAGATTTCTTTACCTATAAATTAGTTCACAACCGACTCACAACTATTTTAAATTAAAAACAACAAACTTAAAAGTGAATCCTTCATGGACGGGCTTTAACTTTATTTACTTTATACTAACTAACAATTACTTTAACTTAAAACGAATAACAAACTTAAAATTACGTCCTTCATGGACCGGGTTTCACTTCATTCTCCCTTTATCACTGACTTCTTTTCACACTCTAAAGACACACTCTCTCCCTCCCTCTCTAGCCATCTCACTACCTCCTCGAAAAGAAACTCGATCCAACTGTCCTTTCGAAAAACCTCAACTCAACGACGCAGTTTCGTGCATCTGCTCGTATTCGATTAAACACTGTGGAATGTGTTTATTTATGTGTCCTATATCATCATCATCGGCACTACAACCGGGAACAGGTCTTGGCCTTATTTAGCAAGTCCTGAGGCTTGTCAAATTTTCCATAATGATTTGTTTTTTCCGGGCAACGTCATTAGCCTTGCGCCAGAGGCTCCTCGACGGGGAATCGAACCCCGGTCTCCCGCGTGACAGGCGGGTATACTCACTACTATACTATCGAGGAGTCCTGTGGTTTATTCACACAATTTGAATATCGTAATTTGTATTGATAAATAATATAATTAAGATAAGTGAATTGACTTACTTGGTCTTGATTTTGGTCGACCGTGGAGCGGTCCCTGTAGCTGCTGCTGGCAGGTTGCAGGGGGCGTTGAGCTTTGTGCTCCCCTGTTCAGCTAACTGTTGGTTATTGATAATAGCTCTTAACGAGTCCTCTTGGCTCCAACCTTTCTTCTTCGCCAGAAGCTGCTCCTCGGGATGCAATTATTCTATTATAAATAGCACTTGCAATTGAGCACTTGGATTTGTATTGACCGTTGTTTTCCAATTCGTATTTAGCTGGTTTTTCAGTTCTATATCGATTGTTGTTTTCCAATTGGTAACAGTATGTTGAGCCAACTCATCCAATATACAAAGGGTGGAATGTGGGGGTATCTACGGTCGCGACGCCAACATGGGCGAGAGTTCTACCGCCAACCCACTCGCTGCTAAATGTTCCACCGAAGGAAAACCAAAACACTGTCCACCAACTTGTGCAAAACTGCACGACAAACCGTCCACCAGATAGTAATTAAAACACAAGGTTAGTCTGTTGTTCGTAATTGATTTTTATTTTATTTCATTTTCGTTAAGAGGAATTAAGATATAGTTAGAGATTTGAATTAAACACGGGCAGTTGCACTATACTGTTTATTAAGTTATTACACATAGTTTTATACTCTAAACTTATTTCCAACACCGTGGTTTGAAACTATTAGATTTTGGAACGCGATACGTATTGGACACACTTAAACACGACTTTGGGATGTATACGCGTCTCCGCGGTGCTACGGAGAGCGGTAGGTGAACCGACCGTCGCGATCGGTGGTTGTATTTAGGCTCAATCGAGGGTTGGAATCTGGCTCTTGATTCACCCTCGATTCGGTCGTGGTGGATATCCTCTCAGCTAAGGATATATTTACCTACCACAAGAGAAACGTAAAGTAAATGGAAAACCAGATCTCGTAATGAAGATCATGATGTATGCATGTTTGGGTGATCGTACAGATCACAGTGTTTATCGATGCATTTGAGCAAAGGATAAACGAAACCTGAAACGAGGGAAAAAGAACAAAGGAGAAGCGACCTAAGGTATCGGTCTGTAATTAGGATCAGCTAAATAAATAAGCTGGAACTCATTAAATGAGAAATGCATTTGGAATACCACAAGCGATATGGATTGTTTATCGTATCGCCAGAATGCCCGCGGAACAACGGCGTTCTTTTGTTTGCACATGGTGCGAGTTAGGGAAATTGGCTCCAGCGTTGATTGCGCTAATTGAATGCAGCTGCGTTGGGTTGTTTATTGTTGGGAGAAAAGGTCGCCAGCCAATGTGTATGAAAAGGGATTTGTTGTACATATGATGAGGCTGGGAATAGGCGACGCAATGATCATTATCCCTGGTTGTGATGGTTACATGATATGTGAACCGAATTGTTTTCTTTCAGGGATATGATGTTTATTCCATAAAGAATCCTTTGTTGGAAAAATGTGCCGATGCGTTGACGCATGGGAAAATGCCCTTGTTGACGCAATTCCCGTTAGGAATTTTAGGTAATGCTTGTATGCATTAATGTCCTTGGAAAAGGAAATGTTTTCAGGTGCCAATGCGATGGCATTGGCGGGAGACAATGGGAGTTGCGTTGTAATAATGGGGGGGTTCTTCGGGTCAGCTTAAAAGAACCCCCATAGGAATATAAAACTTTTTTTTTGTGGGGGTGCCAATTGAAGAACAAGCACCATAGTGTATCTTGTCCATTCTTAAGCAAAAATCGATGGAACTAGGCACGCTAACAATTTTAATCACACGATTGTCAAGCCCATGTACCAAAAAAAGTCTTGGTGCTCTCTACCAGGCATAGATATAAACGTAAGTATATGAGTAATGGATTGTTTTATTTATTGAGACAATCTCAAAGTGTGAGATAATTTTGTAAAGCACTAAATATGACGATACAGCGACTATTTAATTGTGATTAACGTGCAAACTATGATAACAACGTTTTTTAAGATTTGAAATATATATGTATTTCCGTTCCCCACTCTTCTTTTACTCTGTTCTTCTATACTTTCCTTCCATGCTTCTTTTTCACACTGGTTCCACACTTCCTCTTTTATTCGGTCTTCGCTCCTTTTGTCACCCCCTCTCCATCGCCTTTCACACTCCCTTTTTTATAGTCCCGAACGACTATAATCCACATGCCAATAGTCATCAAGGCCGATAAATCTACCAAGCGATCTCTCTTTGGTTTGTATTTTTCCGCACTATTTGGTGTTGCAACTCATCATATTTGATCCGTTTTTCTGTAATACACAAATTCAAAGGATTATTCGATACCCTTAAATGTCAATCCACAGTGCAATCGAACGAAAAGGGAGAGGGTTGGGAAGAGGGATCTCGATGCGCATTAGTCTCAAAATACCTGTAAATTGCCACAGCCAGGGAATATATTACCTGACTTGTGTAGTTCGACTGGGGAACGATTGTGTTTCTTCCTCCATCTAAAATTGACAAGTATATCAACTTCTGATTGAGGGGTTGGGAGCAAATACTTGGAGAAGAGCAATGCAACTTCCGAATTCGCTTGAGCCATATGATCATCTAATAAAACAAGGCAGGGAAGATGAAAGGTCTCCTAATAACCGACACGTTTTTTAAATGAAATAGTGGATTCCCCAATAAGGACGATATGTTTTTAAAAAATCAGAACGTCTTAAAGAGAAAAGTATGGTAGGGAATTCACTTCAGTTTATTGAAAATCAGTTAAAACAAAGAAGACAAAATAGCGAATGTTTGAAAAATGTGTGAAAAAATCTACCAGCCATATTTAAAATACTAGAAATGTTGTTATGGTCCTTCTCTCAGGGAGCGTGTCACCTTGTCCTGAAAAGGATGAGGGATCTCTTTAGACCACTCCTGGGGGGACCCGTTGCGGTCGCCACCGTGCTTCCGGGACCTCCGGAAAGAGTGACGACCGATTGTTGAATAAAAGAGTTCTGAAATTCGGCCGAATCCAATAAAAAATGCAGTTTTTGGAATTTGCAACTACTTTTATTAATTTTAATATATACTTTAATTGATTGGGGTCCTTAAACGTCGGACGCCAACCTAGAGACTGATCCTCGAATATAAAAAACAAAAATGGGGTGGCGAGAGGGCCGATTTTAGCGAAACAAGGACAGATGTGTCCTTCATCTTGTCTCTGGCTTCTGGTCATCTTGCGATAACCAGAATCACCCACATCCGTGAGGATGTTGGGCTCGATCTCGAGATATCTGAAAAGAAAAGAAAAAAGTGGGGGTATCCAAGGATAATGTGGACAGTGTTAGTCTAGGTGTTCTCTAACTACTTGTATGGAGGGATGGTGGGAAAGAAATCATACAAGACCGGTAGGTCTTGAATGCGGTAGTAAACGCAGATCACGTCTTTGGCGTCTGATGATCTGCGCTTTGCTTGGTGTGCGTATGTTTGTGCCGTCTTGTACTGTGCGTCCGTGTGTGTGGTATGTTAACAGTAGACCCTATGGGATGGATCCAGGAATCCTCTATTATAGAGGGGAATGTTGTTGGGAAGGGTGCTTTCTTCAGATTTGTTCCTCGAATACAAAATTCATCGCCCTTTTATACAAATCTTCATTGAGATTTGTTTGTGAAAAACTGGAGAAAAGGAATGGGATATATATTGTAGCGAGCTTAGGGTTCGCTGGATTAATTATTTTAAAATAAATAAGAGCCGTTAAATCGATTTTGAATTAATGTGACACTTTATTGGTCCGTTAATAACAACCGTTACTTTGTACCGTACACTTAACGATTTCTTAACTTATCGCTTCCGTACTTATCGCGTATTTTCCTTCTTACTTCTAACTTGAGACTTATCGCTTGCTTCACTGTCTTACTTATCTCTAACTTCTTACTCGTCAGCAATCGCTTGTTTCACTTCCTACTTCATACTCATCACTATGCTCTGTGTGCGACGTATTTATACTGTTTCAGCGTTTCGTTTCCGTCCGTTCCATTGCCTTGAATGTTCTACTGTTCCTAGTCTCCAGTTTTCCATTACTTTATAGAATATTCTAGTACTCTGTTTCGGACTCTCTAGAATATTCTAGTACTGATTGTCATATGCGTCACACTACCCTCCGCCTAGATTAGTTCGTCCCGAACTAAGTTCACTGGTCTCCCGGGCCAACAAAAGCCGCCAGTCGGTCGCGATGCACCACTTTCATCCTGGCGTTCGGCGGTGGAAGTTCTTGACCTTCTTCCAAATTTTCTGCTGCTCTCCTTTTCGCGTTAGCTCTAGCCTGCCTCCATTCTTCCTTTTCCTGACGACGGAATTCCTCTTGCATTTTAGGGATCTCATGCGAATAGTATAAGAGAAAATGCATGTGCAGTCCCTTAAGCTCTTCTGGAGTTTGCACATCACGTAAGCGGTCTAGATCTTCATCTTTAATTACACGCATATCATCTGGTATTGGAGCATCTGTCGATTTCATAACCGTATCCAACTGGTAGTTCCGCATCTTTTCAAATAACTGGAAATAACAGTTTGTTCTTTGGAGCTGACAGTAAACACCAACGTGCGTCGTAGTAATAGACTTTCCATAGATCGTCGCACGTTAATCCTGGTTTCACGTGTTCTTCTCCGTAGAACGCAATGAACGGCACCTCTAGCTGTTGATTACGCCGACAATCTAGGGCTTGCTTGATCTTTCCCCCCGTATGTGGTGGCTTACAATAGCGGTCTCGACCTCCAACATCCGTTGATCTCTCTTGGTCGGAAACAGTTGATTTACAAAACGCATGTTTGTAAATCCATTCAGCTTCATCTTGTAGTTCATTGGGTCCCTCTGGAACAGGCGTAACCGGAACTTCGCGCAATTGCATTCGCTCAGGAATATCTGTTTTACGGATTGCATTGTCCAAATCAGTAAAGTGACCCCTTTCCAATTCATCATTGAAATGTTTTGCCGCCTCAGTTTCCCTGTGACTACGTTCAGAGTGGCGTTCAACATCGTCTTCGTCGTCGAATAGCTGTTCGTCTATAGCCACACGTGCTGAACCTTCATCGACGTGCTGTTCCTCTACCTCACTTTCCTTATCTTGTGTACGACGCAGACACTTGGAACGCTTTCTGCCTTCGACTTTCAAACCAAGATTCTCTTCAATAAGGTCACAGTCATCGTCTTCCTCTCCATCACTTTCTTCGTCCTGTGTACGACGCAGACGCTTGGAACGCTTTCTGCCTTCGACTTTCAAACCAAGATTCTCTTCAATAAGGTCACAGTCGTCGTTATCCAGTCGGTCGCCCGACTCGTCATCATCATTGTAAATCCGTTTCAGGGAACGGCCTGAAGCATCAGTGTCTTCATCATCACTGCCGTCCTCTTCAATCGGGTTATCATCGATGAAATCCTTCAGTTCTTCACGTAACACATCATCGTCATCTTCTTCCTCTTCCTCACTGCTGTCGGCCATAGCTTTGCTCTTCCTGAGTTTCTTCATTTCATGTGGCTCCAATTCCTCCTCATCCTCAGCTTCTTCCGCTTCCGAGTCCCAGAATTCTTTCATACACTGCCTTTGGGCATCCAATTTTGCATTGACATCTGCAGCTTGCGCGTCCAATTTTGAATTTACGGCGTCGAATTTTGAATTTTGGGCGTCGAATTTTGAATTTTGGACATCAAACTTTGCCTTAACATCTGCAGCTTGTGCGTCGAATTTTGTCATCATCATCCGGAACATCTCCGAAATGTCTAACAGTGGCGAACTCTTCTCCGTTACATTGCAACCATCTTGACTCGCTGTTTCTTCTCCAAACGGATAGTCTGGACCAATCGTAAAAACATATGTGTTGACATCAATACCCTCTTCCTCCATAGCTGCTTGCAGACGTTGTCGAAGAATTTGCTTCTGTCCTCTGCTATCCAGATTCCGGTCCTCAAGTTCCTTCTTCAACTCAGGAACGCGAAGATCCTCCAAATGTCGATCTGACATCGCCACAACACACTTTAACACACTTATTCACTTAAACAATAATTAATCCCACTTCTGACACCAATTGTAGCGAGCTTAGGGTTCGCTGGATTAATTATTTTAAAATAAATAAGAGCCGTTAAATCGATTTTGAATTAATGTGACACTTTATTGGTCCGTTAATAACAACCGTTACTTTTTACCGTACACTTAACGATTTCTTAACTTATCGCTTCCGTACTTATCGCGTATTTTCCTTCTTACTTCTAACTTGAGACTTATCGCTCGCTTCACTGTCTTACTTATCTCTAACTTCTTACTCGTCAGCAATCGCTTGTTTCACTTCCTACTTCATACTCATCACTATGCTCTGTGTGCGACGTATTTATACTGTTTCAGCGTTTCGTTTCCGTCCGTTCCATTGCCTTGAATGTTCTACTGTTCCTAGTCTCCAGTTTTCCATTACTTTATAGAATATTCTAGTACTCTGTTTCGGACTCTCTAGAATATTCTAGTACTGATTGTCATATGCGTCACAATATTTTTAAAATGTACACATCTGGCTACAATCCAGATGGAGATAAGGATGTGGTGGTTCCGCCAAACCCCACGGTGCGTTTTCCTAAAAAAACCCCATACCTTTCTCCCAGGGTTTGATCCATAAAAGAACCAGTGTACACACATACATGTGTACTGTGGCGATCTTGTATGAGATCTGTTGGTTACCCCAAAGAGAGACTTTACGTCTCTCTTGGAACAGCAAATGCATCTTTAATTTAAGAGAGCCAGCTTCACTGGCTGAATTTCTTTCGACAACGATTGACTTTACGTTTCTCTGGGAAGAGAAAATACACCCTTAAAGTAGGAGAGCCAGTTTCACTGGCAGAATATCCTTAGCCAGCGAATTGAATCATTGAGTCGTTTTCCATCCACAATGGTCATGCCGCTCCTGCTCTCCGTCACTGCGGAGACGCGAAAATACCTGAAGTCGGGTCGTGCAAAGAAGTGTTCGCCTTGTTCAAAATTAATACCAATCAATTTAATATTAACAATAAGTCTAAGTGAGAGAATAAAACGGAATAAACAAAATCAGTGTGTTTCCTTTTCCTGCCGTGTACGTTTTATCCTGGGTGTGTTTGTTTTTTTCGTTGTGGACAATGCGCGGATGAACCTTTAGTGACGGTGGGACGAAGTAGAACCCCGTGTCGTACGCCGGCACACGACTTCGTACCCCACAAGGATTTTAGAATTGTGTGTATGGGAAGGAAATGAATATCTTTTAATATGGGTTTGTTTGAATATGAAGATATGCATTGGGATTCGGGTTTTGTTTACGGATGGTAATTGAACATCTGGTTCAATTTGCCATGCGTTTGATTTTGTTTGATGATTATGGGGAATTGGATGTAAGAGTGATAAACGAATATTTGATTCGTTTATCGCGAATTTGGTTGGATTGGGGTAATAGATTTTGTAAATATGAGTTTGGGTATAGGGATTTGGATATATGAGTGGGGAAAGGAGATGGTAGGGCTTTTCATCATCATCGAAAAGAAACTCGATCCAACTGTCCTTTCGAAAAACCTCAACTCAACGACGCAGTTTCGTGCATCTGCTCGTATTCGATTAAACACTGTGGAATGTGTTCATTTATGTGTCCTATATCATCATCATCGGCACTACAACCGGGAACAGGTCTTGGCCTTATTTAGCAAGTCCTGAGGCTTGTTAAATTTTCCATAATGATTTGTTTTTTTTTTCGGGCAAGGTCATTAGTGTTGCGCCAGGTAAGGCTTTTCAGAGCACTAAAATGTCACTAGTTGTCATTTGTCTTTAGTATGGTTTAACTTTAAAACTTTAGTATAGTTTATCTTTAGATTTTATCTCAAATATTTTGTATTTTATTTATTTTTACAGAATTGTTGTCCTTATTAATTATCTCTAAATATTGTTGTAACAAGATGTGTGAAAACAACTATTGATAATGTTCTTTGTCCTGTGGGCAGTGCAAGTGCATTAAATATTTCTTCAATATGGTGAAGAAACAAGGCTACCTTGAGCGACTCTTCTGCTCCCAGTTTCCCGGCCGCAGTCAGTAAAATTTCAAATGTTTGTTTCCACATGGGCCAATTTTTTGCTGGCTTATGAAAATCATTTGACTAGGCGCCCTAATTGATGGTTGCAGCATATTTTTTGTTTTTTTGATTATGTTGAACTTCTATCAATCGGTATTGTTTGATACACAATTTTTTTTATACATATGCACTTTTGTTATTTTGACTTTTCCTTCATGGCTACACCCGATACCATGTAACAAGCTGCGTGAAAATAAAAGTATTTTATTTTAGTTAATGAACTTATAGCGTTTGGGATGATGGTGAAGAACGTGTGATTCGAACTGACGCCATGACAGGTGGAATCACCAAAAATTGAACCAATGCTTAACATATCAGGCTACTGGCCGCGTGTACGAATTCGATTTCCAAACTCAAGTACAGTTAACTGATGTGGGATTGTTATGTTATCGCTATGGTATACGGCTCTGATGTATATTCTTATTCGATTTTCGTTCGGTGTTCTTCACTATCTGCTTGTCTATTGTGTGTGTATCTCTTTGAAACGCCACAAACTTATTATATTAGATGTTTTCACACTCGAGTACACACTCATAGCCACTGCCCACTCATCGTTGATGACACCCCAATCAATCGCCAGTGCAAGTGAGTAAGTGTCAGTGCCCAATGAATAGACAGTGTTCTCTTTAAAGTTCTTAAATTACTCTTACAACCGTCCCTATTGGGAAACCCTCATGTTACAATGACGGATTTGAACATATCACCGAAGTGTCCCGCGCGTTTTATTCCTCGTTTGTTAAACCCATCGTGCAGTGCCGTTTTTGATGCTCCTGCTCAAATCTGGGAAATGAGCTCCAATTTTGGGCGAATACAAGGTGTGGCTTTTGAATAACGAATTTGCGCCTATGCAAAAATAACTACTCATACACTACGGCCATCTAGTGCGTCCTTAACGTAGCTTATTCAATACAAGCGAACTGTAGGAAAGCATGTGACCTTCGTTTTATTGCTAAAGTATACAAGCCTTTATGGTGCTTACGTGTTAGTCTAATAAGTTTATCAATAAAACACATGCGGGTCGTTAAGAGTCGTTTAACGGTTGACATCAATTTCCTTATGTGTGTCCTACAAAGTTAAAAAATTGATTTTATATTTTTGTATTATTCCTTATTTACTTTTGGTTGCGGTTTAGTTTTATATTTAATTATTATTGTTATAATTCAGAATTATTTATTTCTATTTTATAATCAATAACTCTAGTTAAAAACGTTCAGTTATTAAAAATGTATGAGACTTTATTATGAATAAAACTGTGTAAACATAATATTTAAAAATAATATAATAAAAAAAATATAATAGATTAATAAGATGTAACGTTTTCTAAAGGTCATGAACTTTCGTGTTCCTACAGACCAATATATAGAATACAGTAATTTAAAATGAATGAAACTTTATTATGAATAAAATTGTGTAAACATAATATTTAAAAATAATATTAGGTGTACAACTTTGCTTCCGCCGTTTTGCAATAGATGGCTGTAGCGGTAAGTGGTAGTTGAAATAAATAGATCATAGATGTCATACAATAAGCTTAGGTATTTGTAAACATAACGCCATCGAAATATTAGTCGATTTGTGTCTGCATCATAAAGTTATTCTCGATTAAACATGTCAGCTTACGAGCCAAATTCTCGTCATTTGCGGGAGGTTATAATTTTCTGCTTTAATATGAAGAAATCTGCGGCTGCGGCTCATCGAATGCCGAGAGCGGTTTCAATGCTTCAAGAACGGCGATTTTAACGTCGAAGACCAGCATGGCGGTGGAAGAGAGAAGGTTTCCGAAGATGCAGAATTGGAGGCATTACTTGATCAAGACTCGTGTCCAACGCAACAAGAATTGGCAGGATCATTGGGAGTGACGCAACAAGCCATTTCAAAACGCCTGAAAGTCATGGGAATGATTTTTTACAATAAAGCCTCGAATTTCGGAAAAAAAACGGCGGAAGCAAAGTTGTACACCTTATAATAAAAAAAATATAATAGAAGTAACGTTTTCTAAAGGTCATGAACTTTCGTGTTCCTACAGACCAATGAATAGAATACACACGATTTTTAAAGACAAGCGAACCTCATGTGAGAAATGTCGGCGTTGAAATTTAGAATCAATAATCAAAATACGGAAAAAAAATAACAAAATTCTACAACAATGTAAATGAAAAGGAACTAATTTGACGAGAAAAATAAATAATTACTCTGATAAATCAGGCGATTGCTATTTAAGTGAGTTTTTGCTGGTTTTTTGTTTTTAAATAGACAATTTATAATTAGATAAATACTCATGAATGTAAAAACAATCTTGCACCAGGGTTTTATGTATTTTGTATGTAGAGAGATAGTAAAAACTGTCTCAAGTTTTGCACTCGGAATCTTTATGAAATCCTTACTGAAATTTAAAAGAAAACCAGAATTAAATTTAATATATACGATATTAGTAGCCGATGAGGCTTATAAGCAGATGAAAAATTAATATTTTATATAACACATAAGACACAATGACTTCATAAATGTAACTTTAATCCTGTAAACAAACAAAATAAGTGGACTACAAATATTAGAGGAGCTTTATATTGCTGTAAACCAAAAACGTTTTTAAGGACATCAGAGATAACGAAAATCTGATTTATCACAATCAATAATCAAACATTCATGTCACCTCATTAGCCAACAGAGTACTTTATGGTTGGACTCTTCAGCAGATGTACTGACAAAAACAAATAATCATCCTAAGATTGTTACCATTGTATCACTCCCTGAATTTGACATATTAGATCTTGGAAATGTAAGCAAAAGTGATTGTTCCAAATCTGTTTCATTAAACCGGATACAAGTATGCCCTTGTAATCGATTGGATTAGAAAAAATGGTGGATCATGAGTTATGGTCTAGAAGGCAGACGTTCGTATTTTGTGGTACACACGTTACACCTTCAATTTTGTTTAGTTGTAATCGAGTTTTTGTATAATATGGCAGTTTGTTGATCTTCCTGTTAGATGTTGCGAAAATTGTGACGCCGACATTCAGGAAAATTATTTTAGAATGCAATGATATCCCCCGTTATCGCCTCCACCTTTTCTGTCCAATATATATACATATATATATATACATATACATATATACATATATATATATATATATATATATACAAATCTATATATACATATATATCGGGTTCTCCAATAGGGACTTGACAACTTTTTTTTTAAATACAACGAAAACCATTTGAGATATTTCAAAAACTTTATTATCAGCTTAAAGTACAATCAAAACATTTATGAATGGAACTTGACTTCGTTCATATGGCCACATTTGCAGCAGTCGATTCGTTGAACCCAATTTTCAATGACTCGGCCACACATTTCGGCCGAAACGGCCGCTATTTCGCGTTCAATGTTGGCTCTGAGCTCTTCCAACGACGTCGGCTTGTTGGCATAGACCAATGACTTGACGTAGCCCCAAAGAAAATAGTCTAGAGGCGTTAAATCGCACGAACGAGGCGGCCGACCGACTGGCCCATTTCTTGAGATAACACGCTCATCAAACTTACTCTTCAATAAATCGATTGTATCGTGTGCTGTGTGGCTTGTGGCACCGTCCTGTTGAAACCACATGTCGCCCAAGTCCATATCTTCCAATTCGGGCCAAAAATAATCGGTAATCATGGCGCGATAACGATGGCCATTCACAGTAACGTGACGATTGTTATCGTCGTCGAAAAAATATGGCCCAATGACGCCGCCGGCATGCAAACCGCACCAAACAGTTATTTTTTGTGGATGAAGTGGTGTGTGTCCAACAAGCGTTGAACACACCTTCCACACACAGAAAGTTGTTAACTTGATGTGGGCTGGATAGTGGCGGCAGAAACACGATGGTGTCTCCTGACGTTGGGTAATGTTGAAATATGTCATTCTGAAACAAGCTTAAATGTCATAGAAAAGAGAAACGAATACCTGTAGCTGATTGACTGCCACAATCCTATAAATATTCCTCTCGAATGAAATTACAATTCATGGTCCGTTTTACCGTGTTTAATTGTTAACTTTATTTATTTAGATTAATAGGATGTTTTTTGATTCCAATTTTTGCGACCTGTCTCGCTCAGCAGTTAACGAAGAAGAAAGATTTGTTATTGGTTGCTTGACAACCAAAACAACTGATTATGCCAGCTCGTTGTTGACATTTGTCATTCGGTTGCCACGGGTAACATTCAGGTGCGAATTCGCTGGTTGTGTCCAGTGCGAATCCGCAACAAGTGGTGATTCATGAAGCACGTGGAATTTCACCCGACCCATAACGCATGTTTTGCTTATTGACGAACCCATTAAGCCAAAAAATGAGTTTCGTCAATGAAGATGATTTTGCGATGAAATTCATCATCTTGGCGCATCTTTTCCAGAGCCCCATCGGAGAACGTACGTCGCTTCAAATGGTCCATCGGCTCTTGAGTCAGCTTGATCTTGTATGGGTGTAAACCAAGATCCTTACGCAAAATTCGCCATAAAGTGGTCTGGGCAATGCCCAATTCTTGAGAACGCCGTGGAATTGACTGATTTGCATCGTTTGCTACGGACGCCTGAACGGCAGCGATATTTTCGACACTTCGACCAACCCGTTGTCTCACTGGCACGGCAACATCACACAACGAATATGTAGACTCGAATTTTTGCACTAAACTTGTTATTGCCTGTCTACTAGAGCGAGAATTACGACCGAAAATTGGACTTAACGCTCTTAAAGTTGCGGTCACCGACTCCAAATTTCGGTAGTAAATTTGTATAATTTGCAGACGTTGTTCGTTCGTGTACTTAACCACGATGAAAATGTTGAGTTTACTAAATAAATTGACAGTGTCAGTTCGATGATTAGTGGAAAGGTGCATTCATAAATTAAATTCAAGCTTGTCAAGTCGCTATTGGAAAACCCTATATAAATATATATATATATATATATATATATATATATATATATATATATATATATATATACATAGATATATATTTATATATATATACATCTATCTATATATATATATATATATATATGTATATATATACATAGATATATATATTTATATATATATACATCCATCTATATATATATATATGTATATATATATCATCATCATCATCGGCACTACAACCGGGAACCGGTCTTGGCCTTATTTAGCAAGTCCTGAGGCTTGCTAAATTTTCCATAATGATTTGTTTTTTCCGGGCAAGGTCATTAGTCTTGCGCCAGAGGCTGCACGACGGGGAATCGAACCGCGGTCTTCCGCGTGACAGGCGGGAATACTAACCACTATACTATCGAGGAGCCATATATATATATATATATATATATATATATATATATATATATATATATCATCATCATCGGCACTACAACCAGCTTGTTATATTTTCCATAATAATTTGTTTTTCCGGGCGAGGTTATTAGCTCTGCCCCGAATATATATATATATATATATATATATATATATATATATATATAGATATATATATATATATATATATATACATATATATACATATATATATATATATATATATATATATATATATATATATATATATATATATATATATATATATATATATATATATATATATATATATATATATATATATACTCCCATTCACTAGGATGAGGCCAACCATTTTGCAATTGATTTTCGCTTTTTATACCCGTTTTAAATTTTGTACCCGGAAACATATACTACCTGTGAATAGGTATGTATTTTCCCAAAAGAAATTCATAAAATTAAAGGGTGATTAAGAAACGACCGTTGGAATTTCCTAAGATCAAATAATAAACTACCTAAAAAGGGTACAAAAAATTAAGTCACTAGGATGAGGCCACATGCAATATTTTAGAAAGGAAGGACATTTATTTATAACGTTTTTCTACATTTATAATGAGTATGCCCGCCGTTTTTGGATATGACCTCTATAAGACGGTTTGGAATACAATCATAGAGTTTTTTTAAATTGTCTCGGGAAATTTGGTCCGAGGAATCACGAATAGCTTTGATTAAGGTGTCCTTGTCTTCAAATTGTCTGCCGCCTTCATAAACCTTACGAGATAGCCATACACCAAACGTTTTCAACTGTGTTTAAGTCCGACGAATAGGGCGGCCATGGCAAAAGTTCCACGTCTTCTGATTGAATCCAACTTCTAACAACCCTGGAAGTGTGGATGGAAGCATTGTCTTGTTGGAAAATCTAAGACATGGGTCCAAAAATGTTTTTAATTTTTGGAAATGATTGTTCTAGCGAACATTTGTAGTTGTTTCCGTTCATTGTTGTGGACAAAAACTCCAACTCGATTGTGCCATAGTAGGTAATAGTTCCCCACACCATGACGCCTGATGTACGGCTGTGATGTCTTGCCAAAATAAGCTCCTAATTTCTCAGATCATGGAAATAAAAGTATGAACCATCGGGACCGTCAAGGTTAAACTTTTTTTCATCCGCAACGACAACGCGTTTCCATTCACTGATCCAAGCGACATGTTCTCTTACAAAATTCATTCGATGCTCCTTGTGTACTTGCCTCAATCATCATCATCATCATCGGCACTACAACCCGAATCCGGTCTTGGCCTTATTTAACAAATCTCTCCACCGATCCCGATTTCGATCCGATGTCATCCAGTTTGGCACTCCCAGGTTCTGGGCGTCATGGTCTACGCCATCCCTCCATCACAGACAAAGTCTGCTGCGCTGTCTCCTTCCATACATCCTGCCACAAAGGGCTTTCCGGGCAGGCTCCTCTTCGCTCATTCGAGCTAGGTGTCCCGCCCACCGGAGTCTACGGACCTTGATTTTTCTTACAACGTTAGCTTCATGGTAGATCGCGTACAACTCATGGTTGTAGCGTGTCCGGAATCCTCCTCGCTCACATACGGCGCCAACAACTCTCCTTAAGACCTTCCTCTCGAACGTGGCTAAGATTTCAGAGTGCCTTTTATTGAACACCCATGTCTCGGATACATACATCAGTACTGGTAAGACCATGGTCTTGTACAGTAGTAGCTTGGATGTTCTCGATAAATTTCGGGATTTAAAGAGCCTTGATAGACCATAGTAGGCTTTGTTGGATTTGATCAGCCGTTCGCGTATTTCTTCTTCCATATTGTTATCGACTGATACTATTGACCCAAGGTAGTTAAAGGATTGCACTACTTCGAATTCGTGATCCACTACTCTGATAGTTTGACCAACGTTAGGTCTTCTCTTCGCAGAAGTTACCACCATGTACTTAGCTTCCCCTCATTAATGTGCAGTCCCAATTTTTGTACCGCCTGCTTGATCTGTGTGAAGGAGTCCTGTACAGCCGACTCAGTTCTACCGATGATGTCGATGTCATCTGCGTAGGCAGGTATCTGGCTGGACTTGGTGATAATAGTCCCTCTAGTTGTAACGCCAGACTCACGGATTGCTTTCTCCAACGCCAGGTTAAAGAGGAGGCGGGCAGACCGTCCCCTTGTCGGAGTCCATTAAATATGTTTATTGGTTTGGACAGCAATCCCGCTATTTTTACTTGACTAGTTACGTTGGTCATAGTCAACCTACAAAGTCGTATCAATTTGTTTGGAATGCCGAACTCTCTCTTGGCATTATATAGTTCTACCCTGGCTATGCTGTCATAGGCGGCCTTAAAGTCTATAAATAGATAATATAATGGAAACTTAAATTCCATTTTTCCTACCCCTGCCTAGGGGTGAATATCTGATCAATCGCTGATTCGCCTGGGATCAAGCCACACTGATATTGACCAATGATGGCTTTAGCGTATGGGGCTAGCCGATATTGTAGGATAGTGGAGAGTATCTTATAGGCGGTACTCTGCAATGTTATACCCCCATAGTTGCTGCACAGTGTGATATCTCCCTTCTTGTGTATGGAGCAAATTATACCACGACGCCAATCTTCCGGCATCTCCTCTTGCTCCCATGCGTACACCACGATCTCATGAATTGCATGATGTAACGCTGTCCCCCCTTGTTTGATCAGCTCAGCTGGTATCCCATCAGCTCGGGGGTTTTATTTGATTTGAACTGTCTTATGACTTTTAATGTTTCCTCAATGCTTGGTGACGGCAGCATTTGGTCTTGATCTTGCATTGGTGGAGCCTCCAATTCTTCTGTGAGATGACCATTTAGCAATTCATTGAAGTGCACTTCTTATCGCTCCAGAATGCCTTCAGGATCGGTGATCAGATTACCCTCTTTATCCTTGCAGTAAGTGCAGCGTGGTGTGTACCGCGTCATACTGCGGATTATTTGGTAGAACTTCCGCGCCTGGTGTGGACCTCGCTCTCTACTTTTCTCTATTTCACAGACAAGGTAGATCTTCTGAGCTCTTTGTATTTCTCCTCGTGCACCCGCGTCTTATGAGACTGCTGCATTGCCCGTTATGCAGCATTCTTACGTTCAGTCGCTAGTTTGCACTCATCATCAAACCAGTCGCTCCGATCTCTACGACTACTGCCTAAGATGGAGTTGGCACTACTAATGACAGTATTCTTAAGGCGTGTCCATTTCTCTTCAACGCCCGGCATTCTGGCCCCAGGACTTACTCTCGCTCCGTCGAGCTCTTCGAGGGCGAGTCTTAACGCATGACCAAAGGTGTTACTGGTATTCTCATTGCGGAAAGCAGCCGTGTTGATTCGAACCTGATCCGCGGATGCAATACGTCTCCGTAAGGCAATCCGCGCTCGGAAAACTATACCAACAAGATATTGATCCGAGCCGACGTTGGCACCTCGGTACGTTCGTACCGTCACCAGGCTCGAGAAGTGGCGGCGATCTATCAACACGTGGTCAATTTGGTTGCGAGTGGCTCCATCAGGTGATACCCAGGTGGCTTTGTGGATATCTTTACGCGGAAACCTGGTATTTGCAGCGACCCAGTTTTTTGATGCTGCCAGTTCGACGACTCGTAGTCCATTGTCATTAGTGTTCTCGTGCAAACTATGGGAACCTGCATAGCGCCTGAAAACCGGCTCCCGACCTATTATTGCATTCAAATCACCAAGAACGATTTTCGTAGTATTCTTCTTTTTCGTCGTCAGGGGACTCCTCTGTAGGTCCGTGAACGTTTATGAGGCTTATGTTCTTAAACTTGCCTCGCACGCGAAGAGCGCATGGCCGTTCGTTTATTGCATTAAAGCCGATGATGGCAGGCTTGAGTTTTTGGCTGATTAGAAAGCCTACCCCGAGCACATGGTGTTTTGCATGACAGCTGTAATAAATGTCATATTCGTTTCTTTGAATAACTCCCCGTCCATCTAATATCTTGTAATGCTGTTATGTCAGCCTTATATTGGGACAGGGCATCGGCTAGCTGCTGTGCAGCTCGAGCTCAATATAGTGAGCGGACGTTCCATGAAAAAATTCTTAAATCATTTAGCCATTTTCGTTTCCGTAGTCGTCGTCGTGTATCTGGTCCGTATCCGAGGGTTGTTCAATTTGCCATAGTAATTAATTTTTACGGGCATGGTTATTAGCCTTGCGCCAACCTTTCTCAGGATGCCGCTGCATGCATTGGTTCACTACTTGGCGGGTGCTGAAATAGCTATATAGGGGTGTCACGTGGATACTGCATGCCAACTTGGATTAAACAGGGACAAGGATCGTCCTGGCTTTCGCCGAGTTGAAAGCAGAGACTTTGTTCTGTATGTTCGTTCTCATCCCCCCTCACTATGGGTGTAGGTGTCCAAAACTCGCCACCCCATACTTCTTACCAACATGGAGGTGGCAAATCTGATGTCAATTTTGGACCGTTCTCTCTCGGTTATGAAGGTGCCATCAACACCATTATTAAGTAACACCCCATCTATGACTGCGAGGGCTTCGAGTAGTGCCTGGCTTCTATTCTTGGTCCTTGTTCTTCCCCATTCTACTGCCCAAGCGTTGAAGTCTCCAGCAACTATAAGGGGGCTTGTGGGGAGGAAGTGTATTGTGCCAGGCATGGGCACTCGGTTCACCTTCCTCCTCCATCATAAGTATAAGTTCCGCTGATACAAAACCGAGAGAAGAAAAACTGTTCGCCAAGACAACGAAGGTAAATTAAACACAGGATATTGCAGCACGGACTGGCGCAAGGCTAATAACCTTGCCCAGAAACACAAATTATTATGGAAAATTTAACAAGCCTCATACTTGTTAAATAAGGCCAAGCCCGGATCCCGGTTGTAGTGCCGATGATGATGATGATTGCAGCACGGAAAATTAAACACTTGGGTTTGATTTATTAGTTCATGATTCCTTTAATACGGGGAAATCCGCGTACACTTGTTTACAATAATTTTCGTCCTTCTTATCTTTATTATGAGTTTGAGTAACGGTTAAAAGGCACAGTACAAAATGACTAGGCGAACAATAATGTAACGTAAAACTGATGATTGGCTAAAATCGTGAACACTATCGACCCTGGTTATATTATATTCGCGTCCCCGTGCGCACCGGGGATCGGAGCGGCACGACCGTGGTGGTCGGCGGATGTAATTTGACTCAGTGATACAACCCTCGTTTGCGGTGAGTTAGTGATGTGGTGGTAGGTATCCTCTCCACTAAGGATATGTATTTACTTATTACCAGAGAAACGTAAAGTCTCTCTTGGTGGAATAGAAAACCAGATCTCGTAATGGAGATCATGGTGGTATGCGTGTGATCGTTCAGATCTGTGTTGTGTACTCATGCGCGAAGGCTATGGAAAAACAAAGCAGGCAGGCGGTAAGGACAAAGGGATCGGGGCGATCATGGTTTATGATGTGCATCCCGGCTAAATAAATAGACGACGATGCATCGAAGAGATGTGCTAAAACCAAATATGGGAATGGGCATCATAAAAGTCTTAGATGAGTGATGCCCTTGTGTAAATAGGCGAATAGCCATTGGGAAAAGGTGCTAATGGGTTGGTGAATGAAACGAATCCCTTGCTTGCATTTGTATATGCAGGGAAATTCGTTTGTGGGAAACGGATTCTATATTTGCATTGTTTATGCTTTGAATTCAATCCGGCGGCTATGTGCGAAGTCGATGATTGTTTGGAGATTCAAACAAAGGAGCATTTCTGGGTAAAGTGCTTGCAGCTATATCGATAGTTGCAAGTCATTGCAAAGCAGATTAGATGGTTATACAATGACGGTTTGTATATACCATCTGTGTCAATTGTACATGGCATCTATGGCGACGCCAGGATCGAACTCTAGTGTGAATATCTACACTATTTGGAAATTCGGTTCTGGGTCACTAATGCAGAGATGCATTGATACATGTATGAATGCCCTTGTAGGAAAAATTCTTTGCAGGCATTTCCATGTAATGCATTGAAAGCATTAATTATCCCTGGGAAGGAAATGTTTTTGCTGTGGGCAGATTGCGGTGCAGGTGTGGAAAGGTTGGAATTTGCCTGACAACCGAAGGTACCGAATAGGTTTTGTTTTATGCTCCCGTATAATGGAAAGAATTCTTGTAGGGAATTTGTATGCGAAGAAATGCATGAAGGGTAAGAATTCTTTTACTGGGACTTTTAGGTTATATTAATTTGATCTATTTGATGCGAGAAGCATTTAAGGTGCTAATGCGATTGTATTAGCGAAACTTATAAGTTGGGTCGAAGTTATGGGGGTTCTTCAGGTAAGTAACAGTGGGGTTTGGCGGAACCGCCACTGGCTCTTATCTCTAGCTTCTTGTGTTATCCTGTCCAAAAAGCATTTGAAATATTCTATTTCCCACCTTGGCGGTGCGTAACAACAATAGAAATGAATTCCTCTGACCTTAGCATAGGTAATTCCTTTCAGACATTACGTAGCAGTAGCGATTCGAGGTCTGAACGCCGTCACACTCCTCTTATCGTGCTGAATGTTCTAGGACCACCTTCAGTTATTTTATCTTAGTGAATTAATCTATCTAAGTGCTTTTGCACTTTGCTTCTTGACGTTAGTGGATTAGTAGGCTTGGAGACGATTTTCCATTTCTGTTACATGGGTTTTTTTTTTTAAACTATTCCAATTTATAGAGATACTCGATTTATATGAAGCATTGAATCGTGGGTCTCTCAAAGGAGGCTAAAGAAAAATTACTTGCGTTAAAGAGTCGTCGGGAAGTCTTCGCTTGTTCATATTTATCTATTGAAATTTTACTAAAGCTTATGATTGAAATATAATTTAAGAAGTTTTCGCCATCATATTTGTCGAAACGGTAACGGGGTTTTCGATCGTCAAAGGACGAGCGACAATCGACTTTTTCTACTACTACGCTTTTGAGTATTTATAAGTTCAGTGAACATACACGCACCCTCAACTCGAGTTATTTTCAGTACTTTGTCACGATTGTAAGTTCCTCGCTTAAATTTCAAGAGTCCTGCCATTAATAACGGTCCATCTAAGGCGAATTAGTAAGATGTCATCATCAATCCAATGAATCAAAACACAAATCGGCTTGTAATACTTTTTATACAATAAAATCTCTTTGCATAAATGAAAAAAAGAGACGAAAACAAAGAACAAAATATGATAAATATGTAAACACATTTATACACTTTTGATACACAAATATATCTTCTAAAGAAAACTTAAAAAACAAAATCAACATATTACAAAAACTGAGACCAATGAAAATTTAATTCGAGGTTGGAGATGAACCTTCGTTATTGTTTAATAGACAAATAAATTAATCATACTTTTCTTATAAAAAAGAGAAACACGAAAACTGAAAACACACAAATTTTTCCAAAACAAAATAAGATTAATACGATGCATGCCAAACCGCTTTTTGAGATAAACATTAAAAATCAAATGACTAAATTAATATGTAGATAATATAAGTGAGAGCTAAAACATAATGAATACAAGTGTAATTTTTGAGTCATAAACTATGCGGACACCATTATTACATATATAATTTCATAAACATAAAGGTAAATAAAAAAAATTATATATATAAAATACAAATATTATATATATAATTTTTATTTGTTATTATATATTTTCGATACGTTGATGAATATACATATATATCTTTATAATGGTAAACAAAACCCAAAAATATCCGTTGAATGCATGTAAAAATATTGCTTATATATTTAAACTATGTGTTTACATATATAAAATTAATGTAAACAACAAACAAAATTGTATGTTTCTATCACTGAATAAAATATTGTGTCGTAACTTCTGTCAATTAAAATGTAGACTGGATTATTCCAAGTGATGAAAGAAGTCATTCTAAAAAAATGTAAACAAACTAAAACAAAAAAGAATCAAGTTAATAAACGTTAAAGGGGAAAAATATATATTCCCAAAATAGCATACATATTTATACATAAATATAAATATACATATACAATATATCCATTCGAACTACCCAATGCTAAGGATACTTCAGCAACCCATTATTTGCGCTTATTAACGATAATACAAGTAGTTATCAAAAATGTATACCTAGTAATAATATTATGGAAAAGATTAATTGAAAAGTAAAAGTCAAGCATGAAAATTGGCGAATTGATTTGTTTGGCGATAAATTATGGAATACTAGGTGTTTCACTCATGTGTTTAGTTTAGTCAAGGTGCACCCCAGATGTTTTTGCTTATACAATTAGATATATACGTTGAGGTCTGTTGTTGCGAAAAGAAAAGAAAGAAGAATTATAAGATTGTTTATATAATGTAACATAGTAAATTACTTTTTAAACATTGTTTTACAAATAGATCTCCTTAAAAGCTTGCATGTATATATACATATATGTATTTGGAAATTGTTATCTAAACAAAATGACTTTCTGCGGTCGGGAATGGAAACCAGTCGCTAGCTATGTTTAATCATTCAGGGGCATGGAACTTAAAACTATTGATATGTCAGATGCTTAAGCCCACCTTGATAAGTTCGACGATACATGCAGAGAATTGGTATCATAACTTAAATAGAAAATTATAATCCGCTTTGATTTAATGTGATCTTGATGCGCGGTAAAAGAGACGAACTGTGGCTATGAAATATAACAGGCGGTTTTTTACTTTTCAAGCTAGATTGTGGGGTACGAAGTCGTGGCACCGGCATGGTGCGAGTTCTACTTCGTCCCACTAACGATCCACTGTTCGAACAAGGTTCCGCCAAACCGAATCGCCACTTCACTAAAAGGAATGCACAAACACGAACCTCAACAACTGCAGCAATCACCAGGAAACGAAAGTGAAATAAAACACAGATTTTAACTAGTTAAAACTTTTATTCATATGTCCGCTATTCTTATAGTAATTTCACCATGGTGCTGACTATTACTATCTGAACACATTTGTCATTATGATCTGACCGCACGCTTACACGTTAAAAAAAAAGGAAACACAACTCGACAACTCCACTTAATAGGATAACAAACACTTAGGAAACGCTAGTTTTAAACGCGTTCATAAAATAAGATATCGCTAGCTCGAACTCGACTCTGTGATGTGCGCGTCCCCGTGAGGGCTACGGGGAGCGGGAGAAAAACCGACCGGCTCGGTCGGTTGATGGGATAAGACTCAGCGATGTCAATTCGCTAGGAAAGAAAATTCGGCCAGGGTACATGCTCTCTTAATTAAGGGTGCGTTTCCTATTACAAGAGAAACGTGAAGTCTGTCTTTGGGGGTAGGTAACTGGATCTCACAGAGAAGATCATGGTGGTATGCATGTATGGGTGATCGTACAGATCACAGTGTTTATCGATGGGTTTGAGCAAAGGATAAACGAAGCCTGAAACGAGGGAAAAAGAACAAAGGGAGAAGCGACCTAAGGCATCGGCCTGTAATGAGGGTCGGCTAAATAAATAAGCTGCAACTCATTAGGTGTGAAATGCATTTGGGATACATCATACAATTTGTATATCGTATCTTTGGTCGTTGTAAGAAACGGATTCTTTATTTGCATTTGTTGATGCTATTGAATTCAATCCGGCGGCTATGCGCGGAGTTGATGATTGTTTGGAGATTCAAACAAAGGAGCATTTCGGAGTAAAGTGCTTGCAGCTGTATCAATAGCTGCAAGTCATTGCGAAGCAATTTAGATGGTTACACAATGACGGTTTGTATAATATCTAGGCCAATTGTATATGGCATCTAAGGCAACTCAAGGGTCGGATTCTAGTGTGAGTATTTACACTAAACGAGAATTCGGTTCTTGGTCGCTAATGCCGAGATGCATTGATGCATGCATGTATGCCCTTGTGGGAGAAATTCTTTACAGGAATGTCTAGATAATGCGTTGGAAGCATTAATTGCCCTTGAGAAGGGAAATATTTCAGGTATGCTGGTGATTGAAGTGCAAATATGGGGAAGTTGGAATTTGCCTGGCAACCGAAGGTGCCGAATAGGTTTTGTATTTATGATGTTTGGAACAGAATTCTCATAGAGAATTTTGAATTCGAATAAATGAATGAAGGTAAGAATTCTCTTCCAGGAGGTTTTAGCTAAATACATTTGGTAAATTTGTTGCGTGAAGCATTTACAGGTGCTAGTGCGATCGCATTAGCAGAAACCTATGAAAGCTGGGTTGTAGTTATGGGGATTCTTCGGGTAAGTAGACAGTGGGGTTTGGCGGAACAGCCACAAGATATTATACTACGCGTATCCCAAAATACAGAGGCCATAACCTGGTCCTGAATCATTTTCTTTAATGTACTTAATCATCATCATCGTCATCATCGGCACTACAACCGGGTACCGGTCTTGGCCTTATTTCGCAAGTCCTGAGGCTTGTTAAATTTTCCATAATGATTTGTTTTTTCCGGACAAGGTCATTAGTCTTGCGCCAGAGGCTCCCCGACGAGGAATCGAACCCCGGTGTCCCGCGTGACAGGCGGGTATACTAACCAGTATACTATCGAGGAGCTAATCGAATTAATGTACTTAATGGTGTCCTTTTATTAGCCACTTCAGTTTGGGGAACAACTAGAAAGTTGCTGGGACCAAGTCCGCCAAATATGGCAGGTAATCCAAGACTGTGATCCATTTTCAACCCCATGACTCTCGGTATTTGCCTCCGATTCGACGAATTCTATTCCACAAATGATGGACGACGACGCCTTGATAACATTGGGTGTACAAAAAAGTTTTGAGGGCTTTTTTAACTTTGAAGCTTTGCTCAGAGAAATTGGTACAATGTATTTTATTTAAAATATTGTTACGGGTCTTTAATTTCACGTCTAGCGGCTTCCTAGGTCCGATCTCTGGATTGCGAAATAATTCAAATCAAATTCCAAAAGTTCGTTCTCCTTACTTTAAGGGATTTACTTATTTACACTTATTATTTTACACTTGTTAATTACACTTATTCTTCAACATGGAACCTCGTGTTACATTGTCAGTTCTTCTTCTTCTTCACTCCTGACTGACTCTTATTATTCCGCTGTCAGTTTGCCTGCTTCTCTATGTCGTCTATCTCGCACTAGATGGCGTGATTAATGTTCGTAAATTCGTCACAATATTGTCCATCGTTAGTTACGATTTTTCCCCGTCATTCATGTAGCATACGGATTCCGCGTTGTAAAGTTCCTCGTCGTTTGAGGCAATCCAAGAATCGAGCCAATTTTGAGCTTCTCCGTAAAAAGTGTTGCTCGGTCAGGCCATGAGTCATCGACCGGAACAAGTGGTAGTGGGAAGGAGCAATGTCTTGTGAGTACGGCGGCTATGGTAGGATATACCATTGCAGCGCCTCCAAAGTTTCCTTTGTGACTTTTTCAACAAGTGGCCGATGACTGTCGTGCTGAAAGATCACTTAGTAATGTCTTTTGGTATACTGGGAGCGCTTAAGCTTCAATGTACGGCTCAATTGTATGGAAATGGAGCTTTTAAGCAATGGCGCTCCAATCTCACCGATGTTAACAGAACGAATTTTGTTAGAATCAGAAACGCGTGTAACCAGGCGATTGATACCGCGATGAAGGCTCACAACGACAGGGTGATCAATAAGCTCCTTCGGTGCCCAACTGGTTCGCGCTCCTTCTGGTCAATGGCAAAAGCTGTCAGCGGTAATTTCACATCCTCCTCTTTCCCTCTCTTGGCGACAGACAGCGGGACGTTAGTCACGAATTCAAAGGATAAAGCTAATGTGTTCGCGAATTTATTTTCCGCGAATTCAAGCCTCGCTCCCGGCCTTTTGGAGCCACCTGTGATCTCGCCGGTACGGTCTTCGATGCGGGATGTGAGATTTCGTCCGCGCACTATTCAACGCATTCTACGTGAACTGGATTGTAGGAAGGCAACCGGCCCGGACAGAATACCAGAAATATTCCTTAAGAAGTGTGCTCCAGAACTATCACCGGTTCTTGGCAGACTCTTCCGTTTATATTATGCACGGAGGACCTTTCCTGCCTGCTGGAAAATCGCTCGAGTTCAGCCAATCCCAAAGACGGGAAAAAAGTGTCTCCCACAAAATTACCGCCCGATAGCATTACTGTCTATTTTATCTAAGGTAATGGAGTCGGGGAGCCTCCGGCGCAAGACTAATGACCTTGCCCGAAAAAAAAAAACAAATCATTATGGAAAATTTAACAAGCCTTAGGACTTAATAAATAAGGCCAAAACCGGTTCCCGGTTGTAGTGCCGATGATGATGATGATGATGTAAGGAAAAACTCATCAATACAGAGTTAGTTAAGTATTTCGAGTGCAACGGACTTCTGAATGATCGTCAATATGGATTCCTTGGCAGGCGGTCCACGGGAGACCTTTTGACACTTATAACCGATATATGGACATCTGCGATTGAACGGCATGGTGAGTCAAGGCCGGTCGCATTGGATATCTCCAAGGCTTCTGATCGCGTCTGGCACGGGCCATTGCTGAGCAAACTTCGTTCATATGGACTTTCCCAACAGCTTTGCGCGTGGACGAGGAGCTTCCTCGAGAATCGATCGATCCGGGCTGTTGTGGACGGTGAGTGTTCCTGTTAATTCAGGGGTGTCCCAGGGTTCTATTTTGGCTCCAACCTTTTTCTTGCTTCACATAAATGATTTGTTGGAGACAACGGATAACAAAGTGTTCAGTTTTGCGGATGATAGTACGCTTGTTTCCTCCTTTTCGAGTGTTCGGCCGATTGGTGCATCTGCATGGCATCAGCTGAGATGTAGACAGATTGACTCTCTGAATCAGGATCTAGATAGGGTACTGCAGTGGGGAAGGGCCAATCTCGTCGACTTCAATGCAGCGAAGACACAATATACAACATTCACAAAGAAAAGTGGATCATCGGTTCCACAGGTGATGATAAATGGCCGGGCCGTCGAGGCTGGGGAAAGTTTGAAATTGCTCGGCGTCACGGTCTGTGGGAATTTATCATGGCATAAACACGTGCGTGTCGAGTATCGCCAAGTCAACCTCAGGAAAACTGAGCTATCTTTTTAGAGCGAAGAAATATTTTACTCCGGCCCAACTTCGTCTCCTATATAAATCCCAAATTAGACCCGCGCTGGAATATTGCTCTCATGTTTGGAGCTCGGCTCCTAAACATAACCTCGACCTACTTGAGAGCATACAGAGACGAGCGATCCGCCTGATCGGGGACTCGGCGCTGACGTCGGGACTACAGTCGCTATCACATCGAAGGCGCGTAGCCGACCTCTGTCTGTTTTACAGATTATATATTATCACAGGTACTGTTCTTCGGAAATTCTTGGTATATATGCGCAATTCGGCTTATATGTGCTCCACAAGACAATCCAACGGATCGCATCCCTTTGTGTTTCATCTCCCGACGGAGCGAACATCTTTGCATCAGAACTCGTTCCTTTACAGAGCGGGGAAGCTGTGGAACTCCTTCCCACGCGAGTGTTTCCGGAGCATCACAACCTGCAACTGTTCAAAAAGAACTGCAACAGTTATTTGATGGCATGCCGGGGCGCCCACTCGGTGCTATAGGTTCGCCTCTCCCGAGAGAAGTCTAATAAAAAAAAAAAATTTTTTTACTCTTAAATTTATTAAGGTTCTTTTCAACTGAATTATAAAGCAGGAAACATATAAGGTGTCTCAAAAGCAGTTTTCAATCAGTTTGGCTTTCTGTATGAATGCAACCGTTGGAAGAAGCGCGTGTCGTGTACCGATACCTATCCCCGTCGTTGGGAATTCAGTCGCTGTGGAGTGTTTCACGGAAGTGGAGCGTGCGTGGTTTATATAACAATAATTCTGTTGTTATTGCGTAGCAAATATTCTGTGATATGTATCAAATTTGTCACGTTAGAAAAACACATTAAAATATTGTTACAGAAGTTTGAGGAGATTGCTTCTATAACAGCTAAACCATGAACGAAGAAACAGAGCGGTCGCCAGGTAGTTCGCCAGACTCTCGATCTTCCCGTTCACAACTGCGCATGGTTATTATTCGAGCGATACTTGGCGTTAATTAAAAAGGTTTCACTTCAGCTTTACATGGTTTTGATCGGAGCATGTAGTTCCAACAGAATGGAGCAACAACCAACACGTTTGACATACCTTCTCCGACTGTTCGTGAAGTTTTCCCTCGAAGAACTTCCTGCATCGGGTTTTGACTGGCGAGAAAAAGTGCATCTCTTTCGAAAACCCTAAACGCAAGAAATCATGCCTTGATTCCGACCAACCAACAACGTCGTCCGATAGACCAAATCGCCTTGGACGGAAGGCAATGCTGTGGATTAATAGGTCATCGTCTACTATGAGCTATTGAAACCTGGTGCACAGTCAATGTCCATCACTATCACAAACAACAGATAAAATTGCATCGTGCTGTGCGTGAACACAAGGTCAGGTTATCAGCAAAGACATGAGAAGCTTATTTCGTTCCACGACAACCCACCATCGTATACGTTAACGTCCCAAACTACTTGGCAGCACTCGTCTGAGAGGTGACGCCTTTTCACCAGACTTGGACCCTTCCTACTACCAACTGTTCTCGGCAATGGGTTACGTGGTCGCTGAGCGGCATTTCGGTTCGGAGACGTCAGAAAAAGGCTTGAGGAGTGGTCTGCCTCGACAGAGAAGGACATTTTTGGGTGGTTTGCCTGAGAGATGGCAAAAATGTGTAGCAAGCGGTGAATCGTACTTTAAATACATTATTTTTTTTATTTCTACTGGAAAACATCTGTTTTTGTGACTCAAAAATAACAGATTTGAACTTATACATCAGGTACTTCGTGATGGTAGGGAGAACATTGAGGAAGTATTTTAGTGTAGCGGCATCAAAAAATGGATTTTTTTTTCGTTTTAGTCGATAGTATACCACTTGTAGAATATGCTCTCAAAGCCCCAAGTATGAATTTGTATTTTAGCGGGTCAAAATGAGCTCGAAAAGTACGCATGCCCGAGCACACCCGACGCGAGAAGTCGACAATTTTAGAGCAAGTAATAAAAAGATTGTAAAATACAAAGAAAAAGCCATACCTGTACTTAGCTCTGAATTGATACGCGAGTGTGGTGCATTGCGCTATATAGTGTTATGGGCATTAACTGCTCGAAAAATCGACAATTTTAGACATACACGTTGAATGTGGCTTGAAATGAGTTGAATTGAATTGAATAAAATGTAATCTTCACACGACTGTGTTCATCCTGACTGTTTAGCTTATAACATGGCTACCTTTGCGTCCTGCTCATCCGCGCCCCCATCCCAATTGATAAAACAAAGTTAAAAATAATTTATGACTACATTCAAACACAATATAAATCGAATCAAAAATATTAATTGAACACAGAAGCATAGAAAGCGAATCAGTTAATAAAAAGAAAAACAAAACAAAGCAAAAAAACTAGTAGGACAAATAGGTCATACGAGAATTTAAGTTACAGACAGAGGAAGTACGAGTCATAGATCAAAAGGATGTAAAGTGTATATGTATTTATTAAGCTACCGTTGTTGACATTTACAATTATATTTTTCTACAAAATCAATTATAGAAGAAAACCGATTATTATAATGATTACAGTAAAATAAATGGCATCACGTCAGAGGGCGTAAGCAACTGGTAGACATATAGAGAGATAGACCGCCCTCAGGACACATTATGATACTTATAGTTCATTGAACAAACAGATTAAAAGTTGCCATAAACCATCTAATATAACGTAACACAAAAAAAGCTGTATAAGAATATATAGATGATGATAAAAAAAGGCACTTGCTTGTACCATGCTTACAGTTAGGAGCCCTTGTTAATCTAAATACCTACATGAAGTCACATACTAATAACCATTTCAATTATATTTTTGATTGCCTATTTACGTTTATACGATTTATATTATATATAGAAATATATTATATAAATATATATACATACAAAAAATTAAGAACAGATTGCATGTTTATAAGAAATTTATATAAAGTTTAGAGAGAACTAATTAACTGCACCGATTGCTTACACGTTGAATGTGGATTGAATTGAATTGAATTGAACAGACTAATGAATTGTATCTATTGTTTAAATTGAAGAGTAATACTGAAAATAAACCCGAACCGAGAAAGCAAAAGTATCGCATATGACTGTAAGAAGCAAACATGTATGTGGTCAATATATACTTGTATGTAATTCAAAATAAATAAATAAATTGAGCAAATACATGTGGCATGGTTTCATTTATTTTTCTTGAGTTTGAATCAAATTTCAGAATGTAAACATCATCTTAAAGCCTTATACCAAAAAGAAAAGAGAAAAGTGACAGGTGTGCACCAAATTGTAATCTAAGACATTATTGGAAAAGATCTGAAGTCAACTGGAAGCGTTGTCAGGAACTAATTGGCGTACATCAGAAAAGAGCGGGTAACGGAAAGGTATTCTTGGCACCACGTTTTTTGTTCAATATTTCACTCTACGTTTTTGTTCAACGTTTATGAATAAACAATTCTTTTCTACAATTGGCGAGTTCTCTGGTGTTCCCTACCCACTGTGAAAACTCCAACAATTTTATACATATGTACGAATTTTTTTTATTGAGACTTTATTATAAAAAACACTTTTACATTACATACATTTTTCCAACTTCAATTTGGTTAGGCAATTAAATGCTGGAAACATTATTATTTTTTTGTGTTATGGTTGGAATGTGCAAATAATAACCTGGTATCTGAGTGGTAGGTTGGGCCCCAATGCCCAGACACTCGGTGAAATACCACCCCATTAAGCAATTTTTTTTACACTAACGCGAGTTATGGTTTGTTGATATCCGTCGAAACAAAAAAGAATTCACGAAGCCGAGGAAACGACGACCAAAACCTCCTTTATACCAATAATTGATAATTTAAAAACACAGAGTCTTTCTTTTACTTTTTTTTTCTTTTTTCACTTTCTTTTCTTTTATTGTCATTACAAGAGTTATTCGTTTTACAATTGTTATTGTCTAGTTTAATTACCTTATGGGGTTTGTTTTCTCCTATTTTCTTTACTCTTCTGGTTATAGTTTAGCTCTAATGTATCTTAGCTGTTATACCTTGATTAACATCCACTATTTTATCGTCTATGCTTTAATTGTTATCTTCTATTTTACTGCATTTGCTTTTCTCCATTTATCCTTTAATTAAATTTGACTGACTGTGTCACTGATTGCTTTACAATTTTCTTCCAGATATAGTTTATTTCTGATGTATCCTAGCTTACATAACTTGTTTCACATTCACTATTTCGTAGTTTACACTTTAATTGTTTTCTTTTATTCTACAGCATTTAATAGTATCCTTGTATCCTTTTATTACACTGGACTATTTGCGTCACTGATTACTTTACAATTCTCTTCCGCATATAGTTTATTTCTGATGTATCTTAGCTTACATAACTTGTTTAACATACACTATTTCGTAGTTTACACTTTAATTGTTTTCTTTTATTCTACAGCATTTATTATTCTCCTTGTATCGTTTTATTACACTGGACTCTTTGCGTCACTGATTGCTTTACAATTCTCTTTCAGATATAGTTTATTTCTGATGTATCTTAGCTTTCATAACTTGTTTAACATTCACTATTTCGTAGTTCACACTCTGATTGTTTTCTTTCATTCAACAGCATTTATTGTTTTACCTTTCTGTCTCTCAACAATTTTTCTGAAATATGTTATTCTACCTAGTACCGCACCATCTTCGTAACTCCGCTCTTCATTCACTAGCTTGCCACTACTTTTCCGATCAACCTCTGGATCCAATTCCTTATACGATTCACCTCTCACTAACTCCTAACTTCTTCCTACCACTTCTCGTCACCTCGGGGTCAACACCTCCCGATGACGATAATGCAATTTCGATTTGCAATGACTGCATTTTCGCTTTTCAATTCCAATTCGCAATTGCGTTCTACTGCGGCGTCAGCCTATATATCTTCATAGATTTGCACCACAGTTCAACATCCGCAATTGCGAATTGACCCAATTAATTGTGTGCAATTACTTTTTTTGTAATTCATTAATCGTGCCGAAATATGCAATTAATTACTTTTTGTGGTTTAATGGTTATGCCGAAATGTGCAATTAATTGCATTATCGTTCTGGGCGTTATCCGAGTTCCGAAATGGATAGCGTTTTTTGGTTTGAGTGCATCAATGACCTCATGTACCTCATCTTTATCTATGATGTCACTGACACACTTAACACGCGCGCACAAAAGGGGGTTTTGAAGGACCCTAAATGTCAGAGCACAGTGCGAGCGGATGGAGAGGAAATGGATAAGGAAAGGAGGTGTCGATGTATGTTGGTCTTGAAGAATGACTCTAAGAAACAAACATATATGTGGTCTATATATACTTGTATGTAATTCAAAATAAATAAATAACCTGAGCAAATACATGTGACGTTGACCTCCTCAATCATACTACTGACTTTTCCCCCAGCCGAGGACTGCACATCGCTGTCCACAACAGCCTCAAATCGTCACTTGTCGCTTTCCCTACCTCCTTCAAGCTGGGCTTTGTGATTATCAAAATCACTCTTCCTCGGAAATCAATCTTTGTCATGTGCTTCTATTACTTGCCATCGCACCCTATTGAAGTTTACGAGCTAGCTCTTAATGCTATCGACCATATAATCGAGCTGAGTAATTGCGAGGACGACATCATCATCTTCGGAGATTGTAATCTTCCACAACTCAATTGAATTATATCTGACGATCATTCACACTTCACCTCCCACCACAACTCGGCCAAGGATGGTCTCCTCATTGATAGACTAGATGATTTTTGTCGCTGTCAGATCAGCAACGTTTGAAACCTTTTGGGTAGGCAGCTTGACCTTGTTGCGGTGCCGCCAAACCCCATGGTACACTTACGTAAAAACCCCCATAACCTCATCCCAAGTCGCATAAGTTTTGCTAATGCAATCGCATTAAGCACCTGAAAATGCTTCACGCATTAATTTGATCAAACCTATAATCTTAAAGTCCCTGTAAAGAAAACTTACCTTTTCATGCATCTCTTCGCATACAATTCCTGTAAGATTTCTTTCTTACCTTATCAGGAATCTCAAACTAATTCGGCACCTTCGGCGTCAAGCAAATCTCCCTAGATGAATTCCTGTAAACAAAAGGATTTGAATTACATATAATGTAACCTTCACCAGGGGCCATAAACATTGTGCTGTCTATTTTTCAGCTTCGCCATGTGTATGATAAATCTCTTAACGTACACATTGGCCGGCGTCCTTTTTCTCTCAGCAATAATATACCAGCAGATGCATTCAATTAGCACAATCGACGCTGAAGCCTATTTCTCTAACTCACACCATGAGTAAACAAAAGACCGCTGTCCTTCATCAGGCATTCTGGCGATACGCAAATAATTCAATACCTACCCTTACTAGCGATGCCATAAACATCATTTCCCAGTAACCTAGCTAAAACCAATTAGCACATTTCCACATCGTATCGTCGTCTCTTTGTTTAGCCGCGACGCACATGTCCCAACAAAGATCCCATTAGCATCCGACGATTTCGGTTTTATTTGCTTTATCGAAATCGTATCCCATGAATGCACTTTATGCCCTTTCTTTGTTCTAGGTAGAACCATGCACACATACCATTGCACTGAAAGAGTGCATTTCCTACAGCGGCCGCACCCTTAAGAGAAACGTTTTTCTTTCTCTTCCCTTGTTTCTTAGCCCTAACCTAGGATGGAATTCATGTCAGAGTTCCATCCTCGGGGAGTCAAATTCCAACCGCTGACCACCACGGTCGTGCTATCTCCTGCTCCCCGTGGCGCCGCGGGGACGCATATATCCGAAGTCGAGTCGGGAAAGCGCGCTTTAATTTAAGTGATTTAATTTAAATCCCGTTAGTGGAAGTACACGGGTTGCGGATAAAGTAAACGATCAAGTGGATATCTTTTTTTTTTTTGCTGCATCTTTTGTACTTTTAAACATAGAAACAGTACGCATCAATCAGAAACGTGTGATTTCATAAATTAATCTTAATTCAGATTTTTCTCGCTGCATCATTTGCTTTGGATGTCAACACAATACGATGGTCAACGTACATGTTAATAAATAAAAGTTTAAATAAAGAACTTACGTCGAACAACGTGCGTCAGTGTTTTATTTGTTCGGGTGATGACCTTCCGGGTGATCAGTTTTCTTTCAGTGTTTGGCGGAACATTTATGGAACCTTAGTGACATTCGGATGGGGATAGGGGTGAACGGAGTGCCCGTGCTCGGCACAATACTCCTAATTCCCCACAACCTCATCTTTACAACAGACCCTATCAATACATCTGTCTCATCCAGCCCCTTCGTCCTTACATCTAAAGACAACCATCCTCCTCTTCTCGTGACCTTCTTCCGAGTCCACTCGCGACCGTCCGTCGGCCCTCCCAATCACTACGCCTACGATTTCCATAAAGCTAATGTTCGCCTCATCAACGACTACGTAGGCCGCCTTTCGTTCAACTACGATCACTTATCCGTTAAAGATGCCATCACCCACCTATATACCGAAATCCTATAGTCTATTTCCCTGTTCGTTCCCTACTCTAGACAAAGAACACTAACCTCCTCCCCTCTATGGTACAATCACAAGCTTCGCTCCCCGCGTAACCAAAGGAATAGGTT
Source organism: Microdon myrmicae (assembly GCA_963931805.1). Lineage (NCBI taxonomy): Eukaryota > Metazoa > Arthropoda > Insecta > Diptera > Syrphidae > Microdon > Microdon myrmicae. Next base: position 42,534,229 of record OZ007500.1, read on the forward strand.
ATGGGTCATCTTCTCTCGGAATCGAACTATTCCCGACTACTCCTACTCCAACTTTCTTAGCTGTTACCCCCAATTCAGGGAACTTTTCAAGACCATTTATCGCAACTATCTTACCAAAACTCAGACCAATCTCGAAAATGACTCCAAAACCTCCAATTATAAACGTAGATCCGATGGTTACCCCATATCGCTTACCTTAAGCTCTCATACCTCATCTGATCCTGTTATTATTGCTAATCTATTCGCCACTCACTTCAATCAGTCGTTCACTAATGACTCCCTTGTTACTGACCCATCATAACTCAACTACCCAACTAACTTTTCCCTTGGGCCTCTTCTTAACAACTACTTTGATCTGACCTTAATTGAATCCAAGCTATTCCAACTCAAAGACGAGTTTACACCGGGTCCTGGTGGTATCCCTGCAGTTCTCCTCAAGAAATCCTCATCCATTCTCTCTGCTCCCCTCTCACTGATCTTCAATCTCTCACTCTCTCAAGGCGTATTCCCCCACGTTAGGAAAACTTGCTTCATCACCCCCACCAACAAGAAAGTTCCCAAAAACGATGTCACGTACTACCACCGCATCGCCAAACTGCCCCACTTACCCAAGATTCTCGAAAGCATTCTATACAAATCTCTTAGTTTTCGTTGCAAATCTTATATTTCATCAAGGCAACATGGTTTTCTCAAAGGGTGATCAACTACAACCAACCTCATTGAGTTCACGTCCTTTACAGCCTCAGCACTAGAGGAAGATTACGAGGTCGATATGGTCTCAACCGACCTCAGTAAAGCATTCGATAAAATCTCCCACAATCTAATCCTCTTCAAACTATCCGACCTCGGCCCCGAACCTGGATTGCTGAAATGGATTTCTTCTTATCTAAAGGATAGACTTTATTCGGTTCGGCTCAGGTCCATGATGTCCAACCCCTTCATTGCCGCCTCTGGGGTCCGTGAAGGTAAGCACCTGGATCCTCTCCTATTTATACTGGCCACTAATGCCATCGATAATGTCATTAAGAATTCCAGTTTGTCCCTATACGCTGATGATACCAAGTTATACAAGATCATCGAGTCACCACTTGATTCTGCACTGCTGCAATCTGACCTTGACAATTTGTCGACTAGGTGTGACAAAATGCCAATCAGTAACCTTTTCCCGTAAGCGTATTCACTCATACATTCACGTTCCTATACCCTTCATAACCAACCCCTGACCATTGTCCAATGTATTCGAGATCTTGGGATCCTTTGCGACAGGGAGCTTAACTTCCTCTCTCACATTGATGAGACGACCCGGAAAGCCAATTCTGCCCTGGGATTCGTGAATCGATGGTCTAAGGAATTCTCCGACCCTTACGTTACTCAATCCCTTTACCTTACCCTCATCCGTCCACTACTTGAATATACTAGCCAGGTGTGGACTCCTTATCATAAGATCCATATCTGTAGAATCGAAAGTATTCAACGTCGCTTCCTTCGGTTCGTTCTCCGAGGTCTAAGATGGGGAAACCCCTTAATCTTTCCCCCGTACATTAAACGCCTCAAATTAATCAACCTCAGAACCCTTGAGAAGCGCCGGGTCGTGGCTGACATAATATTCATTCATCGGGTCGTCTCCGGATCGGTCGATTACGCCTACCGCTTAACTTAACTCCTCTGACCACAAACCCTGGAAATACGAAAAAACATTGAAGTTATAATTATTAACAAACACAATTCGGCCAAGGTAGATTTTAAAACATTGATGTTTTGGCGGATTTTTCTAAAACGACTGGGGTGTTCCGCCGAACACTGTCCGCAAATTGAAACACGGATTTTACTTTGGCTTTTTTTTGTTTCTTTATTATAATGATATGCGAATAGTTTAACAATCACTTAACTACAAACACTTAGGAACAAACAGCCACAGTTTTAAATAATACTTGTTTGTTTTTTGTTGTTTTTAAATAACATAAACAGATCTGCATCGGATTTTTTTACAATTGTCTTTTGTACACATGCAATGGACCTCGGAAGTCCCCGTAAAGGAATGCTTGCAATTTTCTATTAAGGGGACATTCCGGTTTGTTCGGTTCAAAAAATCGAATTTTTTTTTGCTTAATCGATAGTTTTATCCTTCAAAAAGAATATGTTAAAATTTGGAAACGAAATCTTAGGCGGTTCCAAAGTTATAGGTCATTAAAGGGTCGGGTCTCCCGCGGATACAAATTCGTATCATAGGTGGCAACTACCGTGTATTTAGAAAGATGCAGACTATCCATTTATGGGCATCAATTTGCTTCGCTGTTGGCTTGGGCCAACTGCCACTTCTTTGAATATGTCGCAATCTTGTGCGACTGAACACCATGTTCATAAGCGGTAATGGATAGTCGCTCCTGTGTATGTTGTTTTTACATTCGGGCGTACTGCGGGTGACCTGCGATTGCCTGAGTCTTAGTTAGTTTCACATATATGAAACTAACTTGCCCGTTGCACGGTGCTGGTGGTTTTTTCTTGTTTGGTGACTATGGAAGATGTTCGTACCGGTGTCGTCGCGGGGTCGGTATTTTTGATGTTTCTTTGTTTCTTTTTCATGAGGAGGAAAAAGTATTTAATGTAAACGTGGTCTCAGAGCCTGCAGTGCTCGCGTTTAGGCGTCCGTCTCATACGTTTTTCAACGGTAAATTTTTCTAACATAATGTTTTAAAACGTTAAAGGTTCGCGTAAGTCAGGGGTGCGTCCAGGGAGTCGATATAAAAAACGAAAAGGATTTATGGGAACTGTAAATGAACTGGGAACGGAGTATGCGACTACATCGGCACAAAAATTGGCTACATCACCCGACTTCGCTCCAACGGTCACAGTGACGGCAGCATACGTGATGTTACATTTTTTTTCAGTTTTTTCCGAACTTTCAAACATTATAAAGTGTAAAAACTGTGACGGTTCGATAAACTTTCCAAAAAAATCTGAGAAAGGCCTAGGATTCAAACTGAACGTCGAATGCAACTGTGGTGAGAGGGTCATCGAGTCCTGTCCACGAATCGCCAACGAAGCTTACGAAATTAATCGTAGAATAGTATTCGTAATGCGCATCTTTGGTGTCGGGTTAAATGGATTACATTGCTTCACTTCACTGATGGATATTGGCGAATTTACGAAACACTTCTACTACGCTGCTCTCGATAATGCACACACCGCTTGTATCGGCGTTCTTTCTTCCGTGATAAAAAAGGAAGAAAGTGAAGATAAAAAATTTACTGATTCTGGAGATGGTAGTTGGAGCAAAAGGGGTCATACTGCTAATTATGGCGTTATGACATTGATCTCAGAACCATTTGAAATCCGGGACGGACTAAAGCACGGAGATTGTCTATCACCGTGTCTCTTTAACCTTGTGCTCGAGTATGTCATCAGAAAGGTACAAGACGACAACATGGCCGGATCATCCCTGAACTGGATCACACAAGTGCTCGCATATGCGGATGACATCGCCGTTCTGGGCGATAATCTAGAGACTCTTAGTAAAAACTGTGAAATCATCATGCAAGCGGCAGAAGAGGTGGGCCTAGATATAAATGAAGACAAAACAAAATACATGATTACGGCGATAGCAGGTGGACCTCAGATAACACATATAAACGTCAGAGGTAAGATATTTGAAAAAGTTGAAGAATTTAAATATCTGGGAACGATACTGACGGCCAGTAATGAAATGTCGAAGAAAATTAACAAGAGACTGCATTCCGGCAACGCGAGTTGGCATGCAGTCAGTAAACTGCTGAAATCCAGACTGCTATCACGTAACATAAAGATCCGTGTCTATAGAACCATAATCATGCCGATTGTTCTATATGGATGCGAAACATGGGCTCTCACAAAACGGGAAGAAAACAAATTCCGCGTATTCGAGAATAAAGTTTTGAGAGGCATCTTTGGAGGTAAATATGACGAGGAGGCAGGACAATGGAGGAGACTCCATAACCACGAATTGGAAGAGCTATATCGCAAACCTACAACAGTGAGAGTAATCAAGTCGCAAAGATTAAGATGGGCCGGACACGTAACGCGAATGGGGAACGATAGGACCGTGCATAGAATTCTTGACGGTAGACCAACGGGAAAGAGACCGGTAGGACGGCCGCGACGGAGATGGGAGGACAATGTTAGGTTTGACCTTGAGGAGATCGGATCGAATGGTCAAGCGTGGAAGGAGAGTGCCCAGGACAGGGAACGATGGCGAAGCCGAGTCGGTGAGGTCATGAACTTCCGGGTTCTTACAGGCCAATAAATAATAATAATAATAATAATAATGACATTGATCGGCAACAAAACAAACAAAGTTCTCGATCTTACTGTGAAATCGCGTTATTGCCAAGGCTGCAGCCATATGAAAACAAAGAAAGGCACCCCTGAATATGATACTTGGTGGGATGAGCACGAACCAGTTTGCACATTGGATCACAATGGAAGTTCGGGTAAAATGGAGCCTGGCGGAATGTTAGAAATGTACGAGCGCGCTTTTGATCTGCACGCCCGCATTTACGAAAGGTAGGTTGGAGACGGGGATGTAAAAATAATGAATGCGTTGCAGAAATCATTTCCAAATGTTGTAAATGCCGAGTGTATCAATCACGTGGGAAAGCGAATCGGTTCGCAAGTTAGCGATGTCATAAAAAAAGCAAAAAAAAAAAAAAAACAGACCAATTAGGAGGAGCTGGTCCTGGCAAACTTACGGGAAACATGATAACAGAACTGACGACTTATTACGAACTTGCGATTAGATGCAATGCTCGCTTTGCTGAAGAAATAGCGAAAGAAATTTGGACAACATACTACCACAAAATATCAACCGATGAAAATTCGCAACATCAGAACTGTCCAAAGGGCCCGGAGTCATGGTGCAAATGGAAACGCGCGGAAGCAGCGAATGAGCTGTCAAAGTTCCACCACGACAAACCTCCCTTGGATCCTAAAGTACGAACAGCTATTTACCCAGTTTACGTAAAACTGACAGATCCCGATTTGTTAAAAAAATGCGAGCGAGGTTTCACGCAAAATAACAACGAAAGTTTCAATGTTGCTATCTGGCAAATGGCGCCAAAACACACATACATCATCATCATCGGCACTACGACCGGGATCTGGTCTTGGCCTTATTTAACAAATCTCTCCACCGGTCCCGATTTCGAGCCGATGTCATCCAGTTTGGCACTCCGAGGCTCTGGGCGCCCTGGTCCACGCCATCCCTCCATCGCAGACAGGGCCTGCCGCGCTGTCTCCTTCCATACATCCTGCCACAAAGGTGTTTCCAGGCCGGCTCCTCTTCGCTCATTCGAGCTAGGTGTCCCGCCCACCGGAGTCTACCGAGCTTGATTTTTCTTACAACATTAGCTTCAAAGTAGATTGCGTACAACTCATGGTTGTAGCGTTTCCGAAATCGTCCTCCCTCACATACGGGGACAACAATTCTCCTTAAGACCTTTCTCTCGAACGCGACCAAGAGTTCAGAGTGCCTTTTATTGAGCACCCAACTCTCGGACCCATACATGAGTACTGGTAAGACCATGATCTTGTACAGTAGTAGCTTGGATGTTCTGGATAAATGTCGGGATTTAAAGAGCATTGATAGACCATAGTAGGTTTGTTGGATTTAATCAGCCGTTCGCGTATTTCTTCCTCCATATTGTTATCGGCTGATACTATTGACCCAAGGTAGTTAAAGGATTGCACTACTTCAAATTCGTGCTCCACTACCCTGATAGTTTGACCAACGTTAGGTCTTCTCTTCGCAGAAGTTACCACCATGTACTTAGTTTTTCCCTCATTAATGTGCAGTCCCAGTTTTTGTGCCGCCTACTCGATCTGGGTGAAGGATTCCTGTACAGCGGAATCGGATCTACCGATGATGTCGATGTCATCTGCGTAGGCAAGTATCTGGCTGGACTTGGTGACAATAGTCCCTCTTGTTGTAACGCCAGAGTCACGGATTGCTTTCTCCAACGCCAGGTTGAAGAGGAGGCAGACCAGACCGTCCCCCTGTCGGAGTTCATTATAGATGTTTATTGGTTTGGACAGCAATCCCGCTATTTTTACTTGACTAGTTACGTTGGTCATGGTCAACCTAAAAAGTCGTATCAATTTGTTTGGAATGCCGATCTCTCTCATGGCATTATATAGTTCTGCCCTGGCTATGTTGTCGTAGGCGGTCTTAAAGTCTATAAACAGATGATATAATGGAATCTTAAATTCCAGACATTTTTCCATCGCCTGCCTAGGGCTGAAACACACATACAGTGGCAAGAAAATTATTGGGTGATCAATAAGCTCCTTCGGTGCCCAACTGGTTCGCGTTCCTTCTGGTCAATGGCAAAAGCTGTCAGCGGTAACTTCGCATCCTCCTCTTTCCCTCCGTTGGTAACTTAACTCTCTGCTCCAGAACTATCGCCGGTTCTTGGCAGACTCTTCCGCTTATCTTATGTACTGAGGACCTTTCCTGCCTGCTGGAAAATCGCTCGAGTTCAGCCAATCGCAAAGACGGGAAAAAAGTGTCTCCCACAACTGACTTTTTCAACAAGTGGTCGATAACTGTCGTGCTGAAAGATCACTTAGTAATGTCTTTTGGTATACTGGGAGCGCTGTACGGCTCAATTGTATGGAAATGGAGCTTTTAAGCAATGGCGCTCCAATCCCACCGATGTTAACAGAACGAATTTTGTTAGAATCAGAAACGCGTGTAACCAGGCGATTGATACCGCGAAGAAGGCTCACAACGACAGGGTGATCAATAAGCTCCTTCAGTGCCCAACTGGTTCGCGCTCCTTCTGGTCAATGGCAAAAGCTGTCAGCGGTCATTTCACATCCTCCTCTTTCCCTCTCTTGGCGACAGACAGCGGGACGTTAGTCACGAATTCAAAGGATAAAGCTAAAGTGTTCACGAATTTATTTTCCGCGAATTCAAGCCTCGCTCCCGGCCTTTTGGAGCCACCTGTGATCTCGCCGGTACGGTCTTCGATGCGGGATGTGAGATTTCGTCCGCGCACTATTCAACGCATTCTACGTGAACTGGATTGTAGGAAGGCAACCGACCCGGACGGAATACCAGCAATAGTCCTTAAGAACTCTGCTCCAGAACTATCGCCGGTTCTTGGCAGACTCTTCCGCTTATCTTATGTACTGAGGACCTTTCCTGCCTGCTGGAAAATCGCTCGAGTTCAGCCAATCCCAAAGACGGGAAAAAAGTGTCTCCCACAAAATTACCGCCCGATAGCATTACTGTCTATTTTATCTAAGGTAATGGAGTCGGGGAGCCTCCGGCGCAAGACTAATGACCTTGCCCGAAAAAAAAAACAAATCATTATGGAAAATTTAACAAGCCTTAGGACTTAATAAATACGGCCAAAACCGGTTCCCGGTTGTAGTGCCGATGATGATGATGATGATGTAAGGAAAAACTCATCAATACAGAGTTAGTTAAGTATTTCGAGTACAACGGACTTCTGAATGATCGTCAATACGAATTCCGTGGCAGGCGGTCCACTGGAGACCTTTTAACACTTATAACCGATATATGGACATCTGCGATTGAACGGCATGGTGAGTCAAGGGCGGTCGCATTGGATATTTCCAAGGCTTTTGACCGCGTCTGGCACGGGCCATTGCTGAGCAAACTTCGTTCATATGGACCTTCCCAACAGCTTTGCGACTGGACGAGGAGCTTCCTCGAGAATCGATCGATCCGGGTTGTTGTGGACGGCGAGTGTTCGGATCTGTATCCTGTTAATTTGGGGGTGCCCCAAGGTTCTATTTTGGCTCCAACCTTGTTCTTGCTTCACATAAATGATTTGTTGGAGACAACGGATAACAAGGTGTTCAGTTTTGCGGATGATAGTACGCTTGTTTCCTCCTTTTCGAGTGATCGGCCGATTGGTGCATCAACGTCACACCAGCTGAGATGTAGACAGATTGACTCTCTGAATCGGGATCTGGATAAAGTCCTGCAGTGGGGGAAGGCCAATCTTGTCGACTTCAATGCAATGAAGACCCAGTATACAACATTCACAAAGAAAAGTGGATCATCGGTTCCACAGCTGACGATGAATGGCCGGCCCTAGAGGCTGGGGAAAGTTTGAAATTGCTCGGCGTCACGGTCTGTGGGAATGTATCATGGCATAAACACGTGTCGAATATCGCCAGGTCAACCTCAGGAAAACTGAGTTATCTTTTTAGAGCCAAGAAATATTTTACTCCGGCCCAACTTCTTCTCCTATATAAATCCCAAATTAGACCCGCGCTCGAATATTGCTCTCATGTTTGGAGCTTGGCTCCTAAACATACCCTCGACCTACTTGAGAGCAAACAGAGACGAGCGATACGCCTGATCGGGGACTCGGCGCTGACGTCGGGACTACAGTCGCTATCACATCGAAGGCGCGTAGCCGACCTCTGTCTGTTTTACAGATATTATCACGGGTGCCGTTCTTCGGAGATTCTTGGTATTGTTCCACGCAATTCGGTTTATATGCGCTCCACAAGAGAATCCTACGGATCGCACCCGTTTGTGGTTCATCTCCCGACGGCGCGATCATCGCTGCATCAGAACTCGTTCCGTTACAGAGCGGGGGAGTTGTGGAACTCCCTCCCCACGCGAGTGTTCCCGGAGCGTTACAACCTACAACTGTTCAAAAAGAACTGCAACAGTTATTTGATGCCATCTCGGGGCGCCCACTCGGCGCTATAGGTTCGCCTCTCCCGAGAGAAGTCTAATAAAAAAAAAAAAATTGAAGTTGCGGCTCTTACCGCAGCTTGTATGTTTAATGAGAGGTTTTTACCCGTATTGCTAATAATGCAAGTCATGGGCATCAAAATTGGGTACGCTACGAGAGCGTTTGCGAACGAGAGGGACAGAGATCGGCTGCAAGACGCTGACCGCAGCCTAATATACAACTCGCACGAGGCACGAACAGCGAGGAAAAAGTCGAAAATACAACTGGAGGACCAATTCAAAGTCGTGGAAGACTTTATTTGTGGTCCAGGAATAAGTAGTATAAAAAATCCCGATGATTTCATGAAAAAAATCACTTTTACCTTTTGTCTAATTTATCTCCAAACTTTGAATGCGTTTTTCTCGAAACGACTTTCTTGAGTGCGGTGTAAGCGATAATATGAAAACGGTACATGCGATTCTTATGAAAGTTCGCACACATATTTTTAACAAGCACACGAAAATTGTGAGTGAATTACTTTTTTATTTATTTATTTATTTTTTTAGTTATGACTAAAAAATAGAGTAAAAAAGGCCGAAAAATCAATTTTTTTTTTAATAGTCCGCCACATTGTGCTAAATGTATTTAAGTTTAATAAACTTTTTGCATTTTTCGTATTTTTTCACCGGGGACGAAAATAACCCTTACACGAGCAGAACGGATGGCTAACTTTGAACACCTGGGCGGGGGGGGGGGGGGGGGGGGGGGGTTCCGGTTCCGGAGTGACTCGACAAAATTTACAAACGAAGTCGAAAGATGAATAAAATGTTTAAAAAAAAAATTGTTGTTATATCTTTAATACTGTCTTTTAAAAAATCATGAAAATAACTTATTTTTTGACCCGACAAACCGGAATGTCCCCTTAAACCGATAGTTCTCTTCTCCTTTTCCGATTCTCTCTTAATCGACAATCTCTCCACCAGGGGAGATCGTACCCTTTTTTCGGCCCTGCGGTTTCCTGCCTCGTCGCAGGCCAGATGTGCGGTTGCACCCACACACACAGACGCGGATGTTGCTGCCTGTCTGGCTGGAGATCTTCCTAGGATCGCCGGAATTTTCACACGTTCTGTTGAATCGATTTTGTACTTTCGGGTGTGTGGTTTATTATTCTTGGTGATCCTGGGATCGTGGTAATTATCGTCGGTTATGATAATTGTATTTGCTTTGCCCTATGGGAACGGCGTGTTAGTTTATTGCTGTTTCTCCCCAATGGTCTTTGTTTAGGCGAAGTAAATTGCGGTAGGGTCGAAGGTTTAACCAACGGATTGGTTTACGGCAATTTGCTTGTCGCCGGGAATTTGGTGTTTGTCGACATCTGGCGCAGCTGTGCCAAACACTTGTGTTTATCCAGCTAATGGATCGATACACAATTTCTATACTGGGTCGTGTCCTTCGATCACCGTACAGGCGTCGGGAAAATGTTCGGGACTTGGGGCCTACGTATCTGTGGACTTTGGAGGCACGTGTCTGTGGGCACGTGAAGTTTAGTCATAGGTGAGTATGTTGCTTGGTGGAACGAAGATATCTCAGCCTATGGTGGTTTGTGCGGTTTGGGGAACCGTCACAATGTTATAATTATTAACAAAAAACAATTCAGTCTAGGTAGATTTTAAAACATTGTTGTTATAATTATTAACAAATACAATTCAGTCTAGGTAGACTTTAAAACATTGATGCTATTTTTGCATCTCGTAGCATGGATCCCTAGATCAACAATTAACGCTTCGTCCCGCTCATTAACCGATTGACGCCTCTTCCCACAGACAATTAATGTTCATATCGCACACGCTGCGAAATTCATTCGAGTACCCCATTAATTGTCTCAGTACCCAGAGCTACACACTCATCGTAACATGAATACTCATGTTTCACCCTGGCCGTGTCATTTGATTTAATTCATACCCATTCACGGACAATTGGCTGGCGCCTAGTGCCACACGCCCTACGGAATCAGATTGCATAGTGGTGACTTTACGTTCACCACTGGGATCTACGCTGGAAACATGACACCGGCAGCGTTACCGTAGCAATAGAAGCAATAAAGCAAATGCAAAACCGACGCTACTGGTCGTGTTTGACGTCAGCCAGCTGCCCAGAGCAGATGCACTCTATCATATTTCAATTTGCCGGACACAGTCAACGTTTGAGTGATGCAAATGACCGTAACAAGGTAAATCGTTTAGGCAAACGTTTAAGCGGATGCGCCTGGTGAAGCCCAATTAAGTTTAAATGATAATTAAGCCATATCGACTGCTCGTGTGGAAAAATTGGTGCCAATGCCGGTCATGCGTTCTGGTTCAAAGTCCGAGTTGAGGGAAATGCATGGTTTGCTTTTCTACACCCAATTTTGGGGTATAAAAGGAGTGGTTGCAAATGGTCCGAGGATTAGTATTTTCTGCCAAAAGTATTCCGGGTAAATTGCCCCCAATAGTAAGTAGAAGTTTAAAGTAAATAGAAGTTGAGAAAGTAAATAAAAGCTCAAAATATATATAAAAGTAAAGCTAATAGTATTAAAATTACTTTCGCTCCGTACCATTGTAAGAAGACCAGTAGGAATCCAGGGGGCCACCCCCGGGGAGTCAAGGGGTAAATATCAAAAATGTTAATCACGGAGGGGTATCCCCCGAGTCATAACATTATAATTATTAACAAACACAATTCAGTCTAGGTAAACTTTAAAATATTGATGTTATAATTATTAACAAACACAATTTAGTCTATGTAGATTTTGATATCTTATTTAGGGACTCGGACCCGACCAACAAATTGCTCCACGAATTTTTAATCATCAAGGTGGTCTTGTCCAGTTTTTTAAAAAGCACACGAGACGCCGCACGATGGATTCAACCATAATAGCCTAGCGAATTTTCAATTTACAAGAGAGACAAATCGCTCATTCGCGTTCTTTTTATCATCATCATCATTGGCACTACAACCGGGAACTGGTCTTGGCTTTATTTAGCAAGTCCTGAGGCGTGTTAAATTTTTCTAGTTAGTTAGTTCTAGTTCTTTTTATACTAAGACACAAATTTCATCCCACCATACCATTCATTGGTCGTTGGAATTTGATTTCAGCTTCCGCTGACCTGAGCCCGCTTCCACTGAATCGTCAGGTGTACAAGTATATAAAGGTCAGGTACGGCAAATTTGCTGGGAAGGGTCAATCTATCTAAAAATATGTGTGAAAATTATTTTTGGACCTTGTTAAGAGAATTTTGCAATTCTTTGGGGTAAGGGAGGTTAGTGTCTTGCCCAGTACAAATCCTGAAATCTACAATCTGCAAACAAAAACACGCTGGTGCAATTAGCTTAACCTAATTCTTTATTATTTATAGAAATTTCTGTTTTTCTATCCTAATTGTATCTGTTTTTCTATTCTCTCTTTACTTGTGGTCTCGTTAAGACCGTGCGGAGAGGAGTTCCTATAACGACTCCCGGTGTTTAAAAAAAAAAAATGGGAGGCGAGAGGGCCGACTTTAGCGAGACAAGGACAGATGTGTCCTTCATCTTGTCTCTGACTTCTGGTCATCTTGCGATAACCAGAATCACCCACATCCGTGAGGATGTTGGGCTCGGTCTCGCGATATCTGAAAAGAAAAGAAAAGGGGGGGGGGGGGGGTATCCAGGGATAGTGTGGACAGTGTTAGTCCAGGTGTTCTCTAACTACTTGTATAGAGGGATGGTGGGAAAGAAATCATACAAGACCGGTAGGTCTTGGATGCGGTAGTAAACGCATACTCCCGGTGTTCTGCCGATGTGCTCGCCTTATATAGGCCCGACGCTGTCCTCTCGTTTCCTGTGCTGTCCTTCTCTTTTCGCTCGTTTCCTGCAATCGGTGTCCATCTGATCGTTTGTTTCCCAGGAACTTGTGTGCTGGTGCTTGTCTTCTCTTTCCTGGGAATTCGCATCGCACACCTTTAATAAAACCGAAGATTTATTCCTTACTGGAAAGAAGCCTGAGTCTGACCGGTCTGCTCAGAAGATTTCGCCCCCCGAATGGTTTGTTGGTAAGCGTAATACCAACGCTTTCTTTTCTTTAACGCTTTTAGGCTTTTGGCGTCTGCTTTGTGGTTGGGATAATTGATGCCCGACAATTTTGTGCAGCCCTTCCCTTGTGTGGGTAGCGTATACCGGTGATTGCCGACCTCGGTCTGGATCTTCTCGGATCCCCATAGTACGGTTTCCCGTTCGCCTGCCTTATGCCAAAGCCTTCCTATGCTTTTTATTCGCAAGTCAATGGGGAAACTTTCGGGATTTATTTTTGTTTGGGGAAAATCCAAATAACCTTTCGGTCCATTAACTTTGCAATTCTGCGACAGGAAGTCGTTACCCAACAGGCCATCTTCCGACAACCCCGCCAAGCATTCTACTATCTGGAAGCTGCAGGGGATTTGTTAATGTGATTTCAACTTCCCCTGGCACCATCTCCTAGACTTTCCCTTGCCAAAAAGCGTTTGGGCGGTATTTACCTTCTGGGCATCCACTTTATACTTTCAGTGGAGCACTTGTACCTTTAAGAGGTTGATCTCAGGTTATATCCGAGCTAAATCACAAGAAAATAAAGTTGACTATAAAGAAAGACCACTGTTGCGGATTGGGAGTTTAATGTGTTGGGATGTACTGGAGAAATCTAGTACATTCGCAGTGTATTCCAGTTGCGCGGCAGCTGTCGCGGATCAGCTGGCCGATTGTTACCAACAATGAGGTCAGCAGCGTCCTTTTTTGAATTGCCGGTTATTCGGCGTCATTTACCTAATCTCAGTCTGCTATCAGCTATTTCCGCGCGCACACCTTCCGTGTCATTGTTGCTGATCCATTTGATCTGAATGAATTATGAAATAAACTAACTCAATCTCATGTAGAGCAATTGAATTGTTGTGCGTTGTTACTAAGTTGTAAACCAAGTCGCATCCGACTTAAACAATAAAGAAATAACGATCCACCTCGAGTTCAGTTTTGGTTTCCTTGTGCTTCCGTTTCGCTGGCAGTTTCATCGAGTTCCTCTCTACAAGGGAACAGTGGACAACTTCAAACATTCCCGTCACAACCACCAGTTCGGAGTTTTGATTTTTGTACTTCCTCTTGGCTACTTTCACCGCGTTCCTCTCGCAACCTGCATTGGCGGCATCCTGCTTTCGAGGCCCGTTGTGTTGTGCGACCACGAGCAACGGATCTCCAACCAGGGAACAGTAAACAGTTACTAACATCACTGCACAGTAGTTACTTCATTTTTGCAGATTATTGGTTTGCCCCTAACTTACCGTACTTATCTATCTTTATAATCATCATCATCATCGGCACAACAACCGGCATCCGGTCTTGGCCTTATTTAACAAGTCTGAGGCTTGCTAAATTTTCCATAATAATTTGTTTTTCGGGCAAGGTTATTAGCGTTGCGCCCATCTACCTTTATTTACAGTAAATTAAAGAACATTTAATAAATGAATCAACATACGGTACAATTCATTTTTTCGTATTAACAGATCTGTATGAATAAATAAATAAAAAAAATACAAAATACCATTTTTTTTATCGCTTAACTCATCCTTCTGAAATGTTCTCACCACCTGAAATGTTTACATAGAACAGACATTTACCGTTATAAAAATTAACAATTTTAAAGTTCGGTTATTCAACACCCAAACCCGTATTTTCTGTTTTAAATGTACTAAGTAGATGTCACTTTGGTTGACAACTAGTTAAACAATGCTGTCAAAATTGACATGTTATATTGTGCCTCGCGAATTGTGTTCGTATACCACTGACGTGTACGGTAAGAGTGGGTGTATTTGCAATATAAGCTGCTACACGTTTGAGGAGTGGAATCGCTGACCTGGCGGTAATCAGTTCCCTCCGTAAGTCTATAGGCTGTCTGGTGTTAAACATTGAAACGATTTAGCAAGGTTGCCCCCACGTCAAACAGGTACGTCTGACACACCGACGTATGCTGAACTACCGGTGGCCAAAAACGTGGACAGTTCTCATAGAAGTCCAACTTCAGAGAAACAAGATTCAACTGACTACGCCATGGTGGGGGACAAGTACAAATTCGGATGTTTTGCCCTCGGTATCTTCTGTTGCTATTTCTACTACGGCATTATTCAAGAAAAGATCACTCGAGGACGATATGGCGACAATAAGAACGACGACGGCACTATCGGCGAGAGATTTACTTTTGCTCTAGCTTTGGTGTGGGTCCAGTGTTTATGCAATTATGTGTTTGCAAAAGGTACACGGCTTTTCCGCGGAGTTACAATTTGGTTACAATAACAACTTGTTTGGTTTTAGGAAGCATTGTGTTGAGGAAACCACAGAAAGAGGACACCACTCACATGGGATACTATGCAGTATGTTCGTTAACTTATCTACTGGCGATGGTTAGTTCAAACATGGCTTTGAGATGGGTTCCGTATCCGACGCAGGTCGTTGGCAAATCAGCCAAGCCCATCCCTGTGATGATCTTGGGCGTACTTATAGGCAGAAAATCGTATTCATGGACACGGTACAGTTGTGTACTGACAATCGTCGTTGGGGTGATCTTATTCATGTATAAGGAAGGCAAGATCAACCCAAAGATTGTTAATGAAAAAACTGGCTTGGGAGAACTCCTGCTATTCCTTAGTTTATCGATGGATGGCTTGCTTGGGGCAGTACAAGAGAGGATGCGTGCATCCAGTGCTCCGACAGCACAACAGATGATGTTGGCCATGAATTTCTGGAGCTCCATCATATTGGGCGTCGCTATTATTGTTACAGGTGAATGGAGATAAATTTTTTTGACAATAGTAAAATTATGTTTTTAATTTTAGGGGAAGGTAAAGACTTCATAGCGTTCACTAGCCAACATCCGGAACTATTGACCCATTTAGCCACTTTGTCTCTGGCTGGTGCATTAGGCCAAATGTTCATCTTCCTAATGGTAGCAGAGTTCGGTCCACTAGCGTGTTCCGTGGTTACGACGACAAGAAAATTCTTCACTGTACTCTGTTCAGTGTTACTTTTTGGTAATGTGCTAATACCACGTCAGTGGATGGGAGCTATCTTGGTGTTTGCTGGTCTATTTGCTGACATGGTCTTTGGAAAAAAGACGCCCTCTTCAAAGAAGCCAGAGAAAGAAGCACTTATCGCTACAAATCACCGTGCAGCCAGTGGCGAATGTAAAATAAGACAAAAGTGAATTTTACTTGGTCCCACCGGACCAGACCTAATTTAAGTATCAACTTTACCACTATTTAAGACGAAATTATTTATATGAGAATTCGATTCTGTATTTTTTTTTACTGTAGATCAGAAGTGTTGTTTTTTTTTTTTGTGAATCGCGCAATGAGTGATTAAATTGCTGTAAGTCGTGATCACTCACAATCTGTGACTTTTTTCTTTCTGTTGGTTCATTGGGTGTCCGATTGATAAGTGTTTAAGCTTGGGTACTCGTGGTTAGGGCAGACATGTGTATGAATGAATGAATGAATAGAGGGCAGCACCCTCATTTTATTTCGCTTAGCACAAGACGTATAAACATATAAACTTATAAATAAACTTACGAACTACCTTAAAAACTAAAGCATGCTGGTTGGGGGTGGGGGACTAACTTTAAAGTAACTTCAAAATGGAATGGGGAACTAAAAGATGGATAGAATAATAGTTTAAGTGGTAGGACAGGGAAGGGCGGGGATAAGTCGGATCCTAGGGTGTGAGTATGAGTGTGGGAGAGTGTAGGCGGTGAGCGGTCAGGAGGGGTAAGAGAGGAGACGACGTTTGAGAGCGGGAGTGGTGAGATTGAAGTCAAAGAAGGTAGGGTGATAGTTTGCCCACCCCTGCATTCGCGAAACGGGTTCATTAGAGCCGTAAGACGTGTGATGGGCGGGCAAATAGAAGAGACGAGGGTTTCGCAGATTTCGGGGATTAGTGGAAAATGTGATGGAGGAGAGCAGGCTTGGGCAGTTGATTGAACCTGAGAGTAGACGGCGGATGAAGAGGATGTTGGCATGAATTCTGCGCTCTTCAAGTGTGTTAAGGTTAATTAGGTGAAGACGGCTCGTGTATGGGGTTAGAATCAGAGGATTTTCCCAATTCGATCCTCGGAGGGCAAAACGCAAAAAACAACGTTGCACGCTTTCGGCCCTGCGAATATGGGACGAGTGGTGAGGAGACCAAACCTGACTAGCATATTCATAAAGGGGACGGACAAAGGCTATATAGAGCGATCTGGAAACGTAAAGATTAGAGAATTCTTTCGACCAGCATTTCACAAAGCCAAGGACAGAGTTGGCTTTGAGAATCATCATCATCATCATCGGCACTACAACCTGGAACCGGTCTTGGCCTTATTTAGCAAGTCCTGAGGCTTGTTAAATTTTCCATAATAATTTGGTTTTTCCGGGCAAGGTCATTAGTCTTGCGCCTGGCTTTGAGAATAATGTCACCAATATGTGGGATGAAGTTAAGCTCACTATCACATAAGATGCCAAGGTCACGAATCGTTTGCACAGGTTGTTGGTTGAGTAAGATATAGGAACGTAGCGGGGGGGGGGATCGTTTACGGGAGAAGATGATTGAGTGACATTTGGCAATATTTAGATCGAGGCAGTTATTTTGGCACCAAGTTGAAAAGCTGTCGAGATTCATTTGGAGAAGTGGGGAGTCGACAGAAGAGCGGATCGTCTTGAAGAGTTCAGTGTCTACCGCGTATATAGAGATGGGAGAGTGCTTGATACCGGAGTCTATATCATTAATAGTAAAAATGAAGATGGGGGGGGGGGGGGGGGGGGGGGGTCCAAGATGACTGCCCTGGAGAACCCCTGATGTGGGAAGAAAAGGATTGGAGAGCGAGGATCTAAATCTGACACTGTAGATTCGATCGTTAAGATAGGAAGAAATCCACATAATCAGTAGGGGTTCGAAGCCAAGGGAGGATAGCTTAAAGAGGGTGAGATTTGGTCAAAGGCCTTGCTGAAATCGGTTGTGATTACATCGACTTCGTTGCCGTTCTCTAAGGCACGGAGAGCGTGGGATGAGAATTCAATTAGATTGGTGGTGGTCGTCCTACCAGTAAGGAAACCGTGCTGGTTGGGTGAGATGATGGATTTGCAGCGAAAACATAACGCGTTGCAAAGAATGCCTTCGAACAGTTTTGGAACATGTGACAGTTTGACGATGGGACGGTAGTTACTAATATCCTTTTTTGGTCCCTTCTTATGTATGGGGGTGACAAAAGAGGATTTCCAAATATTTGGAAAGACACCTTATGTAAGGGATAGATTGACTACCTTTGATAGCGGGAGAGAAAGATAAGAGGAACATTTTTTCAATGTAGTAATGTAATGTGTAGCATACATGACGAACGCATCCGGGGCAATTCCTATTGCTCGGTCAAAATCAGGACAATTAAAAAACATTGCTTTCTTGGAGTAAACATTTGATTTTTATCTTTTGCTTATTTATTTTTATTAAATAATTAAATAGATTTTTCTTTATTCATTTGTGATACAACGATGAACTTCCAGTAATCACATAGGTGAGCTATTGGCCTACGATTCGGCCTTCTTCAGATGTATAGTTCGACAGTACCAGAAGGTGGAATCATATAATGTCAATCAGTTGGAATTATCACTAGTACACGCGCAATAGTTCTTGAGCCGAACTACACAAAAATTAAAAGTACTGCTTAGTTGTGTTAATTTTATTCTCAACCATTCAGATTTAACTCGAGTTGCCCTTATCTCAGGCATCTTTTTCGTTCCTTATTCTTTATTCTCCCTTCTCGTCTTCTTCTTTTTCCGTCTACCTGGTTTGTACCCTGTTCTTTTTCCATCTATCTTACCTGGAGCCTCTTCTTTTATCGGATACCTTACATACTTCCTCTTTTACCGTCTACCTTTTCTATACCATATTTGTTTTCTGTTTACCTTATCATCATCATCATCGGCACTACAACCGGGAACCGGTCTTGACCTTATTTAGCAAGTCCTGAGGCTTGTTAAATTTTCCATAAGGATTTGTTTTTTCCGGGCAAGGTCATTAGTCTTGCGCCAGAGGCTCCCCGACGGGGAATCGAACCCCGGTCTCCCGCGTGACAGGCGGGTATACTAACCACTATACTATCGAGGAGCTACTCTATACATAATCGAAAACGAACACAAAGGGAAAGGACTTTGGACGACACTCAACACTGATTATATTGTTCCCGGTATTCGGCGCGCATGCACTCCCGACGACACTAAAGTATTGCAATCTTTGTTCTTATATATCGTGTGATATCCGCGATAGCTTTCCTTACGTGTTAATTTATCGGATTTAATTAGGCACATACGTTTTACTGTTCGCGTCACTCGTTTCGAATTATGTTACTCAACACGCGACCTTCTCGGTGAGGTTCTCTGTCTGTTCTCTATCGACCTCCTCAGGGGGGTTCTCTCTGTTCGACCGACTGTTCGAATTAATTTTCCCTAAAACGACTACCCTATCTAAATTTTCCTATCCATCCTATCTGTCTCTTATCTTCAAGAGAAAATTTCCATTTTGGATTACCTTATGCACTCCCTCTTTTCTTACTGTATATCTTACCAAGTAAATGACCCAACACAGATAGCAGATTGGAGTCGAGTTCTGACCGCCGACGAGACAGTACATGCGCTTCTGCCTCGTGATCCGTACCATCGGATCAGTTGTGCAATCCGTTTTGAGAATCCTAAATAAACTCAAGATACCCAATTCCATGGCTGGTTCGCACGACAAGTCTTACTGCGGGATCCTAAGCAAGCAAACGGATCTCAACACACGCCTCGGAGTGAAGTGCAAAGTTATCTATCTGTGCGATCCCAAGCAAACAAACGGATCTCCACACACTCATCTTAGTGGTGTGGAAATTGCGAGGATATACACGCGTGTGATGGGCAGTGTGGGAAAACCCTCTACCCTTTCCATTCCTTATGTTTGTTTTCCTCTTATTCATACGTCCCTCAGACATCGATACTCTCGATTGATTTATAATCTTTGGAGAGTTTTTGGTGTCTGAGTGGCATAATGTTCGTCATGGAAGGGATATGACCTGGATTTCGGCACGGATCTAGTGTGGCACCTACTACAAGGGCATATCACCTATAGTGGTTGCTTTCGCTTATCTATTGCTGGTCCCGACTTGCATCCTTTCCCGAGGCGGTATTGGTTTTCTGTGTAGGGCCATTTCAATGGAGCGGGAATTTCGCGTTGATTTTTGTAATATTCGCGGCCTGAGATGCAATTTCTCTTCTGTGTCTGCCCACGTTTCTAACCAGAAACCAACCATCCTTGCACTTATCGAAACCCAGGTAATTACTAATACAGATATTTCCGATTTAAATCTACCTGGATATAACTAAGTGCCACTGTTCTTTCCACATCGCGGTATAGCCACATACATACGAAATGATATTGCTTATCTCTGTTCCAACCCAGAATTTAA
Organism: Microdon myrmicae; assembly: GCA_963931805.1. NCBI lineage: Eukaryota > Metazoa > Arthropoda > Insecta > Diptera > Syrphidae > Microdon > Microdon myrmicae. The sequence goes on from OZ007500.1 coordinate 42,554,422, forward strand.
TTTCTCTTGGCTAAAACTTCACGTTCGTAAGGATATCATATATTACTGCTTTCTTTACAGAAGCCCAAACTTGGATAGAAATGCATCCTTTAACGAATTTGATGCTCTGTCTGATTCTATCGATAGGATTTTGACCCTATATCCGCACACTGAAATCGTTCTTGTGGGTGATTTTAATGTGCATAAATCTCAGTGGCTTCGTCACTCCGGAACAACAACACCCGAAGGTCAATATGTCCAGTTTTTTGCTGATTCAAATAGCTTAACTCAACTTGTCAATGAGCCAACACGGGTAACAGACATATATGGTCATTTCGCCATCACACTGGACCTGTTTCTCACCTCCCACCCAAACAAATACACAATTGAAGTTTCTTCGCCCTTGGGTACTTCAGACCACTGTGCCGTGTCAGCTAAATTTCCTCTAACCAACAGTAACGTTAATGAGAAAGCTCCCAAAAGAACAGTATGGTTCTACGAGAAAGCCAACTGGGAAGATCTGAACGACTTTTTTGGGAGGTTAAATTGGTCGTTATTTTTCCACAATAACGATGTTGACTCTATAGCGAACACATTGACAGACACGATTCTACTCGGCATGCGGACCTTTATTCCACACAGAATAACGAGTATCAAACCCAAAAGAAATATGTGGTTCGATTCCGGGTGCAGAGAACCCATTAAGGCTAAAGAGTTGAACTTCCGGTTGTATAAATCGAACAATACAGAGGAAAACCGGAAAAGATTTAAGAGAGTTAGGAATGACTGCAATGCGTATATTAAACGCGCCAAATTCTTGCATGAACATAGAGTGAGACAAAAAATACTACACTCTCCCACAGGTAGCAGAAACTTCTGGGCATTCATGAAAAACATCCAAAACTCAGTCTCTTCATCCATTTCATCGCTTATAGTCGATGAGAGGCCAGTCACCAGTGCAATAGAGAAGGGAAATCTACTTGCTGCACATTTTGCAGCCAATTCAACGCTGCCGGATACCACATCAGTTCCACCTCAACTTGAGCATAAGCAGCACACCATGAGCCAGATTCGCTTCCGAACGCGTACTGTTGCCCGCGTACCCAAAGAGCTAAACGCACACAAATCCGCTGGTCCGGATGGCATTCCCCCAATCCTCTTGAAGAGATGTTCCTCTTCACTCGCTAAACCACTGCGGAAACTCTTCATCATCATCATCGGCACTACAACCTGGAACCGGTCTTGGCCTTATTTAGCAAGTCCTGAGGCTTGTTAAATTTTCCATAATGATTTGTTTTTTCCAGGCAAGGTCATTAGTCTTGCGCCAGAGGCTCCCCGACGGGGAATCGAACCCCGGTCTCCCGCATGACAGGCGGGTATACTAACCAGTATACTATTGAGGAGCTCGCGGAAACTCTTCCGTTTGTCTTATTCTACTGGCCGTTTCCCAAATAGATGGAAGTCACCGAGCATTCACCCAATACCCAAAAAGGCTGACAAATCATCCCTTTCTTCTTATCGACCCATAGCACTAACTTCTATTCTCTCGAAGGTAATGAAATCTCTGATTAATCGTCAACTTTCGAAATATCTGGAAGCATATGACCTCCTTAATGACCGGCCAATATGGGTTTCGTAGCAACAGGTCCACAGGAGATTTGATGGCGTACCTTACCGAAAAGTGGAACCATTCCATCCACTACCTCGGTGAAAGCAAGGTAGTCGCATTGGATATTTCAAAAGCTTTCGACAGAGTTTGGCATCCAAACCTTTTGTTAAAATTACATTCATATGGAGTGGACAATTCCCTGATCCAATGGATAAGAGACTATCTTTCTGGCCGTTCAATCCAAGTGGTTCTTGATGGTGTCAAATCTGTCTCCCATCAAATTAATGCAGGTATTCCCCAGGGTTTGGTACTCTCACCCACTCTCTTCCTCATCTTTATAAATAAGTCACAACCCAATTCACTCGTTTGCTGATGATAGCACGTTGAGTTTCTCATACTAATACGAACACTCCTATCCAAACTCTTCGAACGTCACTACCAACCAGCAGGTTCTACATACACTTGATACATTGAATTCAGACCTCAACAAGATATATCAGTGGGGATTATCTAACCGAGTAGAATTCAATGCCCAAAAAACTCAGTGCTGTATCTTGTCCTCAAAGGCGAGCCGTAAAGTTAATATACTGTCTATGAACGACACTTGCATCGACGAAGCCAAGAAACTACCAATCCTCGGCACTGGAATTAATTCGACTCTTAACTGGAATGACCACATATTTGAAGCTGCGAAAAATGCAGCCAAATGTATGGGGTTCCTTAAGAGATGCAAATATACTTCACTCCATCCAACCTGGCCACTATTTACAAGGCGTATCATCATCATCATCATCGGCACTACGACCGGGATCCGGTCTTGGCCTTATTTAACAAATCTCTCCGCCGGTCCCGATTTCGAGCCGATGTCATCCAGTTTGGCACTCCCAGGCTCTGGGCGCCCTGGTCCACGCCATCCTTCCATCGCAGGCAGGGTCTGCCGCGCTGTCTCCTTCCATACATCCTGCCACAAAGGACTTTCCGGGCAGGTTCCTCTTCGCTCATTCGAGCTAGGTGTCCCGCCCACCGGAGTCTACCGAGCTTGATTTTTCTTATAACGTTAGCTTCAAGACAGATCGCTTCCAACTCATGGTTGTAGCGTCTCCGGAATCGTCCTCCCTCACATACGGGGCCAACAATTCTCCTTAAGACCTTCCTCTCGAACCCTGCTAAGTGTTCAGAATGCCTTTTATTGAGCACCCTGGTCTCGGATCCATACATGAGTACTGGTAAGACCATGGTCTTGTACAGTAGTAGCTTGGATGTTCTGGATAAATTTCGGGATGTAAAGAGCCTTGATAGACCATAGTAGGCTTTGTTGGATTTGATCAGCCGTTCGCGTATTTCTTCTTCCATATTGTTATCGGCTGATACTATTAACCCATGGTAGTTAAAGGATTGCATTACTTCAAATTCGTGCTCCACTACCCTGATAGTTTGACCACCGTTAGGTCTTCTCTTCCCAGAAGTTACCACCATGTACTTAGCTTTTCCCTCATTAATGTGCAGTCCCAGTTTTTGTGCCCCCTACTCGATCTGGGTGAAGGATTCCTGTACAGCGGAATCGGATCTACCGATGATGTCGGTGTCATCTGCGTAGGCAAGTATCTGGCTGGACTTGGTGACAATAGTCCCTCTTGTTGTAACGCCAGAGTCACGGATTGCTTTCTCCAACGCCAGGTTGAAGAGGAGGCAGACCAGACCGTCCCCCTGTCGGAGTCCATTATAGATGTTTATTGGTTTGGACAGCAATCCCGCTATTTTTACTTGACTAGTTACGTTGGTCATGGTCAACCTAAAAAGTCGTATCAATTTGTTTGGAATGCCGATCTCTCTCATGGCATTATATTGTTCTACCCTGGCTATGCTGTTTTAGGCGACCTTAAAGTCTATAAATAGATGATATAATGGAAACTTAAATTCCAGACATTTTTCCATCGCCTGCCTAAGGGTGAATATCTGATCAATCGCTGATTTGCCTGGGATGAAGCCACACTGATATTGACCGATGGTGGCTTTAGCGTATGGGGCTATCCGATCTTGTAGGATAGTGGAGAGTATCTTATAGGCGGTACTCAGCAATGTTATACCCCTATAGTTGCTGCACAGTGTAATATCTTTTTTCTTCTGTATGGAGCAAATTATACCACAACGCCAATCTTCCGGCATATCCTCTTGCTCCCATAAGTGCAGCTCGATCTCATGAATTGCGTGATGTAACGCTGTCCCTCCTTGTTTGATCAACTCAGCTGGTATGCCATCAGCTCGGGGGGGGGGCGGGGGGTTTATTTGATTTGAACTGTCTTATGACCTTTAATGTTTCCTCAATGCTTGGTGACGGCAGCATTTGGTCTTGATCTTGCATTGGTGGAGCCTCCAATTCTTCTGTGAGCTGACCATTTAGCAATTCATTGAAGTGCACTTCTTATCGCTCCAGAATGCCTTCAGGATCGGTGATCAGATTACCCTCTTTATCCTTGCAGTAATCGCAGTGTGGTGTGTACCGCGTCATACTGCGGATTATTTGGTAGAACTTCCGCACCTGGTGTGGACATCGCTCTCTACTTTTCTCTATTTCACAGACAAGGTTTTTTTCCCAGGCATTTTTCTTTTGTCTGTGAAATATTTTATCTGATCTTCTGAGCTCTTTGTATTTCTCCTCGCGCATCCGCGTCCTATGAGACTGCTGTATTGCCCGGTATGCAGCATTCTTACGTTCAGTCGCTAGTTTGCACTCATCATCAAACCAGTCGTTCCTATCTCTACGACTACTGTCTAAGATGGAGTTGGCAGTACTAATGACAGTATTCTTAAGGCGTGTCCATTTCTTTTCTACGCCCGGCATTCTGGCCCCTGGACTTACTCTCCCTCCGTCGAGCTCTTCGAGGGCGAGTCTTAACGCATGGCCATAGGTGTTACTGGTATTCTCATTGGGTAAGGCAGTCGTGTTGATTCGAACCTAATCCGCGGATGCAATACGTCTCCGTAAGGCAATCCGCGCTTGGAAAACTATACCAACAAGATAGTGATCCGAGTCGACGTTGGCACCTCGGTACGTTCGTACCGTCATCAGGCTCGAGGAGTGGCGGCGATCTATTAACACGTGGTCAATTTGGTTGCGAGTGGCTCCATCAGGTGATACCCAGGTGGCTTTGTGGATATCTTTACGCGGAAACCTGGTACTTGCAACTACCAAGTTTTTTGATGCAGCCAGTTCGATGACTCGTAGTCCATTGTCATTAGTGTTCTCATGCAAACTATGGGAACCTAGGTAGTGCCTAAAAACCGGCCCCCGACCTATTTTCGCATTCAAATCACCAAGAACGATTTTCACATCGTATCTTGGACAGGCATTGAGGGCCCGTTCGACGTTCTCGTAGTATTCTTCTTTTTCGTCGTCAGGGGACTCCTCTGTAGGTCCGTGAACGTTTATGAGGCTTATGTTCTTAAACTTGCCTCGCACGCGAAGAGTGCATAGCCTTTCATTTATTGCATTAAAGCCGATGATGGTAGGCTTCAGTATTTGGCTGACTAGAAAGCCTAGCCCGAGCTCATGGTGTTTTGCATGACAGCTGTAATAAATGTCATACTCGTTTCTTTGAATAACACCACTCCCCGTCCATCTTATTTGTTGCAATGCTGTTATGTCAGCCTTATATTCGGACAGGGCATCGGCTAGCTGCTGTGCAGCTCGAGTTCTGTATAGTGAGCGGACGTTCCATGTAAAAATTCTGAAAGGCGTATAGTCGTCCAAAAATGGAGCTCAACTCCCATATTTGTTCAGGCGCATCCAAAACTGCACTACACGTGATCGACGGGATCCAAAAGCGAGCAGTGAAACTTATTGGGGACTCAGCCGTAAGTCGATCAATTCCGTCGTTGGAACACAGGCTCAACGTATCATGCTTATCTCTTTTCTATAGGTATTATCACGGTCATTGTTCAACTGAACTTGCTGATTGTGTCCCACCCCCTCAGACATTTTTCCGCGATACCCGTCAATCTGTGAATGCGCATCAGTTCACGTTGAAAGTGGACTTCAGGCGCACAAATAAACATAGAAAGTCATTCTTTAGCCGAACCACACGAATGTGGAATGTCCTGCCTGATCAAGTGTTTCCTGGCCGTTGTGATGTCCAGACATTCAAGACCAATATACATCGACACCTCCTTTCCTTATCCACTTCCTCTCCATCCGCGCGCACTGTGCTCGGACATTTAAGGGTACTTCAAAATCCCCTTTTGTGTGCGTGTTAAGTGCGCCAGTGACATTGTGGCATCTCTAACAGATACACACAATTCACAAGCAAAATAGTGAAGAACACCGAACGAAAATCGAATAAGAAAATACATCAGAGCCGTATACCTAGCGATAACATAACAATTCACATCAGTGGAGTATAGTCGAGTTTAAAAATCAAGTTCTAAAATCGGCCAGTAGCCTGATGGGTAACGCTTAGGTAACATTTTTGGTGATTCAAACTGTCATAGCGTCAGTTCGAATCACACGTTCTTCTTCACTATTATTTCAAACGCTTTAACATCATAGACAAAGATGATGTACAAGAGGTCATTGATACACTCAAACAGAAAAACGCCACCCGATTCTAAACTCAAATAACCCCCAGAACGATGATGCAATTAATTGCACATTTCGGCATAACCATTAAACCGCAAAAAACAATTAATTGCATGTGCCAAAACGATTGCCAAATAATACAAAAGCAATTAATTGCGTATTCCTGAACGATTAACAAATGGCGGAAAAGCAATCAATTGCATACGAAACACAAAAGAATTAATTGGGTCGATTCGCAATTGCGGATGTTAAACTGTGCTGCAAATCAATGAAGAAATATTGGCTGACATCGCGGTACAAAGCAATTGCGAGTTGAAGTTAAAATGCGGAAATTAGGTTATAGCGTTTGAAATAATAGTGAAGAAGATCGTGTGATTCGAACTGACGATATGACAATTCGAATCACGAAAAAAATTTTACCTAACCGTTATACATCAGGCTACTGACCGTGTTTAGAATTTGATTTCCAAACTCGACTATACTCCACTGGTGTGAATTATTTTTATTATCGCTTGGTATACGGTTCTGATGTATTTTTCTTATTCGATTTTTCGTTCGTGTTCTTCACTATTTTTGCTTGTGAATTGTGTGTATCTGTTAGAGTTGCCACAAGGTCACTGCGAAATGTAATTGCATTATCGTCGTCGGGAGGTATTGATCCCGAGGTGACGAGAAGTATTAGGAAGAAGTTAGCAGTGAGTGAGAGGTTGATCGTGAAGAGAAGGGAGTCGGAATTTGGTCGAGAGAGTTGGAGGTTGGTAGTGATTAAGTCCGGTTTTTGTCGTTGAAAATGTCCTGGAAGTAGGATTGTAAAACAATGTGAATGTTAAAGTAATGTTAGAACAGAATTGTAAAACAAAGCGAATGTTAAATTAATGGTGGAACAGGATTGTAAAACAAGGTGAATGTTAAGTTAATGTTGGAACAGAATTGTAAAACAAAGTGAATGTTAAATTAATGTTAGATTGGAATTGTAAAACAAAGTCAATGTTAAGTTAATGCAAATTAATAAAAATATACAAAGTAAAAGTGAAAGGAAAGACTCTGAGTTTTGAATTTTGGCCGCCGTTCCCTTGGCGTCGTGACTTTTGTTTCGTAGATTTATAGTGCTCCAAAAAGCCCTACCACCTTTTCCCCCATTCCTATATACAAATCCTAGCTATTTTAAGCTAAAACCAAAAAACCCATCAAAACCCACAAAAACCCAAACATAATCCAAAATTCGCAATAAACGAATCAAACATTCGTTTATCGCATAACATTTGCCCCCACGGCGAAGTTTAATCCAAAATCCGAATTAAAATTAAAATTCACAATAAATGAATCTAGCATTCGTTTATTGTTCAAATTTGCTCCACGGCATCATGAAAATTCAAAATTCAGAGATCGTTATCTCTATCTGAAAATTTTCCATTCAGGAAAACAAACAAAAACCAAAAGCAGATACATTCACACATCTGCGTAATAGTTTCGTAAGAATTCATTCTTATCTTGTGTAAATACAACATCTCGCTCGAAATACCCAACAAATCGAGATTGTTATACGAAAATGTGTATCTTTGGGATACAATTTTCGAAGTGTTTTCCTTTATAAAGGGATAGCAAAACGATCTCGAGGCCGCAGTATCTAGATCCTCCTGCCACAGAGCAGATATTTTCAAATTCAAATTAAATCAATAAAACTAAATCCAAAATAAAAAAACTTCCTCCCTCAACACAGAATCCATTTACTCTAATATACGTAAGCAACACCTCCGGTTGTTTGTTGAAAAATTTTCCCCAGATATCCTCTTCCTTTCAGAGACCTGGCTCAAACCAAATTCCCGAGTTTCCATTCCCAATTATACTTTTGTTTCTAACCCCAGAACTAATGGATCCCACGGAGGTACCGGCATCTTAATACACAAACAATTTCAATTCAGTGAAATTAGATTCACTAATATATTCAGCATTGAATACACGGCAGTTAAACTTTTTTGTGAGAACAATAAAGTGCTCGTCTTAGCATCCATTTATATTCACCCTTCACGACAACCAGATTTCCCAGATGCTGACATTTCGCAGATAATCCAACAGTCTGTTCCCGCTCCATTTATAATCGGGGGAGACTGGAATGCTCGTCATACAGCATTCAATGATAATAAATGCAACAAATATGGTCGTCAGTTGCTAGCACTCCTCCCATCTTATCCATATACATACATTGACCCCCCATTACAGCCAACTCGTGTCACTAGCACAGCAAAGTCAACAATCGACTTCTTCCTCAAGTCCGATGATGTTCACTCAGCGGGTCCACCTACAGTCTCCTTTATATTTCCTTCTGATCATGGTTCCGTTCATACCACGATCCAAATCCCCTCTTTCGACCCACTCTACTCGTCAAACCCTGTCCCAAACTTCACCAAAACAAATTGGAGAAAAGTCAATAGGGACATAGCGATAAGTTTCTCTGACTTGTGTATCCCTGAAGCATCTAACTTGCTCCCTATTGAAATCGATCACGCATCTTTAAGAATAGAGCAAATTCTTAAGGAGGCTCTCAGCAACAACACCCCGACAACCATTCCTCATAACTATTTAGGAAAGCCTTTGCCCAGCATCCTAACCAAATTATTGCGCCTTAAAAAGCAGCTCCGCCGTAAACTCCATACAAGATACTGCCCCTTTATTAAAAGCCAAATCCAACTCCTATCCACTCTGATAAATGAGCAGTTGAAGAAGTTCGCAGATGAAAACTACATCTCCACACTTAAAAATATCAAACCAAATCGGGATCTTTTCAAAAACATCAACCAATTAACTGGTCGTAAATATAAACCCCGAATTGATCATCTCATCAACCCAATCAGCAATAATATTGCCCAGTCCGATACGGACATAGCAAATTGCCTCGCAGAACACTTCGCAAAGATTCATGAGCAAAATAATTCTCTATCAACTCCCGGCTTCGAGAACACAGTAAACGAATACATCTCAAACAGATTATTCACATCTTTTACTCCTTTCATCGGTGAATTTAGCAACACGAACATAGCTTCACACCCCTTAGGCACTACAAATTTTCTAACTGCAGACGAATTATCCGAGATCGTAAGATCAGGAAATAACAAAAAGTCAACTGGATTAGATGGAATCCCACGCCTTCTATTTAAAAGACTACGCCCACAGAATCTACTTCCCATCCTCATTCTTCTTAATCAAATAATTAATGCATCGCACTTCCCAGAGAACTGGAAAACTGCGGTAGTAATTCCTATTAAGAAGCCCGGTAGTAGTAATAGCCCTTTCAATTATCGTCCAATATCCCTATTAAGTACATTAAATAAGATACTGGAACGCAAGATCTACCAAAATCTTCTCTCATTTGCCAATGAGAATGCCCTCATCCCTAACTGTCAGTTCGGATTTCGTAAGCGACAATCCACATGTCATGCTCTACTAAAACTTACACACGATGTTACAACTGGTCTCCAAAACCAAAGCCCTACTGTGTGTATATCTCTCGATATTTCTAAGGCGTTTGATTGCGTCTGGATCTCAGGGCTTCTGTACAAACTGCACTCCATATTTAATCTAAACTCTCACTCAACAAAGCTCTTAGCCTCTTATCTTTCTGACAGAAAATTCGTTGTGAGAATAAATTCTTCCGTCTCAGAAACCCACAACATAACCGCGGGTGTTCCCCAAGGCTCTATTTTAGGGCCAATTTTATATCTGTTATATACCGCGGATATTCCTCAACCCGTATCTCCTAATGTTGTGATGCTGAATTATGCTGATGATACATTAATTTACTCTAGCAGCAAATTTGTTAAGGCTGCAAGAAATCGAATTAACAACTTTCTCCCTAACCTATCATCATACTTCAATAAGTGGAAAATTCACCTTAACCCAAATAAAACGCAGCTCATAGTGTTCAAAGGCAAACACGAGCACTGTACAAACAACACTAGACGCTGCCACAACAAAATTAAACTTAACCTAAACAACACTCTAATAAAACCCTCTAAAACCCTAAAATATCTGGGAATCACTTTTTCTAATAACTGGTCTTTTTCCTCCCACATTAAAAATTCCCTTCAAAAAGCCACAATTCAGCTTAATCTCTGTAGAAGAGTAATGTGGAAACCTAATAGTCTCTCTCACAAAGTCAAACTGCTCATTTACAAACAGATTATCAGGCCCACACTCACGTACGCGTGCCCATTGTGGTACCATATCACTCCCTCCCAAATGGAGAAATTACGAGTATTCGAAAGAAAATGCTTTAGGTATGTCTCTGGGTTACATCGTCGTCCTAACTCCTATAAGTACTATAGTAACGTCGAACTCTACAATACCGCTGGTATTGAGCGCCTCGATAGACGATTCCTCGAGCTATCTATCAAATTTATCGAAAACCTACAAAATAATCCCAATCCCATAATAACCTCGCTCTTAGAGAACCCTCTAGATATCAGAACTAACTACCCCAACTGTCTCCACACCAGAGCTATCTTCGCCTCAGGCAGACTGGTAAATGATTCAAACGAGATCATATACCACAACACCGAAGTTACCCCCAACCAGTTCAAATACTCTAACGTCCAACCATTTCCCAACATCCTACGTTTTTCCAACGAACAACCGGAAAGAAATACTCTTCCTCAAACCCATAACTGACCTCATTCCACATCCTTTAATTCATTAATCCCATTAATTATAAAACTTTGTTTTGTTTATAGCTCATTTTATAATAATCAGACTAAGTTAGGTTAAGTTATATTTATATTTATATTTAGGGTTAAGTTTAGATTAAGTAAAGTAAAAATAAGTAATTCCTGGTTTTCTGACCTTTTCCAGGAAGACAAAACCATACAAAATGTATAAACACACATCTAGTCTGTAACTCTTAAAACATTGTTTGGAAAATGTATTATAATAATAATTACATGTAAGCAATTGTCACGAATTTAATTTTAAGTCACTGTATTACTTAAATGTACAAATTTTAATTATGGTTAATAAATACAGTTTTAAAAAAAAAAAAAAAAAAAAAAAAAAAACTTCTTTCACTACTTTGGAAATTTTGTGCTGGCACCCAACGTTGGATGATTCTTTTATATATATATACCAGGACGACTTTAAAGAAATCGGTACAGGAACCGGTACTAAGGTTGCAGGGTATAAGGACACTATCCCCTAGGTTACGTCCCACGAACAATCAGGACGTTGCTCTTCCCTCTGGGTCAGAGAAGGCACGGCAACGACCCCTTGCTGAAGTGTGTTGTTCCAGGAGCCATCAATAAAGAGATCCAACGTCCTTTTCAGGACAAGAAAACGCGCTTCCTGAGGAACAACCCCCACAACGGCAAAACAGATTATCCCAAAACCCACAACTCGCGTGTTAATATAAAAAAAAAATAAAAAAAAAGCAAGCAGGTGCTCATGTGCTGCTTTTTTGGCGATTGGTTAATGACGGTTCTCCCTCTCATTAGTAACATGCATACCTAATTCCTTACTTGGCGCTATATTGTATGACGAACTTGGTCTTGAGCCTACAATTACCAAAAATTAATAATTTCATTAGCATACCCAAACCGAATAATCAATTGTTAAGATTCCACTTCCCAATAAATTTTCTCTCAGGCGAAGTTAAGTAGGTTTGGAGACGCGGCTCATATTTGGCACCTCTTTATATTATTTCCAGAGTATTGTGTTGGGAACCAATTTTCAGGATATATCTCCCTTTTGCATTGCCTTATCTAAACCCCTAAAATCCGTTCAACTTTTGCTCTCCTACTCCATGAAGATTTTAAATTGTGTACTCGTAATCTGCGCAACTTTAAGGAAATTATTTGTACGTTTTCCGTATCAGCTTATCAGTTGGATACTCCCCAACCAAATTTAGTGTGTCATTGTCCGTCTCCTGACATTACATGTGAACCTCTTGTCAGCTCGTGTATTTATATCTTATCAGGAGGCGTGAAATAATACCCCGTAAGCGGATTTCAGTGCACACATATCAAAGTGATTTAAACTGGTAGAGGGAATTTACTCTCATTGCACGTTTTCAACACACAAATAGGAAGGGACCTTAGTTAATAGAGGATGCAAGACAAACATTTATTAGAAAAGACAAATTTGCGGATTTTTGCTCATTATAGTAGTTAAGTCCTTAGTGACTTTTTCAGGGGTCGTTTGTAAGAAATTCAAAGCTGATAACATCAAATATTCCATGAATTTAATTCCTTGCCGAGATGCATATCTCTACAAATAATTCAATACTGTTCCGTCGATATCCAAGAGATCGTACCTCGCAAATAAAATAACTAGAATTGGATGGGTTTTCTGAATGAAAGAATTACTAGTCACAACAAAAACCTGGCCGACATTTGGCTAGCTTTTCATATGGAAACCAAAATGCAATGCCACAAGAGGATGGGAGCTTCTTAAAGCCTGCGCACTCTAACCCCAGGGCAAAAGAAGAACAATAGACTGTACCACTGCGGATATATGTGGCTACAACATCAAGTGTGTACTCTGTTGAGAATGATAACAAAATGTTTTTTCAAAATTTCAATTGCTAAAAACGCAACACCGGCCCGTGTCGAATTCTATAGTTATCCTTCTTCATCGACCACAAAGATTCAACTGAAAGGAAAGTAAAAACAAAAAGTAATGAAAAGTCTGTTTTTGAAAGTGCTCTCGAAAAGCTCGAGGGAAAATCGCATTGCTGTGACATTCGTGCCGCAGTACTCACGCTATAGGTCAGTTTGCCGTCGATAGTTCGTTCGGTTCCGTCACTTTATGCAATCAAAGTAAAAGTATATTTAAGAAAACAAAATTCAAATAGAAAAAACCAAAAAATCGCGCACGTTTGTCACAAATATTTAATGAAATCCCAAAACCAAAATTAGTCGCGACCATAATTTATTCTACAGTATTTTGTAAGAAGACGTTACGCGATATCTAAATGAAGTCCTTTAAGTTTGGCACATCCTGACATGACAAATTCTCTTGCGGAGTTACCAAAAACCGCCTGCCGAAACGGTCAGTGCATTCACGAGTTCGCCACCTCCGTGTTTTCGGTATTCTCGTATATTTGTGTGACATAATTTGTGAGTGCTCTAAAAATATATGCAAGAGGTGGGGCGGTTAGTGGATGAGTTCGAAAACAGTAGGCGGATGTACCGCGAATACACCAGAACCATGTATGATTCGTCAACAACAATGACCTGCTTATTTGAATTCAATTGCTCGACCCTGTAATACTGATCAATAATACATTGCTAAACTAACGGTAAATAAAACATTTAACCGGCATTTAATGATAGAAATTTTCGAATCGATAAACGAGTCCTTTTGGTCAAATATTACTACCAGGCCTGATTGTTGTTCTATGTATGTTTGCTTGCGGTCTTGTTTACTTGTTGGATATTAAGAGAGGGGATGACCTCGAATGAACCCTAATCCAGTCTGCAGCCCCCAGAGTACTCGATGTATTGAATTTTTGAAAACGTGCTCGTAATATGACCGACTATGTGGTAGTCGTCACTTGACTCACTTGACGCTACAAGTATTTTAAATCGAGTGGGTGGTTCGGTGTGATAATCTCGGTATGCTTATTTGTATGTGGACGATGGCCCGTGGTCTTGTGGTCTTTTGATCTTTACATCAGAACAATAGAGTAATTATTTCTTAAATCGTTGAGATTTTCAATTGAAATTATTTATAGAAACCCTCAAGTTGTATGCTGTGGGACGAACGGAAGGCCATTACCAAGAGGGATCAATTGATTTGAAATGGTACTCAAAAAATTGCACTGTGTCAAGGATCGATAATTTACAATTAACTAAAATAATTGTATTACAAAGTCGGTGGATCTATAAGCTTCAAAAAACGTTTAGATAGCAAACCGATTTTCGCATGTATGTTAGATAGCAACTCCATCGTTAGTATGTAACTCCAAAACAGCATGAGGTATGTCTGTTGTTTTGGCTAACAATCGAGTAATTAGGGGCATTCACTTTGGTGTAGTTTTTTACTATAATTTGCTCTGAAATGTAATTACTCCTACAAGTAGCTTTTTCTTAGCTTGGGTAAGACAGAGCCAGTAGTATACCAGCGTTTCTTTGTCGAATTATTAAAGAAGTGCAGACAGGATATGACTCATGTCAGCTGATCATTTGAATCTACGAACAACAATCGTTTATGGTAAAACTATTGTTTCCCTTGCTCCTATACCACACTAAATCTCTAGACCTTGTACTAAAAAGGAAAAACCAACGGCTTTGCACACATTAATGTGCGTTAAACCTGCAAAATTAATTTATACTTCCCTTACTGGAACAACGTAGCTTAATTAATATTACTTAATCACAGTTGCCTTATAGCATACATCATCGCATCGGTATTCCACAAACTAAATTCACTTTGAAAGTTGTTTACTCAAAATGTTGAATCTACACACATCGGCTGGTGCAGATGGTGCTTCCACAACAATTTTAAACATGTGCTTTCTGCCGTCTCAAGACCACGGTGAGTGGGCTTTTATTTATCCTACTCAATTAGATAATTTTCATCATCATCATCATCATCGGCACTACAACCGGGAGCCGGTCTTGGCCTTATTTAGCAAGTCCTGAGGCTTGTTAAATTTTCCATAATGATTTTATTTTGTCTGGGCAAGGTCATTAGTCTTGCGCCAGGGGCTCCCCGACGGGGAATCGAACCCCGGTCTCCCGGGTGACAGACGGGTATACTAACCACTATACTATCGAGGAGCCCCTAGATAATTTTCAAATATATGGAAAACAGCGAGTGTACCACCGATTTCTTTGACTCCCGTTTCCTATCGACCCTTAGCACTAATTTTCATTCTATCAGAGATTATACGTGGGTGGCCTGAATAGTTTCCGACCTAACAAAGATACGACATTTTTTCTTAAAATTTATTTTTATTTTTCTACATAGTCTCCTTGTAATTCTACACAGTTCTCCCAGCGATGCTCCCATCTCTCTAACCCCTTCAAATAGTACTCGGTGTTTTTCTCTGCAAAATAACTGTTCACGAAGGTGATTGCCTCCTCATTTGAAAAAAATATCTGCCATCCGAGCACAGTTTTTAGATTAGGGAACAAAAAGGATTCGCTGGGGCTAGATCTGGTGTGTAAGGCGGATGGTCAAGCAGTTCAAACCGTAATTCGTCGATTTTCGCCATGGCAACCGCTGAGGTGTGAGAAATAGGAAATAGTTCTCTTGGTGAAATAGGATTTTCTTTTTCTGCAAATGTGGCCGTTTTTCCGCAATTTCTGCCTTCAGTTGATCGCGTAATGATGCGTAATATGCTCCTGCAATGGTTTTTCCTTTTTGAAGATAATCGATTAAGATATCTCCATGACTATCCCAAAAAACAGTCACCATCACTTTCCCAGCCGAAAAAACAGTTTGTGCCTTTTTTGGACCCGATTCCCCCTTTGCAGACCACTGTTTTGACTGTATTTTTGTTTCGGGCGTATAATTTTGTTTTGGCGGATGGTTTTTTGTCCTATAAGTCGACTGTTAATGGCTGCGGTGTTCCTCCGAACACCGTCCGCAATAAAAGAAATTAAACCAAGCGGAACACGGAAACGGTCACACAAATGAAACACTGCGAAATGTTTTGTTTTAATTTTTGTTTTATTTTTGCATTAATTGTTATAAAGGTTTAAGGATTTAATACACACATTTTTCATGTTTTGTTCTCACAACGAATTCACAGAATCGAAACGAATATATATTTCCTTTTAAAATACGACTCTCACACATCACGTTACTACCCGACACCGTTAAACTCGACTTTTTGTTTTTCGAATCGCGGATACCTCTGTAGCGTTCTACGAACGCACAATTTCACCCAGGTAAGGTTCCTACCCTTCAAGGAACATACTTATCTTATCATTACACATGCCCACAGACACGTGTCCCAAAGCTCCTAAGCATACCTGAAACAAAGGTAAAAGCATCCATTCATCTTATCGCCAAAGATTGAAATGCGCCGCATTCCAGGACTGCACAATCTGAAATCCTGAACATCTACACGACGTTACAAGGAATCGCTATCGTCGGTAAATTAGCCGACCAACGGATGCACGTGCGGGTGGTCTGCCACAAAGACCATCAAATTCATCGGCAAACAATGTACGGCAACCTGAAACCCCAACCACTGAAAAACGAAAAAAAAACGACGAACGCGATAGCTTTCGCTCCTCTACCACCCAAACACCACCAAATACGGAAGGGAGCACGCCCATAAAACACTACTAAACCCCCCGAGCATCTATTCTACTTCATATCGTGGCTACGTCACTAGGGGGGTAGTGATGTAGCGTTCTACGAACGCACAATTTCACCCAGGTAAGGTTCCTACCCTTCAAGGAACATACTTATCTTATCATTAAACGTGCCCACAGACACGTGTCCCAAAGCTCCTAAGCATACCTGAAACAAAGGTAAAAGCATCCATTCATCTTATCCCCAAAGATTGAAATGCGCCGCATTCCAGCACTGCACAATCTGAAATCCTGAACATCTACACGACGTTACAAGGAATCGCTATCGTCGGTAAATTAGCCGACCAACGGATGCACGTGCGGGTGGTCCGCCACAAAGACCATCAAATTCATCGGCAAACAAAGAAACGGCAACTTCATGCAATAAAGCATATCGCCCATCCGCTGCCAAATTGTAAACAACCGTAATTATCTCAACAAGATAATTCGGAATATTTACGAGAGTAAAGCCAACAAAGGAAATACTCCAGTCCCACGATTCCTTTGTAGAATTTCACACCCATTAGAAGGATCTAGTGGATTTCGGTTATGTTTACATACGGCAAACAACCACGGACTGTACGCCGGAACAATCATCTCCGTTCTGCGCGCCAGATGTTTTGTGCAAATAAAGGCGGCACAAAATCGACAGCCGTCGAACCAATTGCGATCACCACCACGGATGGTGATAATGACGTTTAAGGATGTATGCGTTGATTGACTTTTTCCTTTTCAGGCATCGAAATTACCCCTGGGACTTAACAACATGCTACTAACAGAGATTCGGAAATTCTGTTAGCAGAGCAAATAGAGAAATTTTTCCGTATAGATACAGATACCAGTTTTGAATCTGGATATCTGTGTGGGCAGACGGGCAGTCTAATGGTGATCGTCAACGCGACAAGAGGGTACTTAGAGCATCGAGGACGATAGTCGAGGACTTAACGAATAATATCTCACGCGAAACGATTAAACGTAATAAAAAACCTTCCGTGTCGTCGAAAGGAAATGTGTGTTGGTTGGCGCGTGAAGCGAATTTTTCCGCTGTAGTTATGTGTGACGACAGAAAAAAAGACGTTGCCCAATAAAAATAGAAAGTAAAAATAACTATCCGTGTTTGATTTAAATTGACAGTGTCTCCGTGTTCCAGGTTGTTTCCCCCATCGTGAACAGTGTTCGGCGGAACACTTCGGTGACATACTCGTCAATAACATTCAAATCCGCTAATTTGACTACGACGTGATCTGTACACACAGCATACACTTTCCCATAGTAAGCAGAACTTCACACACGGTCACGACTTCCACATAGAGCACAGCCTCCGACGTTTTCTCGTTCGTCCGTCGTTCGCATACGAATCTGATCGTAACGAAGTTACTGCGGAGGGAGTGGTGTGGCATCTCTAACAGATACACACAATTCACAAGCAAGAATAGTGAAGGACACCGAACGAAAATCGAATAAGAAAATACATCAGAACCGTATACCCAGCGATAACAAAAATAATTCACATCAGTGGAGTATAGCCGAGTTTAAAAATCAAATTCTAAACACGGTCAGTAGCCTGTAGTAGGTAACGCTTAGGTTCAATTTTTTTCGTGATTCAAACTGTCATAGCGTCAGTTCGAATCACACGATCTTCTTCACTATTATTTCAAACGCTATACCTCCTCCGTGGGGTTCTCTAACCAGACTGTCTTTGTCAAATTTCTATTTCCCTTTCCAATTTTCTTCCCCTCATCTTGTAAAGGAAATTTCCCATCATACTTTTCATACTAATCCTCTTATCTGTAAAAGAGAATTCCCATATCAATTTTCATTCCCATCTTCTTATCTGTATCTTTGGTCGAGGATCAGTCGTACCGCCATTTATTACTCGATCCTTTCATTGGGTTTGTTTGCGTTACCCATCTGACTTAAGGGTATATTCTCATCAGTAAGGCCGAAAAATAGGCTATTTTCATGTTTTTTTTGTTGAGGAAAGTAATAAATCTAGACACTCGCGATTTTTCAGGTATATTTATTGTACTTCTAAGTAGCTTTTAAAAAATGTTCAATTAATTTCATGATAACCCCGAGGTAGGGGCACGTTGCGCCGTAGACCGCTGCGAAATAAAGGACCTCGGTGGCGACTGTCCTACAGGTCATAAGATTTATCTGAAACAAGGAATCGAAAAAGTTTACTAGTTAGTATGAGTGCGGTTATGGCATGAACCACGAAAAATGAAATCTATCCAAAAGTAACAAAATGGCGACGTTTTGAAATTTATGTGCGCTTTTAATTTTCCGTTCTTTTTTTTTTGTTTATAAAAAAATCTATTTACAACGTATCGGCATAATTATGATAGAGAGTTCAACTACGCGTATTTAAAAAAAAGAAAAAACATTAAGATTCGTTGAAAATTGACTGAGTTATCACAGTCGCCAGCTCGAAAAACGTTGTTTTCCAGAAAACGCGTTTAAAGTTTTAAGTGTAGTAGCTCGGAGGCTCATAACTTTTTAACCGTTACAAATTTTTCCTTTTAACACGATATTCTAGACAGTTATAGTTATCGAATTCCGCAAAAAAAAATGTTGACCAAAATTTGACCCAACTGATGACAATGTACCCTTAAGACAACAAGAGTTCTCGTGCGCTTCGGTTGGGTAACAAAGGAACCGTGGAAATTGGGTGACGGTTTCTAGATTAAATTTCCAAGTCATAAAACATCTGGCATGAGAAGATATGCTAAGATGTTTATGATTGCAAGAATTGTGTCTCGGCGGTCGACTCGCTATGCCTTTGTTTGCACACGCGCATTTGGCGGATTATTTGCTTGTCTATAATTGGTGCAGTGTTCCGCCGAACACTGTTCACAGGTAAACACTACAAAGCGAAGAGACACCGTCACAAATAAATCAAACACGGAGAAATTTGTTTTCACGAACTGTTTATTCTTTTCCGTATTTTCAGGTTTAATTTTTTGTTCTTAAGTTACTGTCTTACACATTTCATTTAACTTAAGATTACAAACGTACTACTGACACACTTCGTTTAACTTAGGATTACCATCGTTACTATTGACACACGCGCGGACTGACTTCCTCTAAAGCATTCTGTAACTATCCTCACGTGACGGATGCTCGAAGTATATTCCTGACTTTGTGAGATGGCTGTTCGATAAAGACTAATCTCTAAGTCGACTCTGTATTCGCATCCTCCATCGTAAGGGACATTTTCCCAGTGCATCTCTGCATCGAATTTCTCATCCTGTCCGCTAACAGTATTTCCCAAAGTATCTGTTAGCTGCATTACCCATTGTCTCTGTAAAAAGGAGAAACCTTCCTGATGATCATTATCATCATCATTACCATTAATTGCTGGTGGTCGGTATCTCGTCCCTTTGTGTGTTGACCGGATGCCGCCGCTTATTCTCCGATCATTCCGTAGTTTATTTGCTCTGCACATCTAGCATTCGGCAAAGGATCGCCTGCATTTCGGATGTGTACGCGGCCTATAGGATGTAAAGCTTCGTTTGCCTTTCCCATCATAAACCTCTATCAGGGATAGTGTTATGAGTTTATGGCTCTATGGCTGCTAATCAGCGGCGCAAGGAATCGCTTGTTTGCGCAAGTGTGCCTTAGCATTAGAGTCATACCCTGGGTTGGTGTTGATTTGCAATAGCCACCAGAATAGGCATCCGTTGTTCGGTTTATTTACCGGCAATGGTAATTCCTTGGAAACATCGTGTAGATGATCGGAATTGAAGATTTGTTTCCTCAATTGTTTTTTGAATATGATGGATGGAACGTTGAACTGGATATTGGAAGCTTTTGGAACGTTAAGTTCCTTGCTTTTTGATATCGGTTCAACGTTGTTACAATTCATTATAACCTTGTTACAGGTATGGTAGGTGACTATTGGGACACGTGTCTGTGGGCACGTGTGCTGAACAAGGTGAGTAAAGTTCCTTGGCGGAAAGGACATCTCAACGTATAGCGGTCGTGCGGTTCATAGAACCGCTACAGCACCCCCCCCCCCCCCCCCCCCCCCCGTAGCGTAGTCACGATATGTAGTAGGCTGATGTTGCCTGGGGGTGAACTGTTGGCTTTTGTGGGCGTGCTCCCTTCCACCTTGGTCGGTGCTTGGGTGGTAAAGGAGCGAATGAAATCGCGTTTGTCGTTTTCTGGCGGTCATTATTGGGAGCGGTTTGGGGTTGCGGATTTTGTGGTTCCCGGATGTGGAGGATCCTCGCGGCGTCCTCTCTGGCGCGTTGATCTAGATCGCGCTGTCGCGTTATGGGTCGGTGTAGGACTTCCGTAGCCTCGCGTGTAACTATTTCGCGAGGGTCTGGTTGAATTTCAGTGCCTGCCGTGCCTTGCGTTTCGGAGAAGTGTGACGGATGGCATATGGGGCAGCTTTCGGCTGCTGCCGCTGTTTGCTTGTATGCTTCTCCTGATACCTCATCGGGCGGTTGTTCTAAGTGGCACGGTTTCAGTCTTTCGACACTGACGGTGTATGGTTTTCCGTCGATGTCAACGGAGAAAACTCGGTCGTTTATTTGATCCAACACCTTGTATGGCTCTTCGTAGGGGGGTTCTAGAGGTCTCCTAACTTTTTCCACCCTGATAAAGACGTGCGTGCAGCTGTCCATCTCGGGGTGAACAAATATCCTCTTGGAACCGTGTCTGGCGACCGGTGTTGCCCTAACCTTACGCATGAGTTTGCGTGGGTTTTCCAAGTTTGGCAACTGTTCGGGTGGCGGTTCTCCATCGGCGAAGAACTCTCCTGGGAGGCGCAGATGGGTTCCGTAAGTCAGATCTGCTGCTGAGGCTCCCAGGTCTTCTTTTATGCTTGTGCGCAAGCCTAAAAGTACCATTGGTAGGGCGTCGGGCCATTGATTGTCGTCATAACACATCAATGAGGCTCTCGTTCGCTCCGTCGTTCACACCGGTGTGGCGTCTCTAACAGATACACACACAATTCACAAGCAAAATAGCGAAGAACACCGAACGAAAATCGAATAAGAAAATACATCAGAGCCGTATACCTTAACGATAACATAACGATTCACATCAGTGGAGTATAGTCGAGTTTAAAAATCAAATTCTGAAATCGGCCAGTAGCCTGATGGGTAACGCTTAGGTTCAATTTTTGGTGATTCAAACTGTCATAGCGTCATGTCAGTTCGAATCACACGTTCTTCTTCACTATTATTTCAAACGCTATATGCACTTTATGGTTTTGGGCTCTTGCAAGGAATTAGGGGTGCTAATTGCTTATATCATACATGAGAAGATATGAATCATGATGCTTGATTTTACGGAATTGGATGAAATTACGTGAATGGATTTGAATTGCATGGATGGATTGAATGGATAAATTGAATGGATAAATTGAATGGATAAATTGAATTCAATATTAGAAATTATGAAAGTTTAGTGCGATTGGTTTTGACCATTGAATTCAACGTTGTGTTGGGGATATGAATGTTACCTTTTGTTTCAGGCGGAAAGAAGGACTTTTGAGGACATGTGTCTGTGGGCACGTGTAATCTAGATATAGGTGAGTATTTTCCTTGGTGGAACGACGATATCTCCACCTATAGTGGATTGTGTGGTTCGTAGAACCGCCACAGTGTATCCAAGTTTCATCGACAGTAATTAATCGGCGCCAAAACTCTGATTTGTTGCGCCTTAACTGCGCCAACAGAGCGTTGGAAATGTCTATTCGAACACGTTTTTGGTCTAATGTGAGCAAATGTGGCACCCAACACGCGGACAGCTTTCTCATGCCTAAATCTTGATTTAATATGTGACAAACACGTTCTTTGGACATTTTCATAGCCTCTGCTATCTCTCTCACTTTAATTCGATGGTCGTCTAAAGCAATTTGGTGAACTTTAGGGATGTTATCGTCAGTTGTTGCAGTTTTTGGACGTCCCGAACGTTCATCGTCTCCCAAGCTCTCACGGCCACGTTTAAATTGAGTTGCCCAAAATTTCACTGTAGTAAATGATGGTGCAGAGTTTTCATACAACGAGCCCTTGATTTCATCCTTGATTTGCGTATGGTAAATAATAGGGACTCTATGTTTGTCTTGGATAAGTCCATTTTTATCCAAGAAAGGGAACGTTTCTGGGGGAATGAAGCCATTCTGGAGAGTACTCTCCATGTACATAGATAGAATGCTCCCGATATGAGATCATTTGCACTGCACATTGCCCTAGTTGTGTGATCACGGATAATCTTGATAATAAAGTTATCTATTCTGTTTAGTCCTGATTTGTCATACAGGACTTTATTGGGATAGTATTTGTTGTATTGCGACTCTGGAGTTCTGTACATTCCGAGACAGGAACGCAAACGCTGCCTCTAGAACCCCCGAAACTTCTCCATGTATAATGTTATATCATACCGGGCAGTCATACACTAATATAGGTCGAATGAATGCCGAGTATGAAATTATTTTCACCTCGGGGTCCAGACGACTACTACGGAAGAGACTTCGTGTAATTGCATATGCGTTTTTAGCTGCTGTAAGAGCATCTGCTGTATACCTATCAAGCCAGATTCCAAGGTATCTGACTACAGTTTTTACTTGTAGGAGAAGATTATTGCTTCCTGCAATGGAAAATTTGTTCCAATTCCGTTTTGTATACCTTGATGCACTGGACAGGCGCGTTCTGAAAAGGATAGTCTCTGTTTTTTGGAAATTTATTTTTAATTTCCAGTCGTCGCAAAAACGTTTGATTTTGTTGAAATCATCTTGCAGAAGTCTGTTGATGACATCAATCTTTTCTCCAGAGCTATACACCATAATGTCGTCGGCATACGCAATTGCATGGTTGAGAGAACCCACTAGATCACTAGTGTAAATGTTAAATAAACTGGGAGAATTCACTGCTCCCTGTTGTAGGCCGTTTTTGATGTGTAAAGTCTTGTTAGAGATTATATCTTCACATTTCACCACAAATTGTTTACCCATTATCATATCGTAGATAATGTATAATAAATATTCGGGCATACCTAGATTTGAAAACTTATATACAAACCCTTCTAACCATAAGGTGTCGAAAGCCTTTTCAAAGTCAACTAAATAGGCCCCTGTGCATTGTCGCTTCGCCTTGTTCCACGGTATGTCGGAAACAAGTTTTGTCGCAGCACGGACTGTGTCATGTTGCGATCGAAAACCAAACTGGTTGTTCGGAATAATACCATTATTCTCATACCAGTTAGTCACTACTTTATTTATAATTTTCTCGAATATCTTGTTGATGTTCGGAAGCAAACTAATCGAGCGAAGATTGGGTGGATTGCCCCTGTCATTGCCTTTTTTGAGGATGGGATGGACTACTGCAGATTTCCATTGGGTTGGATAATATGCATTATTTAGAGCGTTATTGAAGAAAATAGTGTAAACCTTCACTACTTCAAGAGGTAAATGGTTTAGAACAATCTTTGAAATACTATCTATTCCAGAAGATTTTTTGTTCTTAATCAATCTCAGAATGTCCGTCAATTCATCCTTGTTTACAAATATGCTAGTGTTTATATTTCTAAGCGGGGAATCCGCTCTATTATTTTCACTAAAGGTCGTGAATCTTCGACTTAAGAGACGCTAATTGTTAAGTTCATTGCGTAGCGAAATATGTTTTTGGAGAGCCCTATTTTCCAGATCAAGATTAGAATGACCCGATTCGTTCAATCTGCTTCGAAACAAGCACCAATTGAGTTCGCTTTTTTTTGCGGATCCTCGACTATTATGAACTCTTCGTTAGAGTTAATGTGTTCCGGGATGAGCCTGTGGCCACTCTACTTCCTTTTTTGGGTTGTAGTTCTTTTGTAACAACTCAAGCTTTGTCGGTTCTGGGCGCATTTCGCATTTCTTCCTCCAGATTCTGCATCATCCAGTTTTAAGTGTGGATTTGTATTGATTCTCCTAGACATAGTTTTCGAATTCTGATATGTTGCATCCGAGTTTCTGAGATACTTAGCCCTACCTTTGTGGATCCTTAGATTGCTTGCCGTATTCTACTGCTTGGAGTCCATATTTGTCCCGGATATATTCGCTTCATAAGTGTCAACGTATTTATCCGCATAACTTATGCTTTTGGTTGACATTTTGCCTTTTCGCTTTCTTATAGTCGTCAACGATGTCATGTACGTTGCGTTTTTTATCGTGTTTTCTTGGCCTAGTTCTCCACGATATATTCATTCAACACTAACAATGCTTCCAAGTGTTTCACTTCACATTTTCCTTGGCGTTCTAGGGAGTTATTCTTCTTTATTTTTTAATTTGTTTTTATTAGACTTCTCTCGGGAGAGGCAGGCGAACCTATAGCGCCAAGTGGGCGCCCCGAGATGCCATCAAATAACTGTTGCAAATCTTTTTGAACAGTTGCAGGTTGTAACGCTCCGGGAACACTCGCGTGAGAAGGGAGTTCCACACCTTCCCCGCGCTGTAACGGAACGAGTTCTGGTGCAGGGATGTTCGCGCCGTCGGGAGATGAACCACAAACGGGTGGGATCCATCGGATTGTCTTGTGGAGCGTATATAAACCGAATTGCGTGGAACAATACCAAGAGTGTCCGCAGAACAGTACCCTTGATAATATCTGTAAAACATACAGAGGTCAGCTACGCGACTTCGATGTGATAGCGACTGTAGTCCCGACGTCAGCGCCGAGTCCCCGATCAGGCGGATTGCTCGTCTCTGTATGCTCTCAAGTAGGTCGCGGGTATGTTTAGGAGCCGAGCTCCAAATATGAGAGCAATATTCCAGCACGGGTCTAATTTGGGATTTATATAGGAGAAGAAGTTGGACCGGAGTAAAATATTTTTCGGCTCTAAAAAGATAGCTCAGTTTTCCTGAGGCTGACCTGGCGATACTCGACACGTGTTTATGCCATGATACATTCCCACAGACCGTGACGCCGAGCAATTTCAAACTTTCCCCAGCCTCGGGCCTGTCCATTCATCATCAGCTGTGGAACAGATGATCCACTTTGCCTTGTGAATGTTGCATACTGTGTCTTCGCTGCATTGAAGTCGACGAGATTGGCCCTTCCCACTGCAGGACTCTATCTAGATCCTGATTCGGAGACTCAATATGTCTACATCTCAGCTGATGTGATGCAGATGCACCAATCGGCCGAACACTCGAAAAGGAGGAAACAAGCGTACTATCATCCGCAAAACTGAACACTTTGTTATCCGTTGTCTCCAACAAATCATTTATGTGAAGCAAGAACAAGGCTGGAGCCAAAATAGAACCTTGGGGCACCCCCGAATTAACAGATCTGTATCCGAACACTCGCCGTCCACAACAACCCGGATCGATAGATTCTCGAGGAAGCTCCTCGTCCAGTTGCAAAGCTGTTGGGAAAGTCCATATGAACGAAGTTTGCTCAGCAATGCCCCGTGCCAGACGCGGTCAAAAGTCTTGGAGATATCCAATCCGACCGCCCTTGACTCACCATGCCGTTCAATCGCAGATGTCCATATATCGGTTATAAGTGTCAAAAGGTCTCCCGTGGACCGCCTGCCACGAAATCCGTATTGACGATCATTCAGAAGTCCGTTGCACTCCAAATACTTAACTAACTCTGTATTGATGACTTTTTCCATTACCTTAGATAAAATAGACAGTAATGCTATCGGACGGTAATTTTGTGGGAGACACTTTTTCCTCCTCTTTTGGGATTGGCTGAACTGGAGCGATTTTCCAACAGGCAGGAAAGGTTCCCCGTGCATAAGATAAGCGGAAGAGTCTGCCAAGAACCGGCGATAGTTCTGGAGCACAGTTCCTAAGGACTATTTCTGGTATTCCGTCCGGGGCAGTTGCCTTCCTACAATCCAGTTCACGTAGAATGCGTTGAATAGTGCGCGGACGCAATCTCACATCCCGCATCGAAGACCGTACCGGCGAGATCACAGGTGGCTCCAAAAGGCCGGGATCGAAGTTTGAATTCGCGAACACATTAGCTTTATCCTTTGAATTCGTGACTAATGTCCCGCTTTCCGTCACCAACGGAGAGAAAGAGGAGGAAGCGAAGTTACCCCGGACAGCTTTTGCCATTGACCAGAAGGAGCGCGAACCAGTTGGACACCGAAGGAGCTTATTGATCACCCTGCCGCTGTGAGCCTTCTTCGCGGTATCAATCGCCTGGTTGCACGAGTTTCTGATTCTAAAAAAATTCGTTCTGTTAACATCGGTGGGATTGGAGCGCCATTGCTTAAAAGCTCTATTTTTTGCCGCTGTAATCAGCTCGCATTTTTTATTAAACCAAGGTTTATCAGACAAACTTCGTTTGATGGAATGTGGAATATACATCTCCATCCCCAGAAGAATAATCTCTGATACCGACTCCGCGCAAGCGTTAACATCGGAGTTTCCGAAGCACACCTCGGACCATGGAAAGGATCCGAAGAAATCTCGCAAATCGTCCCAGTTAGCAGCCCCATACTTCTATACATGGCGAAGCTGCCTAGGTCGGTTATTCGCTTGATATGCAATTGCTTGCGCGACAGATACCAAGCAGTGATCTGAGTTTCCCAGTGGCGCAGAAACCTCTACGGTATAAATACTCGGTTCGGATGTCAAAAACAGATCCAGGATGTTCGCATAATCGCCTCGGGCATCCGGCACTCGCGTTGGCTCCTCCACGAGTTGAGTCAAGTTGTGGCTTACGGCAAACATCTCCGCTAGCCTCCCAGCCTCGTCGGTTCTGTTAGAATGTAACAACCAGCCGGAATTGGGTGGTTGATCTGTATCCAGTCGACGGTATGTGAAAGATGTTCGAAGAATGTCGCCGGTCGATCGTCATTCGGGGAGCGGTAAAGACAACAAAGAAATTTAACGGAATTCCTCAGCACGACCCTCACCCATATGATGTCCATATTATTGGGTTCCAACGCCTCCATCCTCTGGCAACCCAGAGTGGACCGCGCGAAGACGCAGACTCCGCCCTTAAAACGGAATCTCGAATGTAAGTCGTATCCTGAGCAACGAAGATATGTCGAATCAGTTGACGAATCGACCTGGGTCTCAGTTAGGGCAAGGTTTCGTTGTTTGCAAATATTGGTGGACGGCGGTTACATTCGTATTCGTGAAACCGATGCCCCTGATGTTACAAAATACCGTCACCAGTTGAGAGCGAAACCGGTTATGCGATGACGAACCTCTTAAAGTTCCATTATTTATCATGATATCTGCATGATGTTCCCCCTGACATAGTCCCCCCCGGAGATCCGAATGGTGACTAGTTTACCTCCGGAATTCTTTATATCAGAAGGTAGCATCATGACTTATCCCCGTGTCAGTCCGGGCCATCAGCCACACATCCGAAACATCGTCGAAGATTTCTCTCGGCGATATCGCGGAATGTACAGCGTGATGGGGTGGTATCTCACTTTGGGATCGACTACCACCTAACCAACCTTTTCTCGAACCGGTCCATCAGCCAAGCGCCGAAAGACGGCCAGGGATTTCTCCCGACCATTTCACAGAGCCTAAAGCTTGATGGAGTGGTATTTCACCGGGCGCACAGGGCGTTGGGACCCCGGCTACCACTCGGCCTTTAGTCGCCTCTTACGACAAGCCGGCCTAGCTGTGAGTATATTCTAACGCCCTACTCACAGGGCCAGAAAAACAAAAATAAATTTTAAGAAAAAATGTCTTGTATCTTTGTTAGGTCGGAAACTTTTCAGCCCACCCTCGTATGTCACCTGGCGTTGGGCATTCAAAAAAAGGACAATTGTCCTTTTTGTGCATAAAGCACACCACACCGAGGACAATGTCAAGTTTTTGATGCTTAAGTCGTGCATTACAGGCTCTTGGAGACCAGGAACAGCAGTTGTGATTATTGACCTGCCCATTTAAAGGAATATGGGCCTTCAAGTCCTTTTTCAAAAGTTCTTGTACGGCTGCTTTCGGGAATCCCAATGAGGCTGCCTTCTTTTCGATTCAAAATTCGAGGATTTGGATGTGTGTAGGGGTCGTTGAAGATCGACTAGGCCCCGGTCGAGGCGTGTTTATAGCCGAAGCAATCGGGCGGAAGCTCTCCTGTGGGTATGATATGCTAGAGGCGTCAGCACGGACGCAGGTTGAGCACAACACCACAGATTGTTCACTGTTTATTATTGTTATTTTTTATCTCGAAAAGTAAGTTCCATAAAGAGTTGTGTACTATAAGCAGAGTTTACACTTTTACATAAAAATTCACAGACGATAGTCTT
Organism: Microdon myrmicae; assembly: GCA_963931805.1. Taxonomy (NCBI): domain Eukaryota; kingdom Metazoa; phylum Arthropoda; class Insecta; order Diptera; family Syrphidae; genus Microdon; species Microdon myrmicae. Next base: position 42,583,100 of record OZ007500.1, read on the forward strand.
TTCGCAAAGTCTTTTAAATAACACTGCGCACTTGTTATTTACGGTGTGATACACGAACTCTATGAATCAACGTCACTTCCGTATTTGGTAATCATATTTTAAGTAAATATATATTTACTTATATTTACTTTACTTTACATAGAACTTATGTTCATCGGCAAGAACTCGATACCCAAATCTGACTCCCGTTATTTTTGAAGTTACGACAGGACGAATAGCTGGTGAGACTCGACGTCTCTCCTCGACGGATGAATTTTGACTCCTCGATGCAATCCACATCCGTCAGATTCAACGGTGGTGGATCACATCGTCAACTTGACGACGGCCAATAAGCGATCACAAAAGAATCGAATGGAAGGATTCCCCATGTGTCCGTATAGGACAAGTACGATGCCCCTTAGCCTGCATATCGGCAACGAACGAAACTGCACCCGAATAAACATGGACGAGCATAATGAACTGCAGGGATTGTGTTTATGTTATGCCGTTGTAGGCAATACATTCTTCGGTGACAATAGGTCGACCGGAGACTGGGGTTTATATGTTTTAGCCGTAGGGCTCTGGTGCTCTAGGAAGGAAGAAATTTTGTTGGCTTTAAGTCAACAGAAATCTTGCCGACGGTGGCCAAGGATCACGTTGGATGTTATCTTTTTTTTGGTTAATATGCTGGTACATGGATATGGTGGTGAGAAATTTGACCTGCAGATGTGCAGGCTAACGTCTCACCCAGGGGAACCATGGACCAGCGGTTAGTAAACAAAACAAACGCAGTGAGGTACTGTGTGTTTGCTTTGCTTTGCTATGGGTCATCATAGGGCATGGCATGGGTAAGATTGTCTAAACAATGATCATTTCCATGCCCAAATTCCATGATCGGTTGATAATCGATGAAAGGGAATTGTCGCAAGTGTTGCGAACCTCAGGATAGGAGCAATATTTAAATATAAACCGTAGGAAGAATATCGGCTGCAGATGTGTCAACAAATACACTGGCCAGCATGTGTTTATCGATTATAATTGCTGACGAGCTGAACCGATAGGGGGTATGGAATGGTTCATATATTATGAATCAGAAAAATTCAATGTTATGCATACCATCAGTGAGATTTTACTTTTAGGTGAAAGCTACTGAAAGACAGCTTATGCTGCTCGAATGCAGGTAAGTATAGTGGTTTGTGGAGTGAGGGAAAAGACGGTATAGTTGAGGAAGTGGGTGGTTCTTGGAAGAGATTCCAAAGAACCGCCACACTCCACCCATGAGCAAATTAAATTAACACCCAATGCATCACTGAGGCGCCGAGTATTGAACCGTGAACAAAACTGTCGGCGAACAACAACCATAGAATTGCCGCATTAAAAAAAACGCTTCGATAATGAACGCACAATGTTTTTCCGAGATCGTGACTGAAAAACCCGCATAGTCTGCGAGTCTAATGTCCCCCCCCCCCCCCCCCCCCCATTTTTTACTTTTCGAAATGATCGTACTTGAAAACATATATCTGCCACCAGAGACCATGTACTAAGAATAATCGTTGACGGCCTTAAAAGAACACAAGAAAATGTCTGTAGCTCGCCGCAAAAATCCAAGGCCTCTCTTAGGTGCACTCACATTCGTCATTCGTCCTCCGAGCTTTTACTGATTGCACCAACTTGATTTTACCACCCGATCGATAACCAATGTGCCGATGCAGATATTTACAAACCAATTACATTCCAGGCCCGACTTTTGCACTACTTATCGTCTTATCGCAGAGTCGCAAATCGTCACATGTTGTTATCAGCTTTTATTGCAGAACTTAAGAACTGTTACTTAACTAATTTTCGAATGAGCGACATCATTTCACTCATAACCGCAGGTTTCTTCTTTCGAAGGTTTTCTCTGAATGAAGCCTGTTGTTATTCTTGGGTTTATTGCTCGTCACAAAATCTCAATTCATGAAGGACATTGCAGTCGGAACCTTAATCAAGAGTGATGAAATAAGAAGCCGGCGAAAACAAATAAAATCATCGCGTGTGGTGTGTCCCGTCAAGTGGAGAATTGATTTCAAACCGCATATCCCCATTTTCCAAACAGATAGAAAGATATCCACACATGCGGTTTTTAAGAAGTGAGAGGAGCACATTGGACATGGGAGAGTGGCAAGTGAATAGCCGACAGTTTGCAAGTTGAGTTTAAAGGCACAAGTTCGGTCGGGGCGTCAACGCCAATTGTTTCTTTATTCGAAAAAGATTTTTGCTCAGAATTATTGATAGCGCAATTGTACTTTGAGACTGATAATTTCACCAGCCCCCAGTGCGGTTGTGGTTCACAGGGTTTCTGATCAGTGATGGAAATTGTCTGTAATGCAGCTTCCTCATTTGTGCTAGTCCGTTGTATTCGACTACTTGCGATTAGTTCGATTTTTGAGCGTAATTACCGCGAACCGGACTTCGCGATGCCGTTGTTTACTGGTTGGCGATTTGGAGTCGCTGACATCCATCAATCGGGTTATTTATTATACCGGAGTACAGATTTGCGATAAGTTCGGTTGATCCTACTTCAAGGAGGCACATCACGTTTCGCGCGGGTTCTGTTTCACCTTCGGCTGCTCTCTGTATATTCAGTGTTATTAAGATCGTGAATACTTTCATTTGCAGTTCCTATTTTAAGGTATTTGCGCGAGTGAATTTTAGTCCCCAAAAGAGGCTGTCCATGCCTCATTTCAGTTGAGTTTTTTTTTCTTTTCCTTGTGCCACCGTTGTTGTCGGTTTAATGTGTAGGACTTCTGTCCTGTTGCTCGTAATATTGACGTACCCGGGAAATGCCATTAGAATATGCCGGTAACTTGTTTACTCAATTACTACCATTCTCATGGCTCCATAGACCAGGTTCAGGATTTCCTACCACATTGATAACAGGTCAGTTCTAAAGCGAAAGACGTACAGGTTGTGTGTTTTGCAGTGGTGTCATTCGCCCAAATGTTATGTAGAGTTTTAATAACCAGCTTTTCGTCGACTTTCAAGCCTAAGTTTAAGTTGAGTTCAGTCTGATCAAAAACTTCTCCTTTCTCATTTCAAAAGGCAAGTATATTTTAATATTGGTACTTTAGGCTTCAGCAGGTCGCGGCCTAATCGCCATATCTTTAGCACTATGTTTTCTGTTTTTATCGGTGTATTTTAGAGCTCTGAGAACCAAGTTTCCACTGTTATGGTTTACTTATCGTCTTCTGTCAATACACCCCATTCGCGAAAGATTTTCCTTAAGATTATCTTGTGGCTTTCCTTGTGGCATTTTATATCTCCGAAAATCATAACCAGACTGTTGACGTTTATCCACCATCTTCTGCAATATATTACGCCATTTGTAGAAATCCGCCCTTAAGATTATTTTGCTCATTATTTTCCTAGACGAAGTGCATTCAATCGGTCCGACGATTTGAAAGAGCAACTACCCTAGTTAGCCCAGTTAGAGTCTACATGACTTGGAGTATCTTGAAATCTAAGAGTCACATACTCTTTCCATCTTCGTATGCAGTGTTTGTATATGTAAACCTCCTAGGGCATTTTATTCGATCTTCACAATAGATACTTAAACTACTTAAACACTCTTAGTTCAGGTTTTCGTTTCGCGCTTAGTTTTCTGCGTTCGCCAACACAAAAAGAACTTTGTAACCACAATTGGGGCGCAAAACTTACCACCCTTAAAAAAGAACGGTTTTTAAACTCAAATCGATAAAAACATTCCCCTTGGTGTTTTTTTGGTGGACAACCCTTAAGCTTTTCGTCTTCGCTCCCAGACTAGAATGTAAACATTCCCCAGTTTTTCTGGTGATGGAACCATGTGATTCATTGGGGTTGTGGCCATTCATTCCGGGTATCCATATCAATCTTAATTAACTAATATATACAACCAGCCGAGTATCAAGTATATAGATTACATTCTGACTCTTAATTTGAAAATACTGTTTGCTGTCTGTCTCACAATAACCTTTCATGAATATCGCCCACGTGCTTTATGTCCCTTAACCGACGTCAACAGCAAAAACAAGGGCTCGAAAACAAAGAGCAAAAACAGGTCTGTCAGGTACTACAGTTTATATAAAGCCAAGAAAATGCGACAAAACGGACTCAAAAAGTGAGCTATTGAGTGGGTGCGATGCATTTGGGTAGATGAATGGAAGATAAAAGCATTGGCAAACCGGCCGGTTCGGCGCTTTGACGAAGCCAAGGGGTGTCACATGCTACATGGGGAGGAAAAGCTCGAAAAAGTATTTTTCTACTGCAGCGGCCGTGCATTTGCTGCTTGTTTCAATGAATCCCTTATCTATAATGTTGCACACAGTGATGAGAATAAGTATTCATACAAAGACGTATATTTCCTTGAATTTTTCCCTTTTAGTACTTTTCAATTAATATTAATAATTAGTCTTGTTTACACGTAGTGCACGCTATCATTATCATCATCATCATCGGCACTACAACCGGGAGCCTTATTTAACAAGTCTGAGGCCTGTTAAATTTTTCATAATAATTTCCGGTCAAGGTTGCGCCAACTTTCCTTAGGATGTCGCTGCATGCATTGGTTCACTGCGGGTGCCAAAGTAGCTAACCACGGGTGTCACGTGGAGACTGCATGTCACCTTGGATTGAACAGGGACAAGGATCGCCTTCGTCGGGTTGAAAGCAATCAGATAATTTGCCCTGTATGTTCGCTTCCATCCCCCTACAGCACGATATAAGGAATTTAAAAGGAAAAAGGAGATATCTTATGGGGGTATTTTGGTCTAGGCGCACGAATTTAACGCAATTTTTGAAGTGCCTGAAAAAAAAAAGAAATCAATGTTTTTACTATTCATTTTTTTATTACGTGTTTATTAATATTTCAAGAATACAGTAAAAAAATTGAAAGTAAAAAATTCAAAATTCAAAAAGTTAGCAGCTGATGAAGCGGGGGATCTCAAAAAGTTGGCACGCGACCATACCCACGATTCAACCCTCCTAGCAATCTGAAAAAAAAAGATTATTAATTTACAGAAGTGCCTCTATCGTTGGAACTAAAAAAAGTTGAAAAAAAATTTTTTTTTAATAAATTAGCGACTGCTTGAAAAACAAAATTATTTTTGTACCACTTTCTTTTAGTTTTTCGAATTTTTAAAAAATTGTTAACATTGAAATTGGGGATGAGGATAGTGTATGGTTCCTCGATAGTATAGTGGTTAGTATACCCGCCTGTCACCCGGGAGACCGGGGAGCCTCTGGCGCAAGACTAATGACCTTGCCCAGAAAAAATAAATCATTATGGAAAATTTAACAAGCCTTAGGACTTGCTAAATAAGGCCAAGACCGGTCCCCGGTTGTAGTGCCGATGATGATGATAGTTCATGTAATAGAAAAGCCTATAAAGAAGACATATACTAAATTTAAGGTGAATCGGTTCAGTAAAACTTGAAAAATCGTGGGTATTGTTTTAAAAAAGACAGTTTCGAGAAAAACGCGTTTAAAGTTTCACGTAACGGTTTCACGGTTTAGACGGCGAGTCAACAAAACAGCCATACCTCCGAAAATAATTTGAATTTTCTAAAATCCTCTTAAAGACATATGAAAAAAAAATTATTTTTTCAAATTTCTAGACCAGATTTCATGTTTCCGACATTTTTTATTCCCTTTTTTTTCTTAGATTATAAATTACAGGCTAGACAAAACATTGGCCTTGAATGCCTGGATATTATGATGACGAGGAAACTTGACCAGGCTTGATGTGGAATACTCTTTGTGTGGTTCGGCTAAAGAACGTTTGTCTGTGTTTAAACGTACTTAAGAGGGTGGGAAAATGGTTGGAATTTCAATGAACAGCGGGCGACATAGTACCCACGGAGAAGAGATAGACACTTATTATTATTATTATTATTATTTATTGGCCTGTAGGAACCCGGAAGTTCATGACCCCACCGACTCGACTCCGACCATCGTTCCCTGTCCTGTGCACTCTCCTTCCACGCCCGACCATCTGATCCGACCTCCACAAGGTCAAACCTAACATTGTCGTCCCATCCCCGTCGCGGCCGTCCTACCGGTCTCTTTCCCGTTGGTCTACCGTCAAGAATTCTACTTACGGTCCTGTCGTTTCCCATTCGCGCTACATGTCCGGCCCATCTTAATCTTCGCGACTTGATTACTCTCACTATTGTAGGTTTGCGGTATAGCTTTTCCAGTTCGTGGTTGTGGAGTTTCCTCCATTTGCCTGCTTCCTCGTCATATTTACCGCCAAAGATACCCCTAAAAACTTTTGTGTTGGAATAAAAGATTTTTGTGGTCTAAAAAGATAACTCCATTTGTCAGAGGCGAAGTTCGATAAGTGTTCATGCCACGATATATTCCCACAGATTGTGACGCCGACCAAATTTACACTTTCCTTAGATTCAGGGGCCTGGCCATTCATCATCAGCTGTCGACATAACGATAAATTTTTCTTGTGAATGTTATATACTGCGTTGCATCTAAAGTCGACGAGATTGTCTTTTCCCCACTACATGACCCTATCCAGATCCCGATTCAGAGAGTATTGGGTTGTACCACATTAAATGTCCGATTGTATACTAAAAATTTAAAGCCAATATTATTTTTCCGTAAATTTTTATTCAATCAAAATAGGATCCGTTGGCATCTGAGACATTCGTCCAACGTGATACAAGGTCAAATATTCCTTTTTCGTAGAAGTGCTGACTTTTTGAGGCAATGAAATCTTCAAAGGATTTAATGACTTTTACCCGGTTCCGGTGAACTTTCTGCCGCAAAATGAATCCAGATTGCGGAAAAGGTGGTAGTCCGTTGGGGAAATATCAGAAGAGTACGGTGGATGCGGAAGAATTTCAAATCCCAACTACAACTGTTTTTGTAGCGCTACTTATGAGGTATGGGGTCTAGCATTGTCATGCAAAATGATCGGGCCGTGCCTATTGACCAACGCAGGTTAATTTTCAGCCAATTTGGCATGCAATATGTCGATTTCGTCACAATATTTGATAGCTTTATCGTTTATCCTGGTTGAAGAAATGAAAAGTGGATTGGTCATTTCGATTTCCACCAAATTGTCCCCATAACCTTTTTTGGGTGAAGATCGGGCTTGGGGGTGTGTTTTGGTTTTTCATCTTTACCGTTATCATACAGAATCCACTTTTCATCATAGGTGAGTATATAGCGTTTGGAATGATAGTGAAGAACGTGTGATTCGAACTGACGCTATGACAGTTAGTATCACCAAAAATGGAACCAAAGCGCAACCCATCAGGCTACTGGCCGTGTTTAGAATTCGATTTTTAAACTCAAGTATATTCTACTGATGTGATTTGTTATATTATCCCTATGGTATACGGCTCTGATGGATGTTCTTATTCGATTTTCGTTCGGTTTTTTTTTTTTTTTTTTTTTTTTTTTTTTTTTTTTTTTTTTTTTTTTTTTTTAGTTTCGATAGGAAGGTGGAAACGTTAGAGGCGCTACACTACTCCCTCCTCAGTAACTTTGTTACGATCAGCTTCGTTTGCGAACGATGTAGCGAACGACAGAACGTCGGAGCAGGCGAGTGTGCCTGGTGCTCTATGCGGAAGTCATGATCGTGTGTAAAGTTTACTACGGGAAAGTGTGTGCTGTGTGTACAGATCACGTCGGTGAGTCACCAATTATAACGTCTACCGAACGGAACTTTCCAAAGCAACGTCGTATACTGCGTTCGTTTGCCGTTACATCCTCAAATGCGTCATTAATGTTTTTCATTCCAATGACGCATTATGTCCCATTTTAAATTTATAAAGAAAAAGGGTTCGAATTTAAACTCCCGACAGCATGGTAAACAATTCCTAGAAAAAACGAACTGTAGTTGTACCGAACCCTAAAATTCTCACAAGTCAAGCACACGTACCCCTTTACTTTATAAAAAAAGAAAATTTAACGTGCCGGGACAGATGTTCATTCGAGAACTTATTATTTCCGACTGAGCGAAAATCTGACATTTCATGTGGTACAACGCAATAGATCTGTCTACATCTCAGCTGGTGCAACATGATACATTAATCGTTTGATCATTCGAAAATAAGGAAATAAGTGTACTCTCATCCGCAAACTGAATATTTTGTTATCCATTGATTCTAACAAACCACTTACGTGAACCAAAAGCACGGTTGGAGTCAAAAGAGAACTCGGAGGCACCCCAGAATTAATCGAATACAGATTCGAAGACACGCCATCTACAGCAACACGGATAGATCGATTTTCAAGAAAGCTCTTCGTTCAGTCGGAAAATTGTTGGGAAAGTTCGTATGAACGAAACTTGCTTAACAAGGCCCTACGCAACTGCCCTTGATTCATCATGTTTTTCAATAGTCATCATCATCATCATTCATTTCACGGACACGTGGCGCGAATGGGCAACGATAGGACCGTGCATAGAATTCTTGACGGTAAGCCAACGGGAAAGAGACCGACAGGACGGCCGCGACGGAGATGGGAAAACAATGTTAGGTTGGACCTCGAGGAGATCGGATCGGATGGTCGAACGTGGAGGAAAGTGCACAGTACAGGTAACAATGGCGGAGTCCAGTCGGTGAGGTCATGAACTTTCGGGTTCCTACAGGCCAATAAATAGAAATAGAATAGAATAGAGCATCATCATCATCGGCACTAGTACCGGGATCCGGTCTTGGCCTTATTTAGCAAGTCTCTCCACCGGTATCCGGTCCATATCCGAGACTTCTTAAATTGTCCGTAATAATTCGTTTTTCCGGGCAAGGTTATTAGCCTTGTGCCAACCTTTCTCAGGATGTCGCTGTATGCATTGATTCACTACTTGGCGGGTGCCAAAGTAGCTATCCAGGTGTGTCACGTGGAGACTCCATGTCAACTTGGATTGAACAGGGATAAGGATCGTCGTGGCCTTCGCCGAGTTGAAAGCAGAGACTTTGTCCTGTATGTTCGCCCATCCCCCCTCAATAGTAGATATCCATATAACAGTCACAAAAGTCAAAAGGTCTCCCGGGACTGCCTGCTATGGAATCCGTATTAACGGTCATCTAGAAGTCCGTTGAATTCCAAATACTTAATCATGTTGACATTGATGACCTTTTCCAACACCTGGCACTTAGATAGCAATACTATCGGCTGGTATTGGTAGAACTTGAGTCGTTTTACAGCAGGTAGGAAAAGCTATCCGTGCATAAGACAAGCGAAAAAGTTTGCGAAGAACCGACAACAGTTGTGGAGCACAGTTTTTAAGGACTATTGCCGGTATTCCATCCGGGCGGTTGCTCTGCTAGAGTCCAGTCCACGTACAACGCGTTGAATAGCTCGTGGGCGAAATTTCACATCCGACATTGAAGACTGTACCGACGTGAACACGAATGGCTTCAAAAGACCGGCATCGAGAGTTGAAAACTTCACAGTGCTCTTCAGCACGATTTTCATCCAAATGATGTCCAAGTTATAGGGTTCTAAAGCTTCTTTCCTTTGACAAACTAAATCGAATCGGATGAAGACGCAGACTCAACCCTTAAAACGAAATCCCGAATGTAAGTCGTATCCTAGGCAACATAGATATGTCGAGTCAGTAGACGAGTCGACCCGATTCTCGGTTAGGGTTAGAATATCCGATTTCGCTGTTAGCAAATATTGGCGAACGGCGTTTACATTCGTATTTGTGAAGCCGCTACGCCTGATGTTAGTTCAATGTTAACAGTGACGTTGGCAGCGAAGAGTTGTTTACATTTGCATGATATTCCCCCTGACATAATCCCCCCTGGAGATCGGAATGGAAAACTATTTTATCTCCGGAATGCTTTACCTCAGATGGCACTATCATGACTTATCTTCATTTCAATCCGGGCTCTTTATAGGTATTATCACGGTCGTTGCTCAACTGAACTTGCTGGATGTGTTCCGCCTCCTCAGACATTTTCCCGCGATAACCGTGTTGATATAACTTTTATCCACACCACCCACTTTGCACACCACACACACACTTTATGTGAATTGAAACACACTTTGTTTTATTTCAGCGTTAACCTTTATTAAATTTCACTTAGGACTAGTCATTTGTCACATTAATTTATAATTTACTACACGATAACTCCACGCTCGCTCGTTATATTGTTCACAACACAAAATCACAGCACATCCACCTTTTTAATCGTAATGTTCTCGATATCTTTTTTTTCGCGCAACGGACTTCAAAACCCTCGCAGCAACTCCTGACCTTCCTCATCAACTTTCAGAAACCAACTTCCAGATTCTTTTTTCACTCTTTTCAATTTCATTTTCCCATCGGGCAAAAGCGTTTCTTTTCGTCCTGCAGATAAAAGGATATCTCATTTTTTTCTGCCTGACCCATTTTCCTTTTATTATCTTTCCCAAATTAGGATCGAAAGAGGAAACACAAAGGGAAAATCAATAGAGGATCGTGCTAATGCACATTTATGATCCTCTATGTTGTTAGGCGCTTAGGTGAACGTGCAGTTCGTTTTATGGCGCCTGTTGTTTGTTTTAGCCGAATGGGCAGCGATCTCTTCTGTGGGAAATCGAGAGGAGACCCATAGGGAAAATCAATAGAGGATCGTGCTAATGCACATTTATGATCCTCTATGTTGTTAGGCGCTTAGGCGACCGTGCAGTTCGTTTTATGGCGCCTGTTGTTTGTTTTAGCCGAATGGGCAGCGATCTCTTCTGTGGGAAATCGAGAGGAGACCCAAAGGGAAAATCAATAGAGGATCGTGCTAATGCACATTTATGATCCTCTATGTTGTTAGGCGCTTAGGTGAACGTGCAGTTCATTTTATGGCGCCTGTTGTTTGTTTTAACTTGGTTTGGTTAAAACGGAAACAGACGCTGATTGTGTTAATGGTTTTGGGTAACCATAGTCCCAGAGGGTCATGCGCTGACGCGCATTTTATGATTCTCCACGATTTTGTTTGACGAAAGACATCTGGTCCGCACATTTGGATCTTAAGGGATTTTTGTGACGAACCTGTGGTTCGATTATCCTGTCTAAGTTTTCAATGTGAGCAAATTGAACGTTTAGTTCAATTTGGTTGAAATTGAATTACTTAGAGCAAATTGAACGTTTAGTTCCATTTGTTTGGTATTGTACTAATGTGGGGCCATTTGATGTATGGAGTAAGTATTATGGGGTGGGTCGTTGTGGCCGTAACACCCATCAATCTGAGAATACGCACCAGTTCACGTTGAAAGTCAACTTCAGGCGCACAAACAGACATAGAGAGTCATTCTTTAGCCGAACCACACGAACGTGGAATACTCTACCTGATCACGTGTTTCCTCGTCATTGTAATGACCAGGCATTTAAGACCAATGTACATCGATACCTCCCTTCCTTATCCACTTCCTCTCCTTCCGCTCGCACTGTGCTCTGACATTTAAGGGTACTCCTAAATCCCCCTTTGTGCGCGCGTTTGTGTAAAAAAAAAATCCGCCAAATGTCCCAAACAGTGTTGAAAATTTCGTCCGGACATAGCGCGGAACCTGCAGTGTATTCACCCCGCCACTCACCTTGGAACTTTCCACGTAAACCAGCTTTTTTTCGGACCGGTCCATCAGCCAAGCTCCGAAAGAAGATCAAATATTTCTCCCGACCATTTCACATAGCCTATAGCTTGATGAAATGGGGACAGGGTGTTAGGACCCCACCTATCACCCGAATTTTAGTCGCCTTTTACGACAAGCCAGTCTAGCGAAACGGACACGCCTTAAGAATACTGTCATTAGTACTGCCAACTCCATCTTAGGCAGTAGTCGTAGAGATCGGAGCGACTGGTTTGATGATGAGTGAAAACTAGCGACTGAACGTAAGAATGCTGCATACCGAGCAACGCAGCAGTCTCAAAGAACGCCGGTGCGCCAGGAGAAATACAAGAGCTCAGAAGATCTGAAAAAAAGACTTCACACACAAAAGAAAAGTGCCTGGGAAAAAAATCTTGTTTGTGAAATAGAGAAAAGTAGAGAGCGAGGTCCGCACCAGGCGCAGAAGTTCTACCAAATGATCGCGTATGACGCGGTACACACCACGCCGCACTTACTGCAAGGATAAAGAGGGTAATCACCGATCTTGAAGGCTTTCTGGAGCGATGGGAAGTGCATTTCAATGAATTGCTAAATGGTCGGTTCACAGAAGAATTAGAGGCTCCACGAATGCAAGATCAAGACCAAATGATGCCGCCACCAAGCATTGAGGAAACAGTAAAAGCCATAAGACGTCGGCGCAAGGCTAATAACCTTGCTCGGAAAAACAAATTATTATGGAAAATTTGACAAGACTTGTTAAATAAGGCCAAGACCGGATCCCGGTTGTAGTGCCGATGATGATGATGATGATGATAGCTTGATGAAATTGGCCCTGTGAGTAGGGCGTTAAAATATACTCACAGCTAGACCAGCTTGTCGTAAGAGGCGACTAAAGGCCGAGTGGTAGCCGGGGTCCCAACGCCCTGTGCGCCCGGTGAAATACCACTCCATCAAGCTTTAGGCTCTGTGAAATGGTCGGGAGAAATCCCTGGCCATCTTTCGGAGCTTGGCTGATGGACCGGCTCGAGAAAAGGTTGGTTAGGTGGTAGTCGGTTCCAAGGTGAGATACCACCCCGTCACGCTGTACATTCCGCGAGAGAAATCTTCGACGGTGTTTCGGAAGTGTGGCTGATGGCCCGAACTGACACGGGGATAAGTCATGATGGTGTTACGGACCGACATTGAAGTCCAGGTCCCCCCAGAATCCACTAATCCCCCTTCGATTCCCCTCTTTACCTGTAAAAGGAGAATAACGCGCCAAGTAACTAATTTGCATAAACTACTTTATGCAAATTCTACTTGGCGGAGAAATTAATAAAAAACGACGTTGGCGTCAAATAAAATAAAAATATACGTCAACGGAAAAATTTAAATAAATCAGAATGGCATTGTAAATCTCTCAATACAGATAAAAAAAAAAGTAACGATAAAGTAAATCCCAAGAATTTAAGTGAAATACTTAATTTTACCCTAACGGACTCCAACAGATGCCCGCTTCGAGAAGCATTTCTAATCCAAATGAACCTTCGAATCGTACAGCATATTCGCATATTCCAATGTACCAGAAGCATTTCTAATCATTTGGTGAAAATCTAACCAGAAGCATTACTAATCCAAATGAACCTTCGAATAGTACAGTATATTCGCATATTCCAATGTTTTGGGGACGACTATTTGTGAAACCAATTAACAGGGGAGCAACCATCAACGCCCCCTGCAACCTGTCGCTGTCAACCACAACATAAACCAAAGATAACGCACAGTAAGTCCCCCCTTCTTACTTTAATTTACCCTTATTATATTATAATATTGTTATACAAACTACATAACAATGGTACCTTCTGATATAAAGAATTCCGGAGGTAAACTAGTCTCCCATTCGGATCTCCGGGGGGGACTATGTCAGGGGGAACATCATGCAGATATCATGATAAATAATGGAACTTTAAGAGGTTCGTCATCACATAACCGGGCTCTGCCCACGCTCGACTGCTGACGGCATTTTGTAACATCGAGGGCATCGGCTTCACCAATACGAACGTAAACGCCGCCCACCAATATTTGCAAACAGCGAAACCTGATATCCTTGCCCTAACTGAGACACAGGTCGATTCGTCGACTGATTCGACATATCTTCGTTGCTCAGGATACGACTTACATTCGAGATTCCGTTTTAAGGGCGGAGTCTGCGTTTTCGCGCTGTCCAATCTGGCTTGCCAGAGGATGGAGGCGTTGGAACCCAATAATATGGACATCATATGGGTGAGGGTCGTGCTGAGGAATACCGTTAAATTTCTTTGTTGTCTTTACCGCTCCCCGAATGACGATCGACCGGCGACATTTTTCGAACATCTTTCATATAGCGCCGACTGGATACTTCTGAAAATGTTGTCCTTGGCGATTTTAACGTGCACAATTCCGACTGGTTGTTACATTCTAACAGAACCGACGAGGCTGGGAGGCTAGCGGGGATGTTTGCTGTAAGCCATAACTTGACTCAACTCGTGGGGGAGCCAACGCGAGTGCCGGATGCCCGAGGCGATTATGCGAACACCCTGGATCTGTTTTTGACATCCGAACCGAGTATTTATACCGTAGAGGTTTCTGCGCCACTGGGAAACTCAGATCACTGCTTGGTATCTGTCGGGCAAGCACTTACATATCAAGCGAATAACTGGCCTAGGCAGCTTCGCCATGTATGGAAGTATGGGGCTGCTAACTGGGACGATATGCGAGATTTCTTCGCATCCTTTCCATGGTCGGAGGTGTGCTTCGGAAACTCAGATGTTAACGCTTGTGCGTAGTCGGTATCAGAGATTATTCTTCTGGGGATGGAGATGTATATTCCACATTCCATCAAACGAAGTTCGTCTGATAAACCTTGGTTTGACCAAAAATGCGAGCTGATTACAGCGGCAAAAAATAGAGCTTTTAAGCAATGGCGCCCAATCCCACCGATGTTAACAGAACGAATTTTGTTAAAATCAGAAACGCGTGCAACCATGCGATTGATACCGCGAAGAAGGCTCACAACGACAGGGTGATCAATAAGCTCCTTCGGTGCCCAACTGATTCGCGCTCCTTCTGGTCAATGGCAAAAGCTGTCAGCGGTAACTTCACAACCTCCTCTTTCCCTCCGTTGGTGACAGACAGCGGGACGTTAGTCACGAATTCAAAGGATAGAGCTAATGTGTTCGCGAATTTATTTTCCGCGAATTCAAACCTCGATCCCGGCCTTTTGGAGCCACCTGTGATCTCGCCGGTACGGTCTTCGATGCGGGATGTGAGATTGCGTCCGCGCACTATTCAACGCATTCTACGTGAACTGGATTGTAGGAAGGCAACCGGCTCGGACGGAATACCAGCAATAGTCCTTAAGAACTGTGCTCCAGAACCATGGCCGGTTCTTGGCAGACTCTTCCGCTTATCTTATGCACGGAGGACCTTTCCTGCCTGCTGGAAAATCGCGCGAGTTCAGCCAATCCCAAAAACGGGAAAAAAGTTTGACTTTTGACCGCGTCTGGCACGGGGCATTGCTGAGCAAACTTCGTTCATATGGACTTTCCCAACAGCTTTGCGACCGGACGATGAGCTTCCTCGAGAATCGATCAATCCGGGTTGTTGTGGACGGCGAGTGTTCGGATCTGTATCCTGTTAATTCGGGGGTGCCCCAAGGTTCTATTTTGGCTCCAACCTTGTTTTTGCTTCACATAAATGATTTGTTGGAGACAACGGATAACAAAGTGTTCAGTTTTGCGGATGATAGTACGCTTGTTTCCTCCTTTTCGAGTGTTCGGCCGATTGGTGCATCTGCGTCGCATCAGCTGAGATGTAGACATATTGAGTCTCTGAATCAGGATCTAGATAGAGTCCTGCAGTGGGAAGGGCCAATCTCGTCGACTTCAACGCAGCGAAGACACAGTATGCAACATTCACAAGTAAAAGTGGATCATCGATTCCACAGCTGATGATGAATGGCCAGGCCCTCGAGGCTGGGGAAAGTTTGAAATTGCTCGGCGTCACGGTCTGTGGGACTGTATCATGGCATAAACACGTGTCGAGTATCGCCAGGTCAGCCTCAGAAAAATTGAGCTATCTTTTTAGAGCCGAAAAATATTTTACTCCGGCCCAACTTCTTCTCCTATATAAATCCCAAATTAGACACGCGCTGGAATAGTGCTGTCATGTTTGGAGCTCGGCTCCTAAACATACTCTCGACCTACTTGAGAGCATACAGAGACGAGCGATCCGCCTGATCGGGGACTCGGCGCTGACGTCGGGACTACAGTCGCTATCACATCGAAGGCGCGTAGCCGACCTCTGTATGTTTTACAGATATTATCATGGGTACTGTTCTTCGGACACTCTTGGTATTGTTCCACGCAATTCGGTTTATATGCGCTCCACAAGACAATCCGATGGATCGCACCCGTTTGTGGTTCATCTCCCGACGGCGCGAACATCTCTGCATCAGAACTCGTTCCTCTACAGAGCGGGGAAGCTGTGGAACTGTCTTCCCACGTGAGTGTTCCCGGAGCGTTACAACCTGCAACTGTTCAAATAGAACTGCAACAGTTATTTGATGGCATCTCGGGGCGCCCACTCCGCGCTATAGGTTCACCTCTCCCGAGAAGAGTCTAATAAAAAAAAAAAAAAAAAAAAAAATGGGTACAGGCCGTTGGTACCCCACCTATCACTCGAACTTTAGTCGCCTTTTACGACAAGCCAGTCTAGCTATGACTATAATCGAACGCCCTGCTCACAAGGCATTACGACCCAGCATACCACTCTGTAGCTAGGCCGCGGATATATGCTAATCCAGCTAAGCCGAGGATATATCGTATTGGAATTGACGAAATTGAACAAAATAGATGAAAACGATTGAAAGAGGTTTTACAAGTGAAAAGGAATAGCTGTGTGGGGAGCGAAGCATTGTGCACCGGCGTATGGCGCTGATTCTCACTTGATGAAAGTTCCGCAGTAAATAGTTCACCGAGGGGAAACGTCACACACAGGAGAAATAACAACACGTCGCCAAGACACGCGGAAAAATTAAACACAGTATTCCTTTGGTTTAGTTTTATATTTATTTAATTGAAAAACACTATTGTTGGATAACTTGTTTGAATTAATAGATTATTGTTCCGTTTCATTTCCTTTTGTTTACTAAAATTTTACGGTAGCACTGCGTGAAAGTTTACATTAGGAACTCAATAAAAACACAATCTTCGAAGACTGCCGCAAATAATAATCGACATGGATGTTGCAAACACTTCAACACGACCCCGAGGTATATTACGCATCTCCGCAGCCGGCGGAGAGCGGAAGATCGCGTGACCATGCTGGTCAGCGGATGGAATTTGACTCAGCAATATTAAGTCGATGTCAAAAGAATCTTTGGATGCATCTCCTTTACTTGTAGTGATAACCGGATCTCATTAGAGGAGATCGTCATGGCACACGTGTATAAGTGTACGTCGGCTCTTTTCAATGATCAAAACCATTAGACGAACGTGGAACACAAAGAAGAGGCATAATGGGCATTCAAGAGATGTGTGTAAACAAATCGAATCTCGTCGGATGCTAATGGGTTTGCTTATGCATCGTTCGGTAATGAGGGTCAGCTAAATAAATAGCAGCCGCTCATTAAATGAAAAAAAATGTTTTTCGGATACCACAAACGATATGAATTGTTTATGGTGTCGCAGGAAACCTATGTAGCAACAGTGTTTTTTCTGTTTGCACATGGTGCGAGTTAGAGAAATTTATTGTTGGGAGAAAAAGGTCGCCGGCCAATGTGTACGTAAAGAAATTTATCGTACACATGGCGAAGTTGGAAAATAGATGGCGCAATATTTATGGTCCCTGTCATGACGGTTACATTGTGTGCAAACCGAATCATTTTGTTTACAGGAATTTATCTGGTACCGAAGGTGCCGAACTGGTTTGGAATTCCAGATAAGCAAAGAAGGAAATCTTACGGAAAATTGTATGCGGAGCTATGCATGAAAAGATAGGTTTTCTTTATAGGGACTTTAAGATTATAGCTTTGATCTAATTAATGCGTGAAGCATTTTCAGGTGCTTAATGCCATTGCATTAGCAAAAACTTATGCGACTTGGGATGAGGTTATGGGGATTTTTAGGTAAGTGTACCGTGGGATTTGGCGGAACCGCCACAGCTCGTCAAACGAATAGGGGAAATACCACCCGGCCCAATGGATTTGTTAATGTTCAGTTCGCTAAGTAGTCGGGCAGTAGTACCAGTTCGAAAGCGAATTTGGCTCATGGCGAGCTGGTTGTGGTGAAGTTGAGGTTGGAACGATGTAGTATCAAGCGATGTTGAGTTGGCTGCTATTATTTCTTATCTCATTCGCGTGTCGTGTTCTTTATGCATTGGGTGTACATATTGAATTTGCGAATTGCAGTTGTTATCAAGACTCTTGAATTTTCCTCTCTGCCTAATCGTATGACCATAAAATGGACAAAGTCCAGTCCATTGACATAAACCTGAACTTACTGGTCCGAGGTAGATACTGTTATCTGAAAATTACTTAATAGCGTTGTTGGCTTTCTGCCTTGCCCTATCTTTATTATACGCGTTTCAGATAACTATCACGTACTTGTTATCTCAACAAAAAAAAAAAACACCTCGGGATTTGAAAAACGTCGCGCCTTATTTTCTAAAACTTAAATGTAAATGAAACCGACATTACTATTATAATTTAACCTATTTTAAGTATTTTTGTGTTAAAATTTTGTTGTAAAAATTGATTCTTACCTTAAACATAGAAGTTGGTCACATTTACGATACTTAAGTTGATTTTTAAAAAATTCGAATGGCACAACAGCCCGCATACAGTAAAAACAGTCTGAAGCTAATCACAAGTTCCACAGCAAAACACAATTTGTACAGGAATAAACAGTATCCTATGAGAATTGGTGTTGCTTCTGCTCGTTAAGATAACACTCATAGGGCGCAGCTACTTATGAATTCAACTTAAAACAAAACCGAAACATGTGTATAAAATCCCAGTCATTGACCACGAATCCTGACAGAAGATTGAGGTTATAATCCAGTGAAAAATGTAAAACAAACAAAACTGTCTACATAGGTTTTTCGTCCACTGTAGAATGCCTTCAAAATCCACCCCACCCTAAGCAATGCATAAGGGGTGGATGCCAGCAAAAGCTCTTTCAAACCACTGCATTCCTTTCGAGGTTAAGCTTTAACGATTTTGAGACGTAACCATCGTAGTCGACGGTCGTGGTATCACCCACCACCACCGTCTTCGTTGTCGGAAGCAGCACCATTAAAATATTGTTGTCGATCCTGTTCCTCATTTCGCATCGAATGGAATTTTGGCACTAAACTCTCGTGTATGGTTTTTTTAAATCCCTGCAAGTCCTGTTTACGTTTTAATAGAGTATTTTGTTTTGTGTACTTTCAGACAGCCAACGGACGGCGAGAACAGAATGACATCCAACACCACCAGGATAAAATAAAGATAGTGGGCAATTAATGCGAAACAGCATTTCCAAATTCAACTCGAGTATCAGCAAGGAAAATAAGCTATGAAAAAATTCATCTCAGCATGCGGCAGACTTTGGGTTATTTCAGATCCGTTAATGTGTTGTCCTTATTGCATTGAAGTTCATTGATTCTATTAAACAACAAATACGAAGAAAAGGATACGCGAAGCAATAGTGATTTAACCGAAGTGGGCACTTTGTTATGATTTTTTGAATTGGATGCACATGAGTCGTACACGGTTGTTTCGAAAATCTTTTCGAAAGTCGGTCTTTCTTCAATTGTGTTTAATTTTCTCCCTTAGCCGCGTTTTTATGTTAAGGTGTTTAGTCTCGTATTATATTTTTTATTGTTCAATTCTGTGAAAGAAGTTAAAGTTAGTTGTTGTCAATAGTGTAAATTACCTCAGTGCCTATTGGGTGAAAGTGTATATCATCCAAGATACGAGCTCGATCATACAGTTGTTGTAGTGGTAAGTTGAAAATCTTCTTCTATAAGATGCTTTTGTTAAATCTGTCCATTGTACAATAAGTTTCTGGCGTTAATCCAGAGATGACTCCTTTAATGACAAATGTGGATGACTTTAAGAAACAATCAATCTTCAAACTATAATGTCAAATTTCATAACAATCGGACCATAACATACTGAGGTTCAGTAATTTGAGTGACGCTACTTTGCAATTTTGAAAACCAAGGAAAAATTCGAGTTTTGTCAAGTTTTAAAACATTGTTTTCAAATGGTAAAAATGTCGTCCAAGCGACGGCTTGGAAGGTGTTATCCGGGCTCTGCTCTGTCGAAACCAATCATTTGTGTGTGGTATGATGATTTGAAATCTAGTTGTACGAATACAAATGCTGTTGAAAGCTTTGGTTGTTCAAACAAAGCAATGAGTCAATAAAACATCAAGCAAATCTTGAAAGTCGTGATCGAAAATTGAAAATCTGTGAGATAACTAAGATCATGAAGTTCCATCAACATTTAGCCATGAAAAAGTTTTTTTTCCAAGTGGGAAATGAGCAACCGCGGCGCTCATAATGAAACAACAACAATACATGAATTGGGCTTCGAATTGCTTTCCCACCATCGTATTCCAGTGACTACTGGTTATTTGCAGACCTCAAAAAATGCTCCAGGGAAAGAGGATTGGCTCTACGAGGGTTGCCTTTTATATTTCGGGATTAGAGAACAAAAACAAATATTGATCATCGAAAATCACTTTATTGTTTTTCAAAATATTCCATGGAGATCTATACACTTTTGCATGCGTTTGAACCAATTGTCGAAGCACTTTTGCCACTCTGATTGAGGTATCTCCAACACATGCATTCTGAATGCAGCAACCGCTTCTTCAGGTGTCGAAAAACGTTGACCTCTCAGTTTGTTTTTTACGTACGGGAATAAAAATAAGTCATTCGGTGCCAAGTCAGGACTATACGGCGGATGACCCATCAAATCGATGTTTTGGGCGCTCAAAAATGCAGTTGTCGCAGCCGATGTGTGAGAGCTCGCATTGTCGTGGTGAAGAGTGATCCGTCTTCGGCGGTTGGTTTTCCTGATTTCTTGGAAGACAACTGGCAAACAAATGGTTGTGTACCACTCAGAATTGACTGTTCTGCGTTGTTCTAGTGGTTCTAGTTTTCCGAAAAAACAGGCGACCATTTGCTTGGAAGTGCTTCGTGCGCTTACAACTTTTGTTGGATTTGGCTCATCTTGAAACACCCAGACAGTCGACTGCTGTTTACTTTCGGGCTCATACGCG
Organism: Microdon myrmicae; assembly: GCA_963931805.1. Taxonomy (NCBI): domain Eukaryota; kingdom Metazoa; phylum Arthropoda; class Insecta; order Diptera; family Syrphidae; genus Microdon; species Microdon myrmicae. The sequence continues at coordinate 42,603,931 of OZ007500.1, forward strand.
TAAATCCACGATTCATCACCTGTCACGATGTCATAGACGTGTTTCGAAGCACCGCGACCGTATTTTTTGAGCATTTCTTTCGACCAATTGACACGAGCCTGTTTTTGGGCGATTGACAGATTGTGTGGGATCCAACGCGAACAAATTTTTTTGACAGTCAAATGTTTATGCAATATTGAATGTATGCTGGTCCCACTAACGCCTAAGGTTGTCTCAATCTCACGATAGGTCACATGACGATCTTCCAATATCAGTTCGCGCACACCATCAATGGTTTTCGGAACAACAACTGATTTTGGACGACCTTCACGAAATTCATCTTGGAGTGAACTACGACCACGATTGAATTCACCATACCATCGATAAACACTGGTCCTTGATGGAGCTTCATCGCCAAAAATTGAATTAAGTTCATCCATGCACTGTTGCTGAGTTAATCCACGCCGAAAGTTGTAAAAATAATCGCACGAAAATGTTGACGATTTAATTCCATTTTTGGGCCGAGATGAATCTTTTAAGTTACTGTAAACAACACAAATAGCGTTCTGAGTGCGTATAACTTCAAAAATGTCAAACTTTACGACAGAGCTGTCAATTGCCGGATTGCAACGCTAGGGTTGCCACATCCCGAAACATAAGAGGCAACCCATGTAATGAAGAAGTCTTCGCTGCAACTGGAGACTATTTTAAAGCCAAAGATAAATCGTTCTACACGGTATATATTGGTCTGATTGTCATTGACATTTCTTCCGGGGGATAATCTAATTGTCATGAAATTTGAAACTTTATAGTTAGAAGGTTCGTACTTCCTAAATATCATACCGATTTTTCATTAAAGGCGCCGTCTCTAGGATAGTCCCGGGACTTATAGGACTTTGTTATCTAGAGCCTAGACAAAATTTGGTATTTTGGTGAGTTATTGGAAATGTCAGGGGATTTTTATGAGAGACGATGCTCAAAATCTTCTCAACTAATATTTGATTAAGTATGCTGCTTTTCATCAGCCTTTTTCAAAAATCATCATCATCATCGGCCATACAACCGGGTTCCGGTCTTGGCCTTATTTAACAAATCTGTCCACCGGTCCCGATTTCAAGCCGATGTCATCCAGTTTGGCACTCCCAGGCTCTTGGCATCCTGGTCTACGCCATCCCTCCATCGCAGACAAGGTCTGTCGCGCTGTCTCCTTCCATACATCCTGCCACAAAGGACTTTCCGGGCAGGCTCCTCTTCGCTCATTCGAGCTAGGTGTCCCGCCCACCGGAGTCTACCGAGCTTGATTTTTCTTACAACATTAGCTTCAAAGTAGATTGCGTACAACTCATGGTTGTAGCGTCTCCGGAATCGTTCTCCTTCACATACGGGGCCAACAATTCTCCTTAAGACCTTCCTCTCGAACGCTGCTAAGAGTTCAGAATGTCTTTTATTGAGCACCCTGGTCTCAGATCCATACATGAGTACTGGTAAGACCATGGTCTTGTACAGTAGTAGCTTGGATGTTCTGGATAAATTTCGGGATTTAATGAGCCTTGATAGACCATAGTAGGCTTTGTTGGATTTGATCAGCCGTTCGCGTATTTCTTCTTCCATATTGTTATCGGCTGATACTATTGACTTAAGGTAGTTAAAGGATTGCACTATTTCAAATTCGTACTCCACTACCCTGATAGTTTGACCAACGTTGAGTCTTCTCTTCGCAGAAGTTGCCACCATGTACTTAGTTTCCCCTCATTACTGTGCAGCCCCAGTTCTTGTGTCGCCTGCTTGATCTGGGTCAAGGAATCCTGTATAGCCGAATCGGATCTACCGATGATGTCGATGTCATCTGCGTAGGCAAGCATCTGGCTGAACTTGGTGACAATAGTCCCTCTAGTTGTAACGCCAGTGTCACGGATTGCTTTCTCCAACGCCTGGTTGAAGAGGGGGCAGGCCAAACCGTCCCCTTGTCGAAGTCCATTATAGATGTTTATTAGTTTGGACAGCAATTCCGCTATTTTTACTTGAATAGTTACGTTGGTCATGGTCAACCTACAAAGTCGTATCAATTTGTTTGGAATGCCGAACTCTCTCATGGCATTATATAGGTCTATCCTGGCTATGTTGTCGTAAGCGGCCTTAAAGTCTATAAATAGATGATATAATGCGATCTTAAATTCCAGACAATTTTCCATCGCCTGCCTAAGGGTGAATATCTGATCAATCGATGATTTGCCTGGGATGAAGCCACACTGATATTGACCAACGATGACTTTAGCGTATGGGGCTATCCCCATGGCATCATATATATAGTTCTACCCTGGCTATGCTATCGTAGACGGCCTTAAAGTCTATAAACAGATGATATAATGGAATCTTAAATTTTTCCCAGCCTGCCTAAGGGTGAATATCTGATCAATCACTGATTTGCCTGGGATGAAGCCACACTGATATTGGCCATAATGACTTTAGCGTATGGGGCTATCCGATCTTGTAGCATAGAGGAGAGTATCTTATAGCCGATACTCAGCAATGTTATACCCCTATAGTTGCTGCACACTGTGATATCTCCCTTCTTATGTATGGAGCAAATTATACCACAACGCCAATCTTCCGGTATCTCCTCTTGCTCCCATGCATAACCCATGATCTCATGAATTGCGTGATGTCACGCTGTCCCTCCTTGTTTGATCAACTCAGCTGGTATGCCATCAGCTCGGGGGGTTTTATTTGATTTGAACTGTCTTATGACTTTTAATGTTTCCTCAATGCTTGGTGAGGGCAGCATTTGGTCTTGATCTTGCATTAGTGGAGCCTCCAAATCTTCTGTGAGCTGACCATTTAGCAATTCATTGAAGTACACTTCTTATCGCTCCAGAATGCCTTCAGGATCGGTGATCAGATTACCTTCTTTATCCTTGCAGTAAGTGCATCGTGATGTGTACCGCGTCATACCGCGAATTATTTGGTAGAACTTCTGCGCCTGGTGCGAACCCCGCTCTCTCCTTTTCTCTATTTCACAGACAAGGTTTTTTCCCAGGCACTTTTCTTTTGTCTGTGAAGTCATTTTTCTGATCTTCTGAGCTCTTTGTATTTCTCCTCGCGCATCCGCGTCCTATGAGACTGCTGCATTGCCCGGTATGCAGCATTCTTACGTTAAGTCGCTAGTTTGCACTCATCATCAAACCAGTCGCTCCGATCTCTACGACTACTGCCTAAGATGGAGTTGGCAGTACTAATGACAGTATTCTTAAGGCGTGTCTATTTCTTTTCTACGCCCGGCATTCTGGCCCCAGGACTTACTCTCCCTCCATCGAGCTCTTCGAAGGCGAGTCCGACCGCATGTCCAAAGGTGTTACTGGTATAAGGCAGTCGTGTTGATTCGAACCTGATCCGCGGATGCAATACGTCTCCGTAAGGCAATCCGCGCTCGGAAAACTGTACCAACAAGATAGTGATCCGAGTCGACGTTGGCACGTCGGTACGTTCGTACCGTCATCAGGCTCGAGGAATGGCGATCTATCAACACGTGGTCAATTTGGTTGCGAGTGACTCCATCAGCTGAGACCCAGGTGGCTTTGTGGATATCTTTACGCGGAAACCTGGTACTTGCAACGACCAAGTTATGCGATGCTGCCAGTTCGATGACTCGTAATCCATTGTCATAAGTGTTCTCATACAAACTATGGAAACCTGTGTAGTGCCTCAAAAACCGGTTCCCAACCTATTTTTGCATTCAAATCACCAAGAACGATTTTCACATCGTATCTTGGGCAGGCATTGAGGGCCCGTTCGACGTTCTCGTAGTATTCTTCTTTTTCGTCTTCAGGAGACTCCTCTGTAGGTCCGTGAACGTTTATGAGGCTTATGTTCTTAAACTTGCCTCGCACGCGAAGAGTGCATAGCCTTTCATTTATTGCATTAAAGCCGATGATGGCAGGCTTCAGTTTTTGGCTGACTAGAAAGCCTACCCCGAGCACATGGTGTTTTGCATGACAGCTGTAATAAATGTCATACTCGTTTCTTTGAATAACACCACTCCCAGTCCATCTAATTTCTTGTAATGCTGTTATGTTAGCCTTATATTGAGACAGGGCATCGGCTAGTTGCTGTGCAGCTCAGTATAGTGAGCGGACGTTCCATGAAAAAATTCTATAATCGTTTAGTCATTTTCGTTTCCGTGGTCGTCGTCGTGTATCCGGTCCATATCCGAGGCTTGTTAAATTTGCCATAATAATTCATTTTTACGGGCCTGGTTATTAGCCTTGCACCAACCTTTCTCAGGATGTCGCTGCATGCATTGGTTCACTACTTGGGGGGTGCTAAAGTAGCTATATAGGGGTGTCACGTGGAGGCTGGATGTCAACTTGGATTGAACAGGGACAAGGATCGTCCTGGCCATCGCCGGGTTGAAAGCAATCAGTGACTTTGCCCTGTATGTTCGCACCCATCACCCCTTTTTCAGAAATACTATCTTGATTTATTAGTTACGTATTCTTCATTATTGGTTTTCCGCCGTCACTGTCTAATCTGATTTTTTTTAATACAGAAAAGATCGGATTGCACCCAAGCCACAGCCAGCTACTCCCTCTAGTGAGGCTTGTTTCGGATAACTGCTTCCAGTTCCGAATGTCAAGTTGATTAAGTCGTACAAGTTTATCAAATAATTAGTTAACTCTGTTTATAAGTAAACATTTTCTCGAAGACGTTTAGAAATATGTTCAAAAACTCAATTTGCAACATAGCATCTTATCTATATCCAGTTTAGAGCTATTAGGGCTAAAGAGAGGTTCTCATCTGAGAGCCTCAAAAAAACGTCGTTTTCACGATTTTTGTTTTCTCATAGAAGGAAATAAATAAATAACTCAAACTTGTTGTCACTCGTTTAATATACTCTAAAGTACAAAAAAATTGTTATTAAAAAATATAGTGACAATAATAATTAAATAAAAAAAAAGGTAGCCCACTGTTGGCCACTCTAGCACCTGCAAAAATTATCAAAAATCAATAATCAAATCATAAACGATATGAGTGTAGTTGGAGCCCCTACTAGAATCATCCATGAAAGTCGAAGTTTAACAAAATGGCGGACTTTCAAACTTTAGGTATCGATTTTCGCATTTTTTTTGCTCTTCAACGTTGATTAGAAAAACAGTTATGAAAAAATCATCTACATTTAGGTTCAGACTCCAATAAACTTAATTTACTTTAAAATAAAAAAACACCGAGCCATTGAGTAGTTTTACAGATATCGTCGAGACTAATGTCAAAAACGTGGTTTCGAGAAAAACGCGTTTAAAGTTTCAAGATGCCATACGAGGATGGGGTGAAAAGTTTCTGACCTGATCTACAGATGGCACCAACAGGTCTAATTACTATGTCAGGTTCTATAGTACTATGTCTTATTAGCTTGTATATACAATTTCGGATCGATTGCTCTGTTAGTATTGTGGGGGTAGAAGTTGGTATGCCAACACGGGCACTAAGTTCACTTAATCCCCAACGATGTTCTAACGAAAATTGTTCACAGAAGCCGTTGCTAACCGACGTGAATTCCACAAGAAGGAAGTGAAACACTGGTTTACGTTTTATTGTTTTTATTGGTTATATGTATCCTTAAAACTTAGTACATGTAAGCAATGTTCACAATGTTGAAGCAATTAGTTCCAAGTGTTGTGGTTATTGTCTATAGCTTCTATTTTGTATAAAAACATTTATGTTTACTCTAAAACACGGTATAATATTCACTGACTAAATAGTTGTGCACACCTCCGTGGTTAATATTCGACTTTGTGGCGCGACCGAAATCTGTGTTGGTTAAATCTCGACTTATTAAGCGGCGTGACCCACCGCTGTGATGGTTGAGTAATTACTGCCTGGGATTAGGGATGAAGATGGGATTTTTTGATTTGCACACCAGGCAACTAATCGAGATCGTCTTTACGTTTATGCTCTCTCGTGTTCCCCGCCCGTCGAGGTGTGGTGAACGTGTGGCGGTTTTGCCAAATCTCACTGCCTACTTACCCGAGGAACCCCCCTAACTACAATCCAACTTTCATTGTTTCCCGCCAATGCAATCGCATTGGCACCTGAAAACATCTCCTTTCTCAAGGACATTAATGCTTTCAACGCATTTCATGAAAATACCTGAAAGATTCTGTTTACACATCCAATGCAGCAGTAGCATTAGCTGGAAAATAATTCGTCTGCATACATGTATCATAATTAGGAAAACTATTCCGGCACCATTGTTTCCCAAGCAATTTAGCCCTCATGTGCACCATAATCTTCCCACATGCATATATCTAGCAGACCCTTTGTCCGAGGGACAAAAGCAAATACCGCATCTAGCGTCATGTGCCATAAATCGAATTCCTTCGCGTGTAAACATGCATAATATCCAGCCCATGATTTGTTTTCCTACTAATAAGCAATCACCAATTTCGTGCTTTGCCACAAAAGAATTACCCTGCATATACAAATGCAGACAAGGGATTCGTTTCGTCCACCGACCCAAGATACGATATACAATTTTCATTGTATAAAATATCCTAAACCATTAGCACCTTTTTCTAATGGCTATGCGTCTATTTACGCAAGGGCATCATCAACCCAAGACTTTTATGATGCCCTCGTCCTATCTTTCCTTTTAGCACCATTTCCCGGATGACTAGTGGTTTATTTATTCAGCTGCAATGCACATCTCATAATGCCTTTTGTCCATCTTCCCTTTTTTGTCAGCTTCGTTTCTCATGAGCTCGTGCATGAGTTAAACAATGCATCTCGTTTATCCTTTGTTTCACCGCATGGATAGGCAGCGTGATCTTCACGATCAACTACACGCACACCACCACAGGACCTCGCCAGCGAAATCCTTCTCCCTCGTTTTCACCACGAGAGAAACACTTTCTCTCACCCCAGTTGCGAAGTGGCTCTGCATTGAGCAGAGCAACGCAGAGTCGTATTCCAATCACAGGACTGATCGGTCGAGCCTTCCATTATCCCTTGTGCTAGGAGTGCACACCCTAGAGAGTCATAAAGTTAAGCACCCTTACCGGAGTCAAGTTTCATTTCCCGTGTAGTGCGCATATCACGAACCTTGTTTTTCTGAAATTAGACGCTGATGGTGTACATCTGTTAAATTTAACTTCAAATCAACATAACTATTGCTACTAACCAATTCTGCAACTTCAAATTGTTGTTAAAATAAAATTGATATAAAAGAACCATTTATTCCTCACATAGTGTATTTTACTTTCACTTGTGCGACTTGTGGCTTTGTGATTGATTTTCTGTGTACAGTGTTCGGGGGAACTATTGAAGATGAGTGGGCAGTTTAGTGAACCCATCGCCCTTGTCGGCGCATTATAAACATACCCCACATTGGTGACCCCGACGTGATCTGTACATACATCACACACTTTCCCATAGTAAACAGAACTTCACGACACGATCACGACTTCCGCATAGAGTACTGGCACACTCGCCTGCTCCGACGTTCTCTCGTTCGCTCCGTCGTTCGCACGCGAAGCTTATCGTAACAAAGTTACTGAGGGGAGAGTAGTGTGGCGTTTCTAACAGATACACACACAATACACAAGCAAATAGTGAAGAACACCGAACGAAAATCGAATAAGAAATTGCATCATATCCGTATACCATAGCTAACAATTCACATCAGTTGAATATATTTGAGTTTAAAAATCGAATTCTAAACACGGCCAGTTGCCTGATATGTTATGCATTGGTTCAATTTTTGGTGATTCTAACTGTCATAGCGTCAGTTCGAATCACACGTTGTTCACTATCATCCCAAACGCTATAAACGCTTCGGTTAATTCGATAGTCGACGGACAAGGGAAAATGAGAGAACAGAAACGCAATCTGCAATGATCTCGGGGTGGGTTTGGTTTTTGTGTGCATGTATCAATGCAACCTCTGAGGATGACCTCCTGACCTAGTCCGATGTCTGTGGTGATCTCAGAGTGCATTGAACCCAGGGAAGATAAAAATGTGAAGGGGAGGAAAAGGTTTTGTAGCTATTCACCTGCAAGAAGAGATCATTGATCCCCAGCGAATGGAGTGTCTGGGGAAAGTAAATAAGACGCCGAATCGGCTAGGGAAATCTGATCGTGGGAACTAAATTAAATACTTTGATAATTTCCCCAGCGATTGCATGATTATGCGACCGCGTCCTTTGATCAGACTATGCCGTTGCTAACCGACATGAAATGCGATTTCCGGTGAAAATCTCATGGGTTAGCGAAATGGTGTTGCCGTATGGCAAAAGGGTAGCTGAATTCAATTATGCATTACCTGCATAGAATAATGAATTCAGCTATGCATCCGTTTTTAAAACATGATTTGCAGATGAATAGGTTAGTAGGAGGAATTAGGGTTGACTTAACACGCTGTTGGCAGTCGAAATAAGGCGGAAACAATGGGTTGGTTCTCCATGTAGTATAGAGAACCCCCACAGTATACATTTGAGAGCCTACTGAACAAGACGCCTCGAAGTGAAAAATAAGCGACCTCACTTTTTTTAAATTTTTGTTTTATACTAACGCGCGAGTTAACGTTTACCATTACTTGAGTTAGAAACAAATTATTTTCGCTGCAACTAGACTCAGTCTCAGTCACACTTTATTTTTTCTTAATTGTACAATGTTATGTATTCCTTAAGACTAAAGTTCTTACTCTCACTCTCACTCTAACTTTGTTTGATGAATGTATCTCTTTATATATTGCTGAGGTTTCCTCTGATTATGGATTTGTTATCACTCATGAGTGGTTGGGATAGTGTAGGTCATTAATGTTATCCGGGATTGAGATGCTCTGTGCTATGAGTCATCGTATCTGTTGTTTCGTGGATGTTTTGTTTATCGGAGATGGTGAGGAGTCAATCGTTAACTCGCACACAAGAGACGATTTTTGAGTACCCTTAAATGTCAGAGCACAGTGCGAGCGGAAAAGATAGGGAAAGGAGGTATCGATGTACATTGGTCTTAAATTCCTGGAGTTTACAACGACTAGGAAACACGTGATCAGGTAGAGCATTCCATATTCGTGTTGTTCGGCTAAAGAATGACTCTATGTTTATTTGTGCGCCTGAAGTTGACTTTCAACGTGAACTGATGCGAATTCTCAGATTGGCGACTATTACGGGAAAATGCCTGAAGAGGCGAAACACATTCAGCAAGTTCAGTTGAACAACGACCGTCATAATACCTATAGAAAAGGGATAGACATGATACGTTGCGCCTTTGTTCTAACGACGCAATTGATCGACTTACAGCTGGGTCTCCAATAAGTTTCAGCATCCTATCGAGCATGTATAGTGCCGTTTTGAATGCGCCTGACCAAATATGGGAGTTGAACTCCATTTTGGGACGAATATACGCCTTGTAAATAGTGGACAGGTTGGATGGAGTGAAGTATTTTTTGCATCTCTTAAGAACCCCATACATTTGGCTGCACTTTTCGTAGCTTCAAATATCTGGTCATTCCAATTAAGAGTCGAATTAAATCGAGTGCCGAAGATTGATAGCTCCTTGGCCGTTCATAGACAGTATATTTACTTTGGCGTTCTGCCTTTGACGATAAGAGACAGCACTGAGTTTTTTGGGCATTGAATTCTACTCGGTTAGTTAATCCCCATTGATATATCTCGTTGAGGTCGAAATTCAATGTATTAGGCATAACCTGCTGATTGGTAATGACGTTCGAACAGTTTCCTCGGGAATATTTGTATGAGTATGAGAAACTCAATGTGCTATCATCAGTAAACGAGTGAATTGGGTTGTCGGTAATGCGCAAGAGATCATTTATAAACATAAGGAAGAGAGCGGGTGAGAGTACAGAACCTTGGGAAACTATACTATTACTATTTATTGGCCTGTAGGAACCCGGAAATTCATAACCTCATCGACTCGACTCCGCCATCATTCCCTGTGCTGTGCACTCTTCCTCCACGCTTGACCAGTCGATCCGATCTCTTCAACGTCAAACCTTACATTGGTCTACCGTCAAGAATTCTACGCACGGCCTTATCGTTTCCCATTCGCGCCACATGTGCAGCCCATCTTAATCTTCGCGATATGATTATCTTGGGGAACTATTACTATACTATTTATTTATTATAAGTTTATGACCTCACCGACTCGACTCCGCTTGTTGACCGGTTCCTACGGAATCCGCATTGGATGTCTGCCAGTATTTCTTCTGCGTACGGTGTGATGCTCGCCAGAATGACATTTGTTAATATTTTGTATGTGATTGGGAGCAATGATATTCCTCTGTAGTTTTCGCAGTCAGATCTGTCGCCTTTTTTGAAAATGGGGACGGCTATTGGGGTTTTCCATTCTTCCGGAGTGACTTCCTTTTCCCATATTGTTTTGATGAGCTGGTGGATCTTTCGATCGTTTGCCTCACCTCCATGCTTTACAAGCTCTGCCGGTATGCAGTCGACTCTGGGAACCTTGTTATTTTTCAATCGATTTATTGCGTCTACAACTTCGTTGAAAGAGAGCTCTGTGATCTGAGGCCCGGCTGTATATACAGTGAGCGTCAAAAGAAAGTGTGCAGCTATGAACTGCATTTTTGCAACCCTGTTAAAGCAAGGGGGTTCGATCTCTTAGTAAAATACTTATGTTATTTTTTAAGATAGTTTATTTTCAATGAATTGCTATATAAAACTTAACAGAAAATAATGAAGTAAAAATACAATAAAAAAATAAAAAAAAAATATTTCAGTTTTAAAGCGTCAAAAAAAGTGTACAACTTGCCACACATACTGTGCAACTTTCCGCTTATCGGGAAAACAACCGTTAAATTTATTTTGTTTTCTTTATAACTCATAGCTAATTGATTAAAAGTGTTATTGAGTTCATTTCCATTGAAAGTTGCTTGTTCGGTTGGGATTTTTTGCCACTCTTCAACTAGAATTGACTTTAGTGACTCTCTGTCTGAAATGTTCCTCTTTCGGATCTGCTTATCCAGATACTCCCACAAATGCATGATGGGGTTTAAGTCTGGGGATTGCGGAGGGTGATCCAGTTGCTTAGGTGTACGGTAAAGTAACCATTCCTTGACTATTTTCGATGTGTGCTTGGGGTCGTTGTCTTGTTGGAAGACCCATGAATCACTTAAACCCAGTTTCGCAACACTACTTGGCAAATTGTCTCTTAAAATATTAAGATAATCTTCTTTTCTCATTGTACTGTCAATAAAGACGAGGTTCCCAAATCCAGATGACGCCATACATCCCCAGACCATTACCGAACCGCCTCCGTGCTTAATTGTTGAATTTAAATGTTTTTGTTCAAATTCAGTTTTTTTCGTTCTCCATATTTTTGGTGGTTTTATTGAACCAAAAATCTCAAATTTGCTCTCGTCACTAAAGAGAACATTTCCCCAGAAATGAACGAGATCGATTAAAAGATTTATTGCGTCTACAACTTGTATGTACTGTATGTACGTCTGGTGCGTTTATTTGTGGTTGATGGGTGCGCACATTGAGCAGGTTTTCAAAGTACTGCTTCCATCGTGTCACTATATTGTGTGTTTCTGTGACCAGACAACCGTTTGTGTCTCGAATTATTTTGGATCTCCCTCGGTAGCCATTTCTAATTGAATTTATGTTGGCATACATACATACCTTGGAGAACACCTGCATTAATTTGATGGAAGACAGATTTGATACCACCAAGATCTACTTGGATTGTATGGCCAGAAAGATAGTCTCTTATCCATTGGATCAGGAAATTGTCCACTCTATATGAATGTAATTTTGATGAAAGGGTTGGATGCCAAACTCTGTCGAAGGCTTTTGAAATATCCTGTGCAACAACCTTACTTTCACCGAAGTAGTGGATGGAATGGCTAAACTTTTGGATAAGGTACGCCATCAAATCTCCTGTGGACCGGTTGCTACGAAAACCATATTGGCGGTCATTGAGGAGGTCATTTGATTCTAGGTATTTCGAAAGTTGACGATTAATCAGTGAATCCATTGCCTTCGAGAGAATAGAAGTTGGTGTTAGTAAGAACAGAGGGACGATTTGTCGCCCTTTTTGGCTGAATTTGGTGACTTCCATTTATTTGCGATACCCGTGAATCTGACAATGCGCGTCAGTTCACGTTGAAAGTCAACTTCAGGCGCACAAATAAATATAAAGATTCATTCTTTAGCCGAATCACACGAATGTGGAATCCTCTACCTGATCACGTGTTTCCTAGTCATTGTAAACTCCAGGCATTTAAGACCAATGTACATTGATACCTCCTTTCCTTATCCACTTCCTCTCCTTCCGCTCGCACTGTGCTCTGACATTTACGGGTATTCCAAAATCCCCTTTTTTGCGCGCGTTTGTGTAAAAAAAAATCCAATTCCCGGATATTTGGAGATCCTCTTTTGTCACCCCCACACATAAAAAGAGACATAAAAACGATATTTACAACTATTTTTACACATTCCAAAACTGTTCGAGGGCATTCTATAAGAAGCGTTATGTTTCGGCTGCAAATCCATCACCTCACAAGCAGAATGGTTTCTTTTCTGGCAGATCTACCACCACCAACCTAATTGAATTGTCAACCCGCCCGTCCAACCCCCCTTACCTTAGAGAATGGTATCGAAGTCGATGTAATTACAATCGATTTCAGTAAAGCCTTCCATAAAATTTCCCACAAACTTATACTCCTTAAGTTATCTTCCCTTGACTTCGAACCCCTACTGGGGTGGATTTCATCCGATCTTAATCGAACGTACCGAGTGAGATTGAGATCCATTATTTCCACTCGTTTTCTCCACACCTCAGGGGTTCCCTAGTCTGTGGCGGTTCCCATAAACGCCACTACTTACCTTCCCAAATTACCCTAAAAGCTTCCAGTCCTGAAGCTCCCATAATCCTATCGTTTCGTTAATACAACTACATTGCACCTGTAAACCTTTCCTTTCCGTAAGAAATTAATGCACCTAGGGCATTGCATTAAACTCCCTATAAGAATTCCTTCATCCGTGCATCCAATCCATTTCATAAATTCCCTGAAAGAATTTATCAAGTACTTACCCATCATAACTATCTTCTGCAAGGAATTCACCAAGGCCAAACACAATATCCCTGAAAAGAAAACTTATCGGTTCACATATAATGTAACTGCATAATCAGGGAATCTTAACCTTGAGTTGGCTATTCCCAGCCTTACATGTGTACAACAATGTCTTACATACACATTGGCTGGCGATTCCATTGTCCAACGGCCAAAGCAGCTTCGGGCAGCTTGTTTGTTCAGGTGGAATATACCCGACTACGATCCCTCCTCTAAATGAATAAACAATCACCAATTTCGTTCTTTGCCACAAACGAATTACCCTGCATATACAAATGCAAGCAAGGGATTCGTTTCGGCTACCGACCCAAGATACGATATACAATTTTCATTGTATAAAGTATTGCAATCCATTACCACCTTTCTCTAAAGGCTATTCGTCTATTTACAAAAGGGCATCACTCATCTAAGACTTTTATGATGCTCTCGTCCCATCTTTTCTTTTAGCACATTTCCTCGATGCATTGCCGTCTATTTATTTAGCCGCAATGCACTCCATGAACAAAGATCTCCACGTCCCTTTGTCTTTACCGTTTTCCTGCTTTGTTTTTCCATCGCATGAGTTGAACAATATGATCTTCACGATCCCTCTACCATGATCTTCATTACGAGATCTGGTTTTCTATTCCACAAAGAGAGACTTTACGTCTCTCTTGTGGTAAGTAAAAATATATCCTTAGCTGAGAGGATATCTACCACCAGCGAATCGAGGGTGAATCAAGAGCCAGATTCCAACCCTCGATGCAGTCTTTTTACGACCGTCGAGGCGAGCACACGAAGTCGGGATCACGTCACGGGGGATGCTCACACCATTGAGTCCATCTTAAACTCCCTTACGCGAGTCGAGTTTCTTTTGTTTTTCTGGCTAAGAGTTTTTCCTTATGGTTGTATGTGTTTGTAAATGTTAATTGAAATTGCAATATATTAGACGATTGTGAAATAACTTGAAGAGTGCCCCACCACATGTGAATCTATTAAAACAAAATAAAATCAAATTGACAATAGTGATTCCGTTAATTATTAAGATCGAATTGTGTCCACCTCAGCGTTCGTTAAATTTTTGGGGTTTCGATCCCCAAATCGTCCTAGTCGTCGAGAGTCTGGTCGTTGAAGAGGCTGCAGTCGATGGAGTCCCTGGTGGCGGTTGATCTGCACGTTGGTGGGCGTCCGGTCACGGCGGCGGTTGATGGCGAAGTGGTTGTATTCGCGCCAATTGTCCACACATATGGTATGTGTCAAATTAAATTGGCGGGAAAGATCCGGCGTCGGTTCTCGTTCTAGGTGTGAGCGAGACCAACGTAGTACCGCGTCGACTCCGCGCCAATTCAGCCGTGACTCTCCTTTGTGTGTGCGGGTGACCGAGAGTGTGCTTGAGTTAATTAGTCGAAAGCTACTCTCGGTGTGAGTCTTTGCTTACGGCGACTCCGTGGAGGTTGTGGATTGTGCTGATCCGCCACAAATTTGCAATAAGAACAAGCTGTTATAAGAACTTAATAGCCGAACAATAAAAATCGTATTCAATAGCCGTGTGTTTTACTCTCTGCGTTGGTGTTTCCCCTGCTTCAGCATAATCGTTTAGTGTTCGGCGGAACGCTCAGTACATGATGGGGAAGAAGTGAATCAGCGCCGTACACCGGTGCAACCTACATCTCCTCCCCACAAGTCATCTTGGTCGCCTCCTATTTATTCTAACCATTAATGATATATAGTATACTCCAGTATTAAACGCTCCTTTATCTCTCTTTACGCGGATGATACTAAACTTTTCAAGTCGATTAGCTCTCCTCCCGACTCCCCACCTCTTGAAACTGATATCGAAAGCTTTCCGGTTTGGTGTCAAAACAACTACCTCGAACTAAACGTAGTCAAATATCACCCAATCATCATCTAACGGAAGCGCTCCCTTTCCCCACCGCTTTCCTATTTCTTACTTAGCCAACCGATAACTTAATCGATTCGCGACCTATCATCTTATGTAACAATGACCTTAATTTACTCTTACATATTGACGATATAATCCTCAAAGCCAATTCTGCTTTTGGTTTTGTCAAACCCTGGTTGAAAGAATTCTCTAACCCCTACGCTACCCGATCCCTCGATGTAACCATTGTCCACCATTTTATCAAATGTCCCAGTGTGACCATTGTCCACCCCTTTATCAAATGTCACCCATTTGTCAAATATCTCACATTCGCAGAATCGAGAGCCTTCAAGGTCATTTTAACCTCCGAGTATTAAATTGGGAAAATCCTCTGATCCTACCTCCATAGACATGCCGTCTCCATCTAATTAACCTTAACACACTTCATGAGTGTAGAATTCATGCCGACATTCTCTTTATCCGCCGTCTTCTCTCAGATTCGATCAATCGCCCAGGTTTGCTCTCTTCCATCCAATTTCACACTAACCCTCTCAACTTGCGTAACCCTCATCTCTTTTATTTGCCCGTCCATCACACCTCTTATGGCTCTAACGAACCCATAGCATTTGGGATTGATAGTGAAGAACGTGTGATTCGAACTGACGCTATGACAGTTAGAATCACCAAAAATTGAACCAAAGCGCAACCCATCAGGCTACTGGCCGTGTTTAAAATTCGATTTTTAAACTCAAGTATATTCCACTGATGTGAATTGTTATATAAGACGCGATGGTATACGGCTCCGATGCATTTTCTTATTCGATTTTCGTTCGGTGTTCTTCAGTATTTGCTTGTGTATTGTGTGTGTATCTGTTGGAGACGCTACAAACCCATTTCGCGAATGTTACGGATTCTTATCCCACCTCCTTTGACATAAACCTTACCTCTTATGCTCTCAATCTCCGTCTCCTTATGCCCACAGCCACACACAGCCCCCACTCATCCGAACACTTATGCTTCCGCGTTTTTAACACCGATCTATGCTCGTCCTTCCCTTGTCCTGCCTAGTGGTGGTGGTGGTGTTGGTGGCTTGTGGGTTGGTCACCAACCTTCCATATATCCCACCTGGACCATCAGCCTAGCTGTGAAAATTGGTGAGGGATCAATTTGTCTTTACTCGTACATCCAATTCGCGAAGACACGACACTTAAAATAGTCAATAAGATTGTTTTAGTTGAGCTTTCTAAGCGTGTAAAGTCAAATCCTTTTCAAACATTGTGTGTATGCTAATGTTGTTGCGAAGATTTCTGTGCATGATGACTGACGAATCAAGGATTCTAGGGCAAGGATTGACGGATTGCTTAGAAATACCAAAGACTTAACTTATCAAATGAAATTATTGCCAAAAATACATTGACCTTTATGCCCCATTAATATTTAACATCTTTCCTTTTAATTGGAACATCCTAAGGTAACTGTTTATGATAGGTGCCCATACGACAAGATTTCACTGTTTTCAGCAATTAGTTATAACAAACGACAATTTCGTTTTTCCCAGGGGATAAATTACACAAAACCTATTGGCAAAACTTCGAATAACTACCACAAGCACCCAGGCACGTATGATAGGTGGTCGAATGACTTCCAAAACCCGCAATCAATCACTCATCATTACCTCGTAAATTGCTACACTTCCACGAATTTCTAAGCAATTGAGAGTACACGTACTTATATAAAGTAGAACATAGTATACCAATCAATGTCACCTGATTGACCCTCGTTAGGCCCATTTACCATCGCAGAGCACATCAATAAAACGAAATCTCGCCCAATTTCACGAGTTGTTGTCCCTGAAAACGATTAAGGCACTTTCACAGCCCAACATCACATTGGGCACCAATGGCACACTGCGCCTTCTGCTTACCCAAGCATCTTCTAATTGCCCCACTGTAGGAATTCAATTTAATTCCACGAAACGAATACATCACTCGAACTTGGAAATTGTTCGCGTCACTAAAAAAGGCCAACATCGTCCTTTTCTTGAGGCTCTATCTATACGTCAGGTTGAGTAACAGGACCTCAGCACAAACCCGACAGAGAGACAGTACCTACAGTATCCTTATTGAATGGAACTTGAAAAACGAAGAAAGGAAAATCAAGTGAAATCACCGGCATACTGGGTGCACGTGAGAGGTTCCTTGGCGGAAATGGGAAAACATAGAGGGTGGGGGGGGTGCTCCAATCCAACGACGGGAGTGTGGTAAGAGTCACACAAGGGAAAACATTTTTCTCAATATCTAACGATTGATTCTGTCGGCAACAAGCAAACTAGGGGGATTAAGTTTAAGGTCGGATCAGAAAGTTCCCAGAAGAATTGGCATTTTAAGTAGACGCTTCATGTGTCCATTCCTTACCTTTTGACTTTGTCTCCGTTGGAGGAGGTTAGCCCCCTTGTATCCCTGCACATGAATGCAGACTAGTAGAGCCGGGTAGAAGAACATCCCATAAGTGGATTCAATTTAGAAGACCTTAGTATCATACATTGAGTAAAGTTTTTGAACATCACGAGTGTTGAAATGGTTTCGTATTATGTCGCGCTATTTGAAATTCATTTAAGTAATCTCCGGTGACGGTGAGACAGGAAGTAATCAGTTTCTTGAAGTATTAAAGAAATATTGATCTACATTTATGGCTCTTGCTTCCGCTCTATAAATGACAAATTTTATAAGAGTTTATTAATAAACTTCGAATACCGAAAAATGCAGTGCCAACGGGACAACAACAAGCGTTGCTGTAGATGTAGAGAACAGGCAGAAAAGAGTGTGTGTTGGAATAGGGAGAAAAAATAGAACAGTGTTCTGACATAATGTTGATGTTCGAACCAGTTCAGTAGTGGCTGAAAAAAGGAGTTTGTAGGACTCGAGGGGGAAAAAATGCATTCTATCAAGAAAGTACCGGTAATTGTTAAATAAAACACATATACACCTTCTGTCCCAAAATAGGCCGGAATAGATTAAAAAATCACAAATCGCAAATTAATTTTTACAAAAATCATTTTATTTATTCGAAATAAACTCCCTGGTCTGAAATATATTAATTTGCTCGTTCGACAAGTGCATCAATTGGCTTTTCAATTGTATGTCGTTGATTGGGGTGTTGTTGAGGATGACGGGCGTCGTCTGGTGAATGTCTTCAATTGATGTAAAACTCCAGTCAAACGGAGTTTGAGAGGCAGGAAATAATAACAGGGAGTCAGATCAGGCGAGTCCAGCAAACAAACTTGAATTTTAGTTAAAAATTGGCGATAATTGTTGCACGATGAAAATGTGCATTACAATTTTTTTTTTTTTTTTTTTTTTTTTTTTTATTAGACTTCTCTCGGGAGAGGCGAACCTATAGCGCCGAGTGGGCGCCCCGAGATGCCATCAAATAACTGTTGCAGTTCTTTTTGGACAGTTGCAGGTTGTAACGCTCCGGGAACACTCGCGTGGGAAGGGAGTTCCACAGCTTCCCCGCTCTGTAACGGAACGAGTTCTGATTCAGGGATGTTCGCGCCGTCGGGAGATGAACCACAAACGGGTGCGATCCATCGGATTGTCTTGTGGAGCGCAAATAAACCGAATTGCGTGGAACAATACCAAGAATCTCCGAAAAACCGCACCCGTGATAATATCTGTAAAACAGACAGAGGTCGGCTACGCGCCTTCGATGTGATAGCGACTGTAGTCCCGACGTCAGCGCCGAGTCCCCGATCAGGCGGATCGCTCGTCTCTGTATGCTCTCAAGCGGGTCGACTGTATGTTTAGGAGCCGAGCTCCAAACATGAGAGCAATATTCGAGCGCGGGTCTAATTTGGGATTTATATAGGAGAAGAAGTTGTGTCGGAGTAAAATATTTCTTGGCTCTAAAAAGATAACTCAGTTTTCTTGAGGCTGACCTGGCGTTGTTCGACACGTGTTTATGCCATGATGCATTCCCACAGACCGTGACGCCGAGCAATTTCAAACTTTTCCCAGCCTCGAGGGCCCGGCCATTCATCATCAGTTGTGGAACCGATGATCCAGTTTTCTTTGTGAATGTTGTATATTGTGTCTTCGCTGCATTGAAGTCGACGAGATTGGCCCTTCCCCGCTGCAGGACTCTATCTAGATCCTGATTCAGAGAGTCAATCTGTCTACATCTCAGCTGATGCGACGCAGATGCACCAATCGGCCGAACACTCGAAAAGGAGGAAACAAGCGTACTATCATCCGCGAAACTGAACACTTTGTTATCCGTTGTCTCCAACAAATCATTTATGAGAAGCAAGAACAAGGTTGGAGCCAAAATAGAACCTTGGGGCACCCCGGAATTAACAGGATACAGATCCAAACACTCGCCGTCCACAACAACCCGGATCGATCGATTCTCGAGGAAGCTACTCGTCCAGTCGCAAAGCTGATGGGAAAGTCCATATGAACGAAGTTTGTTCAGCAATGCCCCGTGCCAGACGCGGTCAAAAGCCTTGGAAATATCCAATGCGACCGCCCTTGACTCACCATGGCGCTCGATCGCAGATGTCCATATATCGGTTATAAGTGTCAAAAGGTCTCCTGTGGATCGCCTGCCACGGAATCCGTATTGACGATCATTCGGGAGTCCGTTGCACTCCAAATACTTAACCAACTCTGTATTGATGACTTTCTGCATTACCTTAGATAAAATAGACAGTAATGCTATCGGACGGTAATTTTGTGGGAGACACTTTTTTCCCGTCTTTGGGATTGGCTGGACTCGAGCGATTTTGCAGCAGGCAGGAAAAGTCCTCCGTGCATAAGATAAGCGGAAGAGTCTGCCAAGAACCGACGATAGTTCTGGAGCACAGTTCTGAAGGACTATTGCTGGTATTCCGTCCGGACCGGTTGCCTTCCTACAATCAAATTCACGTAGAATGCGTTGAATAGTGCGCGGACGAAATCTCACATCCCGCATGGAAGACTGTACCGGCGAGATACAATAATCTGTAACTGTCTGGTTCTTGAATCCAGAACGAACATGACGTATATGGCTTAGCAAACGCCTCAATACTTGAAGGTAATGCTCCGCATGAACGGTTGTCCGACTTAGAATGATTGCTTTGTGGATAATTCCCTTGGAATCAGGAACGGAGAAAAGTATTATTTTCGCCAAACGCGTTTTTTCTCGATTTTCTTCATCTGCAGATTGTCATTTGTTCATCAATTATTCGCAAACAATCCTGGCCGTTTTTTTGCAGATCATCATCATCATCATCATCGGCACTACAACCAGGAACCGGCCTTGGCCTTATTTAGCAAGTCCTGAGGCTTGTTAAATTTCCCATAACGATTTGTTTTTTTTTTTTTTTCCGGGCAAGGTCATTAGTCTTGCGCCAGAGGCTCCCCGACGGGGAATCGAACCCCGGTCTCCCGAGTGACAGACGGGTATACTAACAGCTATACTATCGAGGAGCGTTTTTTTGCAGATACACCGACGCAAACATCGACATTTTCTTAACCCTTTGACCCCGTGGGACGAAATCGTAGTGAACCACACAATGGATATCGAAGAAAACAATGAGTATCACGTTTACTTTTGAGCGCCTGTGGGTATTTGGATATTTTCTCTAGCGGTAAGGTGCCTCAGGGGCACAGGTTCGCCTCTATACCCTGTCGCTACTTTCGGTTCAAATAAGTAAAACTCCGTGTTGATCTCTTTTTTTTTTTAAATTTATTATTCGATAAAAACACAAACTAAAGCTTACATAACGCAGATCCGATGTCGGTTGACAAAACTTATAATCACATTAACAAAATCTCTTAGCGCTATGATAAATTACAATCTTTAAAGCTAATGGACTAATTAGATTATTTAATTTTATATGAATACTATACACAACTGTTTGAATTAAAAATATTGGTTACTCAAGAACTTGTTATGATTATGGTATACGGCTATTATACACAACAGAAACTAAAACACAATTGTTCAAATTATTTTATTTAATATGAATACTATACACAACTGTTTGAATTAAAAATATTGGAATTTAATATGAATACTATACACAGCTGTTTGAATTAAAAACATTGGAGAACTCAAGAACGATCCGTTGCGGCTTTAACATGGTTAATTTCAAGGAAGGGGGACCCTTTTATTCATCGTCCACTAGCTGATACTTGACTCGACTATTGGTTGTTTAACGTGGAGGCACGACTTGCCTCCACGGAATCCGTATCGCGATTAACTATATCAACCGAAGCGACAGAACACCAAAATGTTCATCCATCGCCCCGATGACCATATAAGGGATGATCTTAGAAGATGATCACCGAAAGGATGTGCACACACACAGATGCGGTTACTTCGCCCTCTCATGTTGTGCATGAGCAAGCGGACCATGGATACAATAATTCCATAAGGGGAACATTAGCTGGCATGGTTGCAGCTGGTGCCATTATCTCGACATAGAGATTTAGGTGTTTACACGATCAGCGACTGCGTAAAGCATTTATGCTGATCGTGCACATCCTGGCGGCATCTCCACGTAGTCGAATTCTCGATGGTAATTTCCATTTATGAGAACTCGAATTCCTTGGACGGTCAGCCGTATGCCTTGATGTATTTGTCGGTCGGATGACCGCCGATGTGGGCATGTATGAAAAGGAAAAGATGAAACATCTCCTGCACGTGTGCGGCTGACGCGTAAGGGTATATCTTGGTGATATTGTTCGGGCAATGTTGGTTGCTTGATGGTGCAACCAAATTGCTCTTACTTGTGGGAGATACTTACTATTGCTGATGGAATTCGATCAGAGACATGTGTACTGAATTGACTCGGTTCATGTTGGTTGCTTGGTGTATGCCGCATGTTATACTTTCATACTAGGAAATCCGATGATGCAACATACACCTGACGAATCACCTTCTAGCACATGATGCCCGCGAGGAAGATGTCTCTTGTGGTTCGTGCTATTGAATTAGCGAAAATATGGTTTAGGAGAAACTTTAGGTGGGTGACAACAAGATAAGTACATGCTTAATTGCTAGGCAAGCAATCAATACTTGTTTTGTCGGTTTTCGGCCGCTCTAGGTGGAAGTTTTTACATGGTTAATGGGAAGACGAGTAGTGGTGTTCAAGGGAACCGTTCAATTTCGATTCGTTTTTACCTCGCCATATCGATTTTTGTTGGTTTGTTTACATATCTTTCTCGTGGACCAATGTCTCATCATTACTTACGGTGGATCGAAATAACAGTGATCCAGTACATTTACAGGATCTGTAGCAGCATGCTTGGTTTTTCCACATTTGCTGTTCTGGGAAGAATACACTTATTCAAGGATTTTCTTTCATTTGTTTGGTCTTTTACCACCTTAATTGTTATATTTTGTATTCCGTGTAGTTCTGTGGGGGTTCTCTATACCACATGGAGAACCAACCCACGATTCCATGCCGTATTTCGACCGCTTTCAGCGCGTCATTTCAACCCTTATTCCCCTTACAAGCTATTCCACCTGTAAATCATGTTAAACGGACGCATAACTAAACGCATTATCCTATGCAGATAATGCATAATTCAGTTTAGCTATCTTTTCGCCATACGGCAACCCCATTTCGCTAACCCATGAGATTTCCACCGGAAATCGCATCATGTCGGTTAGCAACGGCATAGTCTGATCAAACGACGCGGTTGCATAACCATGCAATCGCTGGGGAAATTATTAAAGTATTTAATTTAGTTCCCATGATCAGATTTCCCTAGCCAAGTCGGCGTCCTATTCACTTTTCCCAGACCATCTATTTGCTTGGGATCAATGATCTCTTTTCGCAGGTGAATAGCACCAGCTACATTTTCCTCTCCTCCATAAATCTGTCTCCCTACAGGTCAATGCACGCTGAGGTCACCACATTCACCAAATTGGGTCAGTGGGCTACCTCAGAGCCGCATTGATTTATGCACACACAACCAAACCCACCCCGGGTTCATAGTACTTTGTGTTTCGGTTCTCTCATTCTCCCATGTTCGTTGACTATCAATTAACCGATGTATTCACCATACCTCGACGGGCGTGGCAAGGAGAGAACATAAGCGTGATCTCTATTGGTTGTCCGGTGTGCAAAAACTAAATTACCATCTTCATCCCTAATTGGGATCAGTCGCTATTCAATAATCATCGCGGTTGGTCACGCCACCGCTTAATAAGTCAAGTTAAAATGTTCATGACTGCGGTCACGGTGTCGAGAAAGAAGTGTTTCGTCTTGAATAAAATTTGTAAAATACAATTTAATAATAAGTCCTAAGTTAAGTGAAAAAGAAAAAAAACAAATGCCAATAAAAAACGAAGTTAAACACGGAACACCAGTGCCTTTTTATTACCTTTTTCTGTGGATCATCGTTGGTGAACAATTTGCGTAAACAGATTAACATCAAACAACATTCAGTGCTTTTAATTATTTCATCTTCCTAACTGGTGAACATTTCTTTTGGTGGGACAATTGTTGGGGGAGTTAAGTGAACCGCGTGCCCCCGTCTATCACACAAACTTCTACCCCCACAGTTCTGTCTAGCCGTTCCTTATCTTTTTTGCTTTTTAATCTCACCATTAAAATGCTATTGCGCTCGTACAGACTGTTTTTTGTTTAACATCCTGTAAAACCACGCTGTCGCGAATGCTCCGCCCATTTCTTCTTAATGTAAAGTGTTTCGTTACCACTGAGTTCCACCACTATTTTGTACTAACACATGTAAAAGAGGACTGTGGCGGTTTCCCCCGACGCCACTGCCCGCCTCACATTTTCAACGGGAGCACCCCATAAGAGGGGCATGAACCCAGGCGACGGTGCATTGTCCGAATTTATCGGGCATGCGGCTGATACGCTATGGAGCGTGGTTCTCGTGCCACACCATTGGGGGCGGAAACAACAAAAACCTGGTCGTCGAAAAGCATCAAATTCTATTGGGAATAAGAGCAAAATTCCCTGTAAGGAAGAATAGCTTGCTTGTGCGTAGCACAACATGAAGACCCGATGGAATTTGCCCACCAGCAGCACCACCGGGGAATTTCCAACCGACGCCGACGGCCAACGGAAATATTCCAATTTTGGTTCCCGCCAACATGCACCCCTTCTCAAGTGGAGAAAACGGTTGCATCCTCAACCGATGGATCAATCGAGATATGCGGACAAGAATATCTTCGATCTAACACCGTCACACACAAGCAGCCTGCCCCATTTTCATCGGCGAAACACGGCAGGCATTTCGGTAGCAAAAACCAACCTACAGGCAAGTACGAGGATTGCCTCTTATGTTTCGGGATTTGGCAACCCTAGTGTTGCAATCCGGCAATTGACAGCTCTGTCGTAAAGTTGGACATTTTTGAGGTTATACGCACTCAGAACGTTTTGACATACGAGCGCTATTTGTGTTGTTTACAGTAACTTAAAAGATTCATCTCGGCCCAAAAATGGAATTAAATCGTCAACATTTTCGTGCGATTATTTTTTACAACTTTCGGCGTGGATTAACTCAGCAACAGTGCATGGATGAACTTAATTCAATTTTTGGCGATGAAGCTCCATCAGGGACTAGTGTTTATCGATGGTATGGTGAATTCAATCGTGGTCGTAGTTCACTCCAAGATGAATTTCGTGAAGGTCGTCCAAAATCAGTTGTTGTTCCGAAAACCATTGATGCTGCGCGCGAACTGATATTGGAAGATCGTCATGTGACCTATCGTGAGATTGAGACAACCTTAGGCGTTAGTGGGACCAGCATACATTCAATATTGCATAAACATTTGACTGTCAAAAAAATTTGTTCGCGTTGGATCCCACACAATTTGTAAATCGCCCAAAAAAAGGCTCGTGTCAATTGGTCGAAAGAAATGCTCAAAAAATACGGTCGCGGTGCTTCGAAACACGTCTATGACATCGTGACAGGTGATGAATCGTTGATTTACGCGTATGAGCCCGAAAGTAAACAGCAGTCGACTGTCTGGGTGTTTCAAGATGAGCCAAATCCAACAAAAGTTGTTCGCGCACGAAGCACTTCCAAGCAAATGGTTGCCTGTTTTTTTCGGAAAAACTGGACATGGTGCAACCGTACCACTAGAACAACGCAGAACAATCAATTCTGAGTGGTACACCACCATTTGTTTGCCAGTTGTCTTCCAGGAAATCAGGAAAACCAATCGCCGAAGACGGATCACTCTTCACCACGACAATGCGAGCTCTCACACATCGGCTGCGACAACTGCATTTTTGAGCATCCAAAACATCGATTTGATGGGTCATCCGCCGTATAGTCCTGACTTGGCACCGAATGACTTCTTTTTATTCCCGTACGTAAAAAACAAACTGAGAGGTCAACGTTTTTCGACACCTGAAGAAGCGGTTGCTGCATTCAGAATGCATGTGTTGGAGATACCTGAATCAGAGTGGCAAAAGTGCTTCGACAATTGGTTCAAACGCATGCAAAAGTGTATATATCTTCATGGGGAATATTTTGAAAAACAATAAAGTGATTTTCGATGATCAATATTTGTTTTTGTTCTCTATCCCGAAATATAAAAGGCAACCCTCGTAATAACATGCTTGCCTACAAGAGAAACCAACACAAGGAATAGCCACCTGCACCAATTGCACAAGGATCGATATGCGATCTACGGCGATCCTAAGTGTGGTCGCGATCGTATAAACGTTCGTCGTTCATATGTAAGATTCACCAAGCGAAATGTGCACGATCAGCAATAATGCTTTACGCAGCCGTGATCGTGTACACATTTCAACCCCTGTATGAACTTGCAATCATGTAAATTTATGTCCCATGTCTGCATGCTAGGGGATACACACGTAAGCGGCAGACGCGATTATCGTGTGTATGTTTTCACCCTTTCCTTTTTTTCTTGTTCTCCTGGCCAAAGCTAAAAGCGCACCATATATGGTAGTCGAGGCAATGGTCGGGATTTGTTTTGGGCTCTAGCGCTGTGTGTGCAAAAGTGAGGGAAAAAGAAGGAAGGATTGCATATGAGGTAACCCTTGTGAATTAGTATGAATTAAGAAATTAGTCGTTGAGAAGATTTGAAAAGAGTCAGTAAAACCGTTCGGGCTAAGACTAATGTGGTGCGCCATATTGTGAATATAACTTATATCTACACAGTGTTATTTTTTTATCCGAAGTACATTGTCTGCCTGAGTTACATGTGAATAAGAATTACGAACATATAATGTATAGTTACCTTGTTTTTTTTATCCGAAGTATATTGTCTTCCTAAGTTACATGTAAATAAGCATTACGAACATCTAATGGATATCTACAGTGTTTGTGAAGTATATTGTCTTCCTAAGTTACATGTAAATAAGCATTACGAACATCTAATGGATATCTACAGTGTTTGTGAAGTATATTGTCTTTCTAAGTTACAGTATATTGTTTTCCTAAGTTACACTTGCATGAATAAATAAATTTCGAATAAGAAGGCGTTTTAATTTTTGGAGTCAGATACGAACTGAACCAGTGGGGTTACGTGGTTAACCTGTGCCCCTGTGGCACCCTGATTGACACGCCACGTAACATTAAACTACACACCACCCATAGGACTGCCCTCTTCAACGGCTATAAAAGCAACTTGTTTTCTGTTTCTGTCGTTCTTCTTCTTCTTTATACCTTTTTGTACAGTCCACACTATTTTTCGCAATCGTTTGTACCGCAAAAGTTCGGATGCAAAAAAATCTGTGTTAAAAAATCAATATTTGAGCAAATAAAGGAGTAATCTGTATAAATCATTTGCATCGTGTATCGTTTTTCTCGTCGTCTTGTGTCGCGCTCAATTTGAATCCGTACGGTAAACGCACCGTGCAACAGGCTCCAATTACGATAGGGTTATTGAAGAACATTATATCCCCCCCCACCCTTCAATCTTACCTCGCCTCTCCCGCTCTCAAGCTAGTTCTCCCCCTTATGCCCAGCCCCCGTACATCTTTTCAACCCCTCCCTCAATTTCAACCTTACCCCTCCAGCTCACTAACCCCCCCCCCCCCCCCCCCCCCCTTCCCAACAGCCCACACATATGCCGTTCACTGTTGCTGTCTCACAAATGCCTCATTTGCCACACCCACATACACTCGCTCTTCCCCAGCCTCCTACCTCCCCAACCGCCCACTCCTCTTCTCCTTTCCTTGTTTTTTCTTTTTTCTTAAGTATTTTGAATTACTACTTTAGATTTTAAGTTAGTCTGTAAGATATTATATTATATTATGCTTGGATTAAGCCAAAATAAATGAGGGTTCTGCCCTCACTAAACTTAAACTTAAAAACTTAAATTTAAACTTAAACTTAAACATTCAGGTATTTTGGAGTGAGTCTTGCGCCGAAACGTCATGCCCGAATGATCGACTAAAATCAAAAGATCGAACTCATGGGCCACATTAAGTTCGGGTGCTATCTCTCGCAAGCTAGAATGGCGGTTTTCGAGCACAATTTCTTTCACTTTTTCAATGTTATCTTCAGTTAAGCCTGTTTAACTGTGCAGATCGATGCAAGTTTTCGATGAATTCTCGACCTTCCTTAAAGGCTTTGTACTACTCATATGTACGGGTTTTCGATAGTGGTGAATCACCATAATTTTTCCGAAATGTCTTCAATGCAATGCACACGAAATATCGTTCGCAATAAAATATTCGGCACAACTTCTTTGTTCAATATCCTCACTCATTTTAAAGATCGGTCGTCACTGCTAACAACAAATGACCTAACCAGATGTAAACACACCACAATTCCATTCAAACTTGGCAAGGTAATTAAGTACAGTTGCACCAGCTCGGGAACACAATTTTTCATACCTTCTATTAGCGCGGGTAGTTTAAATCGACAATTCCCGATATATTTTTGACAGAGTGTATATAATTAAGGCAAACAGTTACACAAAATACAAATTTAACTTGACTAAGCATAAAAAGGAAAGAAGCATTTTATACAGATATGGAAATGACAGATCAATTTAAATTAGTATGGATCGGCTGAAAATGGAATCCCTTCTCAAGGGTCTTTTCCAAAGTTGAACAGTAAACTAGTTCAATTTTTTAATTAACACGGACGCGAAGACATTGTCAGCCTAGTCTATTGTCTTGAGTCAACGTCTTTAGGTGTGAATAGGTAGTCTTTATTTTGTTGTTGTTTGTACAATTGCATGTTAGGTTGATCTATCTTTCAAATCTCTATGTAATACTTCAAATCTGAGTTCACTACGCACAATTTCCTTATATTTTCTGAAGGAGAGCGCTGTTTAAGTCATCATCATCATCATCGGCACTACAACCGGGATCCGGCCTTGGTCTTATTTAGCAAGTCTCGAGGCTTGTTAAATTTTCCATAATAATTTGTTTTTCCGGGCAAGGTTATTAGCCTTGCGCCGGGCCGTTTAAGTAATTAATTTAAATTATTGAAAAAGTAACTTTCCTTTTACCGATATTTTCCGCCAAGTCTAGAACCTGGAACTCTTACACAAGTAGATTGTTAATCAAAGTCCGCTCTTTATATCTAATTTTAATTTTTAAACCATTTTTTTTTCTTTTTGGTGTCGCCTTCATCGATACAACAACCGGTACATCGGACTACATATGTTTCCCTTCACCGCTCTTTTCTCTTTTTTTTTGTTAGATGTTAATTCTCAGGTACCTTTTTTTCTTTTTGAAAAACGTCTGCTCTCACCTCTGACCATTTTTCTTTTTGTTGAAGTTTTGAAATCAGTGGTTTGATTTGATGTTGCTCTTGGAAAAGGAATTTTTTCCCCTCTGCAAAATGGGTATTATTCTTTGAAGAGGAATAATACTCTTATGTAAGTCGCAGTTGCGACCCCTATCTGTCGGTTGCTTTACAATTTTCTGATTTTTCATATATGGTACATATATATATATCATGAATAATTCTAATTTTAGGACCGTCCACCAAACCTAAATGTTTATCTCTAATAAACCATATAATAATGGTTGTATAAACATACATAAAATATATTTGCTGCAAAAAAAAATTAAAAATATTACGAATGTCCATGGAAGCATTACCAATTAATTCTAGTCTAATATTATTAGGCAATATGTCGGCTGAAAAGTTCGTAGGCTAACATAGTAAAACACTTATTTTTTTTTGTTGTAAAATTCGATTTTATTATTCAACATAGTTGCCTTCGAGGGCGATACAACAATTATAGTAGTCTTTCCACGCTTCCGCTTTGGGTTCGGCACTGATGCATCTTTCCACGCTTTGTATTCGGTTCATCGAGTGCAGTCCACTCGGCTGACTGTCGATTGGACTCTGGAGTGTAGTGATGAAGCCATGTTTCATCCATTCTCACATATTGACAGAAAAATTCTCTCGACTTTTTTTTATTAAACATTTCCTCAATTTTCTCATCTGATATTTCTTGTAAGCTATTGTCACCATTGTCGTCCCTTCCAGGAGTTTTCTGCAGTTTTTCTTAATTTTTACCATTAGACGCTTCTATGTTGGCGACGTAACATAGAAAGCCGAGGACGGAGCAGCACACGGCTGCCGACTGGCGAAAAAAAAAAAAATTGTGGCGAGAAGGCCGAATTTAGCGAGACAGGACATATGTGTCCTTAATCTTGTCTCTGACTTCTGGTCATCTTGCGATAACCAGAATCACCCACATCCGTGAGGATGTTGGGCTCGGTCTCGCGGCATCTGAAAAGAGAAGAAAAAAGGGGGGGTATCCAAGGATAGTGTGGAGAGTGTTAGTCCAAGTGTTCTCTAACTACTTTTATAGGGGGATGGTGGGAAAGAAATCATACAAGACCGGTGGGTCTTGGGTGCGGTAGTAAACGCAGATCACGTCTTTGGCGTCTGATAATCTGCTCTTTGGTCGGTGTGTATGTTTGTGTTTGTGCCGTCTTGTACTGTGCGTTCGTGTGTTTGGTTTATTAATAGTAGACCCTATGGGATGGGTCCAGGAATCCTCTATTATAGAGGGGAATGTTGTTGGGAAGGGTGCTTTCTTCAGTTTTGTACTGAAGAAGAAATTGTGGGGGTTTGATCCGAAGAGATCGAGAGAGAGAAGGGTCAAGAACGCAAGAGTCCCGTACAAGTAGGTTCTCGCTGTTCTGAATGTTTTCGAGGTACTTATATGCTAATTGAAGCAAGTACTCGTCGATAGGGGTAATGGAGACGCCTTCGTATAGGTGAGAGTTGGGGTAATGACGACCGTCAGGCCTTCTAGAATGATTGGTGCATCTTCTGAGGAGTTTCCTTTCGAAAACCCGAAGTCTTTCCATTTGAGCCGAAGATATGCAGGACCATATGGGAAAGGCGTACGATATTCCAGATCGGATTAGCTGCTTATAGCAGAGAAGCTTAACTTTGGTGTCAACTTTGTTGCTCCACTTCAAGATGTTGTGCAGTTGCTTAGACCGACCGAGGCCCCTTTGGAGAATGTGGGTCACATGTTTGATGAAATTCATTTTTGGGGTATAAGTGACCCGAGATATTTCATCTTGTCCTGTGGTCTAATCGTAGTATCTCCCATTTTTATTCGAATATTCTGTGAATATCGAGAAGCAGGTTGGGAGTGTTTACTACTCAGAATTATGGCTACAGCTTTGGATGGATTAAGTCGGATTTTCCATCGACTGTAATACTGATACAGTTCGTCCAAGTGACGGTTGAGTCGATTTGTTGCGAGGTTAGGGCCTTTGGTTGACGTGTACACCAGGACGTCATCCGCATAGCATGTTTGGTTTACTCTCCCGTCCACAGGGCGGGGAATATCGGAGGTGTAACTATTGAATAAGATGGGGCCTAGAATGGAGCCCTGTGGTACGCCTGCAGCGGCGTGAAAAGTTCGGGAAAGCTTTCCATTCATTCTAACTTGGAAGGTTCTGTTTCGAACGAACTGGTAGATGATGCTACATAGCGTTCTACTGAGGCCAGTATTCAGTAGTTTGAAAGCGAGACCTTCGATCCAAGTCGTATCAAAAGCTTTTTCAATGTCTAGGCTTACCGCAACGGTGGGTTCCTTATTAAAGAGCCGCACGCAGACGTGGTTTTGAAATAAATTGAGAGCCATAGTGGTGCTGTGCGCTCTTCCAAATCCGAATTGGAAATCAGGTATTAGGTGCCTGGCACTGACAAAGTTATTTAGTTTCTCGTATATGAATTTTTCATATATTTTGCTGATGCAAGTGAGAAGCGAGATAGGGCGAAAGCTTGAGGGGTAATACGTTGGTTTCCCATGAGTTGGAGTTATCGCGGGGTTCGACAACAGTTTGGGGTGCGGCGTTGGCGGGCAGCCGGTGGCCACACGCTTATTGGAGGGTCCTCCTTCGCAGTTTATTATTGGAAGCGGTGTTTTCCGCTTAGGGGCTCTAGACGAGTTTGGGGTGGGGGTGCGCGAGTTACCGTCGTCCATTGTTTCGTCGGAGCTCTCAGCGAGACCTTCCAACTCGGGCTCGAGCTCCGATTCCGAATCAGAAGCCTCCGAATTGGCACTGGACGGGGATGCGGGTGGTGCGGCCTCCAGTCGCGACAATTTATCTCTCAAGACAGCGTTCTCTGCCTTGAGAGCCTCGAGGTCCTCCCTTAATCTCTTTATGAGAGCCATCATGCCCTGATGGGGCTGATGGCCCACACCACGAGAAGAGCAGGTGTCCATCTATTTCGATGTTGCAAACATCGAGCACAAAAAAGAAACAAAAAACGCGTGGGACGCAAGGAAAAGAGAAGAGGAGCAAACAAAAAACCAAGAAGGGAAACAAGTAGACCTAAAAAAAAAATCCTTCTAAATTAAAACAAATAGTAAAATAAATATGGGTTAAATTAAAAATAATCGAACCTAAAGATGTTTCCTGTTCACTAAATTTTTTTTCCCACTGTTTTTTTCTGTTTTTTTTTCCACTCTTTTTTTTTTTTTTTAAATTTAAATTATAAATTTTTTATTTATTTATTTTGTTTTAAATAAACTTTAAATTGTATGTATCACTGTCCAGGATGTGTCTTCTCTCAGCTCTCACTGTGAAGTCGTGACTGTATATGGCTGCCGACTGGCGGACTAAGGATCGGCAATTTGTACCAGTCGCTCTCTTCGTTCCTGTGATAATATGCGAACGAGGGAACGGGGACAAAAGAGAGAATAAAAGCAGCGGCAGTTGGGGAGTACAACCAGTACAACGCAAGCACCGGGCAAGACTATAACGCCCGTCATCCAGAACAGAGTCCGGCCTGGAGGTGCACAAGATAAAGAGATCGTGTAACCGATTAGAGTTCTATATAAACAAATAATAATTAAAGAAATAAATACCTATCGATGTAAACATATAATCAGACAAATAAATATAATATGTTTGTACTTTAAAGTAAAATAACACAAAATACAGTCCACTCAATAATAGGCGATCCGTACTCGTGACATTACCGAGACGCCGCCTTGCAGTAACATTCCATTTTAGATTTCAATTCAAGGATTTCTTCATCCTTTTACACTTTCTTGAAGATCATCTATCGCTCTACTTATGATATGGATATCTTTTTCTAGTTTCAAAACAGTTGTTTCGCTATGATTTTTCTCAGCCGTAAGTAGCTGTTGGTAGTGGTGGATTTCAGCGGGTAGTAGAATGGAAGGACGAAATCATTTTCTCTAGAATCCCGTAAGTAGTTCATGGTAGTGGTGGATGGCCTTATCTTTTTCAGCGAGTAGGTAGCGTGTAGTAGAATGGAAGGACGAAATCGTTTTCTCTACAATCCCCATTTGGAAAGAGTTCTTTTCCTCTGCATTGGCAAGCTTCTGGTTTTTGAGTTAGCCTTGAAGTTCTTGTAGCTCAGTTTTAACATCCTCAATGGACTTCTTGTACTCCTGCAGTTCCATATCAGCTTTCTCCAGATGGTGTTTTCGTGTTTCAGCAACTACTGCAAGGTCCTTGAGTTGAGTTTAAAGGTCAATTATTTCGAGATCATGAGCTTCTCTCGCTTTATGTGATTGCTTTTTTGGTGAACTTATTGGTGACGTTCGGATGTTTTGTGTCGAAACGAACTGATACTGATTCTCCATAGGCGACGTTTAAACGCCCCATAAGGCGGAACGGTCTGATTCTATATCTTCTTCGAACTTTGCTGATATTCTGATTGGTGATGTCTGCTGATTGCATGTTGCACTACGAAGAGTTTGCGTCTCCGCATTCATCTTAGTCTTTGTTGTTGCTGTTTTGCTGAAGATGTTATTGGAGATGAACTTTTATCAGTCTTAACAACTTTGTGAATTAAATTTTGTGTTGATTCTTGTTGTTATGCTTCCGCCATGCTTCCTCTGTGATTGAGGAAAGAGCGTAGCATTCGGAGCCTTGTTATTTTGACTAAAACTGCTGTCTTAATTTTATGAATATATTTATTTATAAGTCCGTCCACTGTGTGTATCGAGGTAGCTTGACCGTAATGTAGTGATAATTGATTCGAATGATCATGATTTAATGATCATGATTAAATGATCATGATTGAATGACTGCTAAAACATGTTTGTTTTCCTTTTTATACTAGAACTCTGAAACACATGAAAGTTTGTTTGGCCAAACATATTTGAGCAGCTGCCACGGTTGCTCGATATTGATTTTGCTGATGTTATTCAATCAGGTGCCATGGTTTTTGGATTTCGAAATGCAAGGGAGTTTGTTATTTCGAGCAGCTGTCATGGTTGCTCGATATTGGTTTGGGAATCGTTTAGATTCATGGGAGTTTGCTATTTTGAGCAGCTGCCATGATTTTTCGATAATGCTTTGGGAATCGTTTTGATTCATGGGAGTTTGTTATTTTGAGCAGTTGCCATGATTGCTCGATATTGGTTTGGGAATCGTTTAGATTCATGGGAGTTTGCTATTTTGAGCAGCTGCCATGTTTGCTCAATAATGCTTTGGGAATCGTTTTGATTCATGGGAGTTTGTTATTTTGAGCAGCTGCCCTGGTTGCTCGATATTGATTTGGAAATCGTTTAGATTAATGGTTTCAATTATGAAGGATGATGATGATGGATAGGATATGATGTAAGTGAATGGGGGAGAGCGCGGGGGGCACTCCATGAATTTCTAATTCTACAATAATTTGTTCTTTATTGAGTTTCCAAATGTACCCTGTGTGGGGGTCCTGATCCATAGAGGTATTTCTCTTTTTCACTGGGAAAACACGCATTCGAGAGTTACGTAGGTTGATCCTCATTCACATACACCACAAAATAGACTTTCCTCTGAAAATATTATAGGAATTCGTATTAATGGTTGTTTTTCTTTTTGTTGTAATAATTAGTTTTAATTTGTAATTGTAGTTTATTATTATTGTTATTGTTTATAATTGTATTGTACGTTGTTTTGCGCAATACGATCAAGGGTTGTTATTGTAGGAATGAAATATTTTTAATAAGTTGTTAAATAGTTAAGGACAACATCTTTTAGATATCTGAAGGGGTTTTAATGTTGAATATGCGCTTATTTTTGCCATAGGATGAGGAAGTGGAAAGTCCCTTTTTGGGGTGGAAAACTGAATGATTCATGAATTTCAAAGAACAATTTTTTGAAGGCCGACATTTTACTGGGAAAATTTTCGCGGCGAATTAATCCCATGGTATTCATTTTACTTTTCCTATCTATGCAGATTTTCCTTTTACTTTTTTTTTATTGAATCAGCGCCCTGATATGCTATTCTTTTTCGACCGGGTCCATCAGCCAAGCTGCAAAAGATGCCCAAGGATTTCTCCTAACGATTTCACGAAGCCTATAGCTTAATAGGATGGTATTTCACCGGGCGGATGGGCTTTGGGACCGTACCTACCACTCAGTAATAGTGCCGAACTACACAATAGCAAGAGTCGTCAGTTGAACCTGGGCTTGCACAATCAAACGCAAGACACAACCTCCTCCTTATCCATTCAGCGATTGAGCTGGCTGAGGGATCTTCATGTGCTAGACATGATGATCCCTTAATCGGGAGTCAAAATGCCGTCTCCTCGATAGTATAGTGGTTAGTATACCCGCCTGTCACGCGGGAGACCGGGTTCGATTCCCCGTCGGGGAGCCTCTGGCGCAAGACTAATTCCTTGCCCGGAAAAAACAAAACGTTATGGAAAATTTAACAAGCCTCAGGACTTGCTAAATAAGGCTAAGACCGGTTTCCGGTTGTAGTGGCCCGATGATGAAAATGCCGTCTATCGTCTGACTCATTTGATGTCTTACTGAATTTTAGGATCGGCGGATATTGAGGATAAATAATTTTGACAATATACATGTGTATGTATAGAATATCTTGGCGCAAGGCTAATAACCTTGCCCGGAAAAACAATTTATTATGGACAATTTAACAAGTCTCAGATAAGTACCGGATACCGGTGGAGAGACTTGCTAAATAAGGCCTAGACCGGATCCGGGTTGTAGTGCCGATGATGATGATGATGATGTATAGAATATATGCATGTGTACGCATAGTATTGTTTAAATATGTGCCCATACCTAACAACTTTGTGTAGTTGTGAGAGTTTGATTTTTTTATTTTTAATCAATATAATGTTGGTCCCAGTGACGGATGCATACAACCCTGATCATACAATTTGGGACTTTGACCGGTGTAAAAAAAAATACAGAAAACGGTTTTTACAATATTAGACTAAATGCTAAGTCTATTTAAAGAAGGTCGATTTTGGATTTGGCTCTGCACGAGCACTCTTAATTATTCTACGCATATTTTACCTTTCGGTGTACAATAATTTTGTGCTTTATTGTTTTTACTTTAAGCAAAAAAGTTACAAATTATGTCAGAGAAAAAAAGGAAAACTTGAATCTAGTTACATTATCGTGTTTTGTGAATTCTTTATTTTTTGTTTGGTTGTTTTTGTTTATATATGTATATTTTTTATTATTGGTATGTAAACAATGAATAACTTTGACATTTATCAACCGATTGACTCGAGTATTTTAGAAACGTCAATTCAGTACAATTTTAACCATGAATCGCTTCACGCCGAAACAACACGCCGAAATAGTGACGCTGTGCATTGAAAATAGTCGAAAATATCGTCTGACAATTGACTCCAATTCTATTATCGACAGACCGTCCACGTCGCTTGGAATACGGCCAAACAGTCACATACGGACATAACAGATGGCGCACCCTATATATATATATTTTTTTTTTGTCTATACTCATGAAATTAAAATGAAAAGAATTAACTTAAATCAAGGGACGAAAAGGAGAAAAAAAGAAGTATAAAGCTAAAAACAGGAAGAAAAGAAGGAGAGAAAGCATTTAAGCCTATAAGGCATTATATTTAAGGAGGACGTGTAGTGCTTCTGTGGGGAAGAAAGTATTGTGCCAAGACACGGGCACTCGGTTACCTTCCTTCCTCCATCGATCAAAAGTTCAGCCACAGCAATTGTGTCCACCAGAAAAGCAATCACGCCGAGGATAAACGGACGCACTGGGAGAAAAGCACAAACGAAACTCCGAAACAAAACGTCGACGAAAGTAACAATGAAGCACTGGTTTAGTTATTCGAAGTTAGTTCTTTAATTTAATTATTTTAATTAATCCATAAGTCTTATTTATATGCTGTCACACTAAATTAGATGTAAGAACACAGATTCGGATTATTTATATGACGCAACACTACATTAGATAGCAGAACACGGATTTGAATTATTTATATGACTCGCGCGCTTACTCGACTCGACTGGTGATAACTACGCCCCCGTGCGCGAAACGGGGAGCGGGGACGGACCGTCCGACTCGGTTGGCTGATGTTAAACTACTCAGCGATAAACGGCTCGTGCAGAGCCGACTCGCTAATGGGGTGAGTTTCCCCGAGAGAGAAAGTATTCCTCTCCATTAAGGATACGTTTTATCTACCACAGGAGAGACGTAAAGTCTCTCTTTGTGGAACAGAAAACCAGATCTCGTAATGGAATGTATGTGTGCATGGGTGATCGTGAGGATCGTAATATTCAACACACTCGCGAATGCGATGGATAAACGAAGCAGACAGGCGGTAAGGACAAAGGGGCCGTTAAGATCGTTGGTAGTACACATGTATGTGTGTACATGGGTTCTTTCATGGGACAAACCATGAGAACGAACCTGAAACAACGAAAAGGGCATAGGGTGTATCCATGAGATGTGAGTTCGGTAAAGCACACAAACCGAATCTCCTTGGATGCTGGTGGTTTTTGTTTGCTCATGCCGCTGCTGATGAGAAGCAGATCCCGAAATATGAGAAGACAAAGGGAACGTTTGGGTCTTTGTCTGAGATGTGCATTGCGGCTAAGTAAATAGGCGGCAATGCAATGTGGAAATGTGCTAATGGGTTTTAGCTAGATTACCGGGAAATGGTTTTTATGGCATCGCCGGTAAGGGTAGGTATTGAATTCCTATATGCATTTGCTTATGCTGTAGGATTTATTTGATGCCAAGTGTTGCGGATTCGCCCTTGAAACAACCGGTGAATTCGCAATTAAAAATCTGTGGCACCACCTGACTAAGATATGTGGCATCACCTTAAACAATGTCAGCAATCAGCTGACATTTGTGAATTTTCTGTTGGTTGTCACTTGACAACCATTTTTACTTTTATATTTCTCTTCTTCGTAAATCGCTTGACGACTCCAATTCGTAATTTGTAATCGTTAAAAATCTAAAGACTCCGACAAAATAAAGACGATATTTATCATTGAAATCAAGAGCCACATCATTTCAATTACCGGGAAGTTCAAATTTGGAAGCAAAGGTAATCTTTTGAGTTTGACCACTTTATTAAGAATTGATTAAAGCAGATACCAATTGTTCCGGACGTCATTCCCACGGAACCAGCATCACTGCACGGCAAGAGAACGAATCATTGTTCTTGACGCCATTTCTTTAGCCCATCAACACAACCCAGTGGTTGGTGGACGATTTGCAGAACGCAAATCAAACACCAAGAGACGCGAGATGCGTATATTTGTTTTTGTCCCTTGTGTGTAGGTCGCCAGCCAATGTGTGTGTATGGTGAATTATGATACACTTGGTGAGGACGGGAAATAAGCGACGCAATGTTTATGGTCCCTGTTGTGATGGTGACATTGTATGTAAACCAAATCATTTTGTTTTCAGGAATTCGTCTAGAGGGGCTTTGGTTTTGGGATCCTGATAAGTTAGGAAAGAATTCTTACAGGAAATTTGTATGCGATGCATGAAAGGTAAGGATTCTTTAACAGGGACTTTTAGATTATAAATTTGATAACCTAGATGCGTAAAGCATTTAAGGTGCTAATGTGATTGCATTAGCGAACTTAAGGAAGTTGGGTAGCAGTTATGGGGGTTTTTCAGGTAAGTGGGCCGTGGGGTTTGGCGGAACCGCCACCCTTCTCCCCGCCAATAGGAAGGGTGAAAGTAAGTAATTATTTTGATGGTGGCGATGGAAGCATGTGTATTAATTTATTCCCTTGTGATCACATTGCCTTGCGAAACGGATCGTTCAGGCTAAGTGCAGTTAGCTACGTAATCATTTAAGAGGAAAATTGTAAAATGGGAAGGGTCGATTTAATTCCAGTAAAAATAATGAAGTGTGCCATGCAGATGTCAATTCCATCAATATGTTTGCTATGTTTGAGATACTAGCCTTCGCTAACTCTGTCCCTGCACTTCAGGAAAATTTTGCTGCTTTTTTCAATACAGCGAAATAACGTTTTATAAAATCTGTTAGCTAATGCCTGTTTACATTCTTCAAAAATAATTTATAATCGAATATATTTAGCTTATTTTGCCTAAAAAATTCTTTCACGCTTTTTGAATTCTCTTACATTATATTTTAGTGGGTTTCTCATTTGAATGTTCTCTCAAATTGGTTACCAATTATTGTTGCAGTGCAATTTTTATCAAAATGCCACATGGTAGTGGCGGCTACGATGAAGTCACAGCTGCGCGGCGTGGTCGGTTTCGTGTCACATCAGCCTCGACCGGGCCTCCAGAGACGACGCTTGGACGATTTCGTCTGATACCAGCTTGTGAGTATTTTATTGCTACTTTCTAATCTTACTTATGACATTCTTTACACCGGTCGTTTTATCAATCAGTGCATTTTTCCACCTTACAATGTGTGAGTTCATCTGTCTATATACCTATCTATCATCACATCAATTTATCTGTCTATATATTTATCTTTTTATCTACGTGTATTCCAATATATCTTTACCTATCTTCTTGTCTATTTACTCATTTACTATAGAGAGATCCATTTTTCTTTTGTTGATTTACAGATAAAGGGTTATCCTGTTATAACTTTAATTTAAAAAAAAAAAGAGATTTCAAAGAAATTTTTATTTATTTGATTGTCTGGTCTTTGTCATTAAGGGGAGGTTCTCATCAAGAAGTTTTAAAAAAATCAATTTTGTTCATTTTTTTATAGCTTATAGTGTGTCGAATCATCATCATCATCATCATCATCGGCACTACAACCGGGAACCGGTCTTGGCCTTATTTAGCAAGTCCTGAGGCTTGTTAAATTTTCCATAATGATTTATTTTGTCTGGGCAAGGTCATTAGTCTTGCGCCAGGGGCTCCCCGACGGGGAATCGAACCCCGGTCTCCCGGGTGACAGGCGGGTATACTAACCACTATACTATCGAGGAACCCGTAGAATAAGACCCCAAAATCATTTTTGCGAAAATAATCTTATAAAAAAGTTCAGCATAACGAGGTCAAGTGAGGTCG
The DNA here is from genome assembly GCA_963931805.1 of Microdon myrmicae. Classification (NCBI taxonomy): domain Eukaryota; kingdom Metazoa; phylum Arthropoda; class Insecta; order Diptera; family Syrphidae; genus Microdon; species Microdon myrmicae. Next base: position 42,643,600 of record OZ007500.1, read on the forward strand.
TTTATCTTTCATTTCGAGGCGTTTTGTTCAGTAGGCTCTCAAATGTATACTAACAGAGCAATTGACCTGAAAATTTATATACAAGCTAATGAGACATAATACTATAGAACTTGACATAGTAATTAGACCTGCTGGTGCCATCTGTAGGTCAGGCCGGGAACTTTTCACTCCACCCTCGTATAGTATTTTGAAACTTTAAATGCGTTTTTCTCCAAACCATGCATTCCACATCGGTATCCACGACATCTCAAAAACTACTCGATGGATCGGTTTTTTTTTTATTTTAAAGTAAATTAAATTTATTGGACTCTGATGTAGATGATTTTTTCATAAATTTTGTGTTCTATTCAACGTTAAAGAGCAAAAAAAAATGCGGAAATCTGCACCTAAAGTTTGCATGTCCGCCATTTTGTTAAATTTCGACTTTCGTGGGTGATTCTAGTAGGGACTCCAACCACACGCATATAGTTTATGCAACTTCTTCGATTACTGGCTGTTGATAATTTTTGCAGGTGCTAGAGTGGTCAACAGTAAGGTACCTTTTTTGAGACGGTCACATTACAAGGCGTGTCAACAATTATTGGCACTATATTTTTAAACAAAAAACTTTTTTTTGTACTTTAGAATATATTAAACAAGTGACAAAAAGTTTGAGTTCCTTATTTATTTCCTTCTATGAGAAAAAAAATCGAGAAAACGACCTTTTTTTGGGCTCTCAGGTGAGAACCCCACCTTAAATGTTTAATTCAATATCCACCACTTAACCGCTTGCACGGCTTAATCATTTTGAGATAATTTTCGACGACTTTTCCCCATATTTCGGTTGATATCTCGCCCGTGTGTTTTTAACTACTCAAGACTGAGGATCGTCTGCGTAGCCCCACAAAAAAGTTTCAACTGCGTCAAAATCCAGTTTGCAGAACAAACAGACACACATCAATACTTCAGCGGTCTGAAAAACACATTTAACAGTTTGTTAACAATAAACACACTTTTGGCAGTTTTATAGCAAACAAAGATACCTTTGACAGATGTTTTTTTTAAATAAGAATTTTACGAATTTTTGAAGGAGTAATTCTTTTGTTTTTTGACTGTTTCAACAACTTCTAAACAGTATACAAAATTGGTAGCTTTTTAACAAACACTGTCTGTCGTGTAGAGCACATTTCTTAATAACAATTGATTATTTCAGCACATTCTAAACAATACGCGCATTTTTTGCAGTTTCTCAGAAAAAAGGACACTTTTAACTGTTTGTAAATGACGAAGACCTTAATAAGAGTTTGTGATCAACAAATGCACTTTTGGCTGTTTTTAACACACGAACACACTATGTCTAAAGACGTTTTTTAAATAAGAATTTTACGAATTTTTGAAGAAGTTCATCATCATCATCATCATCATCATCATCATCGTCATCATCATCATCATCATCATCATCATCATCATCATCATCATCATCATCATCATCATCATCATCATCATCATCATCATCATCATCATCATCATCATCATCATCATCATCATCATCATCATCATCATCATCATCATCATCATCATCATCATCATCATCATCATCTTCATCATCATCATCATCGTCATCATCATCATCATCATCATCATCATCATCATCATTATCATCATCATCATCATCATCATCATCATCTCCATCATCATCATCATCATCATCATCATCATCATTATCGGCACTACAACCGGAATCCGGTATTGGCCTTATTTAACAAATCCGAATTCCGAGCCGATGTCATCCAGTTTGGCACTCCCAGGTTCTGGGCGTCATGGTCTACGCCATCCCTCCATCGCAGACAAGGTCTGCTGCGCTGTCTCCTTCCATACATCCTGCCACAAAGGGCTTTCCGGGCAGGCTCCTCTTCGCTCATTCGAGCTAAGTGTCCCGCCCTCCGGAGTCTACCGAGCTTGATTTTTCTTACAACATTAGCTTCAAGGTAGATCGCGTACAGCTCATGATTGTAGCGTCTCCAGAATCGTCCTCCCTCACATACGGGGCCAACAGTTCTCCTTAAGACCTTCCTCTCGACCGCGGCTAAGGGTTCAGAGTGCCTTTTATTGAGCACCCAGGTCTCGTATCCATACATGAGTACTGGTAAGACTATGGTCTTGTAAAGTAGCAGCTTGGATGTTCCGGATAAATTTCGGGATTTAAAGAGCCTTGATAGACCATAGTAGGCTTTGTTGGATTTGATCAGCCGTTCGCGTATTTCTTCTTCCATATTGTTATCGGCTGATACTATTTACCCAAGGTAATTAATGGATTGCACTACTTCAAATTCGTGGTCCGCTACCCTGAGAGTTTGACCAACGTTAGGTCTTCTCTTCGCAGAAGTTGCCACCATGTACTTAGTTTTCCCCTCATTACTGTGCAGTCCCAGTTCTTGTGCCGCCTGCTTGATCTGGGTGAAGGAATCCTGTATAGCCGAATCGGATCTACCGATGACTCGATGTCATCTGCGTAGGCAAGTATCTGGTTGGACTTGGTGATAATAGTTCCTCTAGTTGTAACGCCAGAGTCACGGATTGCTTTCTCCAACGCCAGGTTGAAGAGGAGGCAGGTCAAACCGTCCCCTTGTCTGGGTCCATTAAAGATGTTTATTGGTTTGGATAGCAATTCCACTATTTTTACTTGACTAGTTACGATGGTCATGGTCAACCTACAAAGTCGTATCAATTTGTTTGGAATGCCGAACTCTCTCATGGCATTATATAGTTCTACTCTGGCTATGCTGTCGTAAGCGGCCTTAAAGTCTATAAAGAGATGATATAATGCGATCTTAAATTCCAGACAATTTTCCATCGCCTGCCTAAGGGTGAATATCTGATCAATCGCTGATTTGTCTGGGATGAAGCCACACTGATATTGACCAATAATTACTTTAGCGTATGGGGCTATCCGATCTTGTAGCATAGAGGCGAGTATTTTATAGTCGATACTCAGCAATGATATTCTTTTTATGTATGGAGCAAGTTATTCCCCGATGCCAATCTTCCGGCATCTCCTCTTGCTCGCATACGTGCACCACGATCTCATGAATTGCGTGATGTCACGCTGTCCCTCCTTGTTTGATCAACTCAGCTGGTATGCCATCAGCTCCGGGTGTTATATTTGATTTGAGCTGTCTTACGGCTTTTCATCATCATCATCATCATCGGCACTACAACCAGGATCCGGTCTTGGCCTTATTTAGCAAGTCCCGAGGCTTGTTAAATTTTCCATAATAATTTGTTTTTCGGGCAAGGTTATTAGCCTGGCCCCGACGTCTTATGGCTTTTACTGTTTCCTCAATGCTTGGTGGCGGCAGCATTTGGTCTTGATCTTGCATTGGCGGAGCCTCCAAATCTTCTGTGAACTGACCATTTAGCAACTCATTGAAGTGCACTTCCCATCAGAATGCCTTCAAGATCGGTGATCAGATTACCCTTTTTATCCTTGCAGTAAGTGAAGCGTGGTGTGTACCGCGTCATACTGCGGATTATTTGGTAGAACTTCCGCGCTTGGTGCGGACCTCGCTCTCTACTTTTCTCTATTTCTCAGACAAAGTTTTTTTCCCAGGCACTTTTCTTTTGTATGTGCAGTCATTTTTCTGATCTTCTGAGCTCTTTGTATTTCTCCCCGCGTACCCGCGCCGTATGAGACTGCTGCATTGCCCGGTATGCAGCATTCTTACGTTAAGTCGCTAGTTTGCACTCATCATCAAACCAGTCGCTCCGATCTCTACGACTACTGCCTAAGGTGGAGTTGGCAGTACTAAGAACAGTATTCTTAAGGCGTGTCTATTTCTTTTCTACGTCCGGCATTCTGGCCCCAGGACTTACTCTCCCTCCGTCGAGCTCTCCAAGGGCGAGTCCGACAGCATGTCCAAAGGTGTTACTGGTATTCTCATTGCGTAAGTCTGCCGTGTTGATTCGAACCTGATCCGCGGATGCAATACGTCTCCGTAAAGCAATCCGCGGTCGGAAAACTGTACCACAAGATAGTGATCCGAGTCAACATGGGCACCTCGGTACGTTCGTACCGTCATCAGGCTCGAGCAGTGGCGGCGATCTATCAACACGTGGTTAATTTGGTTGCGAGCGGCTCCATCAGGTGATACCCAGTTGGCTCTGTGGATATCTTTACGCGGAAACCAGGTATTCGCTGCGATCCAGTTTTTTTATGCTGCCAATTCGACGACTCGTAGTCCATTATCGTTAGGGTTCTCATGCAAACTATGGGAACCTGCCTATTGCCTGAAAACCGGCTCCCGACCTTTTTTCGCATTGAAATCATCAAAAACCATTTTGACATCGTATCTTGGACAGGCATTGAGGGCCCGTTCAACGTTCTCGTAGTATTCTTCTTTTTCGTCGTCATGGGACTCCTCTATAGGTCCGTGAACGTTTATGAGGCTTATGTTCTTAAACTTGCCTCGCACGCAAGGAGTGCATCGCCTTTCCTTTATTGCATTAAAGCCGATAATGGCAGGCTTCAGTTTTTGGCTGACTAGAAAGCCTACCCCGATCCCATGGTGTTTTGCATGACAGCTGTAATAAATGTCATCCTCGTTTCTTTGAATAACACCACTCTCCAACTTATTTTTGGTAATGCTGCTATGTGAGCCTTATATTCGGACAGGGCAACGGCTAGTTCAATACTTGGCGGAGGATCGTCCTGGCCTCCGCCGGGTTGAAAGCAATCAGTAACTTTGCCCTGTATGTCGCTCCCATTCCCCCAAGTCGAACTGCAGCGTTATTATTTATCTCAACCGTCGTTAGGTTCCTGTCCGTGAGAAGAGGGAGTTACCGGAGTTTTCCGCTCAGTGTGAAATTGAAGTTCTCCCAATTTGTGCGCCCATAATCGGAAGATATCTTCCAACCAACTATAGGTAAAGAAAGCTTACACGACGTTTGAAATGATAATGGAATTCGTATTATCACGTTCGCAGCGTCAAAAGATCTGGTAGTGAAAAGCACGATGTTCAGGCACAAGCAAATCCATAAAGCCACATGGATATCATCCGACGGCGTAACGCGTAACCACATAGATCACTTCCTCATAGACAAAAGACAACACTCGAATATCCTCATGCATTAGTTTAGTTTAGTGAGGGCAGAACCCTCGTATATTCAGCTTAGTACAAGCGATAAAACTTAACAATTATCTTAAAACTATATATAAGAATATCAACTATGGTTAAAAGGAAAAAAAACGGGGGGGGGGGGGGGGGTATGTCTGGCGGGTTGGTTACTGGGTTAATCCAACAATTATCACTCATTCATTCACTCCGCTTAGTACAGGATGTAAGAGTGTAGACGGGAGCGGGCGTGGTCAGGAGGGGGAAGAGAGGAGATGTAGTTTGAGAGCAGTAGAGGTAAAGTTGAAATCGAAGAAGGTAGGGTAGGAGTTTGCCAACCTCAGCATTCGCGAAATGGGTTCATTAGAGCCATACGAAGTGTGGTGGGTGGGCTGATAGAAGAGACGAGGGTTTCGCAGGTTACGGGGGTTAGTGTGAAGTGGAATGATGGAGAGCAGGCTTGGGCAGTTGGTTGTGCCTGAAAGGAGACGGTGGATGAAAAGGATATCGGCATGAGTTCTGCGCTCCTCAAGTGAGTATTTAATAATGGAGTCAACATCATTGATGGTAAGGATAAATAGGAGGGGACCTAGATGGCTGCCTTGCGGAACCCCTGACGTGGGAAGAAAAGGATTGGACAGGGAGGATCTGAATTTGACACGGTAGGATCGATCTTTCAGATAAGAAGATAGCCACTTGATCAATAGGGGTTCGAAACCTAGGGAGGACAGCTTAAAAAGGATGAGATTATGGGAGATTTTATCAAAGGCCTTGCTGAAGTCGGTGGTGATTACATCGACTTCGTTGCCATTTTCTAAGGCACGGAGAGTATGGGATGAGAACTCGATCAGATTCGTTGTGGTCGACCTACCCGAAAGGAAACCATGCTGGTTGGATGAGATGATGGATTTACAACGGAAAGATAACGCGTTGTAAAGAATTCCTTCGAACAGTTTGGAGATATGAGACAGTTTGGCGATGGGACGGTAGTTGCTTATATCGTTTTTAGGTCCCTTTTTATGTATAGGGGTGACGTAGGAGGATTTCCAAATACTAGGGAAGATCCCTTGTAAAAGGGATAGATTGAATATCTTTGATATCGGGAGGGAAAGAGAAGTGGAACATTTCTTTAAAAATACAGCCGGGAGTCCATCAGGCCCAGGGCTGAACTCGTCTTTGAGTAAGTTTAATTTCTCCTCAACTACGTGGCGCTGAATAACTTGTAGGGTGAAGGTGCCGAGGGAGAATTCGGGCAAGTCTTTGAAGTGAGACGGATTGGGTTCGAAGGAGATATCTGTGAAGGATTTATTGTAAAACGAAGCTAATAGATTGGCAGTAGTTAGGGGGTCGGTTGAAGTAGTCGCGCCGTAAGAAAGGGAGTTAGGATAGGCGTCGGATTTACGTTTGTAGTTTATGAAGTGGAAAAAAGATTTGGGGTCATTGATCAAATTAGATTGTGTTTTTGTGAGGTAGTTGGTGTAGAGGGAGTTGTAGAGCTCGGAAAATTTATAAAAGGAACCGAGATAGTTGGAGTAGTTTTGGAAGGAACGCGTTTTGAGGAAAATGTTCCACAAGTTATTTCTCTTGTTCCTAAGGCCGATGACCTGTGACGAGAATAAGGGACATATGAGGCTATGGCATAGTAGATCTCCTTATAGAGAGCGGCAGTAGCTTCTTCGTCCCCCAAATGATCAAAGCGAAACGCTGTTTCGCTAAGATGCTCATTTAAAAGGCGGAAGTTAGCTTTGTGGAAGTTGTATGAAAAGCTGTCATGAGGTAGAGAAGGATGGGTTTCATGATCAAGATATATGGATACGAGCAGCGGGGGGTGGTAGTTATCAATGGTGGAGAGGGCGTGTGGACTAGGGGCAACTGAGGACTTGTGTGGGTCCATTGTAAACACGAGGTCCAGTTGTCTCCCCATATGATTTGGGACATTGCTTACTTGATGGAGGCATGAGTCGGTGAGACCGTTTATAAAAATACGTTCCTTGGAGGTAGTGGGGTTTGAGACGTAGAAAGCTTGTTCGTCAGCCAATGTCCATTGGAGATGGGGGAGGTTAAAATCGCCAAGAACGACGATATCGTCTGTTGAGGTGCTTAACTCGGTTAGGTTATCTACCGCTTCTATTGCGAGTTCGTATGACACGCTGGGTCGCGAAGGAGATATATAGAAGCAGATAATGAAAAGAGACTTAGGGCGCTTGTCAATTTTTATTGCGACGTAGTCAAGATCCGGAGAAGAAGAGATGGCAATTAGAGACGAAGCGAGTCTGTTATGAGTGGCAAGCAGCACTCCACGGCATGGGGAATAGGGATCTTCTCGATGAGCATTATCATCGCGAAAAACATTGAAAGAGGGGGGGAATAGTTTAAGACTATTAATACTAGCGATAAGATTGGTCTCAGTCAGAGCGTATATGTCGAAGGGGAGGGAATGTGCCTTTTCCAGAGTCGAATGTGTTTTGGAGCGGAGACCTCTAACATTCTGATAGTAGACGGTTAGGGGGAGCGTATTGGGGGCATTGAGATGATAGGGGGGACGAGAGGGCGACTGATTAGGGTCAAAAGTGCATGCTATTCTTGGGATAGGTCATTTTATTGTCGCTATAATGGCGAAATGCCGAGAGATCTTTTAGCACTTTATTAGGGAGCATATCGAGATTTTTATGGAACTTAACAAACAGGCTGCGGAGGCTAGGAAAGTCGGTGGGTAGACCTGTGGGGTAGGGCGTTGAGTGCACCGGCGTACGGCGCTGATTAGCTTCCTCCTCCATCATAATTACTAAAGATTCCGGTAATGTTCCGCCAAGCACTAGGAAAACTGTTCAGCACGAAGAAACGAATGTTGGGGAATTTCCTTTCTCTTTGAAAACGTTTTATTGGGCAGCAGCACAGGAAACACGCTTTAACAATGAAATGTGCCTAGTTTTGAATTTAATTTACTTTTAAATTTTGAAAATCAAACAGTTAATGAAATTTATAAATTGTTTATTGTTTGTCTTTTACATTTTTGTATGATTTATACGTTTTCACAAAAACTATTGAACACTTTCGTATGAACTTAAGGATATTGTTCTATCAAAGAGACTATTGTATACCGATTTTTGCCGCACTATATGTTTTCGATAATAAACAATTTGGGATCAATAAATTTACGTTATTTCATAGATTCACGGATAAATTTACGTGGAAAAATAAACTAAAACTTCCTAGAGTTGAAAAATAAAACACACACGACTCACGGGGGTGCGAACTCCGACGCACCTATAGCGTTTGAAATAATAGTGAAGAAGATCGTGTGATTCGAACTGACGCTATGACAGCTCGAATCACGAAAAAAATTCTACCTAAGCGTTACACATCAGGCTACTGACCGTGTTTAGAATTTGATTTCCAAACTCGACTATACTCCACTGGTGTGAATTATTTTTATTTATCGCTTGGTATACGGTTCTGATGTATTTTTCTTATTCGATTTTTTGTTCGGTGTTCTTCACTATTTTTGCTTGTGAATTGTGTGTGTATCTGTTAGAATCGCTACACCACTCCCGCCGCAGTAACTTCGTTACGATCAGATTCGTATGCGGACGACGGACGAACGAGAGAAACGAGGAAACATCGGAGGCTGTGCTCTATGCGGAAGTCGTGACCGTGTGTGAAGTTCTGCTTTACTATGGGAAGTGTATGCTGTGTGTACAGATCACGTCGGGGTCACCAATTATAGCGTTTGAAATAATAGTGAAGAAGATCGTGTGATTCGAACTGACGCTATGACAGCTCGAATCACGAAAAAAATTCTACCTAAGCGTTACACATCAGGCTACTGACCGTGTTTAGAATTTGATTTCCAAACTCGACTATACTCCACTGGTGTGAATTATTTTTATTTATCGCTTGGTATACGGTTCTGATGTATTTTTCTTATTCGATTTTTTGTTCGGTGTTCTTCACTATTTTTGCTTGTGAATTGTGTGTGTATCTGTTAGAATCGCTACACACCCCTCGATGGTAAAAGGGTGGCCCATCGTATCTACGCGTACCGAGCGCAAAGGTAGCGTAGTGGAGACCCGACCGACTTGGTCTGGTGATGGAATGAGACTCAAACGATATCCTCTCTAATAAGGATATCGTTTTTTTACCTACCACCAGGAAAACGTAAAGTCTCTCTTGGTGGTATAGGAAACCAGATCTTGTAATACAGTTCATGGTGGTATGTGTGGGATCGTTCAGATAGATGCGTTTCACACGTGCAGTGGAACGACGAAACAGGCAGGCGGCAAAGACAATAGGGAAAAATGACCAAATGCCCGTTGGTAATGCGGGTCATTGTTTACACGATGCCTCGTCGCTATTTTCGACGTTAGGAGAAAAAGGTGCTAAAAGCAAATTGAATGTTTATGGCATCTCTGGCTGCAATAGAAACCGGGTTCATATTTGCATTAGGAAATGCTGGAGAATTTGGTTTCAGCGTCTATTGCGCTAATTATATGCAGCTGCTTGGGTTGTTTGTTGGTAAGACAAACAAAAAAGGTTGCCAGGCAATGTATATGAAAAGGTATATGGCGCGGCTGGGAAAAATAGACGGCGCGATATTTATGGTATTTGTCTGGTACCGAATTGGTTCAGAATACCAAATAAGCAAACAAAGAAATCTTATGAAAAATTGTATGCGAAGGGATGCATGAAGGTAAGTTTTCTTTATAGGGATTTTAGGGTTAAAATAATTGGGTCTGTTTGATGCGTGAAGCATCTAAGATGCTAATGCGAATTGCATTAGCGAAAGCTGGTGCAGACCCGGGTTATGGTTATGGGGGTTTTTTCAGGAAGGCGAGCCGTGGGATCTGGCGGAATCGCCACAGACCTTCCTGTTGGATGGAGGCCTTTACGCTGGTTTTCGTTTTACCTTCATAACAGACAGAGTCAGATTTGTCGTGGAGGTATGAAAGATAGAGGCGGACATTCTCGTAGGTCGTTTTGTTCCTAAATTTAGACAAGGCATACCGGTTGTCAGAAGAATGAATGGTTTGCTGAGTAGGTTTGACAGATGGGGGTATTAGTGGGTCGATTAAAGGTCTAGTGGGGGAGGCGAGAACTGGGTGTGGGGGGAGTGGTGCGAGGGGCGGCCTCGAATTGGGTTCTGTGGATGAGTGAGACGCGTCCAGGTGGGGGGTTGAGATCGTGTGACCTGTGGAAGTTGGAATACTTCGCGCTATTTTGAGAAGAGGGGGATGGAATCGGAGATAGGGGCCGGGGTGGTGTGGAGCGAGCGGGTTTGCTATTATTACGGGCGGGCTTTATTACGGGCGGATGAGGAGGCGGGCCCAAGGTGGCCGACGTGATTGGGGCAAGGGGGGGGGGGGGGGGCAGCTAGACTATGGTTTAGCGCATTGGCTCAATACTTGGCGGGTGCCAAAGTATCTATCCAGGGGTGTCACGTGGAGACTGCAAGTTAACTAGGATTGAACAGGGACAAGGATCGTCCTGGCCTTCGCTGGGTTGAAAGTAATCAGTGACTTTGCCCTGTGTGTTCGATCCCATCCCCCTCAGTAAATTTTTACTCAAATAGGACCCGTTGGCATCTACGACGTTCTTCCAACGTAATACACGGTCAAATATTCCCTTTTCGTTGAAGTGCTGATTTTTTGAGTCAATGAAATCTGGAAAGCCTTTTATGACCTCTGCTCGGTTCCGGAAGACGTTCTGCCGGCAAAATGAATCCAGATTACGGAAAAGATGGCACTCCTTTGGGGAAATGTCAGGAGAGTACAGTGGATGCGGAAGAATTTCAAACCCCAACTGCAACAGTTTTTGGACCATTACTTGTCAGGTATGTAGCATTGTCATGCAAAAGGATCGGGCTATGCTTATTGATCAACGCAGGTTGCTTTTCAGCCAATTTGGCATGCAATATGTCAATTTCGTCACAATATTTGATAGCGTTTATCGTTTTTCCTAGTTGAAGAAATGAAAAGTGGATTGGTCCATTCGATATCCACCAAATTGTCATCATCATCACCATCATCGGAACTACAACCGGGACCCGGTCCTGGGCTTATTAGCAGGTCTCTCCACCGGTATCCGGTCCTTATCCAAGACTTGTTAAATTGTCCATCATCACCGGCACTACAACCGGCAACCGGTCTTGGCCTTATTTAGCAAGTCCTGAGGCTTGTTAAATTTTCCATAATGATTTGTTTTTTTTTCGGGCAAGGTCATTAGTCTTGCGCCAGAGGCTCTTCGACGGGGAATCGAACCCCGGTCTCCCGGGTGACAGGCGGGTATACTAACCACTATACTGTCGAGGAGCCAAATTGTCCATAATAATTTGATTTTCCGGGCAAGGTTATTAGCCTTGCGCCAACCTTTCTCAGGATGTCGCTGCATGCATTGGTTCACTACTTGGCGGGGGCCAAAGTAGCTATCCAGGGGTTTCACATGGAGACTGCATATCAACTGGGATTGAACAGGGAACAGGTCCTGGTCTTCGCCGGGATGAAAGCAGAGACTTTACACTTTTAGCTGTTTGTAAATGGCGAATAACAGTTTGTGATCAACAAATGCACTTTTGGCAGTATTTTAACACCCAAACACACTTTTGACATATTGTCACCAAAAAAAGACGATATCTTCGATATCTTATTAACAAATAAATAAACTTTTAATTTTTCCTTGCAACAAGCAATCTATGAATCTAAATTTGTGTACAACAATTTCCTTGCAAACAAACATAGTTTTGCTCCTCTTTGTTTTTTTTTAAACGGCACATACCGATTCGAAATTCTGAAAGACAAGTACATCAGTTTCTTAATTAACATATATTTGACAATTTCTTAAACAGAAACACACTTTCGTTTGTTTCACAATAAACAAATATACTTTCGACAATTTTTTTAAATAACGAGCAATCTTTTGGGAGAACGTATACAGATAGTTTTCAGGACATAGAGGATGCCCAAAATGTAGGCAAACAGGAATTTTGTTAGAAACGCACATTTTTCATTGAAAATTGCAAATTGTTTATTGTTTTATAGAGTATTCAGTGTAGGGTTATCTATGGAGTAGATAAGTGTCACGGCTTTGCTGGCACACAGGCATTTTTGGTCGACATTTTCAGTGACCGTTTTGAATAAATATGGCTGAATTTCATTGATACTGCGTCCTTTGCCCCCAAGGGGGCAATCCTCAATGCTCGAGAAACTACTCAGTTTCTCCCGCTTGATTGAAGATATTCGACCCCGATACGAGAAACTATCAACCGAGGCTGAGAGGGAGGCACTCCTTTTCACTGCATACGCAAGACATACCCTTCACAATGGATTCCAAAATTAAAGTTATCCTCATAAATGTCAACTCCCTTGTTTCGCATTCCAAGCGTATGATAGTCTCTGACTTCATAAAGGAAAACCGGGCGGACGAGGTACTTGTAACCGAAACTAGGTTGCATCCATGTCACCGTCCCGTATTCCCAAACTTCTCCTTGATTCGAAGAGATCGAACCCTCACTGGCGGCCCCACCATCAACGGAGGTGGCACTTGTATACTGGTCAATAGCGGACTTCGCCATGAAGCTATTGACCTCTCACACCTTGAATCCATAGAGGTGTCTGGAGTTGAACTGCATCTGGCTAATAATGGTAGAGTGAATATATATGCCGTATACCACTCGCATAAAACCAATAATGGCCCCATTAATCCCGAAGATATCGGCAAACTAATAAGGACCTCGGGGCATACACCCTTCATCATAGGCGGCGATTTAGACTCCAGACATCCCCACTGGAACAACTCTGTCTCTTGCCCAAATGGCACAAAACTGCACCAATGGTACACCGCAAGCACGTATACCCTCAACTTCGAAATAGTCGCAACTACGGTTGGTACTCGAGGTAACTCAATTCTGGACATATTTTTTGTGTCCAAAGACTTACTTCCACAAATCACTCCTCCTCAAGTTTCAGCGGATGTATCTGACCACAACGCTGTGACCACATTCATTCGCGGCTATCGAGCATCCCGGGCTCATATCAGATACATACCCGATTATGGGCGGACAAATTTGGACAACTTTAATATTACATTGAACGATAAACTCCACCAATTCTCTCTTCCCACTGGCAGGAACCTTACGACGGTTGAGATAAACAACGCTACAAAACGACTTCACGAGATTCTAGTTGAAACTTCGGAGACTCATGTCCCGAAGTACAAACTTGAAAAGACCTATCAGATCCCCCAGGACGACCTCACTCTTCGTCTCATCCGGGAGCGTAAAAAGCTCTGCAGAATGAGATATCGTCACCGCTTTACGCCAAGGGAACCATTATTGCGATCCATCATTCACAATATTGGTACACTGATAAAACAGAGAATCCAAAACAATCGTACCCGACAATTGGAAGACAAACTGAAGGGTATTCAGATGGACCAGAACGTTTATAAAAATGTTAAAAAGGTATGTGGCACTTCCCGCATCACTGGGCCAATAATGCACAATGGTGTTGTTGTCAATAACGACACCAATAAAGCAAATATCGGAGAGACCTTCGAAAACAACCACAAACTCACTCTCCAAGATGGCGACCCGGATACTAATGCAATCGTTAGTTCAGAGGTCCACAGTAAGTTGGACGACTTCAACGAGCCAATTGTTGTCTTTAACCCAACTAACAGTGCATACTTCGATGACACACGTGATAATGGTCACGGTTTCATCACACCAAATACCCTACAGAGCCTGGTTAAATCTCAACACCCTAAGAAGTCACCTGGTATCGACAACATGTCATACCACTCGTTGCGGTCTTGTACGATTTCTTTCCCACCATCCCTCTATAAAAGTAGTTAGAGAACAGCCGGACTAACACTGTCCACACTATCCTTGGATACCCCCCCCCCCCCTTTTTTTTCTCTTTTCTTTTCAGAGATCGCGAGACCGAGCCCAACATCCTCACGGATGTGGGTGATTCTGGTTATCGCAAGATGACCAGAAGTCAGAGACAAGATGAAGGACACATATGTCCTTGTCTCGCTAAATTCGGCCTTCTTGCCACCATTTTTTTTTTTTTTTTTTTTTTGATACTGCGTCCATTTTTCTCCTTGATGGCGCAGATGACCATGGGCTTGATGGCGTAAGCCGTAAACATGAAAAAATCGTCCGTTAAAACACATCATTTTGACGATCAATTCTGACCATCATCAAGAAATGGGAAATTATACGATCAGGAAATTTTTCGTGTAGCACTTATGAATAACCCTAAACGGTCAGTTGTCATTCTGTGTTCTTTTTGCGTTGATAACACTTCACCCCACAAATGTCGCAAAACTCAAATCTAATGCATAAATTTGTGGACACCTTTTATTTTATTATTCACAACATACCTTTTTTTAAAGGGCCAAAATAATTGGTGATATATATAACTCCAAACGTTGCACAAAATCAAAAACATCTACACATACTTCTGAATCACGACTACCGAGCGAAACCGCGCATCTGAAAGGCCACAAAATGTAGGAATGAATTAACAATTATGAGGAGTGAACCTGTACTAATTTTGCATGAGACTTATAACATTACATTTCGACATCCTGTCTAGCAGAGTATAGTCGCCCCATTATACGTCGACGACGTTCCTAATCCATATACCCTCTATCACAAACTTTCTTTGTAAATAACCTTTTAATCCTGTTAATTGAATTCCATCATCTGATTATCAACGTTGTCCTCTTACTATTTACTTTCAGCAAACTATGGTGCGATTTCACCAATCCTACAGCGTGGACGTTTCGCAGTCATTCCTGAAGAGCCCCATGGCTCGCCGGCGCAGGGAACTCCACCTCCCGACCGAGTTGAACGGTCTCCATCACCCGAATGGGATTTCGACATTGATGAGGTGAGTTTTGTGTACTCGAAAAAGGTTATGTTATCGCATTCTGAACGTCCTTCCTCGAGACAGGCCGCTTGGCCATTTTGTCAGGAATTAATTTATTTTGTGAGGAATCTTAAGTGCATGTGATTGACACTACAGAAAGTGTTTACGGCAGCATGATGGATAATCAAATGGAATTCTTAACCAAGAGCCCTTGTATCAAACATCCTTACCCATTCGTCCCAGATACTATACACACATAATAAAGGAAATCGTTTCAAAATAATTGGATGCCTCGTAAGGAGCGTCTTAAACGTTGACACTTGTGTTAACTTCATATCAAATGGAAGGTGATGGTTGCCCGTGGGGAGCGTCTTACACGTTGACACTTGTGTTAACCTTATATCAATTGGAAGGTGATGATTGCTCAAGGTGATGAGGTGACATCCAAACTGGGGGTGGCTACTCAATGACACGGGTTGGTATCTTGAGTTGCAGGACACATTTGAAGCCAATTTAATAAATATGTCGGTCCCCTTGGGAATCCTATTTCAGTGTAGTAAGAGTGAACGAACTGCCAAAACAAAGTATTAGGATTTTCAGGCTTGACGAATGTTATCAGAGACCGCTTGAGAGAGAATAATACAATTGTACAAATACTCGTGTAGGGACGATCAATGTTGGCCGAGTAATGAAGAATTTACCTCGACGTGAATATATAGAATTTTCTTTTAAATATAAAAAAAAAACAAATCTTAGGTTAGCTTGCGAATGTGCCATTGAATGTATTTTGATCAAGTTTTAAAAAAAAGAAAAAACCGATATGTTGTTGTGTGTCCAACAAGCGTGGAACACACCTTCCACACACAGAAGGTTGTTAATTTGGTGTGGGCTGGATAGTGGCGGCAGGAACACGATGGTGTCTCCTGGCGTTGGGTGATGTTGATTGGTGTCGTTCTGAAACAATCTTAAAAGTAATAGAAAAGAGAAACGAATACCTTAAGTTGATTGACTGCCGCAATCCTAGAAATACACGGTGTTCGTTTCAATGTTGTTCAATTATTACGTTTATTTATTTCGATTGATAGATTTTTTAATGGATTTAAATTGCTGTGACCTGTGTCTCTCAGTAGTTAAAAGAAGAAGAATAACAAAAAGTAAAGATGGTTGTCAAGTGACAACCAACAGAATTCATAAATGTCAGCTGATTGCTGACATTGTTAAAGGTGATGCCACATATTGTTCAAGTGGTGCCACAGATTTAATTATTGCGAATTCGCAGGTTGTTTCAAATGTGAATCCGCAACATTCCGCCCGCCTTCGCCAATCATTAGCGAATCGTCTGGCTCCAGGGGGTATGTTCTCCAATGGAAGAATGCCGATTTTGGCGATGGTACTCGTGAGTGGACTGGTAGCGGTCCGCCGCAGTCCACCGTCACGTCAATGGTCGATTATGGGAGAGCCGCCCGCTCTGAAAAGTGTGGAAGACGGAGGTGTCTTGGACGGCCCGGAGGGTTGATGATGATTATGGGATGGTCCCCTTCGGTGCTGGAGGCCGTGATCTTTGCTGGGTTGGAGTTGTAAGTTCGCAACCCACGATCGGTAACCACGTGATGCCTGGGGATTGGTCTCACTACCTCCAGACAAGTGGTGGTGACGAGTGCTGCGTCCATTGGTACCTCTTCGGAGTTAATGATCGGAACGATGCGGTCGTTTGCGGTTGAGGCCGCAGCGTTCATTCGGATGCAGCGGTTGGGACTCGGTCGGTCCCTGGATACTGGGGAGCGCCGTCCGCCAAGCGGGGCATTGTGTGCTCCTTAGTCTATGGTGGTAGTGGAATGCTGCCTTGAATCTGGTCTTCTGGGTAGACGTCGACAATGTCTTCTATTTGTCCTCTGTGGGGATCTGTCAACAGTTGTGTGGTCGACCAGTTCTTCTGGGTTGGAGTTGGAAATTCGCACCCGCCAAGAACCGGTCATGTAGTGGCTGCTAACAGGACTGGTCACTTTTACCCTGGATGCTTTGATGGGTGCTGCGGTTGGCACATGCAGCAAGGTAAGATGTCTTCGATTGCATCGTCGGTACACCTTGTTGGGGAGGCAGTCGCGTATGAGGTGGCGACCCATGCGGACTAGACACAGTTTCCTTTTTCGTGCGACAGGCTTCCGATGAACAGGTGTGAGGAAGCGAAAACCTTCGCAAACGTAGAAGTAGTGGTGCGCCTCACAGAACATGCATGGCGATTGTCTTCGTGGGGGCGTCGGCGGTGGTACGTGCATCAGAACAATGGTCGGGTTGATCTCTGTGCAGGCGGCACTTCGGTCAGCGGCCTGTTGATGCTCACTGACTTGGGAATGGTATGGCGTCCTTTCCGCTGACTTGGTGGTGACTGCTTGCGCCTGCATTCGCCAATCATTGGCGAATCCGTTTGTTCTAGGGGCCGCAGGCCCAGGGCCGTGGACTTCTAGTGATGCGGATGTCTGAAGAGAGCCGTCCGCCCTGAATTGGTGATGGTCGACAGATTGGTGACGACAAAAGTTCCGCTGTCGATGTTCGGTACCTGTTGCCACAGAACTGACCATTTGATCTGGGTTAGAGTTGTAAATTCGCAACCCACGATCAATGACCACCTAATGACTGGTGGTCGAAAGTCCTGAAACGAAACTTACCGATGGGATGTGGCCTTTGGCATGTGAGGACACAACGTTGAGTTTGATGTGGATTATTCCATGGCACCGTCCGCGGGTCCTGGCGAAATGACAGGTGCGGACCCAGTGCCTACTGGGCTGAGAAACGTACCGTCTCTTATTGGTTACTGATAGGCGTGCTGGTTGATTCTTGAATGATAGGGGGCGCCGCTCGCCAAGCGGGGCATTGCGATCTCCTATCCCCATTGGAGAAGCTACATGTGTTAGCCGTCGTCCTTGATGATTGTCGTTGGCCGGAGGTTGGCCACCCGCTGTCTCGGTTTGGTTGCATTTATGACTGGCAGTTGCTGAGAGACCACCGATTGATGGAAGATTTCCATCCGAGTTGTGCAGCGAATTAGAACTGACGGGGTCGATCGACATTACCGGTTGGTTGGTGAATGCCAAATGCGGTTGGCC
The DNA here is from genome assembly GCA_963931805.1 of Microdon myrmicae. Taxonomy (NCBI): domain Eukaryota; kingdom Metazoa; phylum Arthropoda; class Insecta; order Diptera; family Syrphidae; genus Microdon; species Microdon myrmicae. Next base: position 42,661,666 of record OZ007500.1, read on the forward strand.
TGCTCCTAGGCCAGTTCCTGGTGAAGGTTGCTGCTGATACTTCTGTAGTTGTTGCTGTTGCAACGGATTCTGTACTTGGTCATGGTCACTGGTGACATTGGGCGTGGCTACTGTTGCTGGAACAGTTGATGGCGTCTTCATGAAATGGATTGGTTCAAGGTGGTCCAGTTCCTCTGGGTCGGAGTTGTAAGTTCGCAACCCACGAGGAACGGCCAGGTGATGGGCCTGCTGGTGCTTATTCACTGGGAGTGTGTGCGGTTCCTTAATCGCTTGGTTGATGGCGATTTCTGTCGACTGTACTGAGGGCACCTCGCTAATGTCGAGCTGATCGGCGTGGTCCATAGTAGTTGGAGAGACTGGGTCGAGCGTAAGCTGAGCCTCGAGCAGTCTCGGTGATTTGGTATCATTGCCTTGATCGGCGAGTTTCTCTGAAGCAGGCTTCTTTCCTTTTTGTGGTGCATCGGGTGGCGTGTCATCTTTCTTCGCTGGTGCTGGTGCACTGGCAGCTGTTGGTTAGTTAGTTTTACGGTTTGGAACAGTTTTCATCTCAACCATTCCTCCTTTGGATCGCTTTACGGTGTCTGTCGTCACACGTTTGTTTGTCAGATGGATTACGGGTTCCGGGGGGATCATCCGCGATGGTAGTTTGGCAGGATGGCCAGGTGGCATATGCATGCCTGGTGTTGATGGAATTCCTGGCCACCAAGATGGTTGTGACATCAATGGCGATAAACGACTGTTGGGTGGATACATGGTGTGCGTCGCAGTCTTATAACTAGTCGGGCGGTTGGCGATAAGTGCGTGCCGTACCTCAGCAAGCTCCGTGGCCTCAATGAGGTATGTTTCTTCGGCCTGGTCGATGAACCGCTCTTCAAAATACTGCTGACGAATGGCCGTCCATGGAGTGATCAGGCATATGAGATTTATACCGATTCTGCATCTCGTCCCTCGCTGGAGTTCTCGCTCTTGATTTTTCACGGTGGCCAACGTTGGTGGCCCGCGCGTGATGAACTTGTTGAAAGTTCCCATCATTTGTTCATGTGCGGCGAACTGGGCCGCCATGAGATTTTCTGCCAATGCAGCTGTTGACATCACAAATTTCATTCTGTGGTAGGTTTTTCACTTGCACTACACTTTTCACTAACACAATATACCACAATCGTTGATGTCTTTGCGTCTGGACTTGAATGTCCCGCGACCGTCTTATATGCCACGAGCTGGCAGCAGTGAATCTGGATCCACAGACTGGATCCGGCTCGAGGGACCAAAATGTGTGTCCAACAAGCGTGGAGCACACCTTCCACACACAGAAGGTTGTTAATTTGGTGTGGGCTGGATAGTGGCGGCAGGAACACGATGGTGTCTTCTGGCGCTGGGTGATGTTGATTGGTGTCGTTCTGAAACAATCTTAAAAGTAATAGAAAAGAGAAACGAATACCTTAAGTTGATTGACTGCCGCAATCCTAGAAATATTCCTCCAGCTAAGGTAATAACACGGTGTTCGTTTCAATGTTGTTCAATTATTACGTTTATTTATTTCGATTGATAGATTTTTTAATGGATTTAAATTGCTGTGACCTGTGTCTCTCAGTAGTTAAAAGAAGAAAAATAACAAAAAGTAAAGATGGTTGTCAAGTGACAACCAACAGAATTCATAAATGTCAGCTGATTGCTGACATTGTTAAAGGTGATGCCACATATTGTTCAAGTGGTGCCACAGATTTAATTATTGCGAATTCGCCGGTTGTTTCAAATGCGAATCCGCAACAGTTGTCATTATTCTTATTCTTTGTGATAATCTTCATACACTGATAATGTTGTTTTGTTATTTTCCACTGTTTTTAAATTAGTAATTTTCACTCGTTTTTTAGTAGAAAACAATAACTGAACAACTGTATTTATAATTATTTTCCTAATAGGAGAAAAGATGCTCGCTTTTTGGAATAGCAAAACCTTCAATATTTACTGTTGTAGCAGGAAATGAAATGAACGGGCGACTACTCGTACGAAAGATATTATTTATTAAAAAGGAACTTAACAATGATTAGCATAAAAACAATTCAAGTGTTACGTCATGTTGCAGCAAAAGGCGCACTCTCAGATGTAGAGTGAGATCATTAAGGCGTGAATTCATTCACCGTTCAGTCGTAACGCCCGGTCCAGCGCTGCAGTCGCATAGAGCACGCTGCTTAGGGCGGGTCCACAACACTCCCCCTCGATTGTAGCGCTAGGTCGATCCTCTGAAGAACCCCCGACGCTAGTCAAATCCAGACATTTCCGATGTTTTTCTTTTGTCAATCCCTTCGTGAAAAAATCCGCGGGCATCTTATCCGAAGGAAGGTGCTTGATGTCCAGTCGACCTTCGCGCAAGACATCTCTGACGAAATGGTGCCTGATGTCGATGTGTTTCGATCTCGCGTGAAACGTGTGATTCTGGGTCAGTAGCTGTGTCCCTCGGTTGTCGTTCATCACCAGAACTCTTTCACACTCGGACAGCTTGAGCTCCGACAGGAATCCCTGTATGTATAGGGCTTCTCTCTCGGCTTCAGTTAATGCCATGTACTCCGCCTCAGTGGACGAAAGCGCGACGGTGCGCTGTTTCCTCGACTCCCAGCTGATGGCAGCACCGCTCAGGTTAAAGACGTATCCGGTATACGACCTTCGATCTACCGGGCACCCAGCCCAATCGGCGTCAACAAACCCTTCCAAGGTTTCCATGCTCTTCGTGTACGTGATTCCGAAGTCGGCGGTCCCCTTCAGATATCTCAGGACGCGTTTCGTTGCCTTCCAGTGTGCCTCATCGTGACACGTGTTGAATTGACTGAGACAACTGACAATATGCGAAATGTCCGGCCTTGTGGCAATCGCCAAGTAATTCAGAGCTCCGACAAGCTCGCGATTGGGCCGATTTCCTCCTGGTGATCCTACTTCTTCAACGTCCTTCTCGAGCCTCGAACCCGATTCAACGGGAGTACTGACGGAGTTACAGTCCTCCATCCGAAATCGAGAGAGTAGTTCCCGAACGTAATTTGGTTGAGAAGTGGTAATCTGATTTCTGCTCCTGGCCATTTCGATCCCCAAACAATAGCAAGCTGTTTCCAGGTCTCTCGCCTCGAATTTCTGCGACAAACCTTTTCGGATGAAATCAAGATCCTTCTGGTCTCGATAGAATATCAAAATGTCGTCAACGTAGACCAGTATTATCAACAGTTCTCCCCCTCGTTTGAGGCGATAAACGCACGGATCCGCACTCGTCGGTGTTATATTTAACTCTTCGAGTTTCCCCTGTTTAAGGCTGTACAAAGCCCCTTTCAAACGATAAACTTTTTCGCCACCCTGAAGCTGTTTCAGCATTTCCTTGGCGCGGCTCTCGATATCGGATTTGCCTTGTATCGCGACGATTTTCCCAAACATCCTGCGAGTAAATCGGGTAATTCCATGTACGTTTCTACTTCGATCGTACCGTTTAGGTAGGTGGTCGTGACGTCCATCTGATGCACCTTAAGGTTGTGCTTGACCGCCAGTGCAAGTAGCATACGCATGGATCCCAGGCGAGCGACCGGAGCGTAGGTATCGTGAAAATTGATTCCGAGTCGCTGCGCGAACCCCCTCGTCACGAGTCGTGCTTTTATTCTTTCGACCTTGCCGCCCGAGTCGTACTTGTTCCTGAGAAGCATTCGACACCCGACCACATTGCGATTCTTGGGTCGATTCACGATCAGCCATGTATCTTTCTTGATTAAGCATCTGACTTCTTCGAAGATGGCGTCCAACCATTCTTCTTTGTCCGGTCCGTTCAATGCTTGCCGATACGGGACCTCCGAGGGGAGACTGGCTAAATTTGCCTCCGGGCCGTCCGAGATGTACGACTTCTCGTCGTCGACAGTTCGGTCGATCCCATCCCCGCTCGATCCGCGAGGATCCTCGTCTTCTTGCGTGGTTCGATACAAAATTCGCCGGCGACCGGGTCGTCCGGTGAGAATCTATCTAGGTCTACCTGGGGCTCTTCTGATCGTTTCGGTGATCTCGTCCCTTTCTCCCGTCGGGTCGTCGTGTTCCTGCGATTCATTTCTCGATTCCTCGTCGTGGTCCCCACCTGGGTGAGGTTCAAAGAAATTCGGCAGTGATACTCCCTCGGGATTGTGATTTGAATTTCGATTCAGATTTGACGAAGACGATGAAGATTCGATATGCATTTCCGTTTTTGTATCGCTATCAGTAAATTTGATGTCTCGTGTCGTGGTTACTCGTCGTTTGTTTGACACCCATACTCGATAGCCTTGAGTCGATTCGTCGTATCCGAGGAAAATGCATACCTCGCGGTTCCAGCTTCCCTTTTCCGGAGTTTTATCCAACATATATGCTGTCTCTCCGAAAGTTCGCATGTTCTTCACGTTCGGGCGTTTTCCGTGCCATAATTCGTAAGGAGTTTTACCTCCTAGCGTCTTCGTAATGGATCGATTTCTTACGAAGTCTGCCGTGGCGATCGCTTCTGCCCAAAACGAGGTTGGGCGCTTCGATTGCGTCAACATGCAACGCGCCATTTCCAAGAGCGTGCGGTTTTTCCTTTCCGCTACTCCATTTTACTGGGGAGTGTATGGCGTCGTGAGTTTTCGCGCAATTCCCTCTCCCTTCAAGAATCTGTCGAATTCTTCGTTACAGAACTCTCGTCCGCTGTCGGATTGCATACATTTAATTCTTCGTCCTGTTTTATTTTCGACGAAAGCCTTGAATTCCTTGAAAAACTTCAAGACGTCGCCGTTCTTTTGCAGAAACCTTCTGTCCAACGAGAGTTCCTATGGGCAAGATTTCCGTGAGTAAAAACCGGTTAGTGTTGGCGCAATTTTTGGTCGACCGGGTCCATCGACCAAACTCTGAAATGTGGTCTAGAATTTCTGCCAACCATTTCACGGAGCTAGAGTTTAATGGAGAAGTATTTCTCCGGGTAACCATTGAAGTCCAATCTACCATTCGGTAATTATGCCGAACTGTCACACTAGTAAGAGACGTCAGTTGAACCTACGTATGCAAAATCAATCGCCTGACACAATCTTAATCAACTCAGCCGTTGGGGAGGGGCGCAATATGCTCTGCCCATTCACATGGTTCCTTCTTATTATAAGACATTGGTGCTATGAGTACGGTGTTAGAATTTACTCACAGCTAGCCGGCTTGTCGTATAAGGCGACTAAAGGCCGAGTGGTAGGTGGGGTTCCAACACATTGGCAATACCATCCCAATAAACTATCATCATCATCAACATCGGCACTACAACCGGGATTCGGTCTCCACCGGTATCCGGTCCGTATCTGAGACTTGTTAAATTGTCCATAATAATTTGTTTTTCCGGGCAAGGATGCCTTGCGCTAGATGATCCCAGTATCCGACTAAATTATAAAATTACATTAGTCATCAACATACCCATCGATATGTTGGACTATGCTTTAGAGCTGATGAACCACACGAATGTGGAATGTTCTGCCTGATCATGTGTTTCCTGGCCGTTGTGATGTCCAGACATTCAACCAATATACATCGACACCTCCTTTCCTTATCCACTTCCTCTCCATCCGCTCGCACTGTGCTCTGACATTTAAGGGTACTTCAAAATCCCCTTTTGTGCACGCGTTAGTGTAAAAAAAAAATAAATAAATAAAAACGCAGTGGTTTAACAATCATGGATGCCATCTTCCAGATATCGACATTAAAACTGCATGAATAAAAAAAAATAAATACACTTTAAATGTTGTACTTGATGGCGGAGAAGAAATTAAATTGATACCAACCTTTTTTTAATTGAATTTCAAAATCAGCAAGTTTTTCTGCCCCTCTTCGTATGTCGATGCATTCGTTCCTTATTTTGCCAATCTTCTACGGCTTGTGTTTCGACGTTTAAAAATTACAGTTATGCGCTCGTTTTGTATAAAATAAATAAGGCTGTTTGATGTTGTGGTGTGGGGGTTCTCAATATTACATGGAGAACCAACCTACAATTCCAACCACAATTTCCGCTTTATTTCGACCGCTTTCAGCGCGTCACACCAACCCCTTTTCCACCGTTCATGCTATTCACCTGAAATACCATGTTTTTCCAAATGGACGCATAGCTGAATTCATTCTTCTATGGAGATAATGCATAATTGAATTCAGCTACCTTTTTGTCATACAGCAACTCCATTTTTGCTAACCCATGAGATTTCCATCGGAAATCACATCATGTCGGTTAGCAACAACAAGTCGAAGCAAACGACGCCGTCGCATAGCGAAACCGCTGGGGAATTTATCAAAATATTTAATTAGTTCTCATGATAAATTGCCCTAGCCAATTTGGCGTCACTTCGGCTTTTCCGTAGATCATCCATTCGCTTGGGATCAATGATCTCTTTTCGCAGGTGAAACGCACCGGCTACATTTCCCCTCCTCCATAATTCTGTTTCCATACGGGTAAAAACCCCTCATTAAACATACAAGCTTCTGGCGCAAGACTAATGAAAAAAATGAAATCATTATGGAATATTTAACAAGTCTCGGGACTTGCTAAATAAGGGCAAGACCGGCTCCCGGTAGTAGTGCCGGTGACGATGATGAAACATACAAGCTGCGGTAAGAGCCGCAACTTCAATGATTTTCTTACCACTGTATGTGTGTTTTGGCGCCATTTGCCAGACAGTAGCATTGAAACTTTCGTTGTTATTTTGCGTGAAACCTCACTCGCATATTTTTAAGAAATCGGGATCTGTCAGTTTTACGTAAACTGGGTAAATAGCTCTTCAATTCAATTCAATTTTTATTTGGTAGATAATTACATTTATGGTATATTTTACAACTAGTACTTAAGAGATTTAGGATAGCAATTCCTTTACAACTATAATATTAAATCTATATAACGACAATAGCACAATTTTAATGAATAACAAATAATAAATTAAGGGAAAACTACAAGAAAAAACCCTTATTTGAATCTTAAGACTAATATTGCACGAGCTTCCGGTTATTTTATATAGTAATGACCTAATTTTCATAGACAGAGTACATATGTAGTGATTTAGGATAACGCAAGACGGGAAACGAGAACATTGTCAGAAAAAGAACAATTGGCGAAGAAGTTTCGATTGATTTTGTCAATAAGGAACTCTACCGGTTTAACGTTAGCGTTTTCATGTAGTTCATGTGTCGAATAATGCCATGGCAAATTCAGCAACATTTTCAATATTCTATTTTGACACCTTTGCAATTTTATTTTGTGTGTGCGAGCACAATTACACCATACAGGGGCCCCGTACAGGAGTATCGCTTGAAAAATGGTTTTATATATTATAATTTTATTTTCGATGCTAAGCTTTGACTTTCTACACACTAATGGATACATAACTCTTACGACTTTGTTTATTTTGTCAATTGTGGTAGTGATGTGTTTTTGAAAGATAAGTTTTTTATCTAGAATAATACCTAGATATCTACAGTCTTCGGACCAATCAATATCAACTGCACACATACTGAGTTTAGTGCCATTTGGTAGGTAGCAGTGTTTCCTACATCTCGAAAACCAGACAGCTTGTGTTTTATTACCATTTATTTTTATTTTCCATTTCCTGTAATACACTGCTAGTTTGTCAAGAGCTGCTTGCAAAGAGTTGTAGACATTAGTGAATAAAGCACCCGAAGAGAAAATGGCCGTATCATCGGCAAACATAGCTACCTGAATGCTTTCACCTAGACATGGTAAATCTGCGACAAACAATGTGAATAATATGGGACCAAGGCCCGAGCCTTGGAGTACACCATAGTGGATTTGGTGCGTAGAGGATATGTCGATTCCTATACTCACAACATATTTTCTCGAACGAAGAAAGCTCTGGATAATTTTGATAAGCGGCATTGGCAGCTTAAGCTTCAGTAGCTTATAAATCAAGGCATCGGGCCATACCGTATCAAAGGCTTTTATGATGTCTAGAAGAACCAGTCCCGTTGACTCCTTGTCGATGAATTTACCAGGTATGTGGTTTTTAATGCGCAAGACTTGGTGGATTGTGCTGTGACCACTACGGAAACCGAACTGAAAGTTTGGTAAGATGTTATTGTCTTCCACAAAACGATCAATCCTTTCCTTAATGATTTTCTCTAAGAGCTTACTTAGACAGCTAAGTAGACTAATAGGTCTGTAGCTTTCGGGGCTGTTCTTCGGTTTGCCGGGTTTCGGGATAGGTATTACTTTTGCCGTTTTCCAACAGTCCGGAAAATAACAATTCTTAAGACAAGCGTTGAAAATGAACGTTAAATAGTTACTTGCAGCAGGTGGAAGTGCTTTGATTAATTTGTTGTTAATATTATCGAGACCCGCAGCCTTTTTTGATTTCGTTTTTTTTATCAATTCTTTAACTTTGCTGATATTAGTTGCGTAAGTACTTTCAGCTGGTGTTTGAGAAAGTACATGGATAGTGTTAGCAACTTCAGCTTCAGTATACGCGTCGCTTAGATGCATAGATATGGAGTGGTTCTTACTGAACGTGTTAGCAAGTAGGTTCGATTTCTCCACTGAAGAAATAAACAACTTGTCGTGAACTTTAAACGGAGGAATACTTGACCCTCTCTTTTTCATAATTTTTGATATTTTCCAGAACGGTTTGCTTGCTTTGTCAAGAGAGGAAAGGTGTTTATTCCAACACTTGTTCCTATATGTTGAGATTTCGTTTTTAAAGATATTATTTAAGACTTTAACATTAACTAGAAAACAATCGATTCTATAACGTAGCCATTTTCTTCTTTCAGAGTTTCGTAGCCTAATCAGATGTAAGATATTTTCAGGAAGCGGTGCCTTATCAACTGGAGCAGTGGAACATTTAGGTATCGCAAGATCGGCCGCTCTATTGATAACAGAAACAAAATTGTTGCATAGGATATCAATGTGCTCGCTGCAGGTTATGGAATTTAGGCTGGTATCACCTAGAACCAAGTTCGTGTTTATATATGATTTATAACAATTCCAGTTGGCGGCGGAATAGTTGTGGTATAAACTGGTACGATTTACAACTACTGTATGGTTCACTGTGAGGCTGATCGGAAGGTGGTCTGAACTTAACGCATTTAGAGTTAATGGTACTGTGCAGTAATTTGGAATATTAGTGATATATAGATCAAGAGTTGAGGGGTTCTTGTTAGCACTCGCTGGGATATAGGTGGGGAGAAGTGGATAAAGTATGGAAAAACTTGGGCTGGATTCAGTAACATCTAGTAAAATGTTACCCCAGCAGTTTGCCCTAAGACAATTCCACGACTGATGTCTGCAGTTTAGATCACCACCTTGTTTCGAGTGTTGACTCTATACAATTTTTGCAAATCCCGCTTAAAGTAAGTAGATTTCTCTAGGTTTCTATTTCCTCCAGGGAAATAGACCGAAAAAAGACTCACCTTGGAGTTGTCACTTAATGTTACATCTATACTAATTTCCTCAATTAACTTAAGGCGCAATGAAGGACGCAAGGAATGTTCTATACATTTTTTCACAACAATGGCGACACCTCCACCACTAGCATGTACCCTGTCTAGGCGATAGCATATGTAATTTTGATGTGAGAAAGAAATGTCTTGTTTGAGCCAGGTTTCTGAAACAAGTGCAATGTCAATATTAAAATTTATCAAGAAACTAAAAAATTCATGCTTTTTGTTTTTGATGCTTCTCGCATTCCAAGTTATGATGTTAAGAGAGTTTCTTAACATGTTTTTTCCGAGTATATGTACTTAATAGCTAATGAAGTAATGACGTTAAATTGGTCAGCTTTGGTTTGACAAGCACTAAGCTTGGTTACAACTTCATTAAGAAGAGAGTTTATCTCGCTAAATGAGAACAGGTTATCATTAGTTAATGTTTCTGACGGATTTTTCTTCGTGTGTGTCGTATCACTGTTGGAAGGTTGCTGGGTTTGATGGAAGCCAGAAGCCCAGGGTAAATAGCTCTTCGTACTTTAGGATCCAAGGGAGGTTTGTCGCGGTGGAACTTTGACAGCCATCACGTGGTCATTGATCGTGGGTTGCGACTTTACAACTCCGACCCAGATCAATTGGCCAGTTCCGTGACCACAAAAGTTACCGGACTCCAGCAATGGAAAATACCACCCCGTCGTCATCGACCCTCCAGCCGTCAGCGATCCTCAGGGCGCCCCCCCCCCCCCCCCCCGCACCGACCATCCACGTGAAAGTGGACAGCAGACCGCACACCAACAGCAGACCACACACTCCCGGCCCCTAGCCACCGTCCCCTGGAACATGATGATTCGCCAATAATTGGCGAAGGCGGGCGGAATGTTGCGGATTGGCAATTGAATGTGCTGGGATGTGCTGGAGAAATCTAGTACATTCGCAGTGTATACGAGTTGCGCGGCAGCTGTCACGGACCAGCTGGCCGATTGTCACCAACGATGAGGTCATAGCGTTTTTTTTGAATTGACAGTTATGCCCACTGAATCAGTCTGCTACCAGCTATTATCGCGCGCACACCTTCCGAGTCATTGTTGCTGATCCAACATAAATTATGAAATAAATTAACTCAATCTCATGTAGAGAAATTGAACTGTTGTGCGTTGTTAATAAATTGTAAACCAAGTCGCATCCAACTTAAACAATAAAAACCTAAAGATCCACCTCGAGTTCAGTTTTGGTTTTTTTGTGGTTCCGTTTCGCTGTCAGTTTCATCGGGTTCCTCTCTACAAGGGAACAGTGGACAACCCCAAACATTCCCGTCACACCCATCGATATGTTGGACTATGCTTTAGAGCCGATGAACGCAGTGGTTTAACAATCATGGATGCTATCTTCGACATTAAAACTGCATGAATAAAATAAAATAAATACACTTTATATGTTGTACTTGATGGCGGAGAAGAAATTAAATTGATACCAGCTTTTTTTTTTTAAATTGAATTTCAAAATCATTTTCGGCTCTTCGTTTTTTTTTTTTTTTCTTTTTTTGTTTCGGTAGGAAGGTGGAAATCTTCAAAAGATACCTCTAGACCGATCCAGGGGCATGCCGGGTTTTTACCGACTAAAACCACCTCCCGCCAGGCTCATATTCCCGTTGATCCCCGCGGAACTTTCTTTTAGATATTCCATCGCGGGGCGGGACGGAGTTTACCTGTTACTCCGCTCGTCCCGTCGCAACTGCTGCATCATTTCACAGAGAATACCACTGGTTACGGACCATGCCTGTTTTGAACTCAGCATGTATTCTATTACTCCAGCCGGAGTAACTGCCCGTCTCGTGTGTCTCTCCAAAATCGTTCGTGCGGTCTCGAATCTCACGCGCTCTGTGAGTACGTGTTCCGCATTCTCTATTTTGCCTTCGCAATACAAGCAGTATGGGTGATTCACATGCTTATACTTGTGCAAGTATTGCCGAAGGCATCCATGTCCTGATATTAGCTGAGTCAAGTAGTAATTCAGCTCGCCATGTTTTCTTTTCACCCATGTTTCTATATCAGGTATCATGGTGTGGGTCCATCTTACTTTGATGGAAGAATCCCACCTTCGTTTCCATTCTCTTAGGCTTGGGAGCTCCAATTGTGTCCGCATTCTCCGATTCTCTTGGGAGACCTTATGCAATGCAGCGTTTTCTTTAGCTGCAATGTCAAGTGGTGTCCTCCCGGCCAAAACATTTATGGCATCTTCGGATACCGTTCGAAATGCACAACATACTCTTAGTGATGCTAGTCTATGCGCTGAGTTCACTCCCCTCATGTATGACTTATACTGTGCGGCTCCTGCCCATATGTGAGCTGCATACATTATAATGGAGGTATTGACACTGGTTATGAGTTTCCTTATGTGTGGCCGGGGTCATCCAACATTGGGTAGCAGTCTCGCCAAAACTTTGCATACTCTTGCCGTTATTTCATTCGTTTTCCTCAGGTGTTCCTTGAAGCTCAACCTGCTGTCGAGTATAACACCAAGATATTTAATATATGGACTAGATCTGATTATTTGTCCTTCTATTTCCAAATCAAGGTGTTCAACTTTCTTGCGGCTGCTTATTAAAACTACCTCCGTCTTATGCCCAGCTAGTTTCAGTCCGGCCATATCTAGCCAGCATTTAATGCTCTGGATTGCTTGGGAGCAAATATTCTCCAGGTCATCTAGATGTTTAGCGACGGCTACTATTGCCAAATCATCTGCGTATCCAATGATTCTAACTCCTTCTGGTACGTTGACTCTGAGCACACCATCATACATGATATTCCATAACAGCGGACCTAATACAGATCCCTGAGGTACACCCGCTGTTATTTTATATTCCTGTGGTCCCTCATCTGTGTCATAGAGCAGTCTTCTATCCAAGAGATAGTTTGCTAATATACGCACCAAGTAGGGGGAGATTTGTAGATCGCCCAACGCTTCTAGAATCCGATTCCAATTCACCGAGTTAAAAGCATTTTTTACATCAAGCGTCACCACCGCGCAATATTTTTTGGTACCACCTAGCCATCGTGCTCCAGCTATTGCATTGCGAGCGATGTCACACACGACAGATAGTGCTTTTCCGGTTGATCTACCTTTCCGGAACCCATACTGCGATTCAGAGAGCCCCGATGTTCCCTCAGTGAATTCTTCCAGGCGAGTGGCAATTACTCGCTCAAGCAGTTTTCCTGTTGTGTCCAGCATGCACAACGGGCGATAAGACGATGGCTCTTCTGGATTCTTGACACCTTTTGGTATAAGCACAAGCCGCTGTTTTTTCCATCGTTTGGGAAATTGTCCTGTTTGAAAGCAGGTGGTGAAGAGACTGCTGAAGACTTCCGGCTTTTTTGTTAGAGCAGTCTTCACTACAGCGTTAGGGATACCATCCAGTCCCGGGGTCTTGTTTTTTTTATAACCCCTGCAGTCGGTGGTCACGGGAGGTATCTCTTCTTCAGTGATACTCCACTGCTCTTGCACTCTCAATATCTCATCGCACTGCGGGAAGAGGACAGCAACGATTCTGGCTATACCACTTTTCCTTTTTTGCATTTGGCTGCTGTTACTCTGTAGTCTTTTCATGACTATCCTGTAAGCGCTGCCCCATGGGTTATTATTTAATTCATCCCTTAGGGAGCAGAACGCGTCATATTTACTTTTGCGGATCACATTCCTCAACTCTTTCCGTTTGTTGACGAATTCCGCATGCAACTGTGGGTAGGTGTTACGGTTTCTTGCTCTTTGTTGCAAGCGTCTTAACCTGTTGCACTCCGATCGCACATGGGCGATTTCTGAGTTCCACCAGTACACTGGTTTGATAGCCCCTGCTGGTTGTCTTTTTCGTGGCATAGAAGCATCACATGTGGTAGTTAGCCACTTCATGACTTTTCCAGCTATTCCTGTTTGCATCGCCCTCTGCGTCAAACTGTGCGATTTGGTCTTCCAGTATATAATCGAGCAGTTCCGCATCGAGGTCCTTCTCTTTCCACCCATTTTTTTGGACTTTCTTCGCCAATTTGCCAGTGATGAATCCCCTGTGCGCTAATATTTCGTACATCACAAAACTCGCCACTCCATACTTCTTGCTAACATGGAGCTGGCAAATGTGATGTCGATTTTGGATCGCCCTCTCTCGTTTATGAAGGTGTCATCGATACCATCATTAAGTAACACCACATCTAGGACTGCGAAGGCTTCAAGTAGGGCCTGGCCTCTACTGTTGGTCCTTGTACTTCCCCATTCTACTGCCCAAGCGTTGAAATCTCCAGCAACTATAAGAGGGCTATTATCTCTAGCTTCTTGTGTTATTCTGTCCAAAAAGCATTTGAAATATTCTATTTTCCACCTTGGCGGAGCGTAACAACAGTAGAAATGAATTCCTCTGATCTTAGCATAGGCAATTCCTTCCAGCCGCTGGGCACTTCTGCATTCCATGGGGGAATTCCCAGTTGTCCAGATGGCCGCTGTTCCGCTGCTGTCTTCCTCCCATGTAACAATACCAGTACCAGGCATCCTGTACTGTTCATTGATGAGCACCACGTCGGCACCATATTCCTTAACCGTTTGGGAAAGGAGATCTTGTGCGGCTCCACAATGGTTTAAGTTGATTTGAATGCACTTAAACCTGTCCATTTTTATTGAGAAGATTGGACATCGCGTTTTTAAATGCTCGGCATTTGTAACTCCCTGTTGAGTGCTGGTTACCGCCTTTGCATCCTAATTCGCAAAGCATGCATTTGGGTTGTGGTTTACAACACATTGCTTTGTGGCCTTTTTCTCCGCATTTCAAACAGTTTTCCGAACGATCTTCTTCGGATTAGCAGGATTTCGCCACATGCCCGTATTGCCAACATCTGAAACATCGTGTGGGTGCGATGTGTTCTCGAAGTCTGCATCTCACCCAACCAACCCGTAGGAAACCTGTAGTCAGCAACGTGCTAGCCTTGGTAAGTGGATCATGGCAGCCTGCGTGCCGTCTGGTTTTCTTCTTAAGCTCTTTACCGCTTCCTGTGGGATCGCGTTCAGCGCAGGGAACTCTATAGCGATCGCTGTCAGGATTTCCTCCACAGTGGTCACCTCATCTAAGTCACGACATTCAACCATGATTTTGTGACACTGTTTTGATATTAGCATCTTCCTTTAGTACCTGTTGTACCTTTGCTTTCAGTGTCTCGGTGGTGGCCTCTGGACGGCGTTTCAGTTCTAGCAGCAATTCCCCTTTTGCTGTCTTTCGAACTTTATTTACGCTATTTCCTAGTTCACTTAGCTCGGGCTTGGCCTTCATAAACTTCAGTATATCTGCATATGTTTTTTCCCCGGTTTTGGATATTATTATAGCGTCCGGGCGTGGTCTCCTTATTTTCATAATATTGGTCTTCCCAGTATCACCTTTTGGAGCCTCTTCACCCTCCAACCTCAAATCGCTCTTCCTTCCCCTCTGGCTAATTGTAAACCAATTATAATTGGGTGATTCAATATTGATCTGCCCCGGGACCCTGCTTACGTCTGTGTGCGAGTTTTGGTTTGGCTGGATTTATACGTTTCCACCGTTTGCTTCAGCCGGCGCAGGTGGCTTCTTCAAGCGATTTTTCACTTCCTTATCGTAGAGGCTACCAATGACATCGACCAGCTCTCGCACGGCATTAGTAATATGCCTTTGCTTTTTAGTTTTGATCGTCCTCGTTAATTCTGCGAGCTGCCCCAACACCAAACAACCATCATTACCACCATCACGGTTCTGATCTGCGCTCGTCTCTATATCGCCACTTGTTGCCGCCATAAATTTTCAAAAGCCTTCCCTTGCCCAACTAAGAAAATCCCCGCTGATCCAGAGTAGAGTGGAGCAAAATTAAATATGCACAAAGCGAAAAGCGAACACTGCAATATGTATGCACTTTTATAGTCTAAGGTTTTTAGAATGCCGGAAGTCCAATTGTCAATATACCAAACTTACCCGTTGATAATCAAATACGGTTTTTTTTTTGTTTTTTTTTCCAATTTTTTTTTTTCACTTGGATTTTTCATCACTTTTTTGTTTTTTCACGAATTTTCATTTTTTGGTTTTATTTGATTTTCTGTTTTCACCGTCACTTTCACCACTTTATCGTTTATTATATTGTTTTAATTGGTTCTTTACTTTTTATTATCATTTTTTTTTTCTTTACCAAATTTCTCTTTTTTGTCGTACGTCACTTTCGATTGAACAACAAACCCGTCCACACTCGTCCGCACCGTGTGTGCCCCTCTTCGTATATCGATGCATTCGTTCCTTATTTTGTCAATCTTCTACAGTTTGTGCTTCGACGTTTAAAAATTACAGTTATGCGCTAGTTTTGTATAAAATAAATAAGGCTGTTGTAGCATAGTCGAAGATGTGTTATACACTGTTCTTTCCAACGTTACACTGCAATAGTTGCTGACCACACATCTTTTCTCCTATGAATGCTCATTTGTTGTAATACTGGCATCACTAACGTATTGTAGCGAGCTTAGGGTTTGCTGGATTAATTATTTTAAAATAAATAAGAGCCGTTAAATCGATTTTGAATTAGTATAACACTTTATTAGTCCGTAATACAACCGTTACTTATACCGTACACTTAACGATTTCTTTACTTATCGCTTCCGTACTTATCGCGTCTTACTTCTCACTCAAAACTTATCGCTTGCTTCACTGTCTTACTTATTACTCATTACTTCCTAAAATAATCTAGTACCTTGTTTCGGACTTTCTCGAACATTCCAGTACTGATTGTCATATGCGTCACACTACCCTCCGCCTAGATTAGTTCGTCCCGAACTAAGTTCATTGGTCTCCCGGGCCAACAAGCTGCCAGTCGGTCGCGATGTACCACTTTCATCTTGGCGTTCGGCGGTGGAAGTTCTTGACCTTCAACCAAATTTTCTACTGCTCTCCTTTTTGTGTCAGCTCTAGCCTGCCGCCATTCTTCCTTTTCCTGACGACGGAATTCATCTTGCATTTTAGGGATCTTATGCGAATAGTATAAGAGAAAATGCATGTGCACACCCTTAAGCTCTTCTGGAGTTTGCACATCACGTAAGCGGTTTTGATCTTCATCTTTACTTACACGCGTATCATCTGGTATTGGAGCATCTGTCGATTTCATAACCGTATCCAACTGGTAGTTCCGCATCTTTTCAAATAACTGGAGCAGTTTGTTCTTTGGAGCTGACAGTAAACACCAGCCTGCGTCGTAGTAATAGACTTTCCATAGATCGTCGCACGTTAATTCTGGTTTCACGTGTTCTTCTCTATAGAACGCAATGAACGGCACCTCTAGCTGTTGATTACGCCTACAATCTAGGGCTTGCTTGATCTTTCCCCCCGTATGTGGTGGCTTACAATAGCGGTCTCGACCTTCAACATCCGTTGATCTCTCTTGGTCGGAAACAGTTGATTTACAAAACGCATGTTTGTAAATCCATTCAGCTTCATCTTGAAGTTCATTGGGTCCCTCTGGAACAGGCGTAACCGGAACCCCGCGCAATTGCATTCGCTCAGGAATATCTGTTTTACGGATTTCATTGTCCAAATCAGTAAAGTGACCCCTTTCCAATTCATCATTGAAATGTTTTGCCGCCTCAGTTTCCCTGTGACTACGTTCAGAGCGGCGTTCAACATCGTCTTCGTCGTCGAATAGCTGTTCGTCTATAGCCTCACGTGCGGAACCTTCATCGACGTGCTGTTCCCCTCCATCACTTTCTTCGTCCTGTGTACGACGCAGACGCTTGGAACGCTTTCTGCCTTCGACTTTCAAACCAAGATTCTCTTCAATAAGGTCACAGTCGTCGTCTTCCAGTCGGTCGTCCAACTCGTCATCATCATCGTAGATCCGTTTCGGGGAACGGCCTGAAGCATCAGTGTCTTCACCATCACTGCCGTCCTCTTCAATCGGGTTATCATCGATGAGATCCTTCAGTTCTTCACATAACACATCATCGTCATCTTCCTCCTCTTCCTCACTGCTGTCGGGCATAGTTTTGCTCTTCCTGAGTTTCTTCCTTTCATGTGGCTCCAATTTCTCCTCATCGTCAGATTCCTCCGCTTCCGAGTCCCAGAACTCTTTCATACACTGCCTTTGGGCATCCAATTTTGCCTTAAACTCTGCAGCTCGTGCGTCCAATTTTGCATTAACGTCTGCAGCTTGCGCATCCAATTTTGCCTTAAACTCTGCAGCTCGCGCGTCTAATTTTACAGCTCGCGCATCCAATTTTGCATTAACTCTGCAGCTCGCGCATCAAATTTTGCAGCTCGCGCATCCTTTTTGCAGCTCGCGCGTCCAATTTTGCCATCATCATCCTGAACATCTCCGAAATGTCCAACGGCGGCGAACTCTTCTCCGTTACATTGGCACCATCTTGACTCGCTGTTTCTTCTCCATCCGGACAGTCTGGTCCACTTGTAAAAGCATCTGTGCCGACATCAATATCCTCTTCTTCTATTGGTGCTTGCAAACGGTGTCGAAGAATTTGCTTCTGTCCTCTGCTATCCAGGTTCCGGTCCTCCAAATGTCGATCTGACATCGTCACAACACACTTTTACAGACTTATTTATTTCACCAATAATTAATCCCACTTCTGACACCAACTGTAGCGAGCTTAGGGTTCGCTGGATTAATTATTTTAAAATAAATAAGAGCCGTTAAATCGATTTTGAATTAGTATAACACTTTATTAGTCCGTAATACAACCGTTACTTATACCGTACACTTAACGATTTCTTTACTTATCGCTTCCGTACTTATCGCGTCTTACTTCTCACTCGAGACTTATCGCTTGCTTCACTGTCTTACTTCAATTCAATTCAATTTTTATTTGGTAGATAATTACATTTATGGTATATTTTACAACTAGTACTTAAGAGATTTAGGATAGCAATTCCTTTACAACTATAATCTTAAATCTATATAACGACAATAGCACAATTTTAATGAATAACAAATAATAAATTAAGGGAAAACTACAATAAAAAACCCTTATTTGAATCTTAAGACTAATATTGCACGAGCTTCCGGTTATTTTATATAGTAATGACCTCGATATAATTTTCATAGACAGAGTACATATGTAGTGATTTAGGATAACGCAAGACGGGAAACGAGAACATTGTCAGAAAAAGAACAATTGACGAAGAAGTTTCGATTGATTTTGTCAATAAGGAACTCTACCGGTTTAACGTTGGCGTTTTCATGTAGTTCATGTGTCGAATAATGCCATGGCAAATTCAGCAACATTTTCAATATTTTATTTTGACACCTTTGCAATTTTATTTTGTGTGTGCGAGCACAATTACACCGTACAGGAGTATAGCTTGAAAAATGGTTTTAAATATTATAATTTTATTTTCGATGCTAAGCTTTGACTTTCTACACACTAATGGATACATAACTCTTACGACTTTGTTTATTTTGTCAATTGTGGTAGTGATGTGTTTTTGAAAGATGAGTTTTTTATCTAGAATAATACCTAGATATCTACAGTCTTCGGACCAATCAATATCAACTGCACTACACTACTGAGTTTAGTGCCATTTGGTAGGTAGCAGTGTTTCCTACATCTCGAAAACCAGACAGCTTGTGTTTTATTACCATTTATTTTTATTTTCCATTTCCTGTAATATACTGCTAGTTTGTCAAGAGCTGCTTGCAATGAGCTGTAGACATTAGTGAATAAGGCACCCGAAGAGAAAATGGCCGTATCATCGGCAAACATAGCTACTTGAATGCTTTCACCTAGACATGGTAAATCTGCGACAAACAATGTGAATAATATAGGACCAAGGACCGAGCCTTGGGGTACACCATAGTGGATTTGGTGCGTAGAGGATATGTCGGTTCCTATACTCACAACATATTTTCTCGAACGAAGAAAGCTCTGGATAATTTTGATAAGCGGCATTGGCAGCTTAAGCTTCAGTAGCTTATAAATCAAGGCATCGTGCCATACCGTATCAAAGGCTTTTATGATGTCTAGAAGAACCAGTCCCGTTGACTCCTTGTCGCTGAATTTACCAGCTATGTGGTTTTTAATGCGCAAGACTTGGTGGATTGTGCTGTGACCACTACGGAAACCGAACTGAAAGTTTGGTAAGATGTTATTGTCTTCCGCAAAACGATCAATCTTTTCCTTAATGATTTTTTCTAGGCGCTTATTCAGACAGCTAAGTAGACTAATAGGTCTGTAGCTTTCGGGGCTGTTCTTCGGTTTGCCGGGTTTCGGGATAGGTATTACTTTTGCCGTTTTCCAACAGTCCGGAAAATAACAATTCTTAAGACAAGCGTTGAAAATGAACGTTAAATAGTTACTTGCAGCAGGTGGAAGTGCTTTGATTAATTTGTTGTTAATATTATCGAGACCCGCAGCCTTTTTTGATTTCGTTTTTTTTATCAATTCTTTAACTTTGCTGATATTAGTTGCGTAAGTACTTTCAGCTGGTGTTTGAGAAAGTACATGGATAGTGTTAGCAACTTCAGCTTCAGTATACGCGTCGCTTAGATGCATAGATATGGAGTGGTTCTTACTGAACGTGTTAGCAAGTAGGTTCGATTTCTCCACTGAAGAAATAAACAACTTGTCGTGAACTTTAAACGGAGGAATACTTGACCCTCTCTTTTTCATAATTTTTGATATTTTCCAGAACGGTTTGCTTGCTTTGTCAAGAGAGGAAAGGTGTTTATTCCAACACTTGTTCCTATATGTTGAGATTTCGTTTTTAAAGATATTATTTAAGACTTTAACATTAACTAGAAAACAATCGATTCTATAACGTAGCCATTTTCTTCTTTCAGAGTTTCGTAGCCTAATCAGATGTAAGATATTTTCAGGAAGCGGTGCCTTATCAACTGGAGCAGTGGAACATTTAGGTATCGCAAGATCGGCCGCTCTATTGATAACAGAAACAAAATTGTTGCATAGGATATCAATGTGCTCGCTGCAGGTTATGGAATTTAGGCTGGTATCACCTAGAACCAAGTTCGTGTTTATATATGATTTATAACAATTCCAGTTGGCGGCGGAATAGTTGTGGTATAAACTGGTACGATTTACAACTAGTGTATGATTCACTGTGAGGCTGATCGGAAGGTGGTCTGAACTTAAAGCATTTAGAGTTAATGGTACTGTGCAGTAATTTGGAATATTAGTGATATATAGATCGAGAGTTGAGGGGTTCTTGTTAGCACTCGCTGGTATATAGGTGGGAAGAAGTGGATAAAGTATGGAAAAACTTGGGCTGGATTCTGCAACATCTAGTAAAATGTTACCACAGCTGTTTGCCTTAAGACAATTCCACGACTGATGTCTGCAGTTGAGATCACCACCAATAATTACCTTGTTTCGAGTGTTGACTCTATACAATTTTTGCAGATCCCGCTTAAAGTAAGTAGATTTCTCAATGTTTCTATTTCCTCCAGGGAAATAAACCGAAAAAAGACTCACCTTGGAGTTGTCGCTGAATGTTACATCTATACTAATTTCCTCAATTAACTTAGGGTGCAATGAAGGACGCAAGGAATGTTCTATACATTTTTTCACAACAATGGCGACACCTCCACCACTAGCATGTACCCTGTCTAGGCGATAGCATATGTAATTTTGATGTGAGAAAGAAATGTCTTGTTTGAGCCAGGTTTCTGAAACAAGTGCAATGTCAATATTAAAATTTATCAAGAAACTAAAAAATTCATGCTTTTTGTTTTTGATGCTTCTCGCATTCCAAGTTATGATGTTAAGAGAGTTTCTTAACATGTTTTTTCCGAGTATATGTACTTAATAGCTAATGAAGTAATGACGTTAAATTGGTCAGCTTTGGTTTGACAAGCACTAAGCTTGGTTACAACTTCATTAAGAAGAGAGTTTATCTCGCTAAATGAGAACAGGTTATCATTAGTTAATGTTTCTGACGGATTTTTCTTCGTGTGTGTCGTATCACTGTTGGAAGGTTGCTGGGTTTGATGGATGCCAGAAGCCCAGGTGGATGAAGGAAGTGAAGGTTGACGCACAGATCGGGGTAGTGGAGGAAAATTATCAATGGATAATCGGTCGGGCACTGGCTGCTGTTTGTCACTCGGAGGCTGTAGGAAGGTTGTATTTCCTGTACCACGTCCGCGTGGGGATAATTTGCGGCGAATGTCTATGTACTGCTTTCGGCTTATGCATTCTGGATCGGTGGATTTATGTGGCCCACTACAATTTGCACACTTGATGACCTCATTCGTTTTGCAGTCGGATGTTTTATGGTTTCCCGAACATATTGCACAGAAGCTATTTATATGACAATGCATCGAGCCGTGATCGTAGAGCTGGCAATTGTGACATTGTGTGACCTTACCTGGATTATGTTTTTTAAAGTCCCAGCGAACGATGGTTTTGAACAAGGTTGAGTAGTTCTGTGGGTAGTTTCTATTTTGCATCAACACGGATGCGGGTTCAACAGAAACACCACCGAAATTACGCCGACGAAAGTGATCGACCACTAAGAGAAGACAAACGAATTGGGAAACAAAACACAAGTATAATTGTTCAGTCGTAAAAAAGTTATTTTTATTGAATTAACTGGTTGTAATCGGTTTCTATCGCACATTGAATTGTTTAAAAGTTAAGGATAATTGAAAGAACAAGTTTCGCAATACACACTGTTGACATGGACCTCTGCTAGTTACACACAATGTCATTAAATTTCATAATCCACAGAGTCCAGTTCTTCTTGGTTATTTATAAGATAAATTCACAATCCTTCCGGCCACGAAACCAAACGAGATCTCGATACTAAATTAACACTCGCGGGGATTACAATGTAATTTTACATTATTTGCATTTAATTATTTATTGCGTCAAGCGACGTGGCAGCAATAGCAACGGGGACACTAAGTTCGGACGGAAAACGATTTTCAAAATACGGACATCTGGAACGGGTGTATCTACACGAGTGTCCAACACTTAACGTAATCCACTCTACTGACTCCGACAACGCAACGTCCTGGGCACGTGTGTGAGATTGGGCGGTTAATATCTGACTCTATTATTGGATGTCTCTTTACAGACATCCAACAAAAACGAACCTAAAGGATTCGCCGCCAATGGCGAAGGTCCGAAACAAAAGGAAACAGGGAAAAACTCATGTAGCAGATCGAATCTGCTGCTACATGTTTGGGCAAGATAAACTGCCGCCATCCGCAATGAATAGATTCTATGATTGACGTGAGTCAATAAAACCCCTGCCGAAGGCAGGAATCTATCTTGGAATAATGAATCAAGCATTGGGTATGGCCGTTGCCAGATCATTTAAGATAAACATATTTCGATGATGTATGTTGTCTTAGGGATATGTTAATCCCGTTGAAGGGACTGTCAGGCGAAAGTATCCGCTTGAGTGTTTACTTTGTGTAAACTAAAATTGGTGGTCATGGCCGATGCTGGTGATCGTTCCGAGAAACGGCAACGGATCATAAAATCGGTCATGCTGAGATACAAGTAAATATGCGCGCCTGAAAGGCCAATGTTTAATTTGATCTTCTTTACTGGTAGGAAAGATAGATCCTAAACATGCCGTTGAAAATCTGGCTTGCAGATGTGCAAGCAACCCGAAATGATGCTAGGTCAATGAATGGGTACAAAGATAACACACGGAAAGATCAGCGTGTGTTGGTAGATATGTGCCATCCATTGTTCGGTCGCGGAAGCTCGTGGTGATGCTGAATTGATGTCATGGCAAGATTATCATCTTGCCATGAATTATGCTTTCAGGAATGACCGTGGAGAAGAGGCTTGGAAAAGCCCCCAAAAAAGGTAAGCTGCCTAATATATATTTATGTCGGTTATCCGTAGGGATAACCGAAATGATTCCAGCTAATTGGGTGGCGGTTAATGCCCTAGTAAGATTGTACAATCTTGCCGAAATTTCAACTTTAAGGTAAGTCGCATTGCTGGAAATGGTGGGGATTAAGCGATGCGTGGCTCTTCGGGCCCTGAAAAGCCCCACAGTTCCGTTTTAGTTCATTTAATTTAACAGTACCGCGTTGAATATAGACGATGTACAAGTAGTGTTTGTACAGGGCTTTTGTTGACGGATTTAATGTGATGGTTTTAACATCTAGGCACTTTATCCCGAGTGCAATTAGTTCATTTTTCACTACATCGTTGCTAATTAAGTCTAGTCCGGATAACACTACCTTTAATGGGCGATTTTCCTTACGCGAGTGGGTGAAAAACTCACATTTTAACCGTAAGAGTTCGGTTCTGATTTTGTTGTATATGTCCATTGTTGGGGCACATATTTTTTGCCCAAGCGAAATGTTTTTGATTAAGTATTTGTCTATCTTAATGTTGCCCAAAATATCACGCACTTTAGCACTAGTTGTTTTTAATACCACAATTGGCGGAACGGTTTCTTTAGGAAGTTCTGCGCACTGTTCGTCATTGGTCGGATCCATTTCAGGAGAGTCTTCCATCAGACTTTGAAGTGGTTGAAAAAAGTTAGTGTTTGAACACATTTTAGATTTTTCTAGAACTGTATTGTTCGCTTTTGAAAGTTTATCGTGAGGAGTTTGAAAAACGAGGCAAAGAAAACAAGATAATGATAATTAAATTGTGAAAATTATTGTGAAAATAACGGTTGAATAAGATAAATAGCACGGGCAACACTGTGAGACAAGTTGTCTGTTTGAAAGTCAGCCAGGTACTGTCTTACTTATTACTCATTACTTCCTAAAATAATCTAGTACCTTGTTTCGGACTTTCTCGAAGATTCCAGCACTGATTGTCATATGCGTCACAATATGAATTGCCTCCGTTCCTCCATATTTTAAAAGCTCTACAGGAACACCACTTGGTTTCGGGATTCCAGTTTACGCTTTTGAGCTGGTTTACTACACCCGACCAATGGCAATGGCGCTGAGGAGGTTTTAGCATACAGGAGATTGTTAGTACCCAGATTTAACGGGTAAGTTCGTATTGTGAAGCATATGACAGTCAGTACTGGAATATTCGGGAAAGTCGAAAACAAAGTATTGGAAAACTGGAGACTATGGATAATAGAACATTCAAGATTATGGAACGAACGGAAACCAAATACCGAATCAGAATGTGGGGAACTGGTATAAATACGTCGCACACAACTCATGGGGACAAGTAGAAAGTAGTAAGTCTCGAGTGAGAAGCAAGCGATAAGTAAGAAGTAAAATACGCGATAAGTACGGAAGCGATAAGTCAAGAAATCGTTGTGTTCGGTAAAAGTAACGGTTGTGATTAACGGACTAATAAAGTGTTATATTAATTCAAAATCGATTTAACGGCTTTTATTTATCCAAAATAATTAATCCAGCGAACCCTAAGCTCGCTACAATTGGTGTCAGAAGTGGGATTAATTATTGTTTAAGTGAATAAGTCTGTGAAAGTGTGTTGTGACTATGTCAGATCGACATTTGGAGGATCTTCGCGTTCCTGAGTTGAAGAAGGAACTAGAGGACCGGAATCTGGATAGCAGAGAACAGAAGCAAATTCTTCGACAGCGTCTACAAGCAGCAATGGAGGAAGAAGGTATTGATGTTGACACATATGTTTTTGCGATTGCGCCAGACTGTCCGGATGAAGAAGAAACACCGAGTCAAGATGGTGCCAATGTAACGGAGAAGAGTTCGTCACAGTTGGGCATTTCGGAAATGCTCAGGATGATGATGATAAAATTCGACGCACAAGCTGCCGATCTGAATGCAAAATTGGATGCTCAAACGCAGTGGATGAAATGTAATTTTCAACACTTTAAGGAAGAAATCCAGTCAGAAATTCGAAACGAAGTAGAAAATCTGGATCTAAAAGTCACCGAAGAAATAATGCGAATCGAAAAGAGACTTGAGTGTGTTGAGAGAAATAAGACATCGCCTAGCAATCAACATGACTACAAAGATACAAGGATGCAACCGCCAACCTTCGATGGAACGGGACCCTTCTCCGTGTTTATACGTCAGTTTGACGCCGCGGCCAATTATAATAAGTGGTCGGATGAGCAAAAGTCAACATCACTAATCTTGTCACTCCGCGGGGCGGCTGCAGAATTGCTACAAACCATACCAGCAGAGAAGCAAACAGATTTCCAAGCGGTAAGAGACGGCCTTGAAGCTAGGTATGGAGACAACCACATGCAGTAGGTCTACCGCATGCAACTGCGGAGCAGAACGCAGAAACCTGGAGAAAATCTTCAACAGTTGCAGGCAGACATTGAGCGATTGGCAAACTTGTCTTATTCAAATATGACTAAGGAATTTCTAAACGAGGTAGCAATGGATGCATTTATAAACGCACTCCAAGATCGGGACTTGCAACAGGCCGTTCGTTTGGCAGGAAAGAAGACGACTAATGAAATACTGGCGTTCGCATTGGCTTATGAATCTGCTAAACTGGCTACCAGGAGTACATATAGAGTCCGAGAAACGTCCGTCTAGGAATGTTCCTGCCAAAGAATCGGGCATGTACAACGGAGAACCCCGAGACCTGATATGAAGTGTTGGACATGCGGCGAAGTCGGCCACATCTCTGTTGACTGTAGGAAACGTCGACGAATGAATGAAACATCAAGTGAGAATTGTTGTTCATGCGCTAATCATAAGAGGAGACTATCAACGGACCAACCTGAGGCCAATAGCTCGGGAAACTTGTAAGGGCAGACTTTAAGGGGCGAAAGTCACCTGGTGGAATGTGTAGCCCCAGCATCGTAACTGTATCACAACTCCAACGGGATAACCAAAGTTTGGTTATAACTACGATTGTTAATGCAAGGATGACAACAGTGACAATCGACACTGGAGCAACGAGATCCATAATTCGGCCGGATGTCGTGGGCAAAATTGCCCTTAATAAAAATAGAAGATACGCTTTGAGGACTGCCACAGGAGAATGTTCGACAGTCTACGGAGAAGTCGAGAGCATAATAGTGTTGGGCAATATTTCCATCTCCCACAAATTTTTGGTTGCCGATATTACGGACGAATGCATTCTTGGAATGGACTTCATGAAGGAGCACCAAGTTGTTCTAGATATCGGTCAAAGAACACTGCGAATCGGTAACTTGGAGGATGCTATTACATTGCAGGACGAACAATTGCGAAGACTGAAATGTTATGCGCGTGAGGAGGATGAGATCCCCCCTCGTTCGAACTCGGTAATTTGGACCAGTCTCGAGACTGATTCTGGTGACAATCGATTTTACATCACCGAAGCTGTACAAAATCAACGTAAGGGGAACATCCTTGTTGGGAAAGCCCTTATCGATGCGAAAAAGCACATCGTACCCGTCAGAGTACTAAATGCGTCCAAGGAGCCGATCGCAATAAGAAAAGGAGAGGTAATCGCAGAATGTGCACCCGTGTCAATGATAAGCTCAATTCAGACAAGGGGAGAGGACCACTCAATTCAACAGCCCTCTGGTGCACCCCCTTGGGTTAATAGGCTGATGCCCCAGAAAATCGGATTAACAGATGGAGAAAAGACAAGCGTTGAATCACTGCTGAACGATTTTTCTGATATTTTTGTGACAGGAAATGATAAATTCGGACGCACCGGTATAGTTAAACATCGCATTGACACGGGTGAGTCAAGACCTATAAGGCAGCCACCTCGTCGACTACCGTTGGCCAAACAATCAGAAGTAGGCAACATGATTCGAGATATGGAAGAGCAAGGAGTCATCGAGAAATCATCGAGCCCATGGGCTTCGCCGGTAGTGCTCGTCAAGAAGAAGGATGGGACAACTAGATTTTGTGTCGACTACCACCGGTTAAACGACGTTACGAAGAAAGACAGTTACCCACTTCCTCGAATCGACGACACACTAGATACCCTTTCTGGAGCTCAGTGGTTTTCAACATTGGACCTAAAAAGCGGTTACTGGCAAGTGGAAGTGAAGGAGGGGGACAAGGAGAAGACAGCGTTTACTACCGGAAACGGACTTTATCAATTCAAGGTGATGCCTTTTGGATTGTGTAATGCTCCAGCAACGTTTGAACGATTAATGGAAAGTGTTCTACGGGGACTTACATGGAAGACGTGTCTTGTGTACTTGGACGATATAATCGTTGTCGGAAGGAATTTACCAGAACACATCAATAATCTGCGCTCCGTCTTCGAACGACTAAGACAGGCCAACTTAAAGCTCAATTCGAAGAAATGTGAACTCTTCCAAAGGAGAGTAAAATTCCTGGGACACATCGTTTCATCTGCAGAAGTCCAAACGGATCCTGATAAGATAGCAGCTGTCCAAGAGTGGCCTACTCCAGAATATAAGCAACAGTTAAGAAGCTTTATGGGACTAGCCACATATTACCGACGGTTTGTTAAAGGTTTCGCCAACGTGGCTAAAGCCCTACACGAACCAACGGGTAAAGACAAAAAATTCAATTGGACAGACAAGTGTGAGGCAGCATTCAACACATTGAAGGCCGAGTTATGTAACACTCCAACATTGGGATTCCCAAGATCGGATCGCCCGTTTATATTGGATACTGATGGAAGTAACACAGGAATTGGAGCAGTGTTGTCACAGGAAATCGATGGTGAAGAGAGAGTTGTCGCATATTATAGTCGAGTTCTATCTAAGCCAGAGAGAAATTACTGCGCAACAAGAAAGGAACTGCTGGCTGTCGTAGAAGCCGTTAAGAATTTCCATAAATACCTCTACGGACGTCGATTCCACCTTCGGACGGATCATGCCGCCCTGAAATGGTTGCTAAATTTTAAGAATCCGGACGGACAAATAGCTCGATGGATCGAACGACTTCAAACGTACGATTTCCAAATTTCCCACCGTCAAGGGAAGGTACATAATAACGCTGATGCTCTATCAAGAAGACCATGTAAGCCAGATTGTAAACATTGTCATAGAGCGGAAGAGAAAGAAGGGGCGTACGACCTGCGAAATGTACAAGTAGAAGTACTAGATGGGTGGACGACTGATGCTATACGCGCAGCTCAACAGCTAATTCTGGAATATAAAGAAAAGAACGAGCAGCCAACTTGGAACAATATTTCCGACAAGAGTGGAACATTTAAGGCATATTGGGCACAATGGAATTCCTTGCTGGTGGAAGATGGAATTCTAAAGCGTAAATGGGAAGCCGAGGACAGGGAAGGATGGCAAAGCCGAGTCGGTGAGGTCATGAACTTTCGGGTTCCTACAGGCCAATAAATAATAATAATAATAATAAATGGGAAGCCGCGGACGGAAAATCCTATCGAATGCAGATTCTAGTCCCACCATCAAAAGTAAAAGATGTACTAACAGAAATGCAGGACGGGGCCTCCGGTGGACATCTGGGAGTTAATAAAACACTTTCAAAATTACGATCTCGATTCTACTGGCTTCACATGAGAGATGACGTCGAGTCTTGGTGTAGGAAGTCCACAACTTGCACTGCGACCAAAGGACCAACAGCAAGACCAAGGAGCGCTATGAAGCAGTACAACGTGGGTGCCCCTTTCGAGCGAATTGCGATTGATATCTCAGGACCATTCCCAAAAACAAACGACAACAACAAATACATGTTGGTTATCATGGATTACTTCAGCAAGTTGGTGGAAGTCCTTCCAATTCCAAACCAAGAAGCAACAACCGTCATTGAGCAGCTTATCTATAATTGGATCAGCAGATATGGAGTCCCCTGTGAGCTTCATTCCGATCAGGGCCGAAACTTCGAATCACAGATATTTCAAGGCATCTGTGCGGCACTGGGCGTAAGGAAAACCAGCACTACACCCTTACATCCACAGTCAGACGGAATGGTCGAAAGGTTCAACCGAACAATGAAAGAGTATATCGAAGGTCGTTAGTGATCACCAACGAGATTGGGACAAATATGTACAAACCTTTCTCATGAGCTATAGATCGGCTAATCACGATACGACGGGCCATTCTCCAGCAAGAATTATATTTGGACGGGAGATACGATTACCAGCCGATCTGCGATTCGGAATACCTCCAGACGCCATAGATAAGACCGAAGACTACGTAGCCGAATGGAGAAATCGCCTCGATGAGATTCATCATTTGGTTCGAAAGCAAATCAAGGTATCCAGTGACAGGATGAAAACAAGGTACGACGTTCGAGCCAACGCATCCGGATTTAATGCTGGCGATAGCGATGGCTTTATAACCCTCGTCGGCAAAAGGGGAGGTCTCCGAAGTTACAGCAACATTGGGAAGGACCATATAAGATTCTCACAAGAATTAACGACGTTGTCTATAGGATTCGGCGAAGACCGAACGCCAAGATGAAAGTGGTACATCGTGACCGACTGGCGACTTTTGTTAACCCAGAAGACCAGTGAACTTAGTTCGGGGCGAACTAATCTAGGCGGAGGGTAGTGTGACGCATATGACAGTCAGTACTGGAATATTCGGGAAAGTCCAAAACAAAGTACTGGAAAACTGGAGACTATGGATAATAGAACATTCAAGATTATGGAACGAACGGAAACCAAATACCGAATCAGAATGTGGGGAACTGGTATAAATACGTCGCACACAACTCATGGGGGCAAGTAGAAAGTAGTAAGTCTCGAGTGAGAAGCAAGCGATAAGTAAGAAGTAAAATACGCGATAAGTACGGAAGCGATAAGTCAAGAAATCGTTGTGTTCGGTAAAAGTAACGGTTGTGATTAACGGACTAATAAAGTGTTATATTAATTCAAAATCAATTTAACGGCTTTTATTTATCCAAAATAATTAATCCAGCGAACCCTAAGCTCGCTACAGTATTATTTATATTTTTTACGTGTTCGCAAAAGGGATCTTCGGGTCTTCTTAAATGTCACCCGAGCAGAATAGGACAAAGTGTAACCCTTGGACAATAAGTTTCTACTTAGTTCAGTATAATTGTGACAAGTCGCGCAACTTGTAGTCGGTTTGTGATGAGGTATCTCAATACAGTTCGTTTGAATTCACTTCAAAGTTCGTAGTGTCCAAATTCTAGTAAATTTTTGTTTACTGGCTAAAGAGAAGCATCCACCTTCGTGTTTACCTCTTCCTCATATGCACATCTGGCATTCTATAATTGGAATCTGCCGAATTTACCATTTTGATCCATCAGTTATTACCTCAAATTAGAATATAATCCTTTTGTGTCTTCCGAGCAGAAATAATCTTAAGCAATCTTGCATCTTGTGTATTGTATATTCCACAAATTATTGGTGTAGTCCATCTGCCAGCTTTCATGAAACATGATGATGGTACAAAACGAAAGCCATGAATAACCTGAAGAAAATAATAATTTAAGGACATGTAAGTTGTTTAATAAAGTTAAAAATTAATACCGTAATATTGCACGACGGAGAATGCTAAGGTTAACAAAAAAAAAGACCAAAACGCTCCTTGATTTTAATTCCTCTCCTGTGAGTTATCGAAGGATAAACTTCAAATCTCCGATCTCATGTTTTCACATGAATAAATAAATAACTCCTTGACGAGACCTTCCAAGTGGATATCGCGAATGGCTCTGTTGCTCTCGTAGAATAACTTGATTGGTCACAACCATATCGCACTCATGAAGTCGAATTGGCGCAGCAGTGTCGTTTAAAGCTAAAACACAAAATGAAACAAAATAAACCAACTATTCACAAAGGCAAACCAAGCAAGCAAATGTCCCTCCAATTCCACCAGATGGCGGATTGCACGATCGACACTCTTTCCAGCAACCCGGGGATTTTGAAACATCTGACGCGCCACTGTGAGTGAACGGAAGGCGATTCGAAATCGACATCTACTCGACTTCGCAACATGCACACACGCTCGCTTGCGTGATTTTCGAAATTCCCACCTTCAACAAATCGATGCGCGATGTCCAAAACAATGATCGCCACCATCATCTGTCATTGTTTATAATCAGTCGAGCCGTCATATAAGGGCGCCAAATCTTATCGCGCCAATTGTCCAACTCCGCCACGCGCATATGTTTATGCGCCTGCATCTATCAACACTCAGCTTGACGTCACCACTTCGATTCCAGTTAATTCCGCAACTGCCAAAGCGCCACGGAGAGCAGAGTGGCTACAGTGGCCAGTGTGTAAAAAGCTGTCGACGCGTAAGTGTGACAAGGTGCTCGCTGGTCGTGTATTTGTTTGTTTTATCGGGTACATAATTTGTTTGTTAGTGCAAGTCGATTATTACAGAAGAGGAATTAGAAATTAAACCGGAAAATCATCTTGTTCGCATTAGATGCAGCTCGGTGCGCACGTTTAATATAACGGAGTTATTACAACGTAATCCTTCGGGAATACATCTCGTTGATCGTCGAAGTTAGTTTGTGGCGCGGGGCTGACCACATCGCGAAGCACGGCACGGACTTTCAAGAAGTCCAAAGAAATGGTATTCGGGGTCGCATTGGAGCAGTCTTTGGTTTCCGAATTCTGAGTTCCGGTGTCGGTGGGATCTAAATCTGTTTTCGTGGTCGGTTAGTGGGGAGTCAAGTCGGCGTCTTCGTCTTCGGTGGCAGAAGCAGCAGAGTGAAGCCTTGTGAGAACTGCTGGTCGACAGTGTTATTGGTGACGCTGGGGTGTTATATCCTGTGTAGTTCGTTT
Organism: Microdon myrmicae; assembly: GCA_963931805.1. Taxonomy (NCBI): domain Eukaryota; kingdom Metazoa; phylum Arthropoda; class Insecta; order Diptera; family Syrphidae; genus Microdon; species Microdon myrmicae. The sequence continues at coordinate 42,693,691 of OZ007500.1, forward strand.
TCGTGTTTTCTTTACATATATATCGGGCGTGACTACAGTCGCGTTGGTGGGAGTGCCAATTCCTTTTCTAGTGTTATTTAATTTGTGACCCTAGTGGCAGTGATAATCCAGGAACGTGCGAATACTTCTCGGAATGGATACTGCTAGCTGGAAGACATCAGTGACTGGACTTTGTGGTGAGTGCATTGGAGTCCTTTCTGAGTTATAAATGCTGGTATAACTTTTCGACAGCCTGATATGTTCAGGTGCGTTCCTTCGTTGTATTGACATGGTGGTGATATGCCATGGACACGGTCTTTGTTTATTGTTCATTAGGACTCGGGATGACTTGGACTCGTTCCTTTTCGAGACTCAATAAGTTGCGAGTAACAAATTTGCTTTCATATCCAATTTTATTATCCTTTGTTGCCTTTGACGGTAGTTGCTGGTTTTCTTTCTTGTTCCATTTTCTTTTATAATACGTACCCACATGGAAGTTTTATACCCCAACACGTTAACACACAAATAGAACGGATATCTTCACAAAATTCAGTACGACTCGGTAATGTACCCTTTTGCCCAAACTGCTGTTGTCTAGTCGACGAATCGCTCATTCTTTGGATAAGAGCTATCGTCCTGAGGACCATGATTAAGGTTGTGCTTGTGAGTCTTTGGCGGATGTTGGTCTTGTAGGAAGAAATGTTTGCGGCTGTTTGTGTTCCGCCGAACACTGCTGCCAAAAGGAACTCCACAGAGCGAAACAGCACAACTACAGCACCGAGAATTGTCACAGAGTATGGTTGTTTATTCGGATCCTTTTATTGTTCCTATTTTTTTGTTATTAAAAAAACATGCACTTAAATTGCTATAACGCGTACAAGTGTTCGCTAGTTTTCTTCGGAAATATGTGACGAGGAATTATTGGACACAGAGATTTATTTATTTATTTTTATTTATTTATTTATTAATTATTAATTAAGTAAATTACATAATATCTTAAATCTAATAGCGCTAGCAACTAAGGCTTTCGGCTAGAGGACACAGAGATTGTTCTTATTGTTTCTACTACACCTGGTAGGCGACAATGATTAATGGAAACTCGGATTGCACCTAATAATTCTTGCACGCACGTAATTACCGCAAAACCCCACCAAGTCCAATCCGGGGTAAGTTTCGTAAGAATCACAAATAAATATAGTAATTTGGACATTTTAATTGTTCCTCTCCTGTGAGCACAACAGGATCTTGGATCGGCGCGCGTTGAAAACCGAATATATGTGTTTGATGTTGCCGTCGGTGGCAGTTCGGACAAATACTTTGTTCACTCGCGTACCTAAGTGTACGTTATTATTATTATTATTTATTGGCCTGTAGGAACCCGGGAGTTCATGACCTCACCAACTCGGGTCCGCCATTGTTCCCTGTACTGTGCGCTCTCCTTCCACGTTCGACCATCCCATCCGATCTCCTCGAGGTCCAATCTAACATTGTCCTCCCATCTCCGTCGCGGCCGTCCTACCGGTCTCTTTCCCGTTAGTTTACCGTCAAGAATTCTATGCACGGCCCTATCATCGCCTATTCGCGATGATAGCCGGGGTTCCAACGCCCTGTGCGCCCGGTGAAATACCACCCCATCAAGCTTTAGGCTCCGTGAAATGGTCGGGAGAAATCCCTGGCCATCTTTCGGAGCTTGGCTGATGGACCGGTTCGAGAAAAGGTTGATAAGGTGGTAGTCGGTCCCAAGGTGAGATACCACCCCGTCACGCTGTACATTCCGCGATATCGCCGAGAGAAATCTTCGACGGTGTTTCGGATGTGTGGGTGATGGCCCGGACTGACACGGAGATAAGTCATGATGGTACCTTCTGATATAAAGAATTCCGGAGGTAAACTAGTCTCCCATTTGTATCTCCGGGGGGTACTATGTCAGGGGAAACACCATTCAGATATCATGATAAATAATGGAACTTTAAGAGATTCGTCATCACATAACCGGGCTCGCTCTCGAGGCTCTGCCCACGCTCGACTGGTGACTGCTTTATGTAACATCAGGGGCATCGGTTTCACCAATACGAATGTAAACGCCGCCCACCAATATTTGCAAACAACGAAACCGGATATCCTTGCCCTAACTGAGACCCAGGTCGATTCGTCAACTGATTCGACATATCTTCGTTGCTTAGGATAAGACTTATATTCGAGTTTCCGTTTTAAGGGCGGAGTCTGCGTCTTCGCGCGGTCCGATCTGGCTTGCCAGATGATGGAGGCATTGGAACCCAATCATATGGTCATCATATGGTTGAGGTTCGTGCTGAGGAATTCCGTTAAATTTCTTTGTTGTCTTTACCGCTCCCCGAATGACGATCGACCGGCGACATTTTTCGAACATCTTTCACATACCGTCGAGTGGATACAGATCAACCTCCCACCTTCTGAAATTGTTGTCCTTGGCGATTTTAATGTGCACAATTCCGGCTGGTTGATACATTCTAACAGAACCGCCGAAGCCGGCGGAGATGTTTGCTGTTAGCCACAACTTGACTCAACTCGTGCGGGAGCCAACGCGAGTGCCGGATGCCCGAGGCGATTGTGCGAACACCCTGGATCTGCTTTTGACATCCGAACCGAGTATTTATACCATAGAGGTTTCTGCGCCACTGGGAAACTCAGATCACTGCTTAGTATCTGTCGCGCAAGCACTTGTATATCAAGCGAATAGCCGGCCTAGGCAGCTTCGCCATGTATGGAAGTATGGGGCTGCTCACTGGGACGATGTGCGAGATTTCTTCGCATCCTTTCCATGGTCCGAGGTGTGCTTCGGAAACTCCGATGTTAACGCTTCCGCGGAGTCGGTATCAGAGATTATTCTTCTGGGGATGGAGATGTATATTCCACATTCCATCAAACGAAGTCCGTCTAATAAACCTTGGTTTGATAAAAAATGCGAGCAAATTACAGCGGTAAAAAATAGAGCTTTTAAGCAATGGCGTTCCAATCCCACCGATATTAACAGAACGAATTTTGTTAGAATCAGAAACGCGTGCAACCAGGCGATTGATACCGCGAAGAAAGCTCACAACGACAGGATGATCGATAAGCTCCTTCGGTGCCCAACTGGTTCGCGCTCCTTCTGGTCAATGGCAAAAGCTATCAGCGGTAACTTCACAACCTCCCCTCCCCCCGTTGGTGACAGACAGCGGGACGTTAGTCACGAATTCAAAGGATAAAGCTAATGTGTTCGCGAATTTATTTTCCGCGAATTCAAACCTCGATCCCGGTTTTTTAGAGCCACCTGTGATCTCGGCGGTACGGTGTTCGATGCGGGATGTGAGATTTCGTCCGCGTACTATTCAACACATTTTACGTGAACTGGATTGTAGGAAGGCAACAGGCCCGGACGGAATACCAGCAATAGTCCTTAAGAACTGTGCTCCAGAACTGTCGCCGGTTCTTGGCAGACTCTTCCGCTTATCTTATGCACGGAGGACCTTTCCTGCCTGCTGGAAAATCGCTCGAGTTCAGCCAATCCCAAAGACGGGAAAAAAGTGTCTCCCACAAAATTACCGTCCGATAACATTACTGTCTATTTTGTCTAAGGAAATGGAAAAAGTCATCAGTACAGAGTTGTATAAGTATTTGGAGTTCAACGGACTTCTGAATGACCGTCAATACGGAGGAATACAATATAGAGCAATACAGAGGAACAGTGGAGGCATTTCAAACGGGCAAACAATCTCTTTCTTTTAAATACACAGTGCTTCAAATACACAGGTGGTACAAAATATCATTGAAACTGATTCTTTCATTCAAAACATTTTCCTGTGGTGCTGTTCGAGGCGATTTAACAGCGATTTAAATGCATGTTCTAGTTCTTTTCGTGGAATTGGATCTTCTACTCGTGTTGTACTTGTTTTGATGGTAGAAATGTCATTATAAAAACATATTTTCTAGTTTTGGGAATAGAGTGAAGTCGCATTGGGCCAAACTAGTTGAATACGGCGAATGACTCAATACACTTGATTTCGAGCCAAAAATTGACGCACAAAGAGTAAAGCGTGACTTGGTGCATTATCGCGCAACTGACATCAGGACTCTGGGTCAAGATATTTAACTTGATTGAATACGATATTCGACTTGATTAATACGACTTATTATCAGACCCTTCAAAACTTCGAGATAATATCCGTCAGTAATTGTCAATTGGACCGAATTTGCTGTGAAAAATTCCTTTTCCACCGACCAATGTGCATTGTTTTGAATTGTCATGGAATTTCCGTGTTTTCTTGACTTGTGAATTTTTTGACTTCTGTGGTGGTTCCACCAAACCCCACTTACCCGAATAACCCACATAACTACAACCCACCAGAAAATGCATCCTTAAATTAAGAGAGCCAGCTTCACTGGCCGAATTTCCTTAGCCAGCGAATTGATATCGCTGAGTCCTTTTCATCCGCCGACCGTGCCGGTCGTGTCACTCCCGCTCCCCGATGCGAACGGGGACGTCGTTATTGTAAGTCGGGTCGAGTAAACGCGCATTTAATTTAAAAAGCAATTTTTCTTGTGCCGCACCATAATATGTTTGTACGTCAGTTCATTACCCGTGTAATTAAAATCAGCTCTGTAATCATAAATACCGAAAAATATGTCGTGAATAAAAGTAATCATTTAATTAACAAACTAACTCGAGTGTTTTTCATTTAACTGTCTTGTGGCGGGGTATAACTCGCTGTGTTGGTGAACAGTTTGCGGTGAACTCAGTTTCTTTTGCTGCTCGGAGGACTCTAATTTATAATGGAGGAAAGTGGAGAATCAGCGCCGTACGCCGGTGCACTATGCTTCTTCCCCACACTTCCATTCCGTACTTTAGCCCTTGGTTTTTGGATCATGAAAGCACAACGTTCCGGCAGCCCTACTAATTAATTTCAAGAAATTTGGATTATTTATGGTGGTGACTTGTTTGGAATCCTGCACTGATATTTGGTCATCTGTCAAACTATGTGGAACACATTTTGCACAGATCTTTGTTTTGGTCAAATCCGTGCGAACACTGGTCGGGATTGTTTCTCTGCTTATGTTTAAAGGCTCTTCCATCATTTTCAGGGAAGCATCGTTCATTTGCAATAAAATCACGTACTTTTTGGATAAGTCCAAACCTTGGTTTGACGATGAGTGCAGGGCAAAGATCGAACCACGTAAACGCCTCAGAATGATCCACTTAGAAGCATATGATGAAGTCAACGCAGTAAGATACGCGACAATTCGGAAAGAGACAACCAGACTTTTCAAACGCAAAAAACGCGAATGGGAGATGACTCGGATCGAAAAAATCATAGAAAATGCCAGAGCAAAGAACAGCAGAGGTATGTACGCCGGCATACATTCAATTAGAAATGGCTACCGAGGGAGAGCCAAAATAATCCGAGACACAAACGGTTGTCTGATGACAGAAACAAAAAATATCGTGACAAGATGGAAGCAGTACTTTGAAAACCTACTCAATGTGCGCACCCATCAACCACAAATAAACGCACCAGACGTACATACAGCCGAGCCCCAGATCCCAGAGCCCTCTTTCGACGAAGTTGAAAGCGATAAATCGACTGAAAAACAACAAGGCTCCTGGAGGCGATTGCATACCGGCAGAGCTTGTGAAGCATGGAGGAGAGGCAACCGCTCGAAAGATCAACCAACTGGTTAAAACAATATGGGACAAGGAAGTCATTCCGGAAGAATGGAAAACCTCAATAGTCATCCCCATTTTCAAAAAAGGCGACAGATCTGACTGCGAAAATTACAGAGGAATATCATCGAAAAACCAAGGGCTAAAGTACGGAATGGAAGTCAAAAAATTCACAAGTCAAAAAAACACGAAGTTCATGACTTCACCGACTCGGCTCCGCCATTGTTCCCTGTCCTGTGCGCTCTCCTTCCACGTTCGACCATCCGATCCGATCTAACATTGTCCTCCCATCTCCGTCGTGGCCGCCCTACTGGTCTCTTTCCCGTTGGTCTACCGTCAAGAATTCTATGCACGGTCCTATCGTTCCCCATTCGCGCCACGTGTTCGGCCCATCTTAATCTTCCGACTTGATTACTCTCACTATTGTAGGTTTGCGATATAGCTCTTCCAATTCGTGGTTATGGAGTTTCCTCCATTGTCCTGCCTCCTCGTCATATTTACCTCCAAAGATGCCCCTCAAAACTTTATTCTCGAATACGCGGAATTTGTTTTCTTCCCGTTTTGTGAGAGCCCATGTTTCGCATCCATATAGAACAATCGGCATGATTATAGTTCTATAGACACGGAGCTTTATGTTACGTGATAGTAGTCTGGATTTCAGCAGTTTACTGACTGCGTGCCAACTAGCGTTGCCGGAATGCAGTGTTATGTTAATTTCCTTCGACATTTCGTTACTGGCCGTCAGTATCGTTCCCAGATATTTAAATTCTTTAACTTTTTGAAATATCTTACCTCTGACGTTTATATGTATTCTCTGAGGTCCACCTGCTCTCGCCGTAATCAGGTATTTTGTCTTGTCTTCATTTATTTCTAGCCCCACCTCTTTTGCCGCTTACATGATGATTTCACAGTTTTTACTAACAGTTTCTAGATTATCGCCCAAAACGGCGATGTCATCCGCATATGCGAGCACTTGTGTTACCCCGTTCAGGGATGATCTGGCCATATTGTCGTCTTGTACCTTTCTGATGACATACTCGAGCACAAGGTTAAAGAGACACGGTGATAGACCATCTCCCTGCTTTAGTCCGTCCCGAATTTCAAATGGTTCTGAGAGGTGGTTTTCTATTCTAACTCGCCCTTTGTTCTCGTTCATGCAAATTTGAATGAGGGCGGCATATTTTTTTGGGACTCTAGTGGCAGTGATAATCCAGGAACGTGCGAATACTTCTCGGAATGGATACTGCTAGCTGGAAGACATCAGTGCCTGGACTTTGTGGTGAGTGCATTGAAGTCCTTTCTGAGTTATAAATGCTGGTATAACTTTTCGACAGCCTGATCTGTTCAGGTGCGTTCCTTCGTTGTATTGACATGGTGGTGATATGCCATGGACACGGTCTTTGTTTATTGTTTATTAGGACTCGGGATGACTTGGACTTGTTCCTTTTCGAGACTCAATAAGTTGCGAGTAACAAATTTGCTTTCATATCCAATCTTATTATCCTTTGTTGCCTTTGACGGTAGTTGCTGGTTTTCTTTCTTGTTCCATTTTCTTTTATAATACGTACCCACATGGAAGTTTTATACCCCAACACGTTAACACACAAATAGAACGGATATCTTCACAAAATTCAGTACAACTCGGTAATGTACCCTTTTGCCCAAACTGCTGTTGTCTAGTCGACGAATCGCTCATTCTTTGGATAAGAGCTATCGTCCTGAGGACCCCACCTCTTTTGCCGCTTACATGATGATTTCACAGTTTTTACTAACAGTTTCTAGATTATCGCCCAAAACGGCGATGTCATCCGCATATGCGAGCACTTGTGTTACCCCGTTCAGGGATGATCTGGCCATATTGTCGTCTTGTACCTTTCTGATGACATACTCGAGCACAAGGTTAAAGAGACACGGTGATAGACCATCTCCCTGCTTTAGTCCGTCCCGAATTTCAAATGGTTCTGAGAGGTGGTTTTCTATTCTAACTCGCCCTTTGTTCTCGTTCATGCAAATTTGAATGAGGGCGGCATATTTTTTTGGGACTCCCAGCTCAACGAGAATATGGTAGAGTCTCTGCCTTGCGACTGAGTCGTAGGCTTTTTTGAAGTCAACGAACAGTTGGTGAACCGTCTCTCCGTATTCCCACTTCTTTTCCAGCAGTTGTCTTATTGTGAACATTTGGTCACTTGTTGACCGGTTCCTACGGAATTCACATTGGTAGTCTCCCAGTATCGCTTCTGCGTACGGTGTGATTCTCGCCAGAATGAAATTTGTTAATATTTTGTATGCAGTTGGGAGCAATGATATTCCTCTGTAGTTTTCGCAGTCAGATCTGTCGCCTTTTTGAAAATGGGGACGACTGTTGAGGTTTTCCATTCTTCCGGAGTGACTTCCTTTTCCCATATTGTTTTGGTGAGCTGGTGGATCTTTCGAGCGTTTGCCTCTCCTCCATGCTCTACAAGCTCTGCCGGTATGCAATCGCCTCCGGGAGCCTTATTGTTTTTCAGTCGATTTATCGCGTTCAACTTCGTCGAAAGAGGGCTCTGGGATCTGGGGCTCGGCTGTATGTACGTCTGGTGCGTTTATTTGTGGTTGATGGGTGCGCACATTGAGTAGGTTTTCAAAGTACTGCTTCCATCTTGTCACGATATTGTTTGTTTCTGTGACCAGACAGCCGCTTGCGTTTCGAATTATTTGGACTCTCCCTCGGTAGCCATTTCTAATTGAATTTATGTCGACATACATACCTCTGATGTTCTTTGCCCTAGAATTTTCTAGGATTTTTTCGATCCGAGTCATCTCCCATTCGCGTTTTTTGCGTTTGAAGAGCCTCATTGTCTCTCTCCGAATTGTCACGTATCTTTCTGCGTTGACTTCATCATATCGTTCTAAGTGGATCACTCTGAGGCGTTTACGTTCTTCGATCTTCGCCCTGCACTCATCGTCAAACCAAGGTTTAGACTTAATTGTTTTCTTAAATCCTAATACCTTTTGGGCTGTTAGTTTGCTTTCGTCTCTTATCGATGTCCATTTAGTGTCCACACTATTAGCTTCCTCTTCCTCACTGCTCACATTCTCTAGAATGCTAAATCTATTCGTTAGTTCGTCTTGATATTCAGCCCTTTTGCGTAGGTCTTTCAGTTTATCAGTGTCGAACTCTTTGCTCGTCTCCCGTGACTGCCCATGTGGGATTGCTGCGAGGCGGCTCCTGATTTTGCCCATCACTAGAAGATGATCGGAGTCGCAATCTGCTCCTCTATATGATCTTATGTCAAGGATATTCGAGTGGTGTCTTTTGTCTATGAGGAAGTGGTCTATTTGGTTACGCGTTACGTCGTCGGGTGATATCCATGTGGCTTTATGGATTTGCTTGTGCTTGAACATCGTGCTTTTCACTACCAGATCTTTTGACCCTGCGAACGTGATAATTCGAATATCATTATCATTTGAAACGTCATGTAGGCTTTCTTTACCTATTGTTGGTTGGAAGATATCTTCCTTTCCAATTTTCGCATTGAGGTCGCCGAGGAGAATTTTAACATCGAATGATGAGATCCCATCAAATACTTCCTCTAGGGTCTCGTAGAATGTGTCCTTCGTTTCTTCGTCCGTAGATTTTGTTGGGGTATGTACGTTTATAAATACATAATTGTACCATGGGCCCTGTATTTTTAGCACCGATATTCGGTCATTAATAAATTTCACATCTTTTACATGGGGCGTAATCTTCTTGATTATGATGAAGCCAGTTCCGAGGTTATGTGGAACGCGTACCTCCACACACCAGTGTAAATCCGTTGGTTTCGATTACTTGATGTGGGAGTCGGACTTCCTGAAGCGCGACGGTGTCTATTTTATATTGTTTCGTGTTTTCTACGACCGTCTGTATCGCGCCTGGTTTATATAACGTTCGAAAATTCCCCGTGCCGACGCGTATATCCCGCTTTTTCCGTTTTTCCCTATGTCTTCTTTTTGCCGAGTCGGTGTTTTCTTGATGATTTGTTCCCTTATGGTAGTGTCGGCTCATCACACCTACGCCTAGCGGGTTTTTTGTGAGATTGTTTTTTGTGTATTGATCATTCATTTCATTGGATCACTCTGGGGTTTCAAATGGTCCGCCATATCAGATCCCCTCTTTGATATGGTAAGGTCTGCTTACTGCTCTGATTCGACCCGGTGTCAGAGAGGCGCCGTTATAATACAGCCGGTATACCCCTGGCTGCAAACCATCCAATGGGCACGGTGACGCGTAACACCCTGGATTAGGGGCGGTAGATATTTGTGTGTTACTCCTCGCTAGCCTGTCTGACATGGGTGGCCCTACTGAAAGCGTATGCTTCCGTCAGCATAGCCTGCCTGATTCACCGTAGTTTAAGCCCCCGCACCACGTCATGGTTTCTACCAAGCGGGGGGGACCAAGTAAAGAGGAACGTGAAAATCTTGACAAGTTTCCTGTTGTTGCTCATCCTCATTACATGTCCGGCTCATGTTAATCTTTCTTGGTTTGATGAATAGATCTTCCAAAAACAAATTGTCGCAAGTGTGCTGTATTTCCCTTATTGCTGTGCCTTCTTGCTGAGGCAAAAGAACAATGGTTGTAATAACAACAAACGTTTTTCTTTTTATTTATTTATCCGCTCTCTTGGGCAGGTGCTACAAAATTTGCCCACAAAACTCGTTTCAAAACCACACCTGTACTGTATTGTATTTTACCCGGTCATCAAAATTTATTACAACAAAAGGGGCATAAAAATTCCGAAAATATTATCGTGCCATTAAAATGGAGGATATAGTCAAGCAATTCTATGAACGTTATGTGTTTTAGGGTCTTGCAAGTTTCAGGAAATTATGCTAGTCCGTGGCGGATGGAGTTATGGTTCATTTAATGGCGCCTTCATTTGAATGGAATTCGGCATGGATGGGCATTTGAATATTGAGCATGGAACATGTTATGGATTGGGAAAGGTTAGGCACTGCAGAAGACTACACAGGTGTTATGCCATCGCAATGAGTTGGCCCACCAAACACCATAATTCAGTCATGTAATCACATATCTGGTGAAATATAACTTTGGGGAGAAAGAATAGGACGTTCTTTTGATATATTTAACAGCAAATTTTTCTTTTTAAAAAACCTTGCCTCCTTCAACCAACTTCTGCCATTTTCAGCTAGAAGTTTAATGTAGAATCCCGAGATTTTATAGCATGAATTCAGAAGTTAGGATACTTTTTACCTTAAAAACAATTCATCTTATTTAAGTGTCGAAATGAGGTTGACCTGTCGACGTTAAGTTCTGCCGCAACTTTTTCAGTTAAATTTCGTGAATTGTTTTCAATCAAACCTCTTCAATATCATTTGGCTTTCCATGGCGATGTTCATCTTCGAGGATACAATCACCTCTTCGGAATTTGGAAAAGCATGATCGTGTAATTTTTTGATGCACGGTCCAAATAAACTGAGCTCCTCAGTAGTATACTGGTTAGTATACCCGCCTGTCACGCGGGAGACCGGGGTTCGATTCCTCGTCGGGGAGCCTCTGGCGCAAGACTAATGACCTTGCCCGGAAAAAAACAAATCATTATGGAAAATTTAACAAGCCTCAGGACTTGCTAAATAAGGCCAAGACCGGTTCTAGGTTGTAGTGCCGATGATGATGATGTTTTGGGGCATCACTAGCGTTTAATCTTTTCCGGAACTCGTATAACCTACTACGGCGAAAATGAAGCCTTTCCTAGTTCATATTGAATTGCAGTTTTTACACTTGAAAATAAAACATACCTTTTTTTTAATGGTGCTCAAATTAAAGCTGGGTGTTACGGTTAAACGGGCGGCTGTCTGAATGTGCGCAAACCTTTCCTGTAGTATTTCGTTTTAGTGAAGGTAGAACCCCCATTTATTTCGCTAAAAACAAGCCACACACAACTTAACTTAATTCAATTGTCATAAATTGAATGGTTAATACAATAATAAGAATGGATTAAAATTTTGGGGGAAGTGAAAAATGTTAAGTTGATATGTAATGTTGTGGGTGGGGATGGTGTATTCAAGGGCTTATGAAGGAACTAAATTTGAGAGTGGAAGTATTAAGGTCGTATTGAGAGGAGCTGAGGTAAGACTTGGCGCTTCGTAGTATACGCGAGATAGGTTCGTTGAAGCTATAAGAGGTGTGATGGACTGACAGATAAAATAGACGAGGATTCCCTGGGTTACGGGGACTGGTATTGAAGAGGATATGTGGGGGTAGAAGTATGATTGCCAACGTATGGCACGGATTCACTTTAATCCCCGACACTTGTTACAAACGTACAAATAAATGAAAACGCACTGGGGGTTCTATTATAGTTAATGTTTTTTATTTGGTTTTAACCGGAATATCCTTTTAATTAGATTTGGTGGTAATACCAGTCTATTTTTGTTACAAGAAAACTTATTTTTGTAATACACTACTTAATAGAAACTTTAGTAATCACGAAATTACTTTAGGGCGAAAATACCCAACACAACTAATTCTCAACAGCGAGTTGACTCGGAACGTGCGCGCACTGTAATGATCGGATTACGACTGACTTTAATTTTCGCACTATGACAGTGATTGAGATGCGACTGACTTTAATTTTCGTAATTAAATTTGGATCCGAGCGGCGTGACCTCCTATAGCAGTGATTGAGATGCGACTGACTCTAATTAGGGGTGAAATTCTGTGTTCTCGATTTTGCACACATGACAACCAAAAGAGACCACGCCTCTGTTCTCTCATCGTCATGACCATCGAAATGTGGTAACTTCGGTTAATTGATATTTGACGAACGTGGAGAATGAGAGAACAGAAACACGATGTACTGTGATCTCGAGGTGGTTTGGTTGTGTGTGCTGGTATGGAATGCAGCTTCTGAGCATGACCTACTGCCCCAGTGTTACGGCTGTGGTGAACTCAGAGAGCATTGAACCGCATGAAAACAGATTATAGAGGAGAGGAAAATTTAGTTGGTGCTATTCACCTGCGAAACGAGATCATTGATCCCAAGCGAATGGATGATCTGAAGAAAAGTCAATAGGACGCCGCTGATGCTTGGGAAATAATCAGCGTGAGAACCAGACTCTAAGACGCTGAAATAACCCCAGCGACTTTGCTATGATGCGACAACGTCGTTCGTTTAGACTTGTTGTTGCTAACCGACATGATGTGATTTCCGATGGAAATCTCATGGGCTAGCAAGATGGAGTTGCCGTATTGCAAAAGAGTAGCTAAACTCAATTATGCATTATCTGCATAGGATAATGAGTTTCGCTATGCGTCCCTTGGGAAATCAATGATTCCCCGGTGAATACCGAACGGTGGAATATGGGTTAGTATGACACGCTAAAAGCGGTCGAAATAAGGCGGAAATTGTGGTTGGAATTGTGGGTTGGTTCTCCATGTAGAATAGAGAACCTCCACACATAGAGGATACCAGGCTTGCAACATTGACCGCTCTAGTGAGGAAACGGATGAAGGGAATATCAGCATGAATTATTCGCCCTTCTCTAGTGTGGTAAGGTTGTGGCGGTTCCGCCAAACCCCACGGTTCGCCTTCCTTAAAAACCCCCATCTCTTCCATCCAATCATATAATTTCGCTAATGCAATCGCATTAGCACCTTAAATGCTTTACGCATCTAGGATTATCTAAGGTATAATCTAAAAAGTCCCTGTAAAAGAAAACTTACCTTCATGCATCTCTTCGCATATAATTTCCTGTAAGATTTCTTTTCCACCTTTTCAGGAATCCCAAAACCTATTCGGTACCTTCGATTCCCAGGCAAATTTCAATTTCCCACACCTGCACCGCAATCTCCACCCAACATACCTGAAACATTTCCGTTTACAAGGACATTTAATGCATACAACGCGTTAGATGAAATTCCTAAAAATAATTCTTTAAAGTGCATATGGCATCGTGAATCCCAAGCCAGTCGGCACCCTTTGTCTGTGTTAAAATCCTATGTCGGACAGCTTGTTTTTAGAGATGCCATAAATCATATTTCTACGCATGTAAACATGCACAAGATCCAACTCATCGTTTGTTTTTCCACTAACTTCACGTTTTTCTTCAATTTCTTTCCCTCCCGCAGCTAATTACCCGGCATATACAAAGGCATGCAAGGGATTCGTTCGGCCACCAATCCCATTAGCACCTTTTTTCCCGACGTCGATAATAGCGACGACGCATCGCGTCAGTAATGACCCGCATTGCAAACGGCGCATTTGGTAATTTCTCCCTTTTGTCTTTGCCGCCTGTCTGCTTCGTTTACCCATTGCCCTCGAGCACGTGTAAACAACACAGATCTGAACGATTGCACACATATCACCATGATCTTCATTACAAGATCTGGTTTCCTATTGCACCAAGAGAGACTTTACGTTTCTCTGGTGGTAGGTAAACACGATATCCTTAGTGGAGAGGATATCTACCACGACACCAAAAACTCACCCCATAAGCGAATCATCTCTGCACGAGATGATTATCGCTGATACCTTTACCATCCGCTGACCACTATGGTCATGCCGCTCCCGCTGCAGACATGCGTGCGTCCCGGAGTCATGTTTGTTAGTTTCCTTTCGGATATAAGTGTTCTGTCGAGTTGTTCCAAAAAAATTAAATATCGCAACAGTGCATATCATAGTCGACGTACATATTATTAAATAACAGTTATTAATAAATAAATTTCATCAAATAAAAGATCATTCACTATCATAGACAAACGTAGTGTTTTATTTTTCTCTCGCGCGACTGTGTTTTTAATCATATCTGATGCAAACAGTTTACTTGGTGACAGTTTTAGGTGCCATGGCGATATATCTGTCAGTGGAACTTCGTCTTCGTGCTGATCGTTTTTTGGTGCAATGGTGATTAACTTTTGGTTAACAACTTCGGCGAAACATGTTAGTGGGACGAGATAAAATTCTCACCCATGCCATGATCTCGTTCCCCACAAGGTTAATTAGTTTGAGACGACTTATGTAAAAGACCGGTACACGAGATCAACACAGTCTTCAGAAGTCAAAACTTAAGAACCGACGTTGAACGCTCTCGATTCTGGTATCGTTTACCAGAAGGTGATTGAGTGACATTTGGCAATGTTTAGTTCGAGGCAGTTATTTTGCCACCAAGTTGAAAAGCTGTCGAGATCCATTTGGAGAAGTGAGGAGTCGACAGAAGACCGGATCGTCTTGAAAAGTTTAGTGTCGTCCGCGTATAGAGAGATGGAGGAGTGCTTGATACTGGAGTCTATATCATTAATAGTAAGAGTGAATAAGTCTAAGATGACTGCCCTGGCGAACCCCTGACGTGGGAAGAAAAGGATTGGGGAGAGTTATAGCGTTTGGGATGATAGTGAAGAACGAGTGATTCGAAGTGACGCTGACAGTTAGAATCACCAAAAATTGAACTAATGCGTAACACATCAGGCTACTGGCCGTGTTTTGAATTCGATTTTTAAACTCAAATATATTCAATTGATGTGAATTGTTATGTTATCGCTATGGTATACAGCTCTGATGCATTTTCTTATTCGATTTTCGTTCGGTGTTCTTCACTATTTGCTTGTGTATTGTGTGTGTATCTGTTCGAAACGCCACAGAGTGGATCTAAATCTGACACGGTAGGTTCGATCGTTAAGATAGGAAGAAATCCACTTAGTCAGTAGGGGTTCGAAGCCAAGGAATAATAGCTTAAAGAGGATGAGGTTGTGTGAAACTTGGTCGAAGGTCTTGGTGAAATCGGCTGTGATTACATCGACTTCGTTGCCGTTCTCTAAGGCACGGAGAGCGTGGGATGAGAATTCACCTAGATTGGTGGTGGCCGACCAGAGGATTTTCCCAATTCAATCCTTGGAGGGCAAAACGCAAAAAACGACGTTGCACGCTTTCGACCCTGCGAATTTGGGACGAGTAGTGAGGAGACCAAACCTGACTAGCATATTCAAGAAGGGGAAGGACAAAGGCTACAATATAGAGTGATCTGGAAACGTAAGGATTAGAGAATTCTTTCGACCAGCGTTTCACAAAACCAAGGACAGAGTTGGCCTTGAGAATAATGTCATCAATATGTGGGATGAAGTTAAGCTCCCTATCACATAAGATGCCAAGGTCACAAATCGTTTGTACAGGTGTTATCTGTTGGTTGAGTAAGACGTAGGAACGTAGCGGGGAGGGGGAGTATTCCTCATTCGTGTGGTGCGACTAAAGAATGACTCTCTATGTTTGTTTGTGCGCCTGAAGTTGACTTTCAACGTGCGCATCAGTCATTGTCAGATTGACGGGTATCGCGGGAAAGTGTCTGAGGAGGCGAAACACATTGAGCAAGTTCAGTTGAGCAACGACCGTAATAATACCTATAGAAGAGAGATAGGCACGACACGTCGATAAGCAATATTTACGCCAACACCATGTACAATTTGCCTCCCACCATCCCTCCGGACAAGTAGTTAGAGAACATTCAAACTAACCCTGTCCACACTATCCTTAGGTACCCCCCGCCCCCACTCCTTTTTCAGACATCTTGAGACCGACCCCAACATTCTCACGGTTGTGAGTGATTCTGGTTATACACAGAAGCCAGATACAAGATGAAGGTTACATTTGTTCTTGTCTCGTTTAAATCGGCCTCCCGTCTTTCCTTTTTTTTTAAGCAGCATTACGCCATTGCCTTCTATTTTGTTTTCAAATGAAAAAAAAATGTTGATCAAGCTATGGAATTGATTACTTCGTCTTTGGGTGAACATTCTGTGAGTCATTCAACAGTAAAAAAGTGGTTTGCCAGATTTCGTGGAGGAAATTTTAGTCTTGCTGATGCTCCACATCCAAGTGCAGTAAAAAAATGTTACGACGAAGAACTTCATGTTTTACTGGATGGAAATCCATGTCAAACTCAAGAAGGCCTTGCAGAACAGTTAGGAACTTCTCACCAACCAATTTCACTTGAGTTTGAATTGAATTTGAGTTGAATTTGACAAGAAGTCGAGTTTCTACTTGCACACGTATTATAGTTTTTCATATTAATTTCAGAATAAGAAATCAATTTTTAAAATGTCTTTTATAAAAGATTGACACATATTTACACCCCAATTGTGTATAGACTTTCAAATTTGATTTTACAGAAGTTCAAAAAACTTTGATTACTTTTTTGGGTGAAATTTCCCAAAAAGAGTCTGTGGCGATCTTGACAGGTACACACCAACACGCAACCATTGGGAAGAACGCAGTACCAAAAGAAAATTGAAAAATATAATCAACAGAGCAATTAGCATGACAACCCATAACTTAGATAGCGGTGGCCTGATGGGTTGATGTTTTGTTTTTCATTATTTCTGCCTGAGTTCGAAACACGTTCTTCACAACCATCCTAAAACACCATCAATCTGGTCAATGTAATATTGCCTTTTCTCAAAGAAGAAACAAAAAAAAAACGGCTCACTCTCTTAAGCAAGCAAGCGTTATTGTGGCTGATTTTCAAATATAAAACTTGTCAAAATATGTTTTCATATATTTCAAAACTAATGTCATCTGCAAAGTGCCCAATACGCGCGGATTAATTGATTGATGGTTTACTATTTACCTTCATGTGATACTTACGGCACAAGTGTTCCCTACTGTAATGACTAATGACAATCCATTCATACCACAGTCATCTATACAATTCATATAATTTTGTCCCAAAGTCACTGATCGAGCTACTTTTTATGTCCAACCACCAGAAATAAGCTTTATTAAAAACCAAACTTTGTTATAATGTAAAACTTAATATGCTAAGTAGTAAGTGTGATGTGCTCCCAAATAGTAGAGTTTTCAGCTGCCAAGTAGTCCAAACGTGCCTTTAAGTCATTAACCAAACCAAACAATTGATCGAATTTGTCCTCATAAAACCGTACAATAGTCTTAAGTTCATTACGCAGTTCATCGACTTCATCCAAAGCATTCATTTGTCCCTTCTTCTTAAGCCTGGCGATTGTTAGATCAGCCTGTTCGTCTTCCACAGCCCGGAACATGCATTTCACACCATCGATGTACTCGCCCGGAAATTTAGGATCATACTTGTCGCTAGAAAACGCGATTCCTTTCACCTTAATAAGGACCTCCATTAACAAGCGCAGGTGAAAGCAGTTCCAATCGTTGCCATGGAAATAAAAATTCGTGACATTCTCCATTCGACTAAAGAGTCGCGGATCAATTTCCTTGATTGAGTTGTTAGAGATGTCTAGAAATCGAAGTGCGAGAGGGGTACGCTTGTGGCCCAGGATTGATTCGGGGAACTCTTTGAGACCCGTATTTTTCATATTGAGCTTTTCCAATGAAGTAATGCCCCAAGGATTTGGAACGAGTTCCAGTTTAGGATTATCGGAGATATCTAAATATTCGAGATTCTCGGCGCGTGTAAGTGACGCTATCTGTTGCAAGGAATTATTCCCGAGATCCAATCTTTGCAAGGACTCCGGCTTTGAGAAATACAGTTCCAGTAATCGATTGCCACTCATCATTGCTACGTTGACATGTCCATAAATGTTAACTTGCCGTAATGAGCATGACTCTGCATACAAATTAGTCACATCAACATTGATGATTAAGTTTCGCAGCGGTGCGTTGTAGGAAATGTCGAGATTTACGAGGTTCTCGATATTTTTGAAGGCGTCGTCGGATATATTTCGTATTTGATTCGTTTTCAAGTCGGCAGATAGGAGCTTGGGGCACTTCGTAAACAGGTTATTCTGGATGTATTTAATTCTATTGTTAGCGAAAGTAACGATCTCAAGCAATCGAAGGTCATCAAACAGCCCTTCGGGAATATGTGTTATTTGGTTATCCTGCAGCGACAGGTACTTCAGCTGAGTCAGTCCCTTGAAACTCTCACTGACTAAGTACCGGATCTGATTTGATTCCAACCACAGAAATTGGATATTCAGAGCGTAGCTGAATGTTAGTTCGTCGATCTTCGTCAAGAGGTTATTCGATAGCAGAAGCACCTTCAAGCTCGTGGCCCAGAGAAAATTCTCCCATGTCATGTGAGCTATAGAGCAGTTCCTCATGTCCAATTCCGTCACATTGCTGAACGCTAAGAACATATTCAGTGGGAAATTCGTAAATGTCGATTCCTTGAAGCGTATTACTTTCTGTGTGTTGGCGCTCTCTGGATCGAAGGACAATATCTCATCTGTTGAAGGGAAACTAAATTCCCGACATACTGTATCCTTGCAAAATGACTTGTCGATCTTTATCTGGGTTATCGAGTCTATTTGACTACTCACAAGCGACGCGACGGCTAAAAACACAACCGAAACTGCCCACATTATTCGAAGGGTACCGCCGATCGTTTGCTAGCTTTCAAAAACTCAATATCGTAAACACGATTTGGCGAAACCTCAAAAACCGTGTTCTCACCGCGACGAATAATGTAAATTGACTGACTCTTTCCGCATTATTAATTGCGCCTCAGCTAGCGCAGCACTAACTTTTTAATCCAAGTAAAACTCGGTTAAAATATAATACAAACAAATCTAAGCCAGCAAATAATTCACTTCGCTTCGGGATGCGAAAAAAAAATAGAACACGAAAATTGTGTAGAATTATAATTCTGCCAATGCTAGAGTTCGTGTGGGAGCAAAAGGAGGCGGGGACAGGGGAGAGAAAGAGAGAGTGAGATCGAGGAAGCGCGAGAGGGAATGAGACAAAACCGGAATGAACTTCAAAAACGTTGAATGGGAGAGAGAGGAGAGATTTTGATCAACCGTCGAGAGATAATGGCGGATCTAAATTTCTGATTAGGACACAACTTCGTCCACCACAACGATGGGTATGTTTTCGTCTTTGTTCTAACATTATTCAAATACGACGAGCTCTGAAGGTTCCTCATGCTATCTATAGCTCATTCAAAGTTCGCAATTTGAACACTAACATTGAGGGATTACAAAGATTAGATGATTACGAGATCACGGATCATGTCCGGTATGAGTTTTCTATTTATGAATACGGTGTTCAGTGTCTATGACCGTAATCATTGGTGTTTACTTACTCACAATGTATCGTGGTCAGTGATGGATGAACTTGAAAGTTCAACAAACAATGCGCCTCCAGGCATGGTTTCATATATGCTTCCGGAAGTGGTTCACCTGGCTTCCGGTAAATCAATTGATAGGATTGATATTGGGCACATCATTTTTGGTCAATGGATTCACGTGAATGCTCGACATGGCTGTTTACTACCGCGGCATCCTGCCAAACGGCATCAGTTTACACTGTCGTTCGATTCTGACTTCTCAGTAGACACGTATTGTAATTTATCCCTTGAAGTCATCTAGGGGTAAACCATGAACTTCATTTATATTTCTAAACATATGTAAGTGTATATCAATGCTCTGAGGTCATATTTTCATACTTTGTCATCCGATAATCTACGAGTAGTATGACGCAATATTGCTGATGTCACAACTCGCGGCCAGACCTGAGATATAAAGCACATTATAATAAGTTCTCAATTATTTTTGGCTCATGGTATTAAACATTCATGGAGATATCGGTATGTTTAAAGATTTCGCTTTTTACATAAAACATCTTACAAACTTTTGGATTGGTTTATGTACTGGTCGGAAGCATTTCTTGACTTCTGAGTATATTCAAAGTGTGAAAAATGCCATTGAATGACTGTTATTTGTTCTTTTGTACCTTGTACGTTCGTCAAGCATCAATACCCTGGACAGCAAAAATTATTATTTATTAATTATTGGGCTGTGCTCCTCAATAGTATACTGGTTAGTATACCCGCCTGTCACGCGGGAGACCGGGGTTCGATTCCCCGTCGGGGAGCCTCTGGCGCAAGACTAATGGCCTTGCCCGGAAAAAACAAATCATTATGGGAAAATTTAACAAGCCTCAGGACTTGCTAAATAAGGCCAAGACCGGTTCCAGGTTGTAGTGCCGATGATGATGATGAATTATTGGCCTGTAGGAACCCGGAAGTTCATGACCTCACCGACTCGACTCCGCCATCGTTCCCTGTCCTGTGCACTCTTCTTCCACGCTTGACCATTCGATCCGACCTCCTCAAGGTCAAACCTAACATTGTCCTATCTCCGTCGGTATTATTAATGTCTTTAAAAGATGAAAACCTACAGCGGGAGCAGTACATAGAAAAAAAAATAGAGAAAATAGAAAAAAATATATAAAGAGGATTATGTGTGTTAGAAAGGAGCGAAAGCCATAAATTCTTTAGTTATATCAGTCTTCAAGCCGGTGCCCGGGGAATATATTTTGCATACGGGCACCATAAATGCTCATCACAGCAACAAGCAACCACATAAATCATTAGTTCGGCATGACCAAGTAAAGATTATTATTATTATTTATTGGCCTGTAGGAACCCGGAAGTTCATGACCTCACCGACTCGGCTTCGCCATCGTTCCCTGTCTTGGGCACTCTCCTTCCACGCTTGACCATTCGATCCGATCTCCTCAAAGTCAAACCTAACATTGTCCTCCCATCTCCGTCGCGGCTGCCCTACCGGTCTCTTTCCCGTTGGTCTACCGTCAAGAATTCTATGCACGGTCCTATCTTTGCCCATTCGCGCCACGTGTCCGGCCCATCTTAATCTTCCGACTTGATTACTCTCAAAACTTTATTCTCGAATACGCGGAATTTGTTTTCTTTCTATTTTGTGAGAGCCCATGTTTCGCATCCATATAGAACAATCGGCATGATTATGATTCTATAAACACGGAGCTTTATGTTACGTGATAGCAGTCTGGATTTCAGCAGTTTACTGACTGCGTGCCAACTAGCGTTGCCGGAATGCAGTCTTTTGTTAATTTCCTTCTACATTTCGTTACTGGCCGTCAGTATTGTTCCCAGGTATTTAAATTCTTTAACTTTTTGAAATATCTTACCTCTGACGTTTATATGTGTTCCCTGAGGTCCACCTGCTCTCGTCGTCATCATGTATTTTGTTTTGTCTTAATTTATTTCTAGGCCTACCTCTTCTGCCGCTTGCATGATTATTTCACAGTTTTTACTAACAGTTTCTAGATTATCGCCTTGAACGGCGATGTCATCTGCATATGCGAGCACTTATGTGACCCCGTTCAGATATAATCCGGCCATGTTGTCGTCTTGTGTCATTCTAATGACATACTCGAGCTCAAGGTTAAAAAGACACGGTGATAAGCCATCTCCCTGCTTCAGTCCGTCCCGGATTTCAAATGGTTCTGAGAGGTGGTTTTCTATTCTAACTCGCCCTTTGTTTTCGTTCATGCAAATTTGAATGATGGCGGCATATTTTTTCGGGACTCCCAGCTCCACTACAATATGGTGGTGTCTTTGCCTTGCGACTGAGTCGTAGGCTTTTTTGAAGTCAACGAACAGTTGGTGAATCGTCTCTCCGTATTCCCACTTCTTTTCCAGCAGTTGTCTTATTGTGAACACTTGGTCGCTTGTTGACCGGTTCCTACGGAATCCACATTGGTAGCAGTATTTCTTCTGCGTACGGCCTGATTCTCGCCAGAATGACATTTGCTAATATTTTATATGCGGTTGGGAGCAATGATATTCCGCTGTTGTTTTCGCAGACAGATCTGTCGCCTTTTTTGAAAATGGGGACGACTATTGAGGTTTTCCATTCTTCCGGAGTGACTTCCTTATCCCAGCTGGTGGATCCTTCGAGCGGTTGCCTCCCCTCCATGCTTCACAAGCTCTGCCGGTATGCAGTCGACTCCGGGAGCTTTGTTATTTTTCAATCGATTTATTGCGTCTACAACTTCGTTGAGAGACGGCTCTGGGATCTGAGGCTCGGCTGTATGTACGCTTGGTGCGTTTATTTGTGGTTGATGGGTGCGCACATTGAGCAGGTTTTCAAAGTACTGCTTCCATGTTGTCACGATATTGTTTGTTTCTGTGACCAGACAGCCGTTTGCATCTCGAATTATTTTGACTCTCCCCCAGTAACCATTTCTAATTGAATTTATGCCCGCATACATACCTCTGATGTTCTTTGATCTAGAATTTTCTAGGATTTTTTCGATCCGTGCCTTCTCCCATTCGCGTTTTTTGCGTTTGAAGAGTCTCATTGTCTCGCTCCGAATCGTCGCGTATCTTTCTGCGTTGACTTCATCATATCTTTCTAAGTGGATTGCTCTGAGGCGTTTTCGTTGTTCGATCTTCGCCCTGCACTCATCGTCAAACCAAGGTTTTGACTTAATTGTTTTCTTAAATCCTAAGACCTATTGGGCTGTTAGTTTGATTGTGACTCTGATCGATGTCCATTTAGTGTCCACACTATTAGCTTCCTCTTCCTCACTGCTTCCATTCTCTAGAATGCTAAATCTAGTTCGTCTTGATATTCAGCCCCTTTGCGTAAGTCTTTCAGTTTATCAGTGTCGAACTCTTTGCTCGTCTCCCGTGACTGCCCATGTGGGATTGCTGCGAGGCGGCTCCTGATTTTGCCCATCACTAGAAGATGATCGGAGTCGCAATCTGCTCCTCTATATGATCTCGTCAAGGATATTCGAGTGGTGTCTTTTGTCTATGGGGAAGTGGTCTATTTAGTTACTCGTTATGCCGTTCGATGATATCTATGTGGCTTTATGGATTTGTCTGTGCTTGAACAGTGTGCTTTTCACTACCTGATCTTTTGACGCTGCGAACGTGATAATTCGAATCCCATTATCATTTGAAACGTCGTGCAGACGTTCTTTACCTATAGTTGGTTGGAAGATATCTTCCTTTCCAATTTTCGCATTGAGGTCTCCGAGGAGGATTTTAACATCGAATGATGAGATCCCATCAAATACTTCTTCTAGGGTCTCGTAGAACGTGTCCTTCGTTTCTTCGTCCGTAGATTTTGTTGGGGTATGTACGTTTATAAATACATAATTGTACCATGGGCCCTGTATTTTTAGCACCGATATTCGGTCATTAATAAATTTCACATCTTTTACATGGGGCGTAATCTTCTTGATTATGATGAAGCCAGTTCCGAGGTTATGTGTATCAGTAGCTCCACACGCCAGTGTAAATCCGTTGGTTTCGATTACCTGATGTGGGAGTCGGACTTCCTGAAGCGCGACGGTGTCCATTTTATATTGTTTCGTGTTTTCTACGACCGTCTGTATCGCGCCTGGTTTATATAACGTTCGAACATTCCACGTGCCGACGCGTATATCCCGCTTTTTCCGTTTTTCCCTATGTCTTCTTTTTGCCGAGTCGGTGTTTTCTTGATGATTTGTTCCCTTATTTTAGTGTCGGCTCATCACACCTACGCCTAGCGGGTTTTTTGTGAGATTGTTTTTTGTGTATTGATCATTCGTTTCATTGGATCACTCTGGGGTTTCAAATGGTCCGCCATATCAGAGCCCCTCTTTGATATGGTAAGGTCTGCTTACTGCTCTGATTCGACCCGCTGTCAGAGAGGCGCCGTTATAATACAGCTGCAAATCATCCAATGGGCACGGTGACGCGTAACACCCTGGATTAGGGGCGGTATGGGTCTGACATGGGTGGCCCTACTGAAAGCGTATGCCTCCGTCAGCATAGCCTGAGTGATTCATCGTAGTTTAAGCGTCCGTACCACGTCAAGGTTTCTACCAAGCGCGGGCTTGTCTTCATAGTCATAGCATGTCTTAATGTAAATAAATATCGAATTGACTACGCGTCTTGCTAAACGAGGAGAAGGCAGATCTATAAAAGTTTAGCTAATAAATCGACCAGATTTTTACTATTATGTTTGGGGCTCAATCTATAACTCTCTCCAATTATCCCTGTTTAACATTTCTTTGTTTATTATTAATCTTAAAACAACCCTTAACGCATTAGAATTTTACTTCTGTGATGAAGAATACATTTATTAAAACGGGTTGTTGTTGTTGTCGGCAGATGAGGTTTTCATTACCCACAAACCTTTCCTGTTGACGAAAAATAGCTCAAGTAAGGTAAAACCTGAAATCAGGCAGAAACCAGAATCTCCTTCCATGTGGCAAACTTATCATATACTTCCTGCTCAATGCTATGTCAAAAGCTACTCTAAGTGTATACCGTTATCCAGGCGGTGCGTTCCTTACCACTGGTGGGGAGAAGGATTCCGGTGGTATCTGAAATAGCCATCCTTGAGCACACGTTCGATTGGTCTGGGGAAATGCTCTTGCAACAAACGAAATGGATGAAGCACATGAAAACAGAATCAGACTGTTACTATATTAACGTTGAGCATTCCTGGCCACAGATGGAGGGAAAAACTCTTTAGGTACCTGAAAAAAATATATTTAGAATGCCTTTCCTGTTAATATAACAATAGATAGCTAAATCATATTACAATATTTGTGAAAGCGTCTAAACGAAATATAACAAATAGCAAACCCTAAGAGTGAAATGTCTGTAACGGTTTAAAGTTACGCCGCGTTAAGGACAGCAAAAGTACCAATGGGTTTTTAGTGTGAAAGTGCTGTAATATTACTTACGGACGGGATGACCTGAGTTTTAGAAGAGATTCAGTGTGCTAGTTGATGTAAGGATATAACACATACAATGGTTGCTCTCGCTCATCCATTGCGGGTCTTAATTTGCATCCTATTCCTACGCGGCATTGATTTTCTGCACCGTATCGGTGCATTGACACGACAGTTTTGCATCCACCTGTGCAACATCCGTGGTTTATGGTGCAACCTCCCTGCTGTACCTGCCCGGATATATAAACACAAATCAGCAAACAACCGTCTCAATGGCTGAGTTGGTAAGGAGGTTGTGTCTTGCGTTTGATTGTGCAAACCTAGATTCAACTGATGACTTGCTATTGTGCAGTTCGGCACAATTACTGAGTGCTAGGTAGGGCTCCTCGATAGTATAGTGGTTAGTATACCCGCCTGTCACGCGGGAGATCGGGGTTTGTTTCCCCGTCGGGGAGCCCCTGGCGCAAGACTAATGACCTTGCCCCGAAAAAACAAATCATTATGGAAAATTTAACAAGCCTCGGGACTTGCTAAATAAGGCCAAGACCGATCCTGGTTGTAGTGCCGATGATGATGATGATGAAAAGAGTTTCTTTAGTGTGGTCATATTGTAGAAAAAGTGATATTCTTCTCAAGCACCGTTAGCCGTAGTTTTTTGTATATACAGATCTAAGGTAATGGAAAAAGTCAGCAATACAGAGTTGGTTAAGTATTTGGAGTGCAACGGACTCCTGAATGATCGTCAATACGGATTCCGTGGCAGGCGGTCCACAGGAGACCTTTTGACACTTATAACCGATATATGGACATCTGCGATTGAACGGCATGGTGAGTCAAGGGCGGTCGCATTGGATATCTCCAAGGCTTTTGACCGCGTCTGGCACGGGGCATTGCTGAGCAAACTTCGTTCATATGGACTTTCCCAACAGCTTTGCGACTGGACGAGGAGCTTCCTCGAGAATCGATCGATCCGGGTTGTTGTGGACGGCGAGTGTTCGGATCTGTATCCTGTTAATTCGGGGGTGCCCCAAGGTTCTATTTTGGCTCCAACCTTGTTCTTGCTTCACATAAATGATTTGTTGGAGACAACGGATAACAAAGTGTTCAGTTTTGCGGATGATAGTACGCTTGTTTCCTCCTTTTCGAGTGATCGGCCGATTGGTGCATCAACGTCGCACCAGCTGAGATGTAGACAGATTGACTCTCTGAATCGGGATCTGGATAAAGTCCTGCAGTGGGGAAAGGCCAATCTTGTCGACTTCAACGCAACGAAGACCCAGTATACAACATTCACAAAGAAAACTGGATCATCGGTTCCACAGCTGATGATGAGTGGCCGGGCCCTCGAGGCTGGGGACAGTTTGAAATTGCTCGGCGTCACGGTCTGTGGGAATGTATCATGGCATAAACACGTATCGGGTATCGCCAGATCAGCCTCAGGAAAACTGAATTATCTTTTTAGAGCCAAGAAATATTTTACTCCGGCCCAACTTCTTCTCCTATATAAATCCCAAATTAGACCCGCGCTCGAATATTGCTCTCATGTTTGGAGCTCGGCTCCTAAACATACCCTCGACCTACTTGAGAGCGTACAGAGACGAGTGATCCGCCTGGTCGGGGACTCGGCGCTGTTGTCGGGACTACAGTCGCTATCACATCGAAGGCGCGTGGCCGACCTCTGTCTGTTTTACAGATATTTTCACGGGTGCTGTTCTTCGGAGATTCTTGGTATTGTTCCACGCAATTCGGTTTATATGCGCTCCACAAGACAATCCGACGGATCGCACCCGTTTGTGGTTCATCTCCCGACGGCGCGAACATCCCTGTATCAGAACTCGTTCCGTTACAGAGCGGGGAAGCTGTGGAACTGCCTTCCCACGCGAGTGTTCCCGGGGCGTTATAACCTGCAACTGTTCAAAAAGAACTGCAACAGTTATTTGATGGCATCTCGGGGCGCCCACTCGACGCTATAGGTTCGCCTCTCCCGAGAGAAGTCTAATAAAAAAAAAAAAAAAAAGTCTTTTTTCCTGAACCCAAACTAGTAAAAACGATTTAGTTTAGTGAGAAAATTATTCCTTAAAAAGACTACAGAATTCCGAGTCGATCACATAAGAGAAAACCATCGGCCTTAGAGACTCAGGCTAGTTATACCTACATCATCATCATCGGCACTACAACCAGGAACCGGTCTTGGCCTTATTTAGCAAGTCCTGGGGCTTGTTAAATTTTCCATAATGATTTATTTTTTTTCTGGGCAAGGTCATTAGTCTTGCGCCAGGGGCTCCCCGACGGGGAATCGAACCCCGGTCTCCCGGGTGACAGGCGGGTATACTAACCACTATACTATCGAGGAGCCCTACCTAGCACTCAGTAAAAAAAAGACTTTTTTCCTGAACCCAAACTAGTAAAAACGATTTAGTTTAGTGGAGAAAATTATTCCTTTAAAAGACTACAGAATTCCGAGTCGATCACATAAGAGAAAACCATCGGCCTTAGTGACTCAGGCTAGTTATACCTACATAGTACTTTCTTAATAAAGTTGAACTCTTCTATCTTGATCCAACAAAATAAGTTTTTGTTTAGTCAATCGACCATAAACCTCTTGAAAACTGGGTAGTTCGTGTCCTTACTAGGATGGCTAGGTCACAATTTTGTACTGTGCAGATTCTCTCTCCAAGCACCTGAATTTCATGCAAGTCAGCCTGTACGTTATATTCCCATCTGCAATTAAAGATTCGTAAGTGGTCTCTCAATTTTTCTTCTGGCAGTTAGCCGACAGTCCTGGCATTTTCCGTTGTTGACTGGCTAATTTATGTTTTCGTTCTTATCCTTTAATGGCTTACTCATCAATTTGAACCTACGAATCACTGCCTGCTGTACAGACTATATTACTTCAGGTATCCGCCCTGTCTCCCTTGACACTATATTAAAATAATTTAATTTAATATTAATAGTCCCTTTGGCTGGCGATAACTACTAGAGTGGGTACTCTTGTGTAACTAAATGGAACAATGAAAATCTCGAGAAATCTAATTAATAATTAGATCACCACATGATAATCTACTAATTCTAAATCTTGGCCACTCTCGAAAAGACAAGACTAGTAAGATAAGATTGATGTAAGCTCGTAGTACTTGTTTGAAAGATTTGACACGTTTTCGAGGGCCGTATAATTTTTAAGATTAATTTATTATTGTTTTTATAAAATGTTACCGTAAATTATCAAGCAGTTTGAGAAAATTTTATAAAATTATAGACTTAAACTGCTCATCACTGGAGAAACGTAAAATTACACATGTTTACAATGAGCTTTCTGAAAGACGATTGTGAACGCACTCTCTTTATTTGCACTAATTAAAATACGTTATGACCCTCACAATAAAGTCGTAGGTTCTTCGATTTTCTTAGGTGTTTTTTAAATTAAATTAATTCCTTACTTACTGTTTTATTACATAAATTTCGAATGAAGTTATATTTAATTAACAGACGAATTTAAACCGAACCTATAGTTATCTCACTATTAATTTAACCGGAGTCGGCTGTAACTTCTTACTTTCTAAGGTTTTCCCAAGTTGTAAGTTCCACTTTTTCTGATCAACTTTGAAGTTTGTTTCTTATTAACTTTGGGTGTTGTTTCTTATTATTCACCAGAGTCAGTTTTTCTACTTATTTCCACAATCCGCGTGATTTGAAATTCCTCGATCATAAGTTGACAATAATGTCGAACTATTGCATAATCTTTATATTTTTGCTTTAGTGTTTCAGGTTTCAGCTGCGTTTTACATCTGTATACAATGAACGGAAACAAGAATATCTTCTAACTGTTCTTTTTTTAGTTTGTGGGGGTTCTTTAAGCATTCCCGAAGAACCACCCACCGTCCTAATCCAACTCCCCGCCCCCAACCTGCAAATACCTGAAACATAAGTCCACGGCAAGATTACCATCTTGCCATGGCATCAAATAAATAGCATCAATTAAACCATCTCGGTTCATCTGTCATGAACCGATCGGTTACTATGGGCGACCACATGCCCATCAAACACAGGCGAATCCTCCCGAGCGTTCTTGTTCCAACAATCCGTTGGTCCAAAAGACACGCCATGGCAAATCGCTTGCTTATACAGCTGCAGCTGATTATCCCTGATCGGTTGCATAAGCGATAAACTAGCATCGAATTGGACGTGATCATAGTTTGTTTTTCCTAAACAATCTAGCAATGGTCACGTCCCATGGTTGGTTCACGAATACAAAGCATAGCGCAACTAGCGCCTAACTGCCAAGAGCCGAATTCTTTGCTAGTGTAAATATTCACACTGGAGTTCGACCCTTGACCCGCTATGGATGCATTGCACAATTGACGTGGATAAATACACAACCGTCAGTGTAATCACCCTGATCAACAGATCAGGCCCAACGGTATCGTTCTCCTAAACAACCCTCGTACCATTAGCTAAGGCAAACAAACGCGTATCTTAGCGTTTGACCCCTGAAATAGGGGTTTCTGTTGACATAATACTCAGAAACCTAATTCTGCATCAACGAATCACTAGTTTAAACATAGCAACCTTTTTCGGTCGCTATACCAGCGACCATCTATTTGCACAGCTGACCTATTTGAATTCAAATATCGTTAGTCAGTTTTTGTTGTCGTTTTCCTTACTCGACTGCAGCCGGTATATGAAATACTGTTCTTCCCCTCTTCCTGTTTGTGTGCATCTTGAATAGTGATATCCGCGCGAAACTACATCTAGAATCGTCACCAGAGTCAGATCTTACCCGTAGAACCACGCACACGTATCGGGGACGTTGCGTGAGTCAAATTTTAATCACCCAACCAATCACATGTGTCGAGGTCGTCGCGTTGTAGGAGTCGGGAGAATACGACAAGTCAAGTGTTAATTTTGTATGGAGACTTTCTTTTGTACGGTGATCAGTTAAGTTAATTCTATAAACAATTTAGAGAAAGAGCGAGACTAAGTGAAACAATTCATATATTAAGAACTACCCAGCTGTGTGAACTATGTGTATGTGCAGCAAATCCAGATAAACAAAAATAAAGAGAACATTACACGGAACAACAACTCCTGCGTTTCATTTATTTATTCTTCAATTCTGCGCAGTTTTTGGAGAACTTTAGAGTGGGGATCAACGTGCATCGAGGCAATCTTTGTGAAGGATTCAACGGTGGTCTTTCGACTGAATCCGCGCCCATGTCGGCGCAAAATAGGAGAAAACCCGATACTAGTGAACAGTTGCTTCGGCGGAACATTTAGATTGAGTGGGAATTTAGTGAAACGAGTGCCCGTGTCTTGGCACAATACTACAACCCCCCACAAGTTTGCTAAGTAAATTTTCTATCTTATTTTTGTTTGAATTCGTACAATCAAAACTAGTCTCGCTGCGTTCGATAATGACTTCAGGAATTTCTTCCGCCTATCATAAACATCAGCCTCTATCTTCTCATGAAGTATTCATTGACCCAACTCAGTTCCTTTATAGTACAACCTATTCACAGGTAATTATTTCTATAGGCGCAATGGTGGAATATAGAGTATGCGCTTCGGTCAAAGACTTGTGGGGGTTCCCAACCACAATTCCAACAACCCTTGACCGCTAACAGCGCGTCACCTTAATCCAACTCCCCATGAAAAATCTGCAATTGCATACAGCCCATACTTACCAAGAACCCATCTCCTAATCCGCAATGAAAGGCATTTCCCAAAAATTCCAACAGAATACAATTCAACCGAATACATTCTAATCATCCCAGCATACATCTTCCCAAAATTGCTTCGGTCAATTCTTTACTTAAGCCATATTTCCTTCTTGCGACTAAGCAATCTTAATTTCCCCGAAATTCATATGCTGTAATAAAACGCATATTCAAACCTACAGCGAACATTAACCATCACCACCCCGAAATTACTTCCTATCTAAATGATATTCCTTGCTTGCACCCAAGCAATTCCAATTTCCCCCGAAAACTCATGCCCATACTTGCTCGTGTTCCCAAAACCAATTTCTCGGTACACATAGCAACCGAGGAATCTAGCCCAGCCAGTACGGCAGGAATTCCCGGAAACAAACTCCCTATGCAAGCATAGCAACTCTTCTCGAAATTTCGACGCGATGAATGGATTCTTTCCATTCATTAGTCAGTCGAGTAATAACCACCACAGAGGACAGACGTCCCTTTATAACCCCCAGCGCGCATCCCTGAATAGTCGATATCCAACCACCGCTGCGTGCACACGCACCCAGTCGCTTCCCAACCACCGCCCGGTCCACACGCGTCAGGTCGCTTTACAACCACCGCTGCGCATACACATGCAATTCCTTTTAAGTACGAGTCAGTCGGGTATACGCGTAAAGTAATTACTAATATCAAGTTACTAACTAAGTGCTAGCATTATTTCGTACGTGTTTTGTAATATTATTGAAATGTCGTATAACTGATGTGAGAATAACAAACACCAAAAATGTACATGAAAACTATTAAAATCAACCACAATAAAAAATCCGATTACGACTATAATAAATCTCGTGTTTATTTTTCCATTCCCGCCTAGCGACCGTTTGGCGGTAGGATCCTCTGTGTGCGTTTTATTGCTGTGTCCGCTCCAGGTAAAATAATAACAGGGATTAAACTATGACAATTGGTGTCTCCTGGAAATAACGTCGTGGGGTTGGAAGTGAACCCCCTGCCGTACGCCGGCCCACACAGCACAGCCCGCACAGACTACTACAACGGGCGCTCCATAGCGGCGTAATATTATTTTCGGACAGCATGTGCCCTGATATTTTTAAGGAATTGTATGGGCTTGCTGCTATAAGGACATAGTGTCTCTTTCAATGCGAACCTTATCTCTTACGCTCCATTTCTAAGAGATATTGGTGTTTTGTGCCAGGTCGTTGCCATGACACCCGAGTTTCGCGTCCACCAGTGCAACATTCGTTGCCTAAAGTGCAACCTCTCTGCTCTATCCGTCCAAATCATCATCATCGGCACCACAACCGGGATCCGGTCTTGGCCTTATTTAGCAAGTCTCTCCACCGGTATCCGGTCCATATCCGAGACTTGTTAAATTGTCCATCATCATCATCATCATCGGCACTACAACCGAGAGCCGGCCTTGGCCTTATTTGTTTTGTTTTTTTGGGCAAGGTCATTAGTCTTGCGCCAAAGGCTGGACGAGTGTCTCCTGTGCTGCTGCACAATAAAACGTTAAACGCTGTAAAACAAAAAAAAAGGAAGGATTAAAATAAAAAAACATTATATATGGCGCAAGACTAATGACCTTGCCCGAAAAAAAAAACAAATCATTATGGAAAATTTAACAAGCCTCAGGACTTGCTAAATAAGGCCAAAACCGGTTCCCGGTTGTAGTACCGATGATGATGAATATCCCGGTGTTTCTTTGATTACTTATGAACAGTGTTCGGCAGAATACGGTGGGATATTACTGAACCCGTGCCCGTACCGGCACACGAGTAATATAAACCCCACTGATCCATCAGCCAAGCTAAACGAAGCCTATACCTTAATGGGGTGGTATTTCACCGGACGGCTGGGCTTTGGGACCCTACCTGCCACTCAGTAATTGTGCCGAACTGCACAATAGCAAGAGTCGTCAGTTCACCCTAGGCTTGTACAATAAAACGCAAGACACGACCGCCTTACCAACGCAGCCATTGAGGCGGCTGAGTTGGTAGTTCTATCCCAAAATTCGTCTACAAAACGAGAACCAGGTGTCCAAATTTTCGCGGATCCCATATTAAAAACTCTACTTAAAATTAAGTTTCCAACTCCTCATCTACTTCAGGTTCCGTCCACTCGTCTGACGCCTATAACAACACTTCCAGTACCACACCATATTTTCTGCCATTGCTTTTATAGCGTTTACGTCGATTGTGAAGAACGTGTGATTTGAACTAACGCTATGACAGTTGGAATCACCAAAAATTGAACCAAGGCTATTTATTTAGCCGCAATGCACATCATAATCAATGATCTTCACGATCACACATACACCCATACCACCATGATCTTCATTACGAGATCTGGTTTTCTATTCCCCAAAGAGAGACTTTACGTTTCTCTTGTGGTAAGTAAACATATCCTTAGCCGAGAGGATATTCACCACTCACCATTAATTGAGGATTGAATTCAAGCCAGAGTTCTATCCTCGATGTGTCTTATTCCATCCACCGACCGAGCC
Source organism: Microdon myrmicae (assembly GCA_963931805.1). Lineage (NCBI taxonomy): Eukaryota > Metazoa > Arthropoda > Insecta > Diptera > Syrphidae > Microdon > Microdon myrmicae. The sequence goes on from OZ007500.1 coordinate 42,727,030, forward strand.
GAATGGGTAACGATAGGACCGTGCGTAGAATTCTTGACGGTAGACCAACGGGAAAGAGACCGATAGGACGGCCGCGACGGAGATGGGAAGATAATGTTAGGTTTGACCTTGAGGAGATCGGATCAGATGGTCAAGCGTGGAAGGAAAGTCCACAGGACAGGGAACGATGGCGGAGTCGAGTCGGTGAGATCATGAACTTCCGGGTTCCTACAGGCCAATAAATAATACACTCGCGTGGGAAGGGAGTTCCACAGCTTCCCCGCTCTGTAACGGAACGAGTTCTGATACAGGGATGTTCGCGCCGTCGGGAGATGAACCACAAACGGGTGCGATCCGCCGGATTGTCTTGCGGAGCGCATATAAACCGAATTGCGTGGAACAATACCAAGAATCTCCGAAGAACAGTACCCGTGATAATATCTGTTAAACAGACAGAGGTCGGCTACGCGCCTTGATGTGATAGCGACTGTAGTCCCGACGTCAGCGCCGAGTCCCCGACCAGGCGGATCGCTCGTCTCTGTATGCTCTCAAGTAGGTCGAGGGTATGTTTAGGAGCCGGGCTCCAAACATGAGAGCAATATTCGAGCGCGGGTCTAATTTGGGATTTATATAGGAGAAGAAGTTGGGCCGGGGTAAAATATTTCTTGGCTCTAAAAAGATAGCTCAGTTTTCTTGAGGCTGACCTGGCGATACTCGACAAGTGTTTATGCCATGATACATTCCCATAGACCGTGACGCCGAGCAATCTCAAACTTTCCCCAGCCTCGAGGGCCCGGCCATTCATCATCAGCTGTGGAACCGATGATCCACTTTTGTTTGTGAATGTTGTATATTATATCTTCGCTGCGTTGGCGTCGACGAGATTGGCCCTTCCCCACTGCAGGACCCTATCTAGATGCTGATTCAGAGATCTGTCTACATCTCAGCTGATGCGACGCAGATGCACCAATCGGCCGAACACTCAAAAAGGAGGAAACAAGCGTACTATCATCCGCAAAACTGAACACTTTGTTATCCGTTGTCTCCAACAAATCATTTATGTGAAGCAAGAACAAGGTTCGAGCCAAAATAGAACTTTGGGGCACCCCCGAATTAACAGGATACAGATCCGAACACTCCCCGTCCACAACAACCCGGATCGATCGATTCTCGACGAAGCTTCTCGTCCAGTCGCAAAGCTGTTGGGAAAGTCCATATGAACGAAGTTTGCTCAGCAATACCCCGTGCCAGACGCGGTCAAAAGCCTTTGAGATATCCAATGCGACCGCCCTTGACTCACCATGCCGTTCAAACGCAGATGTCCATATATCGGTTATAAGTGCCAAAAGGTCTCCCGTGGACCACCTGCCACGGAATCCGTATTGACGATCATTCAGGAGTCCGTTGCACTCCAAATACTTAACCAACTCTGTATTGATGACTTTTCCATTACCTTAGATAAAATAAAGAGTAATGCTATCGGACGGTAATTTTGTGGGAGACACTTTTTTCCCGTCTTTGGGATTGGCTGAACTCGAGCGATTTTCCAGTAGGGAGGAAAGGTCCTCCGTGCATAAGATAACCGGAAGAGTCTGCCAAGAACCGGCGATAGTTCTGGAGCGCAGTTCTTAAGGACTATTGCTGGTATTCCGTCCGGGCCTGTTGCCTTCCTACAATCCAGTTCACGTAGAATGCGTTGAATAGTGCGCGGACGAAATCTCACATCCCGCATCGAAGACCGTACCGGCGAGATCACAGGTGGATTCAAAGGGCCGGGATCGAGGTTTGAATTCGCGGAAAATAAATTCGCGAACACATTAGCTTTATCCTTTGAATTCGTGACTAACGTCCCGCTGTCTGACACCAACGGAGGGAAAGAGGAGGATGTGAAATTACCGCTGACAGCTTTTGCCATTAACCGGAAGGAGCACGAACCAGTTGGGCACCGAAGGAGCTTATTGATCACCCTGTCGTTGTGAGCCTTCTTCACGGTATCAATTGCCTGGTTGAACGCGTTTCTGATTCTAACAAAATTCATTCTGTTAACATCGGTGGGATTGGAGCGCCATTGCTTAAAAGTTTTTTTTTGCCGCTGTAATCAGCTCGCATTTTTTATCAAACCAAGGTTTATCAGACGGACTTCGTTTGATGGAATGCGGAATATACATCTCCATCCCCAGAAGAATAATCTCTGATACCGACTCCGCGCAAGCGTTAACATCGGAGTCTCCGAAGCACACCTCGGACCATGGAAAGGATGCGAAGAAATCTCGCAAATCGTCCCATTTAGCAGCCCCATACTTCCATACATGGCGAAGCTGCCTAGGCCGGTTATTCGCTTGATAGGCAAGTGCTTGTGCGGCAGATACCAAGCAGTGATCTGAGTTTCCCAGTGGCGCAGAAACCTCTACGGTATAAATACTCAGTTCGGATGTCAAAAACAGATCCAGGGTGTTCGCATGATCGCCTCGGGCATCCGGCACTCGCGTTGGCTCCCCCACGACTTGAGTCAAGTTGTGGCTTACAGCAAACATCTCCGCCAGCCTCCCAGCCTCGTCGGGTCTGTTAGAATGTAACAACCAGCCGGAATTGTGCATATTAAAATCGCCAAGGACAACAATTTCAGAAGCTGGGTGGTTGATCTGTATCCAGTCGACAGTATGTGAAAGATGTTCGAAAAAACATCGCCGGTCGATCGTCATTTGGGGAGCGGTAAAGACAACAAAGAAATTTAACGGAATTCCTTAGCACGACCCTCAACCATATGATGTCCATATTATTGGGTTCCAACGCCTCCATCCTCTGGCAAGCCAGATCGGACCGCGCGAAGACGCAGACTTCGCCCTTAAAACGGAATCTCGAATATAAGTCGTATCCTGAGCAACGAAGATGTGACGAATCAGTTGACGAATCGACCTGGGTCTCGGTTAGGGCGAGGATATCCGGTTTCATTGTTTGCAAATATTGGTGCACGGCGTTTACATTCGTATTAGTGCAACCGATGCCCCCGATGTTACAAAATGCCGTCACCAGTCGAGCGTGGGCAGATCCTCGAGAGCGAGCCCGGTTATGTGATGACGAACCTCTTAAAGTTCCATTATTTATCATGATATCTGCATGATGTTCCCCCCGACATAGTTCCCCCCGACATAGTTCCCCCCGCAGATCCGAATGGGAGACTAGTTTACCTCCGGAATTCTTTATATCAGAAGGTACCATCATGACTTATCTCCGTGTCAGTCCGGGTATTCACTCACACATCCGAACCACCGTCGAAGATTTTTCTCGGCGATATCGCGGAATGTACAGCGAGACAAGGTATCTCACCTTGGGACCGACTACCACCTAACCAACCTTTTCGTTGGGACCCCGGCTACCACTCGGCCTTTAGTCGCCTCTTACGGCAAGCTGGCCTAGCTGTGAGTATATTCTAACGCCCTACTCACAGGCTGGTTTTCTATTCCACAAAGAGAGACTTTACGTTTCTCTTGTGGTAAGTAAACATATCCTTAGCTGAGAGGATATTCACCACTCACGGTTAATTGGGGATTGAATTCAAGTCAGAGTTCTATCCTCGATAAATCTTATTCCATCCACCGACCGAGCCGGTCGGTTTTTCTCCCGGTCCCCGTAGCCCTGTGGGGACGCGGACGCGTACATTCGTATTAGTCGTATTATTCAACTAAAAGTAATTTTTCTTGTGTCCCCAGTATAATGCCATACAAGTAGAGTACACTGTCTTACATTTTTTTGGTGCAGTAATCTAATTAAATGTAGTAAGATTTGTTGTGAATAAAAAGAATCTTTAATTATAAAGAAAAAGTGCCTTTAAACTAATTACTTCTTGTGGACGGCGTGTTGCGAAGTTTTCTTTCGGTGCTCGGCGGAACTTTCTTCTAGTGACGATGGGAGTGGAAGGGAACCCAGTGCCGTACGCCGGCGCAATATACTTCCTCCCCACAAGAGTAATTAAGTCGCGAAGATTAAGATGTGCCGGACATGTAGCGCGAATGGGCAACGATAGGACCGTGTGTAGAATTCTTGACGGTAGACCAACGGGAAAGAAACTGATACGACGGCCGCGCCGGAGATGGGAGGACAATGTTAGGTTTGACCTTGATGAGATCGGATCAGATGGTCAAGCGTGGAAGGAGAGTGCACAGGACAGGGAGCGATGGCGGAGTCGAGTCGGTGAGATCATGAACTTCCGGGTTCCTCATCATCATCATTGGCACTACAACCGGGAACCGGGCTCTGCCTTATTTAGCAAGTCCTGAGGCTTGTTAAATTTTCCACAATGATTTGATTTTTCCGGGCAAGGTCATTAGTCTTGCGCCAGAGGCACCCCGACGGGGAATCAAACCCCGGTCTTCTGCGTGACAGGCGGGTAATAACAGGCCAATAAATAATTATAATAATAATACTTACCTTCTACTATCCGAATGTAAGAGGCTTGCGCTGAAAAACTCACACCATTCTAAAAAAATCACATGCTCTACCTTTCATCATATACACTCTAAGCAAAACCATTTTAATCCTCAGCATCGATAATCTGGAATTATTCCGTCCCACCTTTAATGTCTACCGCGACGACGACTTATTGATGATTTTCCCTTCTTCATTTTAAGCCATGCATGTTGCATTGGTGTACGCGAAACTCTCATGCCATTGCAACAGCCAAGCACGGAAGTCGAACAGACGTCGGGATGGGATGTGGAATGAGATTCACAATGGATGGGCCAATAGATGTTATGCTCTTGCAACATATAACCCCCCGTATTGGTGCACAAACTCACGTCACACCCTTTCTGTAGTAAATACAGTAAAAGAAGAAAGAACAGCTCTTGCAAACGAAGTCCATGCTAGATTAATATCTATCGACACGGAAGTGGCGACGTTCGGAAGAGAAGGCGTCATGCTATATAACTGTTGATCGTACGATTTTCGCACATGCGTACCTATTGCGTCATGTACAATTTCATTACTAAATGGCCCTATCTCGTGTTAAAGCACTTACTTGTTAAAAAAAGAACAGAACGAAGATTTACTCGACTAAAGTCTCAGAAATTGTGTTTCTGACGGTGGTGAGCATTGTGTCGTACACATTCTATGTATGATTATTGTAATGCTAATAAGTTTTTCGTCTTTATGGAAATTGTCCAGGCGTGAATTAAATGAATACGTCATGGAGGTATCCCCACTGTCATGAATGAGGACAATAAGTATTTAAAAAATGGCGACATCTTGTGTTTGATTCCCGTTGAGCCAGATACGTGGGCAACAAATTGAAATGAGAAAAAAACCAAAGAAGCCTCAAATCCTCTACATACACTTTATCTATTAGACTAATGTTTCCTGACGAAGTTCATTTGCAATAATGCCAACGATATTAATTTTTGGCTCCGCAATCTGTAACGCAATACGTTTTCAGTCGAAATTCTAAATTGGATCGCCTGCTCTTTGGCCTTCCCTACTTCTTTAACCGACCGCGCTACGCCCTCGTATTTCAAGGACTACCTTAATACCCTTAACGCGCCCAAATTATTCAAGAAGGCACTAACTTTGATGTTGTTGATAAATATATAAATAAAAACAATAAATTTTCGTTAGATTAAAATATTCGCGGCGGACGAATAAATTAAATGGAAATAATTCTCCTGACCCCACACCCAAAACACGCACATGAAGGTGTCGCACGTGGGAGGGAAGTTTGCCTCATTTAATAGTTTTCAAATTACAAAGTAAACTGGTTCGGTGAGCCCTTAGGAAAACACAAATACGGGTAGAATAGGGCCTGAACACTCCCGCACACATAATATGCAATTTATGTTGAGTAAAAAATATGTACATCTACAAGATATATGTACATGTAATTAACCGAATACCGTTTCGTAACAATGATGATTTGTAAGCGGGTCATGTCGTTTAGCCTTCGGCTATTAATCACTGGCCGTTCTCTTGCAGAGGATGTGGTGGATAGTTTTCTGTCTCTAAGTGCTCCGTTTGAAATTCACATTACTCAAGGGACCGCGTAGCAAATGGCTACGGGCAAAAGTAGAAGGAAATAGAATTTCCGTGACGGACATGTTTCTGAATCGTCTTCACTCGTCCCCCGTCCGGCTATTAATTTATGAGTCCACGTCAGAAACCTGTGTTCAATCTCAGAAACGATTCGGCATATTATAGCCCATCCACGATGCCATTGGATTGTAGAATCTATTTGGTCGCTAGCCAAGTTTTTATTCGGGGCGATAGATACAAACACTTGGCTTTGCAGATACGGATAAACACCTTGTTCACTAGATTGCAGATATGAATTGGAAAAGTAGGAAACGATAATTAATAAGCACGGCGCTAAATCAACGCCGTAAACTAGACGTGCATCTTGGCGGGCTATTTTATCCCTCATGTCTCTCACAATCACCAGTCAGCGATTTGTAACTAGCAAAGCCAAAGTGAAGATTTTCTTTATCAGGGGTTGGATGGTCTTGCAGTCGTTCGAAATGCGGGTCAACGAGTAGCTAGGGGGTGAGTAAACTGGATACACAGGTTGTTCGTGTATTGTGAGTAATATGTAGAAAGAAAACGATCTCTGGCTCATAGAATGATTCATTGTCAGTGGAACTGCGGTGTGGGTTACCATTGTCTTCGAATCTATCTGCTGAAAGATTATGAGGAGTACGAAAGGAGCGTGGGAATGCCTTCGGCCCGTAACGTCATTTAATACAAAGAAGCATTGAATGTATTGAGTAGTGAGATCAACATCCTGTGGCAATATCGGGTACGCATGAAAAGAAAAAGATGTACGGTGTACACACACCGTGTATGTTTTGAAAATTATTTATGGTATTTTACAGGGGTGCAACGTTTCATTGTTTTGTTTGTCTGTTTCTTGGACATTGCTAACTGGCTTCCGACTAGAATAATCTCTCTTTTGTGTTCACAGGGTGATTGTCTCAAACAATGTTCAGAACCAACCGCTTTATGCCAACATGTTTAGGTTGATATGCTTTAATTGTGCTTTGATCTACCCACATTTGACAATATTTCAGGATTGTTGCGTCAAAAGCGCTGTACTGACTGTTTTAAAAAAGCATACGCAGAGTTATGGGCCTTTCGAAAACGACGTTAGTTTCGAAGAGCCACCGTTTCTGAGTGGTACTACATAGGCTCCTTGTAACTATACACACTTCTCCCAGCGATGCTTCCATCTCTCTAACCCGTCCAAATCGTACTCGGCGTTTTTCTTTGCAAAATAACTGTTCACGAAGGTGATTGCCTCCTCATTTGACGAAAATCTCTGTCCTTGGGCACAATTTTTAGATTAGGGAACAATAAGAAGTCGCTTAGGGCTAGATCTAGTGAGTAAGGCGGATGGTCAAGCAGTTTAAATCGTAATTCGTGGATTTTCACCATGGCAACCCCTGAGGTGTGAGACGGCGTGAGCAAACGCGCGGACAGCTTTGTCATGATTAAATCTTGATTTAATATGTGACAAACATGTTATTTGGACGCTTTCATAGCCTCTGCTATCTTTTTCATTTTAATTCAGCTATCGTCTAGCACCATTTGGTGAATTTTAGCCATGTTATCGTCAGTTGTTGCAGTATTTGGACGTCCCGAACGTTCATCGTCTCCCAAGCTCTCACGGCCACATTTAAATTCTGCTGCCCAAAATTTCACTGTAGTAAATGATGGCACGGAGTCCAACTCATCTTTGATTTGCGTAGGCGTATTGCCTATTATATTAATTTTATGACAGCTCGATACTCAATTTTGTTCATTTGCACAAAAACACACATCGACTCACTCAAACGACTGTCAAATAAAAACTACGCATTCAAAATGGCTGAAATGTGGGTAAGTAACTGTCAAAAGATGCGCAACTAGATTCACTAGCTTTTATTGTCACGTTGAGGTCGGAAACTTTTCAGCCCACCCTCGTACAATTCGTTTTGGGTATCTAAAGTATTGACGAGTGCTGCTATCTTCACGTTGAGGTCGGAAACTTTTCAGAACACCCTCGTGTTGGTATTAGTTATTGGCCTCGCTCCCAGGTAGCGTGTCTCCTGGTCCTGAATAGGACGAGGGATCTCTATTGATCGCTCCTGAGGGGACCCGTTGCGGTCGCCGCCGTGCTTCTTCTAACCTGAGGGAAGAGTAGCGACCGATAATTGTCGATTGTAGTGCCGTAAACTTCTGAGGCTGGCTTCCGTGGGGCAAGTGATCTTCAGCATCAGCGACAATCTGTGAAGAAAAACGAAAGGGGCGAGGGCCACAGCTCTGCTCACCATATCAGAATGAAACTCCGTTTTATTTAGGCTTCTTTATTTTGTCAAATAATTTATTTATTATCCTGATGGTCTCCTGCAGCACTTCCTCCAGGGACCATGTATATCTATCAACTGCTCTCGGCGATCGTTTTTTTTTTTTTTTTTTTTTTTTTTTTTTTTTTTTTTTTTTATAATATACTGCATTTATTTGACCAAAAATTAATAGTTACAATAAGTAATACAGCTAACTTATAATAGATTGGTTACATAATAAGTGTTTACATGCTATTTGTTAATATTTTTCAAACAATTCTTTTTAGATGTGCTTAAGATTTAATGTGATTTATATATATTGTTAATTTTGTTTTTCCTGGAAAAGGTCAGAAGAAAAACCAGGAACTCTGTTTATTTTAACTTAGCCTACTTAAAATTACTTAACATAACTTAATCTAACTAAATCTAATCCTATTCACAATTTACGATATTTGATACTGTGACAATTTGAAATTGACTTAAAAATAATATTTACAATTTTTAGTTATGGATGTGGGATTTCTCGTTGGGATTGAGGATAGTAAGGGATAGGATCAGGTAAGTTCTTGAAGGAGGGGGTTGCCACTCGATTCTGTGTTGAAAGTAAGAATCTTGGAGAATGGTTGGATGTTGCTATATTTGAAATGATTGGGTGCAAGTTCGGTGTTGTGGTACACGACCTCGTTTAGATCGTTAACCAGTCTGCCTGAGGTGAAGAGAGTCCTGATTTGGAGACAATTACGGTAGTGAGTTCCCGTATTGGAGGAGGGTGATGGTAGGTCTGTTATTATCGGGTTGGGATTGTTAGGAAGGTTTTCTATGAAATTTATCAACAGTTCTAGGATCCGTCTATCCAGTCGTTTGATGCCTGCGGTGTGATAAAGGTCGTTGTTACAATGGTATCTATATGAGTTGGTTTTGCGATGTAAGCCAGTGATAAACCGGAAACATCTTCGTTCAAACACTCCATTTGGGAGGGTGAGATGTGGTACCATAATGGGCAGGCGTATGTAAGAGTAGGTCTGATTATCTGTTTGTAGATGAGCTGTTCGACCTTGAGAGAGAGGCCTTTAGTCTGCACAGGTTAAGCTGTATTGAGGCTTTATGAAGGGAATTTTTGATGTGGGTTGAGAATGACCAGTTGTTGGAAAGGGTTACTCCCAAACATTTTAGGGTTTTGGAAGGTTTTATGAGGGTGTTGTTAAGATTTAGTTTAATTTTGTTGTGGCAACGTTTAGTGTTGTTTGTGCAGTGAGCGTTTTTGCTCTTAAACACTGTTAGCTGGGTTGTGGTTGGGTTGAGGCGAATTTTCCATTTGTTAAAGTATGCTGAGATGAGCTGGAGGAAGTTGTTAACGCGGTTTCTTGCCGCTTTGACAAATCGACTGCTAGAGTAGATTAAAGTATCGTCAGCATAATTTAGCATTTCAACACTAGGTGGAGGTTGGGGAATATCGGAAGTATATAGAAGATATAAAAGTGGTCCGAGAATGGATCCTTGGGGAACTCCCGCGGTTATGTTGTGTGTTTGTGAGAGGGAAGAGTTTATTCTGACCATGAATTTCCTCCCAGAAAGATAAGATGTTGGAATTCAGATCAAATAAGCAGTGCAGCTTATAAAGAAGTCCTGAGATCCAGACACAATCAAATGCTTTGGAAATATCGAGAGATATGCATACGGTAGGGCATTGGTTTTCTAGACCAGTTGTGACATCGTGTGTAAGTTTTAGTAGCGCATGGCAAGTGGAGTGTCGCTCACAAAAGCCAAACTGAGAATTAGGGATGAGAGCGTTATCACTGGCAAACGAGAGAAGGTTTTGGTAGATCTTACTTTCCAATATTTTGCTTAGGGTGTTTAATAAAGATATTGGACGATAGTTGGAGGTGTTATTGGAACTGCCGGACTTTTTAATGGCAGTTACTACCGCAATTTTCCAGTTCTCTGGGAAATGTGAAGCATTTATGATATGGTTAAGAAGGACTAAAATGGGAAGTAGATTTGGCGGGCGAAGTCTTTTAAATAGAAGGTGTGGTATTCCATCTAGACCGGTAGATTTTTTGTTGGGTCGTGATTTTATGAACTTGATTAATTCATCTGTGGTTAGAAATGTGGTGGTGTCTGAAGGATGTGACGCCTTGTTTGTGTCGTTAAATTCCCCAATGAAATGAGTATAAGATCCGGGTAATCTGTGTGAAATATATTCGTTGACAGTATTTCGAAAATTAGGGACTGAGAGGGAATCATTTTGTTGATGGATCTTTGAGAAGTAATCAGCGAGACAATTGGCTATGTCCGTGTCGATTGGATAAGATTGTTGCTGAGTGGGTTGATAAGGTGATCGATTCGCGGTTTAAACTTCCGACCAGTTAGTCGGTTGATGTCTTTGAAGAGATCACGATTGGGTTTAATATTGTTAAGTGTAGAGGTATAAGTCTGATCCGCGAACTTTTTTAAATGTTCATTTATTAAGGTGGTCAGGAGTTGGATCTGACTTTTAATAAAGGGGCAGAATCTTATATGAAGTTTTCGGCGGAGTTGTTTTTGAGACGCAGCAATTTTTTTAGGATGCTGGGTAATGGTTTTCCTAAATGATTATGAGGGATGGTGGGTGTATTGCTGGTGAGGGTGTAGCGTTAAGCAAGGATAGTGAAGAAGGTGAATTGAACACACGATGAAACGGTTGAAAAGCGAAGCAGTGAAGCATCAGACTACTGACCGTGTTTAGAATTTGATTTCCAAACTCGAGTATATTCCACTGGTGTGAATTATTTTTATTTATCGCTTGGTATACGGGCTCCTCGATAGTATAGTGGTTAGTATACCCGCCTGTCACCCAGGAGACCGGGGTTCGTTTCCCAGTCGGGGAGCCCCTGGCGCAAGACTAATGACCTTGCCCAGAAAAAATAAATCATTATGGAAAATTTAACAAGCCTCAGGACTTGCTAAATAAGGCCAAGACCGGTTCCCGGTTGTAGTGCCGATGATGATGATGATGATGATGATACGGTTCTGATGTATTTTTCTTATTCGATTTTTTTCGTTCGGTGTTCTTCACTATTTTTGCTTGCTTGTGAATTGTGTGTATCTGTTAGAATCGCTACACACTCCCGCCGCAGTAACTTCGTTACGATCAGATTCGTATGCGGACGACGGACGAACGAGAGAGAAACGAGAAAACGTCGGAGGCTGGGCTCTATGCGGAAGTCGTGACCGTGTGTGAAGTTCTGCTTTACTATGGGAAGTGTATGCTGTGTGTACAAGATCACGTCGTAGTCACCAATTATAGCGTTTGAAATAATAGTGAAGAAGATCGTGTGATTCGAACTGACGCTATGACAGCTCGAATCACGAAAAAAATTTTACCTAAGCGTTACACACCAGGCTACTGACCGTGTTTAGAATTTGATTTCCAAACTCGAGTATATTCCACTGATGTGAATTATTTTTAATTTATCGCTTGGTATACGGTTCTGATGTATTTTTCTTATTCGATTTTTCGTTCGGTGTTCTTCACTATTTTTGACTGTGAATTGTGTGTATCTGTTAGAGTTGCCACACCACCCCCTTCCCAGAAACCTCGTTACGATCAGATTCGGTGCAAGCGACGAGCGAGCGAACGAGAGAAATGTCGGAGCAAGCCAAGCGAGTGTGGCTTGGTGCTCTATGCAAAAGTCATGATTGCGTGTGTGAAGTTCTGTTTACTACGGGGAGTGTGTGTGTGTGCTGCGTCGTGTTCAGATCACGTCGGGTTCACCAATTATGTAGCGTTAAGCAAGGATAGTGAAGAAGGTGAATTGAACACACGATGAAACGGTTGAAAAGCGAAGCAGTGAAGCATCAGACTACTGCCCGTGTTTAGAATTTGATTTCCAAACTCGAGTATATTCCACTGGTGTGAATTATTTTTATTTATCGCTTGGTATACGGTTCTGATGTATTTTTCTTATTCGATTTTTTTTCGTTCGGTGTTCTTCACTATTTTTGTTTGCTTGTGAATTGTGTGTATCTGTTAGAATCGCTACAAGGGCATCCTTGAGCGTCTGCTCAATTTTTAGGGCTGCTCGATCGATATCAGCAGGGATTAGGTTAGAAGATTCGGGGATTTGCAAGTTAGAAAACCTTTCGGAGACGTCTCTATTGACCTTTTTCCAGTTAGTCTTGGAGAAGTTCGGGACAGGACTGTGTGAGTAGAGCAGTTCGAAGGAGGGAACTTTGATCGAGGTGTGAACGGAACCATGGCCAGAGGGAAAGAGGAAGGATACGGGGGGGGGGGGGCGCTCGGCGATCGCGATGCATTTTCCTTATAAATGAAAACAAAACGAGATTTTGTATCTTGAAACGAACGTTTCAGATGGAAAATGTCGATTTCGGGTGTGGTGTCCAAAGTGCTCATTAGGGTAATGGTTCGGTTTTATAACTTCTCATAAAACTATTATGCATAATTAGGATGTGCATTGGAATTTGGGTTTTTTGTTTTTGTTATCCGTCTTGCTTATGCAGACAAGAGTTTGCGTGGCCTTCGGATGGGTAACACAAGATCTGTGGGAATTATTGGTTTTTGAATTGGTGCATTTACATGTCAAAACATCTGGCATATGAAGATATGCATTAGGATGTTTATGATTGCTCGAATTGTGGGTCGGCGGAAAATAGATATGCCTTTCTTTAGACACATGCACGTTTTGGGCTTTGGATCTTTTAGGTATTTGAATTGATTTGAATTCAATGTTTGAGAGTTTGAACGTTTAGTTCGATTTGGTTGACATTGAATTCAATGTTGATTTGGATGTAGGGATTTGTATGTGGGAGAAGGAGATTGTTTCTATGGCGTAAGGAAATTGTAGGGCTTTCCGGAGCACCACACTCGTATATGTGTACGTCCGAACTGTTTCACGGTACAGATTCGCATTCACCTAAACACAGCGGTCCATCGATCAACACTGTGCTGCTTGACTTCGGGTGGCCATTCACATGTTCAAAGTCCCGTATGTCCTTTCTGTTAGGTAGACACTTCATTTGTTCATGAATTGCCGAATTGGGAAATTTTTCTCGTCGGATAAGACGATGCTTGGCAATTTTCCACTGTCGGCCAAGCGCAGAAACTTTTTCGTTTTATCGAGCTTAACTATTTTTGCGTGTCGGTGAGGTATTGTTTTTTATATTTCCAAGACATTACGTTGAGCTTATTTTTCAATATTCGTTGCATTGGAGTTTTGGAAGAGAGCAGCTCACGGGCCATTTGTCTGCTGCTGGGACGTGAGTTTTGCTTAATTAGCTTTTTCGCTTTGCGAACCATTTCTGCTATGATGCAGTTTCCACCATGACATCAAAGTGTCATGGCAATGAGCTATGATTTGAGACACAAATGATTTATTCACATTGGGAGCTTAATTTTTTTTTTAATTTAAAATACACATTTTATTACACAATAAGTTTATAGATTTTACTGAAGACTGAATGTTGAGTCCTATTTACAAATTTACTTCTTATGTTAACCTACTGGCTCTTGACGAACACTCTAAATTTCACAATGTAAATTTTTTGTTTGGCCTTTCGGCCTACAATAACATTGAGGGTTCAACAACAAGCACATGGAGCCAAATGTATCGGAGTCATACTATCACGTTTGAGTTCTAAAACACTAAATCGTAGTTAATTGAACAATTTTGTCTGTCCTAAATTTATTCCTCTTCTATTTTATTAGTTGATAGCGAAATCATCATTGTCTTCTTTTTCGTGTTTTTCTGCCTATTTGTATCTATTATATATCTTGCTCCTCGATAGTATAGTGGTTAGTATCCCCGCCTGTCACCTGGGAGACCGGGGTTCGTTTCCCCGTCGGGGAGCCCCTGGCGCAAGACTAATGACCTTGCCCAGAAAAAATAAATCATTATGGAAAATTTAACAAGCCTCAGGACTTGCTAAATAAGGCCAAGACCGGTTCCCGGTTGTAGTGCCGATGATGATGACGATATATCTTGCTTGCTAAATACGAGGGCAGTTTGATAAGTCAGTGACTTTTTGAATAAAAGATAATTTTTTCGGCAAATAACCATTTTATTTCTCAACATAGTCCCCTCTTAGCTCCATACATTTAGTCCAGCGTTTTTCAAATTTTTTTATTCCTTCCAAATAATAGGTTTTCTCAAGGCCCCCAACATAGGCCTTAGTTTCTGTGATGACCTCTTCCATTCGACCCAAATCGTTTACCGCCCAGCCATTTCTTCAGGTTTGGAAACAGGAAATAGTCGCAGGGGGCTAAATCTGGAGAATATGCTGGATAGAGTGGCAGTTTGTAGCCCAATTTATGGATTTTGTTTGATTATGCTTAATCAGCAAATGAAATTCACTTTTTTCTATTTTCGTTAAAATTCACGAGGTTGTCTGCCTTCAATGGCTGTCAAACACAAATTAAATGACGCAGCTTGCTTAAACTTAGACAGTGGTCTATTTATAGATGCCAGTTGACAGGAGCAGTGTTGCATGTGCGGGAAATTCAAGTAGTCACTTATTAAACTGCCCTCGTAGAACCCCAGATCTCATGAACAGGTTTGAAATTCGAGTGACAAAATTCCTTAAATGCTTAATTAAATATGATTTTTATTTTAACTTAACTTGTGGTGAACAATACCTCTACGTCTCGCGTTGTATTTTTGAATTATCTCCAAGCTAGCGCTCAAGACTATCGGAGTATAATCTAGATAATATCCGTAAGTAGGTGAAGTGGGAGGTGTTAGTTGTTGTTTTTTCAAGTTAAAAGTTCCTTCGGAGGTGTGGATTTGTGATGACTGCTCGTTTAACTTGACCGAAATGTTTAGTCCGGGCAGGGCATCTGGTAAAAAAAAGAACGTTTTATCAGGTGTATCATGTGGGCCGAAAGTGTCAACTTTTGGTATGATACCAGGGTTCGCGTGATAAGAACACGACTATCGATATGATTTTACGTACACGACAAGGCAATGCAATAGACCAGGTAATCCGCCCGATGTTACGCTTATAGGTAAACTTCAATCGCAAATGTTCACCTTCTTTGCACACATGTTCGCATGCATTCCCTCCCTGCCGTTACCTATCTAAATATTTTTATCTCTGTGTGTTTCTGAGTTTATTTGGCACGAATTCATTTCTCGGTATTTTTTGATCCCTGTTGTCAGCCAGTCAGCAACACTATTTACCGGCAATGGGCGCCACCTAGTCTCACTCACTCAAGATTTCAGAGCATATTTGACTTGGAGAAAAATTAAGCAGACACATGTGTCATCAGCGTATTTCGAGTTCATGTTTGAACTGCACCTTTGCCAACTGCACCAATGAGATACTCATACAAATGCATCTATTCCTCGTTTGCATTTTGATGATTTGTCGGTCATGCACGACCGATCGCAATCAATTCACGTCGAAAAGCTACGTGATCTGAATGAGAGCGGCATAATGAGGCCCTGCAATCGGCCCGTGAACGTTTATGGTAAGATGCATTCAAAAACGAATCTGAAAAGACGTTAGAAACGAAACGACTGGCAGAAGTAACGAATTCCAATCGAGTCAACGGGGTACTGTTGTGTGGAATGAAAATGAAACGAGTTTGTTGGAACAACGATTCGGACAGGCAAGTGACATCATCAGCACGGTATGTGTGGGGCAGAGGGACGGGGTTGATGGGAAATACTGATCGCGCTTTCAACGCTGTTCGGATAGCGAATTATTGATTTCAATTGAAGATACAAAATAGATCTCCGTCGCTAATGTGATTGGTTGTTGTACTTTTGGATTTGGACGTGCTCTTTTCCCTACGACGTGGTGTGAATTTGTGTTGTGGTCGCTTTGTTATTGTTTCATTTACATTTCTTGTTTCCGATTCGATTCTAACATTTGCAATTAGTATTTGCGTCTTCTGGTGGCCTTGGTTGATGCTTTTTTCGTTTCATTTACGAGCAAATTGAAAACCTAGTAAATAACTTAGCAGCCTGAAAATTTCTGATATTTGAAATGATTAACCGAATCAGTAATCTTCAAAATATAGCTGTTGGTGAAACAACTCCAAATAGTTTGCGGTGAAAAAAGAGGGGTGATGTTATTTGCATACGCTCTTATGAAGCAAGTAGCACCAAAATTTAGAAAGAAATCTATTGGTTACCCGTGGGGTTTATGAACACTCACCACCTTTCGGTTTTTTTGCGAAGAAGCTCTAGTACAAAAGACATAACATTAAGAAACAGTCGTTTCCCCAATGGAAGAATCGTATCCTGTATCCATTGTTCGTGTCTCCTCTTCAATCATGAAATTCAAACACTTGTTAGGTTCAATGTTATATTCCTTCCCCCAAGGGGACTTCTACGGGTACCTGTTTTTTTTTGGAATGACAATGCCGACTGTTGGTTGGTTGGTTTTATTAAAACTTTATTTAATTCCGGCTGGGTTAGCCCATCTAGTTTGGATGGATCTTCCGGCTGGGTTACCCCGTCTAGTTTGGATCTTCCGGCTGGGTTAGCCCCTCTAGTTTGGATCTTGCGGCTGGGTTAGCCCGTCTAGTTTGGATCTTCCGGCTGGGTTAGCCCCTCTAGTTTGGATCTTGCGGCTGGGTTAGCCCGTCTAGTTTGGATCTTCTGGCTGGGTTAGCCCGTCTAATTTGGATCTTCCGGCTGGGTTAGCCCGTCCAGTTTGGATGGATCTTCCGGATGGGCTCTTCTCCTTTGGAACCCGGTGGCGCCCCCTGCATTTATTTTTATTCTTTTCTACTATAATTAATTTATAACAGTGCCGCCACACTTCGGCTGTCGGATTTTGATTGAAATAATTCCTAACGGAACTGTTTATTTATACCTGAAAACCTAAATCAAAAAGTACATTCCTTTCCACGATCGTGGCTGTCCTCCAGACAGTTGTTTTTTCATCTAGATGATGAGACTGTGGGAATTACAGAATTGCGATCTTGACGTGGCTTATGGGGATGCATGCACTTCAAGGTAATTTGTTCGGAATAGAAAAAATGTGGGGAAATGCAAAATTGCAAGTTTAAGTATGGTATATGGAATGCGTTTAGCAATAGGTAGACATGTGATAAGGTTTCACATGCTAAACCGAAAGGATTCTATGGGTTGTAGCAAGAATTTTTTGATGCTACACAGAGAATTCTTTCGGTTTTAACATTAATTAATGCATGTAATATCATGGTTCTTTGCAGAAGAAATGTTAGGGTTATTTGTTAGATTATAAAGAGGGTTGTGGCAGTTTGCGTGCAGCAAAGTGTAATGTTATGTTTAACAGATTTTTATATAGAGGTGTAGCGATCCTAAATCGCCACTCCCATCCAAATCCCCAAATATACCTAAATAATCCCACCCAAATCCAAATTTCATATTGAATCATATGAGCGAACAATTAAACCAAAAGTTAATTTGTCGCACAATGATTCAATTTCACATTAATTCATACCCCAATCCAAATTGAATCATTTGCACGATAAACTTATACCAAAATCCATTTGTCGTGCAATGACTCCATTCCCAAAACCCTGACATCATGAAATGCTTAATTCAAAACGCATTCCATGATTTCCCTTCTAAGAACCCATCCAACTAAACCTTTAATCATTTCCAAGAACCTTATTCCAACTGAAGCACACGAAATCTTGTGTGTGCTTCTTGGAATTTTTACACTAAAATAGTTGACAATTCTCAACTCGAAATAGGATGAAGGGGCGACCAATTTCAATTTCGAATCAGTCGAGTTCCAAAGGGCAGAGCGCTGGTCGAACGACCGACCCGTTTCCAGACAACACTTTACATCAAATCGTCCAATCTAAAAGAAATAACAAATAAAGCTAAAAGTAATACAAAGCAAAGAGAGACAGTCTTTTCATTGGATTGGTGTAGCGGTAAACATCTACTCGACGCGGTCCCTCTAAACAAAAACATATAAGGGACAAGAGGACCAGAGGGAACGATACAAGGACCACCCCCTACAACAAGGAACCCGCAACAGCAGAGTGCCTCGTCAAAAAAGCTCCCACGCCCACCGGAGGGAGCTACGAGGACACATTCCTTGCGCCACCCACTCAAGCGGTAAACGGCCCTCCTGCCCAGACACGTCCAAAGAAAGCAGTGAGACGTCCTCCCCAGCAGGTAAGCCATCCCTTCCTTCAGCTATACCGATGGTGCCTCAACAGAGGGATTGGCAGTTTGCGTACAGCAAAGTGCAATGTTATGTGTAACAGATTCCTTCCTCCTTTTAATAAGAGAATTATTCTTGGAAGAGGAATAATTCTCAAAAAATAAATAAAATCTATCATAAATAGGTGGGTTCTGGTTCGGGATGGTTTTAGGGGGAGTTCCGTTTTACAATTTTGCTTTTTGTTTTACAGTAACACTATTGTTTTACATTTTGAAATGAGGTTACATGTAAAATATTGTATCTAGTTTTGAAGATGGTACTTATTTTATATATTATATATCTTTTTTTTTTTTGTGTAATAGTAGAACTTGTGTAACACACTGAAAAATACAGTTGTTCTTGATATCGCAACGTCTATACCATACAGAGTGAAATACCATGCGGTATATGAAGTTTGATTTCATATGCACAGAGGTTCTCAGTGTTAAACATTCAAGTCTCCTATTGGAGAAACCAAACAGTAAAGACTATAAGTCTATATGGCGCAAATTCAAGAGTGCAAAATCCGCCTATCATACGCCTATTCAACGCACAAAGTTCTTCAATCACGCATTCGGCCATCATTGTGGATTTCGGTTTACAACCAATTCCGAGATGATACGCGTTTTTTATCCCGGCTAGCAATGACTTGAGAATTTCGCGTCGAATAGAGCAACATTCGTAGCTTAACACCCACATACACGTCCGCCCACATACAAAACTGTACTCGAACAATCCTTATGCTAAGGGAAATCCAGGTACTAAACGATACCAATATTTCAGATTTCTATCTGTCCGGTTATAACTTAGTGCCCCTTATCCAATTAATTCCCAAAAAGAGCGATGCGTTTATTAAAAATTATATACAACTTATATTCCATCCACTACCGAGTGGTAGATTGAGTCCCAATGCTCAGCCGGCCAGTGGAAACCCACCCCATTAAGATATAGGTTCTGTGAAAGCGTCAGAAAAAATCCTTGTCGAGTTTTCCGAGCTTGTCTGATGGAATTGGTCGAGAAAAAATAGCAAACCAACAAAATAAAAAAACAAATCTCCCATCAAATTAATGCTGGTGTCCCGTACTGTCACCCATTCTAGTCCTCATTTTTATAATAAGTGTAGTAAAAAGAAACCCATTATTTTTGCATGAAATTTAAGGTTTTATTTGCATAGTTAGAATGATCCGATTTAGGTCAAATCAGAACAAACATGTCCGAGGTAGACTACTTCTTTTTGTAAAATTCTACATTTTTCGGGTTGCAATTTGAGATTGTGATATCTCAATTGTTCGAATACCTTCTGGAGTTTGTCATTATGGTTCTCTAGGTTTTTCCCATAGATGACAATGTCGTCCAGATAGACAAAGCATTCGATACCTTGCAACCCAGTTAGGACATGGTTCATGAGTCTCTGGAACGTAGCCGGGGCTCCCTTTAGCCCGAATGGCATACGTCTAAACTCATAATGCCCGTAATTAGTACTGAAAGCTGTCTTGTCGCAATATTTCTGATCGACTAAGACCTGGTGATAGTGTGGGGGTAGAATTGGTGCCAAGACACGGGCACAGTTTCACTAAAATCCCCAACGATGTCTCTCCGTACGCAAGAAATTGTTCGCCAACGATGTCCACGAGAAGAGAAATGAAACACAAAACTGATTAAACGGTTGATTTTTGTTGTTTCTTGTTCCTTGGTTTTGTACATTAATGGTTTTCTTGAATGAATACTTTTAGTTTAGGTACAATAACGAGTTTCGGTTTATAGCACATATTCACGGAAAATTTAATTTTGTAAAAGGCTCCCACCAGCAGATAACACTCGACTTAGTTTTAAATTTAGCCTCGAGCGGCGTGACCTGACGCAATTGAGGTTGAGATGTGACTAATTGGAATTAGGGATGGAAATTGGGATTTCTGCTTTTACACACCGATCCGCCAATGGTAATCGTGCTCTTTTGTGCATCCTTCAATGCCCCACGCTCATCGAGGTAGAAAAATACTTGTGTATTCGCTCGACGTAGAAAGGATGAAGAAATCAAAAGGAAAGCACAATAACCCAGGGTTGATCTGGCTTAGTGTGTGTGTATTAATGCCGCGTCTGAGACTGGTCCAGTGACCTAGTGCGGTGATTGTGGTGATCTCAGAGGTCATCGAACTATGGAAAGACAGAATTGTGGAGGAGAGGAAAATTTAGCTGGTGCTATTCACCTGCAAAAAGAGATCATTGATCCCAAGCGAATGGATGATCTGATGAAAATCGATAGGACGCTACATCGGCTAGGGAAATGGTACCGTGAGAAAAACGCTAAGGAAAGTCGGTAATTACCCAAGCCAAGGGATGATGATGCAACGGCGTCGTTTGATTCGACTTGGTTGTTGCTAACCAATACGAATGGAATTTCCGGTGGAAATCTAATGGTTAGAGTAATGGTATTGCCGTATGGCGAAAATGGTAGCTAAACTCAATTATGCATTATCTGCATAGGATCAGGAGTTTAGCTATGCGTCCTTGGGAAAAACATGTTATATCAGGTGAATAGCATATAAGGGGAATGGGTAGAAATGACGCGCTGAAAACGGTCGAAATAAGGTATGGAATTGTGAGTTGGTTCTCCATGTAATATAGAGAAACCCCACAGTAGCCACTGGCTAAGTCAAACGTGGAAAAGTAGCGTGAGTGACCGAGTTGGTCTAAAATATCCTCTATTCTAGGGAGAGGGTATGCATCCCCGATGGTTTTGTCGTTCAGTTTTCTAAAATCGACAACTGCTCTCCATCGGGCTTTTCCATCGGGGCCCGCTTTTTTGGGAACTACTAGGAGGGGTGAGTTCCACGGACTTTTGCTAGGTTGAATGATATCATTCTCTAGCATTTCCCGAACTTGCTCGTTAATTACTTCTTTTTTGCACTCAGGCAGACGGTATGGTCTTTGGTTTATAGGCGCTTCGTCCTGTACCATAGACAATTCATGCGTTATCAAATACACCCTTTTGTTCGATAATTTGTTGTCATTTCGAAGGTAATTTCATTATACCTCTGTCATAGAAACTCTCGTGCCTATTGGCAAAAAACTGGGACAGTCGATTTGCACGAGCTTCTCTTGAAGTGAACTTTTCACCAACAAATTCATTCGCCATAGACAAGAACAGATAATAATCACTTGTTGCCAGGTCCGGACTATAAGGTGGTTGCATAAGAACCTCCCAACCAAGCTCCCGGAGCTTCTGGCGAGTCACTATCCATGTGTGTGGCCTGGCGCCATCCTGATGGAACACAATTCCTCTCCTATTGGACAAAGCTGCCCGCTTCTGGGCGATTGCTTCCTTCAGACGGCCCAATTGTGGACAGTACACGTCCGAATTAAGAGTTTGGCCGTAGGGAAGCAGCTCATAGTAGATGATTCCCTGCCAATCCCACCATACACACAGCAAAACCTTTCTTACAATCAATCCAGGCCACGACCGTTTTCGCTTGGCACTGTCGTGAGTGACCCGCTTTTCCTTACCAGTTACCATCCCCTTCAGAAATGGATCGATTTTATTGCGATTCAGCAGCTATTCGCAGATGGAAATTCGGTCCATGAGGTTCTTGTTTTGCATTAACTCGTGTGGCACCCATACATCGAGTTTCTTTTTGTATCCAGCCTTATTCAAGTGATTTCAAACGATTTTTGTGCCATGTTTAGCTCCTGGCCAATCAAAATAGTGCTTACATGACGGTCGGATTCGACGATTTCCATGACTTTATTGACATTTTCGACATCTGGCCTTCCAGAGCGTGGTGCATCTTCGAAATCAAAAGTACAAGAATGGAATCGACGAAAGCAAAATTGCGCATGATTGAGTGCTACGGTATCAGGCCTATAAACACTATTCACATTTTCAGCCGCTTGGCTTCCGTTTTCGCCTTTATCGAAGAAAAACTGTAAAATATGGCGTAATCTCTCTTTGCTGGTGTCCATATTTGACACGCGTAAACAAAAGCAATCACAAAATTGTCTGAAAAGTTTTTGTAGTACCAAATCTTATCTTTCAAACGCCATCTAGGGTAACCCGATCGCATTTATACAACGCGAGATACAGGTTACTAAAGCCAACTATTGACAAAACTAATGGATTTCTTTTTACTACAACTTATATATACATTTACTACATATATATACGAAGTACACATTCAATTTGCCCATATTGAATTTATCTTGAATCCAAGACGTGAAAGAACGAACCATATGTTCAGCACGCAAAATCCCCTGGATACAAATCTGTGGACCAGATGACCAATTTTCAAGTAAAGTTGTTGAGACTCATAAAAAGCACGTCTGCCATTTTATGATCCTTTAAAGGTTTGTTTACCTAAACCATTTCCCACAGGGAACATCTTTGTCCATTCTCCTAAAACAAATAACTTGCGCCATGAAACGAACCGCACGCTCGTTTTAGCGCCCACCAACATAAAGGATCATAAATGTGCATTAGCACGATCCTCTGCTGATTTTTCCACCATTTGCCACAGGGAACATCTTTGCCCATTCTCCTAAAACAAATAACTTGCTCCATAAAACGAACCGCACGTACGTTTTAGCGCCCACCAACATAGATGATCATAAATGTGCATTAGCACGATCCTCTGTTGATTTTTCCTTTGTGTTTCCTCTTTTGATCCCAAGCCGGGAAAGATAAAGAAAGGAAATCATCATCACCTTATTTAGCAAGTCCTGAAGCTTGGGGGCTATAATGATGACACATGCTGCTTCAACTCATCTTGTGTTCACAAAGTCGCCCGAACTGAATCAAGGTCCTGTCTTACACATGTTCCGTTCCTGTGTTTCTCCTGCTAATGTTTGTTTTTATTTTTTTTTTATTTCCCACTGTTGCTTTCCAATTTTTTCTTTGGCCAATCATAACAAACAACAAATTTTATTTGTACAATCTCACTGCCGTACTAACATTTAATGAACCCTGTTTGAATAGCATGAACTGGTTTCCGGCAGTTTCACAGTCTTTTCATCACAAATGATTTTAGAATCGACGCTTTAAATTTCACATATGTTTGCTCATTAGATGCATCGCATCTCAGCCCCATCTCTTTGTATGACCGATCGCTGAACCGCGAGTATTCTCAAGTGCACGAATTCGTAATGTGTAGCCATGACATAATTGAGACCCGCATATTACGCCAGCCTATCTACTCTTTATTCGTCATTTGTGTTTTCCCCAACGCCCACACTGCGCCTTGATATAACAATCACTTGGAATGTGTGCCTGTGAATTATCGAAATAAAATTTCCACTGGAAAACACGAACACAGCACAAAAACCATCGTGTCAGCCCCAAGCGTACTTTTCCGTGGAGGCATCACTACAACACTGGGATCTGCTCCACTTCGAGCTGCGCCTTATCTTTTTATAGCCGCTGATGAACGCCCCAGAATCGACCGTGCTCAAGAATTTTCCATTCCACTGATGATTTCACCCAAATGCGAGATGCGAAATTCACAAGGCCACCCAAGGGCTATCGTCGACGGTGTTCGCCTGAAAAGGATCTGCGAAGACAGTGTCCTTGACTGCCTGCGTTCCGTAGATTTATGTCTCAATTCCGAAATGAATTTGTCCCCAAATTGCTAACGGCGACTGTTGTGGAGAATCGATTTCATTTCACTGCAACCTCCTTCGACTTATCGTAATGTGATGGTATGTGTGGAACACAATCACCGGTGACCCTATGGGAATAGCCTGTGTGCCGCCCCGCGATATTGCGGATGTTGAAAAGGTTATGGCGGTCTTAAGATGGCCTTCCTTACCTGTTTTATCCGTGTTGGGTGGCACTTTCTGTAGCGACGGTCTCACTTGGTCAAGGTCGGATAAATGTGACGCACCAGTGACTAATCCTTGTTGTGTAAATGTTGCGATGGGAGTGTGACGCAATAGAGCAACAACTAAGGAATCGTGTCATGTGGTGGCGCAATTCCTGAAGTAACTGTGCCGCAGAGGCCACCAAGATATATTAGGCGTTGATATAAAATAATTAAGATAAAGGGAGGACGCAATCAGTAGTAAAACAGGCAGTGGTTGATCAATTTCTATGGTTTCGGCCTTACGACCACTCCAGCGATAAGATAGGCCCAAAGCAGCGTCGTTTCTTGACCCCCCGCCCTCTTTTGCTTTTAATTAGCTTTGGCTTTCATATTCCGTGGGACTCTCAGCATGTGTTATGTTATGAATCTTTAGCAGAGGGCTGCGTTGTTCCTTGTCGACTTTTTATCGTAAGGCCAATATCATCGAACTAGGGAGTATCGAAGCAGCAATGTTCGCTCACATGTCTGCTCGAATACCCCCATTATTACCAAGGCCGTAGATAAGTTTGCTTATCCTGTCGACATATTGTAGTGAAAGCCAAATGCCACAGACTTTTCGTACCTCGAAGCGTACGACATGACTTGCACTTGACATGACTTAAATATAGCGTAACGATCCTAAATGGGTGAATGAATCTACCACGGCTTAATAGGATTTGGCGCAAAGTTAGTCAGCCTAAACTACGACTTATGTACTCCAAATAATCTCAGAACATAGAGGAGATACTAAACATTTTGTGGAGGATTTGACGCAAGCTGAGTGGTAATTACTAACGCGGATTACGTCGTATTGAGTAGAACCTATATAGCTTGAGAAATGTTGAAACTAAGTCATAGTTTGTGGATCCCAAATGATTGTGAATACGAGTTGATATATACGATATATAAGTCCAATTAAATGTCACATTAAGAAAGGTCGTGGATAGTATATTATTTGGGTATAAGACTTTGAATCATGAAAGAGTGACCTTATTATAGAGTTTGTAGTCTCCAAGATGTAGAAGATATAAGTCCAATTAAGTGCCACATCAAAAGCAACTTTAAAGTTTAAGGATACTATATTATTTGAGAGCTCTTACTACAAACAGAGTTTGTCGGTTAGATTTGGGTATCAGATTTCGACAAATTTTGGATATACGATTTTGATTGATGATGAGTGAACCTAATATAGAATTTGTGGATTCTAAGGTTTAGAAGATATAAGTCAATATAAACCAGGCCTAACCTTATCGGAAACCCTAAAGCTGGTGGATGCCAAGTTACTATTATCAGAGGTCTTGAGGCATATATATGTTCATAAGGAAATTTTGTGCCAAAGCCTTTTTTTTTTTTTTAATATAATGTCACTCGATAAAAAATGTTGGCATAACATACGTCGCAAATCACTTGTGTTAACTGCGAAGTAAATGAAAGTACGTCAAACATAGTTAGCGCTAGAACGGTTGTTAATAAAAAAGAAAAAAACAGATGAATTCGCCTCACAGAAATGTAAAAGACATTTGAACAACATTAAACATTAGCGCAGAAATAATATATTAAAACAAGGTAAAATGCGTCAATTGTTAAAAGACACAGACAGTCGTGAAAAATTGTGAGCTGTCACAATCAATCAAAACACCGAAAACAGTGGAGAGAAATTAAATTGGATCAAATTGAAATTGTTGATTTTGGCGGCAAGAACGATAAATGTTGTCACTGCGACACATTCGCGTTTGATAAATATTTATTGTGTATTCGTAAATATCAGTATTTAAGGATGTCTGCTAATTTTGTTATGGGGTACAATATAATAATAATTATGTTGACTTTTTATATGTTAGGAGATTTTTTTTTGTAGCAACCATGCGAGAATATATGTTAGACGGTTATAAAAACGAGATCTAGCTGCTCCGTGACAGCCAGTCTGCTGAAGTGATGTTACTTTTGGACTAGGTTGTTGCACATAGGTTCGTGTTTATTCTACCGGTGAAAAAAGTGCAGTACGACGCCGATTGAGACAAGTATTTTTGAGGTGCACATTGAACCAAAAACCGCACATCTAATTTAGAGAGCTCGCATAGAGCCAGTAAGTTAATTTAAGGACTGTAATTGTAAAATAGGTTTAACTTTTACCCCTAATATTATACATAATATGTAAAAAGAATTAGGAAAATAAATGTGGTTTAAAACTAAAACTAAACTAACCGCACATATAATAAACATCATCATCATCATCATCGGCACTACAACCGGGATCCGGTATTGGCCTTATTTAGCAAGTTATTATCCGAGACTTGTTAAATTGCCAATAATAATTTGTTTTTCCGGGCAAGGTTATTAGCCTTGCGCCAAACACAACACAAAAAATAAATTACCGTAAAACTCGATAGATGGTCGGCAGCAAATCGGTGGATCCATAGATCGCCGACTCGTAATCGGATCCAGCTCGAAGGACCCACATGCGCGACGACGAATTGTAGTCAAACAGGACGAATTTTTCTTTCCATATAATAAGGAAATTTTGCGATTTAGATTTTTTTCCTAATTTTTTTTTCTCTTAATTTATAATAAGGAAATCTTATGGTTTGGATTATATATGTATACCCGCCTGTCACACGGGAGACCGGGGTTCGATTCCCCGTCGGGGAGCCTCCGGCGCAAGACTAATGACCTTGCCCGGAAAAAACAACAAATCATTATGGAAAATTTAACAAGCCTCATGACTTGCTAAATAAGGTCAAGAATGGTTCCCGGTTGCAGTGCCGATAATGATGATGATGGTTAGGATTTAAAAAAGAAATTTTTCTCTAATTATAGTGAAATTTTGTGCTCTGGACATTTGTCTATTATAACGAAATTTTATACTCTTAACATATTTCTTTCCATATAATAAGGAAATTTTGTCCTCTAGATACATTTTCTAGATGTTTCTCTATACATAATAAGGAAATTTTGTGCTCTGGACATTTGTCTTTCTATATAATTGTGGGGCTTGAAGTTGTGTTGTCAACGTATGACACAAAGTTCAGTCAATCCCCTACACTTGTTCCGCCGAACACCCGTTCACAAAATTATCCATGAATCCGCAAAAGAGAGTAAAATAAAATTCACGGTTGTTGATATGTTTTTGATATGTTCTTTATTTTATTTTTTTTACTTACAATAGTTTATAATATCAATTTACAGAAGTTGTTTATAAATTACATTCACAGAAATTGGTTTTAACTTAAATGCTGGTGATTTATTATAATTTTGTCCGAATGGATAAGTAACACCGATATTTATCATTGATTTTCCTTGGTGGTTTCGTTATCACTTTTGGAAAAGTTTCCGTAAAGAAAAAAAAAAAAAACACTACGTTCCGAATTCTTCTTATTCATCATCATCGGCACTACAACCGGGGACCGGTCTTGGCCTTATTTAGCAAGGCCTGAGGCTTGTTAAATTTTCTATAATGATTTGTATTTTCCGGGCAAGGTCATTTAGTCTTGCGCCAGAGGCTCCCCGACGGGGAATCGAACCCGGGTCTCCCGCGTGACAGGCGGGTTTACTAACCGCTATACTTATTATCGCGTTAAAATTAA
Source organism: Microdon myrmicae (assembly GCA_963931805.1). Lineage (NCBI taxonomy): Eukaryota > Metazoa > Arthropoda > Insecta > Diptera > Syrphidae > Microdon > Microdon myrmicae. Next base: position 42,754,879 of record OZ007500.1, read on the forward strand.
AGAAATCGCATGTATGTATATAAATGAAATAATATATGACAAACGGACAATAAAACTGTACACGACTTTAACCCCTTATGATACTAACTCGACTTGTGTGGCGTGTGCGCACTCAATGTAGATTAATGCTCGACTAATCCCAATTAGGGATGAAATTTGGATTTTGCACATCGATCATTATTTACTACAGTGGACAGTTACGATATTCTCCAACTTAATTCCAATTAATAACTGTGTTTATTTTATGTTTATGGGAAGAAAAATGTTTAAATATACATATTCGTGAGGCAACATGAGCTTATTTGTTTCCACTACGTGTTTAATTATTAACACAATAACTTACATAATTTTTAGTACATCGTCTAACGTGATGCAAAAAATCCCTATATATAGGGTTTTCTCCAGTAGTACATTTTTATAATTTGCAGACGTTATTCGTTCGTGTACTTAACCATGATGAAAATGTTGAGTTTACTGCATAAACTGACAGTGACAGTTCGATGATTAGTGAAAGGGCGCGTTCACAAATTAAATTCAAAGTTGTCCCTATTGGAAACCCGATACATACAATTGGATGGTAAATGAGTGGCTTGAACAAAATCAAGTGTGGTCGCGACATACTACTGTTTGAATTGTGCCGGCATTTTCTAACATTGGAAGTGTTGTTAATCCAAGGTAATGGAATCACTTATCAACCGTCAACTTTCGAAATATCTGGAATCAATTCCAACCCCAACTCCCTTGGCAAATCTGCAGTTACCTGCAAACATTCCCTTCATCAAGGACATTTCCTTCATTAAGGTATTATCCCAAGTCACTGTAAAGAATTCTCTAGCATTCATACATTCAATGCATCATATCAATTTTCTAAAAAGAATTCTTTTACATACATAACCATAATTAGAAAAACTTATCCGCACCCCTGTTTGCCAAGCAATTCCGCTGCACACGTGCACACCACATTTTCCTGGCAATTCCATGGCCTCGGCAGCCTTTTGTCCAAGCGATAAAAACAAATACACGCATCTAGCGTCTTGTGGCCATAAATCGAATTCTTCAGCATACAAACATGCAAACAAGAATCTGACCCTTGCCGCGCCTTCATGTGCATTCCTCAATTCTCTCCGCTCATTGAATAAATAAAATACATTCGACGGTCGATGGGCATAGAAAGGATGAAGAAATCAAAAGGAAAAGCACAATAACCCAAGGTTGATCTGGCTTTGGTGTGCTTGTATCAATGCAGCCTCTGAGGATGACCCACTGTCCTAGTGCGGTGACTGTGGTGATCTCAGAGTACATTGAACCCGGGGAAGATAAAAATGGGAAGGAGAGGAAAATGTTTTGTAGCTATTCACATGTAAAAAGAGATCATTGGTCTCCAGCGGATGGAGTGTCTGGGGAAAGTGAATAGGACGCCGAATCGGCTAGGGAATTCTGACCGTGGGAACTAAATTAAGCACTTTGATAATTTCCCCAGCGGTTTGGACAGACTATGCCGTTGCTAACCGACATGAAATGCGATTTCCGGTGGAAATCTCATGGGTTAGCAAAATGGAGTTGCCGTATGGCGAAAAGGTAACTAAACTCAATTATGCATTATCTGCATAGAATAATGAGTTTAGCTATGCGTCCTTTTGGAAAACATGTTTTGCAGGTGGAATAGCTTGTAGGGTAGGATTGAAATAACGCGCTGAAAGCGGTCGGAATAAGGTTTGAATTGTGGGTAGGTTCTCCATGTGGTATAGAGAACCCCCACATACATAATAAGCAAACTTTGTGCTTTGGATATTTTTCTTTCTCTATATACCATAAGTAAATTTTTTCTTTCGATATAATAGGGATATTTTGTCTTCTGGACATTTTTTCTAGATTTTTCGTTTTATATAATAAGGAAACTTTGCGATTTAGGTATCTTTCTTTAATTTTTTTTCTCTATATAAGGAGATTTTGTGCTTTTGATAAAAAAATTTTTTTTCTCTAATTATAGGGAAATTTTGTGGTCTGGACATTTGTCTTTCTATGTAATAAGCAAACTTTGTGCTCTGGATATTTTTTTTTCTATATACCATAAGTCAAACTGCTATCACGTAATATAAAGCTCTGTGTCTATAGAACCATAATCATGCCGATTGCTCTATACGGATGCGAAACATGGGCTCTCACAAAACGGGAAGAGAACAAATTCAGCGTATTCGAGAATAAAGTTTTAAGGGGTATATTTGGCAGTAAATATGACGAGGAGTCAGGACAATGGAGGAAACTCCGCAACCACGAATTGGAAGAGCTATACCGCAAACCTACAATAGTGAGAGTGATCAAGTCGCGAAGATTAAGATGGGCCGGACACGTGGCGCGAATGGGCGATGATAGGACCGTGCATAAAATTCTTGACGGTAAACTAACGGGGAAGAGACCGACCGGACGGCCGCGACGGAGATGGGAGGACAATGTTAGATTGGACCTCGAGGAGATCGGATCGGATAATCGAACGTGGAAGGAGAGCGCACAGGACAGGGAACAATGGCGGAGCCGAGTCGGTGAGGTCATGAACTTCCGGGTTCCTACAGGCCAGTAAATAATAATAATAATATACCATAAGTACATTTTTTCTTTCCATATAATAGGGAAATGTTGTGCTCTGAAGGTTTTTCTTTCTATATAATAAGGAAATTTTGTCCTGGACATTTTTCTAGATTTTTCTCTATATATAATAAGGGAATTTCGTGCGCCGGACATTTTTCTTTCCATATAATAAGAAAATTGAGTGCTCTGGATAGCTTTTCTAGATTTTTCTCTCTATATAATAAGGAAATGTTGTGTTCTGGACATTTTTTCTAAATTATTCGTTTTATATAATAAGGAAATTTTACGATTAAATATTTTTCTTAAATTTTTTTCTCTATATAATAAGGAAATGTTGTGGTTTGGATTAAAAAAAAAATTTTTTTCCAATTATAGGGAAATTTTGTACTCTGGACATTTTTCCTAGATTTTGTTTTTTTATATAGTAAGGAAATTTTGCGATTTAGATATTTTTCTTACAATTTTTTTCTCTATTTAATAAGGAAATTTTTTGCTTTGGATTAAAAAAAAGTTTCTCTAATTATAGTGAAATTTTGTGCTCTGGACATTTGTCTTTCTATATAATAAGCAAACTTTGTGCTCTGGATATTTTTCATTCTACATAATAAGTAAACATTTCCTTTCCATATAGTAAGGAAATTTCGTGCTCTGAATAATTGTCTTTCTATATAATAGAGAAATTTTGTCCTCTGGACATTTTTCTTTCCACATAATAGGGAAATTTTGTACTCGAGATATTTTTTCTAGATTTCTCTCTCTATATAATAGGGACATTTTGAGCTCTGGACATTTTTAGGAAATTTTGCGATTTAGATATTTTTCTTACAATTTTTTTCTCTATTTAATAAGGAAATTTTTTGCTTTGGATTAAAAAAAAGTTTCTCTAATTATAGTGAAATTTTGTGCTCTGGACATTTGTCTTTCTATATAATAAGCAAACTTTGTGCTCTGGATATTTTTCATTCTACATAATAAGTAAACATTTCCTTTCCATATAGTAAGGAAATTTCGTGCTCTGAATAATTGTCTTTCTATATAATAGAGAAATTTTGTCCTCTGGACATTTTTCTTTCCACATAATAGGGAAATTTTGTACTCGAGATATTTTTTCTAGATTTCTCTCTCTATATAATAGGGACATTTTGAGCTCTGGACATTTTTCGTTCCATATAATAAGGGAATTTTGTGCTCTGGATATTTTTTCTCTCTATATAATAGGGAAATTTTGTGCTCTCGATTTGTGTAAACAAATTTTCTCTAATAATGACAAAGTTTTGTGCTCCAGACATTTTTCTTTCCATATGATAAGGAAATTTTGTGCTCTCAGGATTTTTCTTTCCATATAATAGGGAAATTCGGTGCTCTGGATTTTTTTTCCAGATTTTTCTCTATATAAAATGAGAAATTTTGTCCTCTGGACATTTTTTCTAAATTTTTCTCTCTATATAATAAGCAAACTTCGTGCTCTGGATAGTTCTCTTTCTAGTGAATTTTTTCTTTCCATATAATAACGAAATGTGCTTTGGATTTGTTTAAAAAATTGTGCTGTGGAAATATTTTTTCTATTTAATAAGGGAAATTTTGTACTCTGGACATTTTTTCTAGATTTTGCTTTTTATATAAATAAGGAAATTTTGCGATTTAGATATTTAAAACAAAATTTTTCTTCTCTTTACACTAAGGAAGATTTGTGCTTTGGATTTAAAAAAAAATCTTTCTCTAATTATAGGACAATTTTGTGCTCTTCTTTTTCTATAACACTGGCACTTTTCCTTCCCTTTCAACTACAACACCCTACCATTTTATTTAACAACTATGTTTTCCGTTGACTCCAACAAATCATTTATGTGAAGCAAAAACAAGGTTGAAGCCAAAATAGAACCTTGAGGCTCCCCGAATTAAAAGGGGACAGTTCCTAAGACTCGTCGTCCACAACAACCTGGATCGATCGATTTTCGAGGAAGCTCTTCGTCCAGTCGCAAATCTCCTGGGAAAGTCCACATGAACGAAGTTTGCTTAGCAATGTCCCGTACCAGACGCGGTCAAAAGCTTTGGAGATATCCTAACAGAGTTACTGAGGGGGGAGTAGGGTGGCGTTTCTAACAGATACACGCACAAAAGACATGATACAACACAGAAAGAAAATCGAATAAGCAAAAGCATCAGCCGCATACCAAGCAATGACACAGCAATTCCACATCAGTTAAGTGTACTTCAGTTTAGAAATCGAATTCGTACACGAGGCAGTGGCCTGATGTGTTGAGCATTGGATCAATTTTTAGTGATTCTAACAGTCGGTTCGAATCACACGTTCTTCACTATCGTCGCAAACGCTATAGTACCATCATGACTTATCTCCGTGTCAGTCCTGTTCATCAGCCATACATCCGAAACATAGTCGAAAATTTTTCCCGACGATGTCGCGGAATGTTTAGCGTTATGGGGTGGTGTCTCACCCCGGGACCGACTACCACCTAAACTAACATTTTCTCGAACCGGTCCAAAAGCTAAGCTCCGAAAGATGGCCAGGGATTTCTCCCGACGATTTTACGGAGCCTATAGCTTGAAGGGGCGATATTTAACTGGGCAACATGGCGTTGGGACTCCACCTATCACGCTGCTGCAAGTATGGAACACATTGAATTAACCAGGAATATAGCGTGATGAAAAATTCCGTATTGGATTGTCAAAATTTGATTTGATACTCTGAAAGTCTAAAGATGCCAAAAGCTTGTCGAGTTTATCGTAATTACCTTTACAAGATAGTTCTGGTGCAGAACAACCACTCCCGAACTAATAGAGTAATTTAATTGTATGAGAAGGGTGTAGTTATCTTTTGTGGGAAGCAGATGGCTTAGTGGCAATGAAATTATATTGGATCGAATTGACATAATTAATGTAAATGAGAATCGAATTGTCTGGGGGCGATGCTTTCTTGTCGGTTATAATATCGGCGATAATGAGGTACCTTTCAGCATCTTATGAAACCAATTTCCTTATGGAGAGATTGAAGTTTAAGAGTATAATAAATCGTCGCTGGGATTTGCGTTTTTAAATATTTAATCTACTACGTCAACAAGCTGTTCGTAAGCATAATGAAATAGGTAAGGTCGAATTACACACGATGGCTTTACGAAAGGTGTTGCAGCGGAGGAGAATAGTTCGTAGTCGTTGAAGGAGATAGCAACGTTAGTTTCGGTGAGAGCAGTAATGACATAAGTGGGTCTTATCGTAGACATCATGGAATATTGTGATATACGTACTCAGAGAGGAGCCGTTTGTTCGAGTTTGGAACAAGATTTCGAAGGTTTTCTATGGTCTAACACACCCTTATTGAAGTAGTGTCCCTAAACGAAAGGGTATGACTGTTGAAGGATTCGTGAAGTTCAAAGAATAGTTTTCACGTTCACATTACGCCAGTGGGTGCAATTTTCACTCGCGCACAGAGTGATGTCTAGGCCTCCTAGTTGAATAACAAGACCATTCGCCGGTGTTTCCGTAGCGGATTCCATTGAGGGAACATGAGCGAAACCAAAGAGGGAACGTAAATATTTCGACTGATTTGTTATGAATGATAAACAAACAGAACCAATTTCTATCACGTTTTGCGCATCTTAAGCGTTTCATATAAAAATATGGCTAAAGATCCTTCGTCTGAACGGTGCAGTTGGAACAGAGGTTGTGACACAAGTGCCGCATTATATACATTGGTTCAACTGACAGCTTTGCTACGTTGCGTCATTTGGACAAGAAACTTACTATATACTTTTTGTAAAATGGTGGTAAGTTGTATTCATTTCGTATATTCTTTTTAAGCTTTCAAATCGGCGAGTGATGTCGTTCAAGATAATAGATGAAATCCTGACATTGCAACACAAAATCTCATTTCGAATGTCAACAAATTAACCAATTAATAATGCACTACAAATTGAGTATAGCCCACTACCAAATATCAATCTACGGGCTGCTACGAGTATTCATTAGTTGGTTTTCATATTCTAGCTATGGTACACACACATGTGGTCAGCTAAATAACTTAACGATACTAGAAAAGTCTAAATTACTAAACGATACTAGAAAAGTCGACTAAGCGGTTTTGACTGCTTTTATATAATAATGTTGTGTAATATACAGGCATAGGGAATGCGAAACAATATATTCTCGTGCTTGGCTTTTAATCGACTTTTTTGAGATTGTGAGTATAGTATTTTCTTGACTTCCTTTGTATTCGTATATTCTAATGAAGGCACTCCAACTTTTGAATTCTAATCATCCCAACAAGTTGAATTTGTAAATGACTTTCCGCATTTACTGTTTTTTTAAATCTAGCCCGGCAACAATTCCCATATTCATAGATTCTGAAATATACTTTATTTTAAAAAGGAAAACGTTTGCACCTTCCGTATCAGTTTTTTTCTGTAATACAATTAGTCGTTACTCTTGTATCTTTCGTAAGTCTCCTCATAACTGAAATAATGATAGACCTTTGTGTGTCGTAATGACTCAGTTAACAACCGCCTAAATATAGTATCAGAGCTTTTCTGTGGCGCTATAGTCCGTAGTAAACTGTGACTAACTTGTAGAATACACTCGCTACCAGTTTGTGGAAATACTTGACTGGCAATTTGTGGATCATTATCACGTAAGGTGCTAACAATGCCGTGCTATTTTCGTCTACCTACGAAGCAAATAAACATTCATAAACTCCAAATTCCGTCATCGTTTTATTGTATTGATCAGCTGATTCCAATCGATTGATTACCTACGATTAGGGCGCTGGTACACTCGTGAATAGCATCAGCTTCTTGAATGAACATCGCGCGGGCCAAGTTCCATTTGTTGTAAATGTAAAGAGGGCACACTATCAATTTAAAGGTTTAAAACCCATTCACCCGTGGTGTTAAAAGACCCGAAATTTGTGTTTTTAGGACTTCTAAATTATCATTTGTGGTACTATGCGAAAAATGGTTTTCCTTGTTTATTTATTCGTATATTCTATAAAAAGTTTGTACTAAAAATAAACTCTTCTACTTACTTATAAGGAAATGTTTAGTATAAAACGACTTTCCTGTAGATTTTTCTTAGTTGTAAATAAACACTTTGGGGATTCCTCTTTGTCTGCAATTTATTGGAGGGCTTAAATTGGTCTGTTGAATGCTGTGCTTGTGTTTCTATCAGCTTGGGTTTTTCTATTATACTGCTTTGAAGGGCTAACGATGGCTCTACGCAGATCCAATTAGGAGTATACATACATTAATTCCGACTCTTAGCCGCATTTGGGGTGCTTGCTTACGTGCTAAATATTTACACATATTATTACCTCACAGACAGGCGTTTGTGACTAATGGAGAAACAAATGGTGCGTCTTATGACTCCAAACTAAATGGGCCTGGCTTGAAAGTGTTGCAAGCTACATTCTCTTGGCTTTGTATGCTTTTTAATTAGAGGACGATCTTCATGTCATTTCATTATATACGATACGTGTATGCTTTCAGCTGACATTTGTCTTATACATAGACCAGGCGAGGGGTAGGAAACCTTTTCGGAAGCAATGGCGCAATTAAAAGAAACCACGAACATTCCCGGCGCATCAATATGTAATCACATCATATGTGTTTATTACTACATATCGTTTACGAGCGCGGGGTTGGCCACCCCTTAACTAGGCCAAAGAACCGAGTTCGAATCTTAATTATGTCCGTGCCATTGATTTCAAACAGTATTGTTGTAAAACTGTTGAACGACACGCAATCAACTGATATCGGTGCCGGTGAAAAAGACGTAAGAATAGTATCTGAACGATAATCAATTATGTTTAGCTTGAATTGACATCAGTCGCAGTAATAGATTTAACCAAGGAGCCGCGTATGAGTCTCGGTTAGATATCATTCTCGTGTTATTGTTTCAAAACAGCATTGCTGTAAAACAGCTGAACGAATTGTACGGTTTCAACTGACACCTTGTGTGATAAATAAACTTGACTAAAGAGCTCTGCTTGCTCCTTAATTAGAGTTCATATTCGCGTTTTTAATTCGAAACAGCATTGTTGTACAGCAGTTGAACGATACGCAATGACACATACGTTCTGATATCAGGGACACTGAAAACCTGTATTTGACGATAGTTTCGCGAAATATCTGAACGATTAGCGACTATACATATGTCCATTCGACATTTATAGTCAGTGTAATACACTCGAGCAAAGAGGCATGTTTGCGTCTCGATTAGAATTCGTATTCGTATCATTGTTTTGAAACAGTATTTGAGGATAGTTATCCGCAAAACTGAACACTTTGTTATCCGTTGTCTCCAACAAATCATTTATGTGAAGCAAGAACAAGGTTGGAGCCAAAATAGAACTTTGGGGCACTCCCGAATTAACAGGATACAGATCCGAACACTCGCCGTCCACAACAACCCGGATCGATCGATTCTCGAGGAAGCTCCTCGTCCAGTCGCAAAGCTGCTGGGAAAGTCCATATGAACGAAGTTTGCTCAGCAATGCCCCGTGCCATACGCGGTCAAAAGCCTTGAAGATATACAATGCGACCGCCCTTGACTCACCATGCCGTTCAATCGTAGATGCCCATATATCGGTTATAAGTGCCAAAAGGTCCACGGGTGCCGCCTGCCACGGAATCCGTATTGACGATCATTCAGATGCTTTTACATAAAAAAAAAAAAAAAAAAAACAAAAAAAAAGTATATATATTATGTAAGTTAAGTAAGTTAAATTTTAAGAAAAAAAAAAAAAAATTTACAAATTTTTTCAAATTTTTCTTTGTATTTCAACTAATTATCAGTACTGCCACAAAGTTCTGTCGCCGAAAGGCAAATTATACAAATGTTAAGTAATGTTTAGCTTAGAGCGTCTGCGAAGGACCAGTAAGTTATTATATAAGATAATTAAGCTAGAATTTAAGCATTTTTTGTCTAGCCTTTAATTTAGAAATTAAGAATATAAAAAGAAAAATAAAAAATGTTTTAAAAATGAAATGAAATGACGATCATTCAGAAGTCCGTTGCACCCCAAATACTTAACTTACTCTGTATTGATGACGATGTATTAATAAACGTACACGCCCCAACAGAATCTACGGACGAAGAAATGAAGGACACGTCTATGAGACCCTAGAGAAAGTATTTGATGGGATCTCATCATTCGATGTTAAAATCCTCCTCGGAGACCTCAATGCGAAAATTGGAAAGGAAGACATCTTCCAACCAACTATAGGTAAAGAAAGCCTACACGACGTTTCAAATGATAATGGAATTCAAATTATCACGTTCGCAGCGTCAAAAGATATAGTAGTGGAAAGCACGATGTTCAAGCACAAGGAAATTCATAAAGCCACATGGATATCACCCGACGGCGTAACGCGTAACCAAATAGACCACTTCCTCATAGACAAAAGACACCACTCGAATATCCTTGACGTAAGATCATATAGAGGAGCAGATTGCGACTCCGATCATCTTCTAGTGATGGGCAAAATCAGGAGTCGCCTCGCAGCAATCCCACATGGGCAGTCACGGGAGACAAGCAAAAAGTTCGACATTGATAAACTAAAAGACCTGCACAAAAGGGCTGAATATCAAGACGAACTAACGAATAGATTTAGCATCCTAGAGAATGGGAGCAGTGAGGAAGAGGAAGCCAATAATCTGGGCAGAAAATGGGCATCGATCAGAGACGCAATCAAACAAACAGCCCAAAAGGTATTAGGACTTAAGAAAACAATTAAGTCCAAACCTTGGTTTGACGATGAGTGCAGGGCAAAGATCGAACAACGAAAACGTCTCAGAGTGATCCACTTAGAAAGATATGATGAAGTCAACGCAGAAAGATACGCGACAATTCGGAAAGAGACAATGAGACCTTTCAAACGCAAAAAATGCGAATGGAAGAAGACTCGGATCGAAAAAATCCTAGAAAATTACAGAGCAAAAAACATCAGATGTATGTATGCCGGCATAAATTCAATTAGAAATGGCTACCGAGGGAGAGCCAAAACAATTCGAGACCCAAACGGCTGTCTGGTCACAGAAACAAACAACATCGTGACAAGATGGAAGCAGTACTTTGAAAACCTGCTCAATGTGCGCACCGATCAACCACAAATAAACGCACCAAGTGTACATACAGCCTAGCCTCAGATCCCAGAGCCCTCTCCCAACGAAGTTGTAGACGAAATAAATCGATTGAAAAACAACGGAGCTCCCGGAGTCGACTGCATTCCGGCAGAGCTTGAGAAGCATGGAGGAGAGTCAACCACTCGAAAGATACACCAACTCAATATGGGATAAGGAAGTCATTCCGGAAGAATGGAACACCTCAATAGTCGTCCCCATTTTCAAAAACGGTGACAGATCTGACTGCGAAAATTACAGAGGAATCCACATACAAAAATACTAACAAATGTCATACTGTCGAGAATCACACCGTACGTAGAAGAAATATTGGGAGACTACCAATGCGGATTCCGTAGGAACCGGTCAACAAGCGACCAAATGCTCACGAGATGGCAACTACTGGAAGAGAAGTAGGAATACAGAGAGACGGTTCACCAACTGTTCTTTGACTTAAAAAAAGCCTACGGCTCAGTCGCAAGGCAAAGACTCTACCATATTTTAGTTGAGCTGGGAGTTCCGAAAAAATATGCCGCCCTCATTCAAATCTGCATGAACGAAAACAAAGGGCGAGTTAGAATAGAAAATCACCTCTCAGAACCATTTGAAATCTGGGTTGGACTAAAACAGGGCGATGGCGTCTCACCATGTCTCTTTAACCTTGTCCTTGAGTATGTCATCAGAAAGGTACAAGACGACAACATAGCCTTGATCATCCCTGAACGGGGTCACACAAGTGCTCGCATATGCGGATGACATCGCCGTTTTTGGCAATAATCTAGAAACTGTAAGTAAAAACAGTGAAATCATCATCATGCAAGCGGCAGAAGAGGTGGGCCTAGAAATAAATAAAGACAAAACAAAATACATGATTAGGGCGTGAGCAGGTGGGCCTCGGGGAACATATATAAACGTCAGAGGCAAGTTATTTGAAAAAGTCAAAGAATTTAAATAACTGGGAACGATACTGACGGCCAGTAACGAAATTCGAAGGAAATTAACAAACGACTACACTCCGGCAACGCTAGTTGGCGTGCAATCAGTAAACTGCTGAAATCCAAACTGCTCTCACGTAATGTAAAGCTCTGTGTCTATAGAACCATAATCATGCCGATTGTTCTCTACGGGTGCGAAACATGGGCTCTCACAAAACGGGAAGAAAACAAATTCCGCGTATTCGAGAATAAAGTTCTAAGTGGTCTCTTTGGCAGCAAATATGACGAGGAGGCAGGACAATGGAGGAAACTCCACAACCACGAATTGGAAGAGCTATACCGTAAACCTACAATAGTGAGAGTGATCAAGTCGCGAAGATTAAGATGGGCCGGACACGTGGCGCGAATGGGTAACGTAGGTAGAATTCATGACGGAAGACCAATGGGAAAGAAACCGATAGGACGGCCGCGACGGAGACGGGAAAACAATGTAGGGTCTGACTTGAGGAGATCGGATCAGATGGTCAAGCGTGGAAGAAGACTGCACAGGACAGGAAACGATGGCGCAGCCGAGTCAGTGAGGTCATGAGGGTTCTCATAGGCCAATAAGCAGTAATAATAATTGAAGAAGTCACGCCTACCCTAGAATTAAACATTACTCGTGATTATACCGTATGCCCTTTATCTTACATGAAGTAAAACAAATTGAGAATCTCATTTTTAACTTGAACGATAGGACCGTGCGTAGAATTCCTGACGGTAGATCAACGGGAAGGAGACCGACAGGACGGCCGCGACGAAGATGGGAGGACAATGTAAGGTTTGACCTTGAGGAGATCGGATCGGCTGGTCAAGTGTGGAAGGAGAGTGCACAGGACAGGGAACGATGGCGAAGTCGAGTCGGTGAGGTCATGAATTTCCGGGTTCCTCATCATTATCATCACCAACCAAAACACACCACCAAGCCCGATCTTCACCCAAAAAAGGTTATGGTGGCAATTTGGTGGAAATCGAAAAAACCAATCCACTCTTCATTTCTTCAACCAGGAGAAACGATAAACACTATCAAATATTGTGAGGAAATCGACATATTGCATCCAAAATTGGCTGAATACCAACCTGCGTTGGTCAATAGGCACGGCCTGATTCTTTTGCATGACAATGTTAGACCCCATACCTCACAAGTAATGCTGCAAAACATGTTGTAGTTAGGATTTGAAATTCTTCCGCATCCACCGTACTCTCCTGACATTTCCTCAAGGACTACCATCTTTTCCGCAATCTGGATTCATTTTGCCGGCAGAAGGTCTTCCGGAACCGAGCAGAGGTCATAAAAACCTTTGAAGATTTCATGGCCTCAAAACGTCAGCACTTCTACGAAAAAGGAATATTTGAACTTGTATCACGTTTGAAGAATGTCCTAGATGCCAACGGATCCTATTTTTATTGAATAAAAATTTACGGGAAAATAATATTGGCTTGTTTGCTATAAAACCGGACATTTCATGTGGTACAAACCAATATTTAAAGGATTGTTTACACTTTATGTACGCCTATAGATCATAGATAGTATACCCGCCTGTCACGCGGGAGACCGGGGTTCGATTCCCTGTCGGGGAGCCTCTGGCGCAAGACTAATGACCTTGCCCGGAAAAAAGAAATCATTATGAAAAATTTAACAAGCCTCAGCACTTGCTAAATAAGGCCAAGACCGGTTCCCGGTTGTAGTGCCGATGATGATGATTACACTTTATGTACGCCTATAGATCATAGATAGTAGATACGAAGAAGGATAAGTGTGTATAATAAGGCACCTATTAGGAATACCACACAATTCATGTTCACTGGTGTAGACCAAAAACGCATGGAGAACGTTACGTACTACACAGGCATAAATCGTAAAATGTTTACCCAACCGTTGAAATGGCATTGAATCATCAGTTGAACCCATATTCACACAAGCGGACGGATTTCATTTAAAAATACTTGCGAGGAAGGAGTGTAACTTGTTATTTATATTGTGTCAAACGACTGTTTCTGGTGATGAGTCCCACACTAAAAAACGAATGTGGCATGCAAGCTATAAGCTGGATAGGTTCGTAGACCTTGAGATATTCCTTCCGCCATTTACATCTGCAAGAAAAAGACTCAACATTGCAATAGGAAATTATGGCTTACATTGTTAATTTATGTCCTCAGCTTCGTCATGAGGTCTATAAGCTTGTTTATAGTTATTAATATCAAACAGTTTCATGTGAGGGGAAAGAAGCTAATGTGGACTTCATTAGTCTCTTGAGTAGTGTAACAAAAAGAATGAATCTGAGGAAGCTACAGATTCTTAGTAATGTGGTATATATGTATGTATCTCTCACCTCTATTGATCCGAGTTCACACGAATATATTAAAACCCAACTCTGGTTAGAGTGTGTGACATTGAACTCAGTAACAAATCAAGCCTTGGGATCTTATCCATATACTACGTCACCTCCACAGGAGCAATTCGAGGCTCTGTATCTCCACCGGAACCTGATTCCACAACACTCTTACATGATATTATGCATATTCGATTTCCATTTGTAAAAGAGCAAACAAATTCTATTCAAATTGAATCTCATTAATATTTTTATGGCTCTGTTTGAGGTTGGCGCTGCCACAGGCGTAGTTGTTCGCTAAAGTGTCGATCTCTGACTTCAACTGCTCATACATCCTATTGTCTGGAGGGCTGTTGAGAATTTTCATAGACGGCCTTTGGAGTGAACTCCACACAATTCCAACCAATCGTGCATGCATTTGACAGCGATTAAAGCGGAATATCAATGTATTGACGGGGTGATGTCAAACAATACGGAAACGGATCTTTAGATAAGTGGAATCGTCTGGTCGGAGTGTCAGGGTCTACTTATGTGCGCCAATTTAATTACATGCTCCCTGAGTTTCTAAGGAAATTTTCATTTAGCTGGCAAATAGTATTTGGTGGGTGGAATTGTTCGTCTTGGCACATATCGCGTTATGGGATGAGTTTGATTATACAAGCCGTCTAAACTGCTGTCATATGCTTCAGAGATTGATGGCAGAAAAATTAGTTTTCGTGGTTTTTGTCGAGCCAAACGGTTTCGAAATGGAATCCGCAAATTTTGTTGGGGAATGACTCGTAATAAAAAAAAATCTGCCATAATTTCAAGGGTAGGTTGCTCGTAAATTTCGAGGCACAGCAAACAGGGTCTTGCTATTGAAGATGTATTATCGCCATTGCAGTTTGTTATGTCACTGTTCAGTATTTAGCTGATGGGAACTTATAGATCAGTTAAGAAATGCGCAATAACTCACCGGATCAAATATTGGGGAGGTGGGCGGATAATATACTGACTGTCTACTCTGTAAAACTAGGCAACTGTTTGGATTATTAAGAGCACGCTAAAATAAAACTAAGCTTGTTCATTCTTATTTTATTTAGTAGTAGGTTTATTTGCCTGTAAAGTCAAAAAGCATTCAAATGTTACATTAGGTGTGACAAATTCAACAATTTTGGGACAAAATATAAGACATTTAGTGTCGTTATACAAATAACAAATTTTACAGAGTGAAGTTTAGGTCATTTCTTAATAAAAATATTTTTAAATTAAAATTTTTAATTACTTCCT
Source organism: Microdon myrmicae (assembly GCA_963931805.1). Taxonomy (NCBI): domain Eukaryota; kingdom Metazoa; phylum Arthropoda; class Insecta; order Diptera; family Syrphidae; genus Microdon; species Microdon myrmicae. The sequence goes on from OZ007500.1 coordinate 42,770,171, forward strand.
TTAATTAATAAAATAATTTGTTTTATAATTTGTTGCAACATTTGACTGTTTATTGCTAAGGAATACAAAAAAAAGAAGAAAATAACTAATATAGGCTTCTAGGTTATACATACGGTCGCAAAGAGCGAAACAGTATTTTAAAAAATGCTTCAGTGTATTTAACACACTAGTCTCAATAGCTTTTGGCTGCAATTCCTATCGAGTTTCCGAAGGGAGGAACCTCAGATGGCGTGACATCCAAACACGAGTTGCCATATTTGCGTTCGTTTCTTCAATTGTACTCTTGTTTGTTGAATTTGTTGATATGTAACTATCATAATGATAATTAGAGTATCCGTCTTGAGATAGTTAGTAAGGGGTGGCGGCGTACGAGCACAGGGGTGCGTATACCTAGGTTTAGTTGATGAGTCTATGGTACTGTGGGGAGGAAGTATGTACCTGCATGGGTACTCCGTTCCCTTCCTCCGCCAACATCTGATTATTGGCTGCATTCCTTCGCCGTAAACTAAACTGTTCGTCGAGAAAACGGAAGCACACATAAACACTCAGCAAACAAATAAAATGTAACGCGGTTTGGTTGTCTGTCTAAAAGTTATATTATTTAATTTAACTGTAGCAACTGGTTCACAATTATTTAACTTAAAACTGCCTTATACTGGGGGGCACAAGAAACATTATTTTTTTTATTTTCGACGCGCTCGACTCTAACTCTCTGGCTTTTGTTTCACACCGTACCGGCGCCGGCACGGTGGATGGCGGAGCGACCGTCTCGATCGCTGGATGAAATTCGACTCCACGATATTTTTCGTTTTGAGGTGAGTTTGCCCAAGAAGAAAAAAATGTTTCTCTGTGGTGGAAACAAGGAAGACAGACTTGGCAATGACTGTGTATGTGTGAGTGAAGATCACATTGGTTTATTTTTCATACACAAGGCCATAGGAATAAACCTGAAACTCAAGGACGGGGCATAATGGGCATCCAAGAGATGTGTGTTTGTTGAAACAACGAATTGCGTCTCGTCGGATACTAATGGCTTTGCATTTGTTTATGCATCTCGTTCGTAAGGGACAAGATTCGGCGAATCAAAGGACAAGGGAAATGTGACCTAATGCATAGTTCGGTAATGAGGGTCGGCTAGATAAATAGCAGCCGCTCATTAAATAGAAAATGTGATTCGGATACCTAAACGATATGAATTGTCTATAGTATGTATTGCAGCTGTTACGATAGCCGCAATGCCGATGCACATGGTGCTAATAGGTTTAAGACGCGAGATGCGTATTTGCTTTGGTTTGCACATTGTGCGAGTCAGGGAATTTTATTCCTGGGAGAAAAGGACGCCAGCCAATGTATACATAAAGAAATTTATTGTACAGATGAATAAAACTGGGAATAGGCGACGCAATGGTAATTGTTCCTGGCCTGAATGGTTACATGATATGTGAACCGGGGTTTTTCTTTTCAGGATAATTTATGATAAGGAAAGTAAGAACTCTTACAGGGGATTTGTAAGCGAAGGAATGCTTGAAAAGGTAAGAATTCTTTTGCAGGTACTTTTGGGTTATAATAATTGGATCTATTTGATGCGTGAAGCATTTAAGATGCTAATGCGAATTGCATTAGCGAAAGCTGGTGCAGACTGGGTTGTGGTTATGGGGGTTTTTTTCAGGAAGGCGAGCCGTGGGATCTGGCGGAACCACCACAGTACTGGGGGGGGGGGGGGGGGGGGGGGGGGGGGGGGGGCGACGTCGTGGCGCCGGCAGGGGCGCAGGGTTCTGTGGCGAGGAAGTATGGTGCGCCGGCGTACGACGCTGATTCACTTCCTTCCGCCATCGTCACTATAAATTCCGCTGTAAAGGCAACAAGTCAAACATCGAGGCACGGGCGGACAACGCAGAAAATAAAACAGGACAAAACTTCACAACACCGCAAACAATTTAAACCAGAAGAGTAAAACACTGAGTATTGTGTTGTTTGTGATTTATCAATTTTTATTTTTAGTTTATGGTTTGGGTTATTACACTTAACAGGTTTCAACAAATTTGGACAACAAAAACTCAAAATATATTGTTAAATGTTATAATTAGTCGGCAGTCCCAGTAAACGACGCCGCCATTACGGAATGTACACACCACGTACTCGCGGAGATAACAACTCAAACGATTGCAGCGGAACTCACAAACACGCTCGACTACAATTGGTTATCGCTTCCCCGTGCGCACGTAGCGATAGGAGCAACGACCTGCTCAGGTCGAATGATGGAAATGGACTCTGCGATATTAATTCGCTGACAAGGGAATTCGGTCAGTGAAACTGGTTCTCTTAATTAAGGGGTGAGTTTTCCTATTCCAAGAGAGACGTAAAGTCTCTCTTTGGAGTAACCAAACCGATCTCATAGAGGAGATCTTCACGATACACAAGTGTGTGTGTACGTCGGTTCTTTTCATAGATCAAAGCCATGATGCAGAACCTGAAACACAAAAAAAGGGAAAAGGATCGTAGAGATCTTTGTTTATGTGAGAAGTTTATTGGGAAACGGATCCAGAACTATGTAGGATAAAAGAGGTTTATGACCTGTGAGTTCAACTGAGTAATCAAGTTGCAACTCATTAAATGGTAGATGCATATTTGGTGATTGGGTTGTTTGTGAAACGCCAGAATGCCTACTGATAGAAACCGTTCTTTTGTTTGCACATAGTGCATTGGTAAGGCATTAGTCTCAACGCAGATGGTGCTAATTACATGCATCTGCGCTGGACAATTTATCGCTGGCGAAAAGGGGTCGCCAGCCGATGTGTGTGTAGATAGTTTTTTGTACACACATCGAGGTGTTACGTGCGGCTTCCGCCATCTCCATCGTTTATTCGTTTTAATATAATTTAATAGTAGATGGTTGGGTGGTGAAAAAACACGCAGTCCACATATTGAATATACGAACATACTCGTGTTCGATTGTGGATCGTGTGGAAGCTGATTCCATTTTCGGAGTGGATGCTGATGGAGAGGGAGAGAAGGGTCTTTTGGTGTACCTGGGGGAAAAAGGAACAACAAGTTTAATATTTTGTTGAATACGGTCTTTGATTCCGTTTATTTTGATTTTTGTTGTTCGATACTGTTTTTGGATGCAGTTAGTCGATTGAGTTCGGTTCCAGCTAGCGGTGGAAAGGAAAAAAGGAAGACAGTTATCCCGTTTGTAATAAAATAACATTTTTTGAAACGAAAAGATTGTAAAAAGTTAAAGTTTAGAAATTAAACGTAGAAAAAAAGCTCTTTCCTTTCTTGGAGCGCCGTTTACAGACGCAAGTGTTTAAACTTGGATTGGCCAAATCTATCCATCGTGCTCGTGTCTCAGTCCGCCAAAGACACATTCGTGTTCGGAAGCAGGAGGTGAACATCCCATCGTTTGTGGTGCGATTGGATTCGCAGAAACACATCGACTTCTCTCTAAAATCACCATTTGGCGGTGGCCGCCCTGGTCGTGTAAAGAGGAAGAACCTGAAGAAGAACCAAGGTGGTGGAGCAGCCGCTGAAGAAGAAGAGGGGTCCTAGATGGAGTCTCTGAGAACGAATTAATAGACACCCCACTCTGGACTAACCACAGGTAACCCATTTTAAGTACATAAACTCCTGTTGCGGAAAACGTCACAGAGGCTGGGAAAATACACGGCGCAATATTTATGATCCCTGTCATGAAGGTTACATTGTATGTAAACCGAATCATTTGTGTACGGAATTCGTCTAGGGGAATTTGTCTGGCAACGTAGATGCCGACATTGGTTTGGAATTCCTGATAAGCTAATAAAGAAATCTTACAGAGAATTGGTATGCTAAGAGAATGCATGAAAGGTAAGTTTTCTTTACAGGGACCTAAAGATCATAGATTTGATCTCTTTAATGCGTGAAGCATTTTCAGGTGCCTAATGCGATTGCATTGACGAAAACTTATGCGTCTCGGGATGAGATAATGGGGGTTTTTAGGTAAGTGTACCGTGGGGTTTGGCGGCACCGCCACATTTCTACCTCGTCCTCACAAATTGTTCACTGTCACCCACCGTTATTCTGTCGAATTCCGCTGCAAAAACGACCACAATAGCCGAAGAGAAAACATCACACACAGGAGAAATTAACCGAAACACACTGGATATTGTTTATTCATTAATTGGTTTCTTTATTATTTTTGGTCCTTGCTATTGTACTTTATTTATGTGCGATGTCTCGGTGCCGGACGAGGAATGTCGTCGGCCGAGATCGTTGCTAATGTTCCGCCGAACGAGGAATGTCGTTGGGGAACAGCGAACGATGGAGCACCTTGATAATGAAGTCCCGCTAAAGTATTTGCTGAACTTGTTGTCCCTCCTTACAAATGATGATTTGCGTTGGGCTTCAGCAGGGAATCCAGCCTTTGAAGCAAAGCCAATGCGACTGGCGACTGCTTTTAGACAAGTATAGATAAAGTCCGACTGAGTTCTCGATGGAGACAACTTTGTTGATTAAACACATCAAGTTCTTATAAATTCAACAGCCACATGGTGGCGTGCAACTAACAATATAAGGTCTTATAAAAATGTTTATAATATTAAAAAGCACCAAAACAGTATGCAATGTATTGACAGTTGCATGATATCTCCACGATCAAGCACCAAAAAACAGTCAACAAGCACGTTAGTATAGTTGAAAGAGCACCAAAAGCAGTAAACAATGTATGACAGTTGTGTGTGCACTGTCATCGAGTTGTCGGCAAGTGTGGTGAATATTTGTCGGAGAGAGTACTAGACGATGTACTAGATTCTCCCCGAGCATATAATTGCGAATCTGCAACAATTTATTTGAACTACATGCACTTAGTGATTTTTGTTTGGCGCGGAAAGATTGTTTATATTCTATTAGTGTTCGGCTTACGCACTACCTTCACATTCATTCTTAATATAAATTACACCATTGTTGTACAACTACCGGGACACTAATTCAATTCTATATGTTGCTGTTTAGCTCGACTGGTATGACTCGACACACTCAGGGGTGTAGAACACACCACTCTGGGATGTACGCGTCCCCGGACGCCCCGGGAAGCGGAAGACGCACCGACCGGATCGGTGGTTGGAATACGACTTTGCGATATTTGCTCGTGCAGAGCCGACTCGCTAATGGGGTGAGTTTGGTGGTGTGGTGGTAGATATCCTCTCCACTAGGGATATGTTTTTACTTACCACCAGAGAAACGTAAAGTCTTGGTGGAATAGAAAACCAGTTCCCGTAATAAAGATCATGGTGGTACACATGTATGTGTGTACATTGGTTCGTTCATGGGACAAACCCATGAGAGCGAAACTGAAACAAAGAAAGGGCATAATGTGCATCCATGAGATGTGAGTTCGGCTAAGCAAACAAGCCGAATCTCATTGGATGCTAATTGGGTTTGTGTTTGCTTATGTGAGAAGGTCAATGGTAAACGGATGCAGGAATATGTAGGACAAAGGGAATTTATGTGAGAGTTCAACTGAGTAAACAAGTTGGAACTCATTAAATGAGAAATGCATTTGGGATACCACAAACGATGTGGATTGTTTATAGTATCGCCAGAAAGCCTTTGAAGGACAGCGTTCTTTTGTTTGCACATGGTGCGAGTTAGGGAATTAGTGTCAACGTCTATTGCGCTAATTACATGCAGCTGCGTTGGACTGTTTATCGTTGGGTAAAAAGGTCGCCAGCCGATGTGTGTGTAGGTAGTTTGTACACATGTTGAGGCTGGGATTAGCCAACTCAAGGGTAAGATTCCCTGATTATGCGGTTGTATTATATGTGAACCGATGAATTTTCTTTCAGGGAATTTATGATATGTTTGGAGAGAATTCTTATCATCATCGTCGTCGGCACTACAACCGGGAACTGGTCTTGGCCTTATTTAGCAAGTCCTGAGGCTTGTTAAATTTTCCATGATAATTTGTTTTTCCGGGCAAGGTTATTAGAATTCATTTTAAATGCGAAGTTATGCATGCAGGTGCTTAATGCGGTTGCATTAGCAGAAACTTAAGGAAGTTGGGTAGCAGTTATGGGGGTTTTTCGGGTAAGTAGTAGTGGGGTTTGGCGGCACCGCCACAGTACTGTAGCCGTTGGACAGTAAACTTACAATTTATTCCTATAAATTTGTGGTACTTTACGGAAGCCGCGAGTCGTTTTATGGACTTTTGGCTCTATACAAGCAACCTATTGAATTATTGCTTTTCATTTCTTGTTACTAATACTAAAGTATAAGTTAACTATCCTTCTTTCTTAAAACCTAAAAAAAGACGTGTTTATAATCTTAAGACAAGAACAGATGTGTCCTTCATCTTGTCTCTGGCTTCTGGTCATCTTGCGATAACCAGAATCACCCACATCCGTAAGGATGTTGAGCTCGGTCTCAAGATATCTGAAAAAGATAGGGGGGAGGTATCTAAAGATAATGTGGACAGGGTTAGTTCAAATGTTCGCTAACTACTTGGATGGATGGATGGTGGGAAAGAAATCATACAAGACCGGTAGGTCTTGAGTGCGGTAGTAAACGCAGATCACGTCTTCGGCGACTGATAATCTGCTCTTTGGTCGGTGTGTGTATGTGGGTTCAATTCATTCATCAATCTACACATGCTTTTTTATAATGAATAACGGTTTATGCTGCTGTTCTCAGGCTCGCTTGTCTGTTGCACTTCTCTGATCCTGTTACATGCCGCTGCAGGTGAATCGTTACTTACGATGTTGATCTCGTTTCCGTGAATCGTCATGTACTATGTTGTAGATGTCGTATTCTGTCTGTGCTGCGGGTTCTGTTAATGTTGCACACATTTTCGTGATGTTGGGTTTGCAGCTTATCAGTGGCGATAATGTTAAAATGCATCCCCTTAGCTCTTTGTATTTCTCCTCGCGTACCCGCGTCCTATGAGACTGCTGCATTGCCCGGTATGCAAAATTCTTACGTTCAGTCGCTAGTTTGCACTCTATATCAAACCAGTCGCTCCGATCTCTACGACTACTGCCTAAGATGGAGTTGGCAGTACTAATTACGTATTCTTAAGGCGTGTCCATTTCTCTTCTACGTCCTGCATTCTTGCCCCAGGACTTAATCTCCGTCCGTCGAACTCTTCGAGGGCAAGTCCTAGTGCATGACCAAAGGTGGTATTCTCATTGCGTAAGGCAGCCGTTTTGATTCGAACCTGTTCCGTGGATGCAATACGTCTCCGTAAGACAATCCGCGCTAGGAATACTGTACCAACTTAGATCGTGATCCGAGTCGACGTTGGCACGTCGGTACGTTCCTACCGTCATCAGGCTCGAGGAGTGGCGGTGATCTATCATCACCTGATCAGTTTGGTTGCGAGGGAATCCATCAGGTGATACCCAGGTGGCTTTGTGTTAAATTTTCCATAATAATTTAATTTTACGGACAAGGTTACTAACCTTGCGCCAACCTTTCTCAGGATGTCGCTGCATGCATTGGTTCATTACTTGGTAGGTGCCAAAGTAGCTATCCAGGGGTGTCACGTGGAGACTGCATGTCAACTTAGATTGAACAGGGACAGGGATTGTCCTGGCCTTCGCCGGGTTGAAAGCAGAGACTTTGCCCTGTATGTTCGCTCCGCTACGTTGGGTGTTGTAGACCCTAGTTTACGGTGGCCATGCTGCACAAAAACTTACTCTGAAAGAAATATCGTCTTAAACACGATACTATCACACACCTTGAGAATGGAATTATGGTTTTGTGACGGGGCGAAAATTACTTATTTTGTCTTTACTGCCTTTTAATGAATACGAGTGATGCAGGATTCTTTCCACATATTTGGAAGAATTCCTTGGGTTAACCAAAGCAGAAAGCGGATAGTGAGTAGTTAGGTTAGGTGTGAAGTACACTTCGTAAGGACAATTGTAGGGAGGCCGTCAGGTCGTGGGCTTTAATCCTCCTTGGGATGGTTAATGTTCTTATCTTATCGATTGATATTATTTCGAGAGATGTTTATCTACGGTTATGTATTGAAAATATCTAGTATTAAAAGATAGTACTTGGTGTGAAAAGGACTTCTTTAAGAAATTTGTGAAATGTTTTACAACGTTTGGTTGTCAGATGATTTTAGGAATGAAGGGGAAGCAGTTCGTTCAGGTGATGCTCCGTGTAGTTTTTGATATTAGCGATTTGATGTGAGTAGTTTTTAAATGAAATTCGGAAAATCGTTCACGAGTATTATTCCGGTAGTGACATCGACGATAATGAGGTGGATCATGTTATGAAATCTAATTTATTTGGGTACGATTGAAGTCATGGATCATAATAAACTCATTGTTCTGATCCACGTTTTTGAGTAGTGACTCCGCTTCGTTAAGAAGGAATGGCAAAGCGGATTGGGGAAGGTAAGATCGCACATAGCGTGATACGATGTAGGTGGATCGGAGGATGAGTTTAATTTTGATACCGATAATTTCTGCCTGAGATATGTATGGTGTTGTGTCAGCAGTTATGGCTAGAGTTTGATCTGTGGCAATTAGAACACCGCACCCGGGATGCTGGTGGAACTGTGGGGGTAAGACGTATTGATGTCAACGTATGACACAGGTTCACTTCTTCCGCCAACAATTACGTCGTCAAACTTATCCTTAAGAGGAAAGAGGAAACGAAAACACCGTTTTATTTGTTGTTTTTATGTTCTTTTTTTTTTGCACATTATCCAGAGAGATGGTTTGTAATTTTCGTTTTCCTTATTTTTTTTAACTTGGTGAGCGGGTTGGGGGTGAGGGACTAACTTTAAAGTAACTTAAAAACTGATATGGGAAACTAAACAAAGATGGATGGAATAATAGTTTAAGTGGTAGGACAGGGAAGGGCGAGGATAAGCCGGATGCTAGGGTGTGAGTATGGGTGTCTGAGAATGTAGGCGGTGAGCGGGTGGGGGGTGAGGGAGTAACTTTAAAGTAACTTGAAAACTGAAATGGGAAAGTAAACAAAGATGGGTGGAATAATAGTTTAAGTGGTAGGACAGGGAAGGGCGAGGATAAGGCGGATGCTAGGGTGCGAGTATGACTAGGTGAGAGTGTAGGCGGTGAGTGGGGTGGGGTCAGGAGGGGTAAGAGAGGAGGCGACTTTTGGGAGCGAGAGACGTGAAATTGAAGTCAAAGAAGGTGGGTGAGAGTTTGCCCACCTCCGCGCATTCGCGAATTGGGTTCATTAGAGCCGTAAGACGAGTGATAGGTGGGCGAATAGAAGAGACGAGGGTTTTGCAGGTTTCGGGGATTAGTTGAAAATGTGATGGAGGAGAGCAGGCTTGGGCAGTTGATTGAACCTGGGAGTAGACGGTAGATGAGTGTGTTAAGGTTAATTAGGTGAAGACGGCTTGCGTATGGGGATAGATTCAGAGTATTTTCCCAATTCAATCCTCGGAGGACAAAACGCAAAAAACGACGTTGCACGCTTTCAACCCTGCGAATTTGGGATGAGTAGTAAAGACACCAAACCTGACTAGCATACTCAAGAAGAGGACGGACAAAGGCTATATAGAGCGATCGGGAAACGTAGGAATTAGAGAATTCTTTCGACCAGCGTTTCACAAATCAAGGACAGAATTGGCCTTGAGAATAATGTCATAAATATGCGGGATGAAGTTAAGCTATCACATCACATAAGATGTTAGGGTCACGTCATCCTTTGTACAGATGTTATGTATGTTACAGATAGATGTATGTTGGTTGGGTAAGACATAGGGACGTAGCGGGTCGTTTACGGGAGGAGATGATTGAGTGACATTTGGCAATATTTAGTTCGCGGCAATTATTTTGGCACCAAGTTGAAAAGCTGTCGAGATCCATTTGGAGAAGTGAGGAGTCGACAGAAGACCGGATCGTCTTGTAGAGTTTAGTGTCGTCCGCGTATACAGAGATGGAGGAGTCCTTGATACTGAAGTCTATGTCAATAATAGTAAGAATGAATAGGCGGGGTCCAAGATGACTGCCCTGGGGAACCCCTGACGTGGGAAGAAAAGGATTGGAGAGGGTGGATCTAACTCTGACACGGTAGGTTCGATCGTTAAGATAGGAAGAAATACACTTAATCAGTAGGTGTTCGAAGCCAAGGGAGAATAGCTTAAAGAGGATGATATTGTGGGAAATTTTGTCGAGGGTCTTGCTGAAATCAGTTTTGATTACATCGACTTTGTTGCCGTTCTCTAACGCACGGAGAGCATGCGATGAGAATTCAACTAGATTAGTGGTGGTCGACCTATCCGTAAGGAACCAGTGCTGGTTGCATGAGACGATGGATTTTCAGTGGAAACATAACGCGTTGTAAAGAATGCCTTCGAACAGTTTTGGAATACGTGACAATTTGGCGATGGGACGCCCAGTAATATTCAACTTCCCGGTTTTCTTCTCTTTTTTTTTGAATTGAATTTTATAAATTTTATACGAGATGAAACTTTGCACATTATCCAGAGAGATGGTTTGTAATTTTTGTTTTCCTTTTTTTTTACTTAGGACTTGTAATTAATATTTGGCGTAAGGCTGATAACCTTGCCCGTTAAAATAAATTATTATGGAAAATTTAACAAGCCTTGAGACTTGCTAAATAAGGTTAAGACCGGATCCCGGTTGTAGTGCCGATGATGATGATGATGTAATTAATATTATTAAATTGAATTTTATAAATTTTATACGAGATGAAACACTTCTTTCTCCACACTGTGACCGCAGTAATGAAAATTTCGACTCGACTTATTAAGCGGCGGCGTGACCGACCGCGATGATGTTTGTGTAACGACTGACTTTAAAAGGTCGCGAAATTAAATTCGACTCCGAGCGGCGGCGTGACCGACCGCGGTTGTGATTAAGTAATGACTGACTGGATTCGGGATGAAGATTGGGATTTTTGCTTTTGCACAACGATCAGCCAATGGTAATCGCGCTCTCCTGTGCATGCTTCAATTCCCTACGCTCATCGGGGTGGTTAAAATACTTGCGTATTCGTTCGACGTCGATGGACATAGAAAGGATGAAGAAACCAAAAGGAAAGCACAATAACCCAGAATTGATCTGGCTTTTGTGTACGTGTATCAATGCAACTCTGAGGATGGCCCACTGACCCAGTGCGGGGACTGTGGTGATCTCAGAGTGCATTGAACTATGAAAAGACAAAATCGTGAAGAAAGGAAAATGTAACTATCCACCTGTAAGAAGAGATCATTGATCACCAGCGAATGGAGTGTCTGGGGAAAGTGAATAGGACGCCGAATTGGCTAGGGAAATCTGATCGTGGGAACTAAATTGAATACTTTGATAATTTCCCCAGCGATTGCATGATTATCCAACCGTGTCGTTTGATCATACTATGCCGTTGCTAACCGACATGAAATGCGATTTCCGGTGGAAATCTTATGGGTGAATGGAGTGGAGTTGCCGTATGGCAAAAAGGTAGCTGAATTCAATTACGCATTACCTGCATAGAATAATGAATTCAGCTAAGCGTCCGTTTTTAAAACATGATTTACAGGTGAATAGGTTAGTAGGGGGTTGATTTGATACACTGTTAGCGGTCGAAATAAGGCGGAAACAGTGGTAGAGAACCCCCACAGAACTATGTTTACGAAAGTAGTTACAGTCGAAGGGGAAGAGTGTGGAATCGTTAATTGCGGAGTCAGGGTTAGTTTTAGCGTTGGCAGTAATATCGTACCGTACACAATGGGCCATAATGTATGTAATTCATAACTTCCAGGGATGTACTAACTTTCCTAGTAGCAACTTATAATATCGTAAGGTATACAGTAGGCCGTAATGTGTGTAATTAACCTCTTCTAGGGATGTACCAACATTCCTGGTATCCAACTATAGCTACCTGTAACACCGTAAGGTACACAGTGGGTCTTAATGTATGTAATTAATAACTCTTCCAGGGATGTACTAACGTCCCTAGTATCAAACTATACCTACCTGATTTGTACGGGTCTTATTTGTTTACTAATTATATTCATGAAAATTGTAGAGCCGCCTGAGTGGTGTTAATTTGCGCACATCTCCCTAAATCCACGTTAGCTGTAATTACGTAATATGGAATTCACCATAAAGCCAGGTTTTGTTAATTGCTTTCATGAGCCAGGCTTTAACTTCATGCTCGTGCGCGGCTACAAATGTTTTATCCGACAACAATATCTCTTTCAACAGCACGATTCAACATCTAAAAGATACGTTTACCTTGTTCATTTACCTTATTAACAGGGGAGCTCGACGATACCCAAGTTGTCCACTCTGACGTCGTACCGAATGCCTTCTAAAAATAATCCGAAAATAATTCTTCAAATCATCATCAATTATTCAACACCCAAAAAAAGCTGAATTCCGTTTCGACATAATGCTCAACCAGACGAGAATAACAACTGTATAAGTACGAATTTTATGGTTGATTTAGATTTGTCGCAATTGGTGCCGCAAACGGAAAGTAAAGGGAAGTGATCTTTGCAGTAGAGGTCGTCCTTGATTAGCACGGATGATAGAGACTGGGGTCTCGCTCGTTTTTTAAAGAGAGAAGACTAACATTCGAACACAAAATAGATGGCCGTCAAAGCCGGTCGATTGCTAACTTTTATACAGTTCAATCGCCACAGGTAGGAGATATAAATTACTGCAGATGTCAATAATGGAAAATTTTACCTGGAATCGCCGGTGAGGGTTTTCGCTTTTGGAACAGGTCTTTACAATAGAAATTAACAGATTGATCGAGGTGTTGAAACATGAGAGGCAGAACAGGCATCCAACAGACACGAGGGATTGTGTACATTTATAATCACGTATCTCGCCGAGTTACTGTTAATTAGATTTCAGCGAAATTACCGATTCGGTGCTGCTAGTGATAGAGACAGTGATAACTCAAAGAGACGAAGTGTTATAAATCTAAGCAATTATTGATGGCATGAATTGCATTTTTAACATTAGCTGAGATTAGGAAATGTTGTGGATTACGTAAGCACTTCATCATCATCTCAGCTTCGGTTATCAGTCAGAGAGTTTAATGATTACACGGAGCTCCTTTGTGCGCATGCGCACAGATAAGTTAAGGGAATCTTTGCTGCTCCATGTTGATTGATGTGTGCCGCCTGTCTGCGGTGCATGTCGAACCACTAGCCATCTATGTATACATTCTTTCATGGAAGAGTGCTTGAAAGAAAAGCCGCACATTTATTTTTATGGTTCGTATCGAAACGACATCATATGCCAGGATACTCAAACTAATATTCTTTTCACGCATAAGTTTGCCGTCTTGCCGTTTTCCCACTTTAGCCATTGTGCTGCAAAAGTTCTCTGCAATAAACGTGTTTCATTTCAGAATGCCCCAAGGGTATTCCTAATTGCCATCGGTCGTTACAAACAGCGCTATTTATTTAACTCCCTATCCGCGCCAAATGGCTTTGACTCGTGCCGTGTATATGGTTGTGTGGCTCTGTTATTATTCTTGTCGGGTAGTAAAATTATGGGTTCACCTGTGTACGTTTTAGCACAGGATCATAAATATTTCTCTCATTTTATGTACTAGTTAGTGTCAGGTGTCGGTCGCAACGCCAATGTTGTACAGATAAGACTTTCATGCCTGTTGACTATTTTCAGGAAACGATTCAGTTTTTAACTGGCGATTATATGTTTTGTTTCGATTTAAGTAGAGGTAATATAATGTAATTTCTAAATAATGACGTTTTTATAGTCTGGCACATAATCCACGATGGATCTTTCCATTGAGAGATAAAATGAGCTATCGCCGCTTTGTCTAAAATTAACAATTCAGGCAAATCGAAAGTATCATGGGCAATCAATCACACAGCTGAACATTGTTACTAATGAGGAACACCGCCAAAATCCCACATCCTTATCGCATCTTCGGCTACCCAGACGGCGGTCTTGCCTTTATGTATGGAATGCATTTGCATCCTACCAGAGTACATTGGTATGCTGCAATAAAACTGAGAGTTCTCAGGCGGAGTCAATCGAAAATCAACAGCAAATATCACAACGCGTGTGCGGTATTTTGAAACTTATTAGAAAGATGTGTGCAAACATATGCATTGATTATTTTCGAGTTTTTAGGAGGATCATGGAGTGGCGCGATTATCGAAGCATTGAATACTTTCCTTTGACCACATTCAAGATTGTTTTCAAATTAATTTTCGTCTCATTGTCAGACATTGCATTATGGCTTTGTGTTGCAGTCGTTTGATCACAAAGAACTGTCGATATTCTCTGTATAGGTGCCCATTTCTTTCGATACACAAACGAGTACAAAAAAGAATTTTGAGCGGAAGAAGAGGAAGAAGATAAGGAAAGGTGATATCGATGTACATTGGTTTTGAATTTCTGGATATTACAATGAGGAGAAAACACATGACCAGGCAGAGCATTTCACATTCATGTATTTCGGCTAAGTAATGGTTCTCTATGTTTGTTTGTGCGTCCGAAGTTGACTTCAACATAAACTGAGGAAAGAGTTTAAGGACGAGTTATTACTTTTTTTTTTTTTTTATCAGACTTCTCTCGGGAGAGGTGAACCTATAGCGCCGAGTGGGCGCCCCGAGATGCCATCAAATAACTGTTGCAGTTCTTTTTGAACAGTTGCAGGTTATAACGCTCCGGGAACACTCGCGTAGGAAGGGAGTTCCATAGCTTCCCCGCTCTGTAACGGAACGAGTTCTGATGTAGGGATGTTCGCGCCGTCGGGAGATGAACCACAAACGGGTGCGATCCGTCGGATTGTCTTGTGGAGCACATATAAGCCGAATTGCGTGGAACAATACCAAGAATCTCCGAAGAACAGCACCCGTGATAATATCTGTAAAACAGACAGAGGTCGGATACGCGCCTTCGATGTGATAGCGACTGTAGTCATGACGTCAGCGCCGCGTCCCCGATCAGGCGGATCGCTCGTCTCTGTATGCTCTCAAGCGGGTCGAGGGTATGTTTAGGAGCCGAATGTTCCAAACATGAGAGCAATATTCGAGCGCGGGTCTAATTTGGGGTTTATGTGGGAGAAAAAGTTGAGCCGGAGTAAAATATTTCTTGGCTCTAAAAAGATGACTCAGTTTTCCTGAGGCTGACTTGGCGATACTCGACACGTGTTTATGCCATGATACATTCCCACAGACCATGACGCCGAGCAATCTCAAACTTTCGCCAGATTCGAGGGCCCGGCCATTCATCATCAGCTGTGGAACCGACGATCCAGTTTTCTTTGTGAATGTTGTATACTGGGTCTTCGTTGCATTGAAGTCGACAAGATTGGCCTTTCCCCACTGCAGGACTTTATCCAGATCCCGATTTAGAGAGTCAATGTGTCTACATCTCAGCCGGTGTCACGTTGATCCGCCAATCGGCCGATCACTCGAAAAGGAGGAAACAAGCATACTATCATCCGCAAAACTGAACACTTTGTTATCCGTTGTCTCCAACAAATCATTTATGTGAAGCAAGAACAAAGTTGGAGCCAAAATAGAACCTTGGGGCACCCCCGAATTAACAGGATACAGATCCGAACACTCGCCGTCCACAACAACCCGGATCGATCGATTCTCGAGGAAGCTCCTCGTCCAGTCGCAAAGCTGTTGGGAAAGTCCATATGAACGAAGTTTGCTCAGCAATGCCCCGTGCCAGACGCGGTCAAAAGCCTTGGAGATATCCAATGCGACCGCCCTTGACTCACCATGCCGTTCAATCGCAGATGTTCATATATCGGTTATAAGTGTCAAAAGGTCTCCTGTGGACCGCCTGCCACAGAATCCGTATTGACGATCATTCAGAAGTCCGTTGCACTCCAAATACTTAACCAACTCTGTATTGATGACTTTTTCCATTACCTTAGATAAAATAGACAGTAATGCTATCGGACGGTAATTTTGTAGGGGACACTTTTTTCCCGTCTTTGGGATTGGCTGAACTCGAGCGATTTTCCAGCAGGCAGGAGGGGTCCTCCGTGCATAAGATAAGCGGAAAAGTCTGCCAAGAACCGGCGATAGTTCTGGAACACCGTTCTTAAGGACTTTTGCTGGTATTCCGTCCGGGCCTGATGCCTTCCTACAATCCAGTTCACGTAGAATGCGTTGAATAGTGCGCGGACGAAATCTCACATCCCGCATGGAAGACTGTACCGGCGAGATCACAGGTGGCTCCAAAAGGCCGGGTTTGAATTCGCCGAAAATAAATTCGCGAACACATTAGCTTTATCCTTTGAATTCGTGACTAGCGTCCCGCTCTGTCACCAATGTAGGGAATGAGGAGGATGCGAAGTTACCGCTGACAGCCTTTGCCATTAACCGGAAAGAGCGGGAACCAGTTGGGCACCGAAGGAGCTTATTGATCACCCTGTCGTTGTGAGCTTTCTTCGCAGTATCAATCGTCTGGTTGCACGCGTTTCTGATTCTAACAAAATTCGTTCTGTTAACATCGGTGGGATTGGAGCGCCACTGCTTAAAAGCTCTATTTCTTACCGCTGTAATTTGCTCGCATTTTTTATCAAACCAAGGTTTATCAGACGAACTTCGTTTGATGGAATGTGGAATATACATCTCCATCCCCAGAAGAATAATCTCTGATACCGACTCCGCGCAAGCGTTAACATCGGAGTTTCCGAAGCACACCTCGGACCATGGAAAGGATGCGAAGAAATCTCGCAAATCGTCCCAGTTGGCAGCCCCATACTTCCATACATGGCGAAGCTGCCTAGGCCGGTTATTCGCTTGATATGCAAGTGCATATATATTCCCTGCCTCGTCGGTTCTGTTAGAATGTAACAACCAGCCGGAATTGTGCACATTAAAATCGCCAAGGACAACAATTTCAGAAGGTGGGTGGTTGATCTGTATCCAGTCGACAGTATGTGAAACATGTTCGAAAAATGTCGCTGGTCGATCGTCATTCGGAGAGCGGTAAAGCCAACAAAGAAATTTATCGGAATTCCTCAGCACGAACCTCCATATTCCATATTCCATATTCCATATATGGCGAAGCTGCCTAGGCCGGTTATTCGCTTGATATGCAAGTGCTTGCGCGACAGATACCACGCAGTGATCTGAGTTTCCCAGTGGCGCAGAAACCTCTATGGTATAAATACTCGGTTCGGATGTCAAAAACAGATCCAGGGTGTTCGCATAATCGCCTCGGGCATCCGGCACTCGCGTTGGCTCCCCCACGACTTGAGTCAAGTTGTGGCTAACAGCAAACATCTCCGCCGGCTTCGGCGGTTCTGTTAGAATGTATTAACCAGCCGGAATTGTGCACATTAAAATCGCCAAGGACAACAATTTCAGAAGCTGGGTGGTTGATTTGTATCCAGTCGACGGTATGTGAAAGATGTTCGAAAAATGTCGCCGGTCGTCATTCGGGGAGCGGTAAAGACAACAAAGAAATTTAACGAAATTCATCAGCACGACCCTCAACCATATGATGTCCATATTATTGGGTTCCAACGCCTCCATCCTCTGGCAAGCCAGATCGGACCGCGCGAAGACGCAGACTCCGCCCTTAAAACGGCATCTCGAATGTAAGTCGTATCCTGAGCAACGAAGATATGTCGAATCAGTTGACGAATCGACCTGGGTCTCAGTTAGGGCAAGGATATCAGGTTTCGTGGTTTGCAAATATTGGTGGACGGCGTTTATGTTCGTATTGGTGAAACCGATGCCCCTGATGTTACAAAATGGTGTCACCAGTCGAGCGTGGGCAGAGCCTCGAGAGCGAGCCCGGTTATGCGATGACGAACCTCTTAAAGTTCCATTATTTATCATGATATCTGCATAATGTTCCCCCTGACATAGTCCTCCCCGGAGATCCGAATGGGAGACTAATTTACCTCCGGAATTCTTTATATCAGAAGGCACCATCATGACTTATCTCTATGTCAGTCCGGGCCATCAGTCACACATCCGAAACACCGTCGAAGATATCTCTCGGCGATATCGCGGAATGTACAGCGTGACGGGGTGGTATTTCACCTTGGGATCGACTACCACCTAACCAACCTTTTCTCGAACCGGTCCATCAGCCAAGCTCCGAAAAATGGCCAGGGATTTCTCCCGACCATTTCACGGAGCCTAAAGCTTGATGGGGTGGTATTTCACCGGGCGCACAGGGCGTTGGGACCCCGGCTACCACTCGGCCTTTAGTCGCCTCTTACGACAAGCCGGCCTAGCTGTGAGTATATTCTAACGCCCTACTCACAGGGCACGACGTACGTACATATCCTGAGAGGTAGAAATGTGTCAGGTTTCAGAGGAGGATTTTCTTTGAAGGTCTCTCTATTGCCCCAATTCAATCCAATCCAATTTGTGTGAATGCTTCGTTAGTTATGATCACTAGGTTTCTCTTGAGTTCATTTTATTATATACACGTACAGATGAATACTCAAATGCAATAAGCTTAAATGGAAGTCAAAAGCCCAAGTGTAGGTAAGCGTCAATTCCAGACCTTCACCATACCATACCTTCTTTAACGACAGCAATATTTCAGATAATACTGGCGATTCCACGGTTATAAAACTTCTCTCAATTTTGAAATCATTTGCTCTTTCAAATTTACTCATTTAGTTGCGTATTGTTCGCTTAGTACGATCTTTAAACAAAACCGTATTTGTCGTTGAGTAATTTAACGATGTTGGGGTCTATAAAGGGTTGCTAAACGATCAATTTCGTAAACGTGTTGTTGCAAACTAGTATTTGATACTTGAGATGGTTTTGATTTTTGATTTTTTGATAGCAGCCTGATTTCTAGAGTTGTCAATAACAAAACTTGAATTGGATCACTCTTTATAACGTCAGCCTTTTCTCGCCTTGCTTCACTTATCGTCTATTTACTGTAGATACTCTTGGTTCTTGTCGAGCTAGTCAGGTATAAGTGTGGAACTTTTATCCTGTTTTACCACCAACTTTTGTTAAGTTGATCGTGGCGTTTCGTCACAGTACATATGATGTTAGAAACTTAGAGGAGCTACTAAAAGTCAGTTTGTATTTTGTATGGCATAAGGTGACAACTTATTTAGCACCTTTCCGGTAGCGTCGAATGTATTCTTAACAGTTTCTTCACCTAATTATGACACAGTATTTCCGAGGTGACGAAGACAAGACAACTTCCATAGAACGGACACTGATGTTGCTGGCAGCGAACTTGTAACGCGATGCAACCGGGTAACGACAACGACATTTCCGGTGACATGGGCGGCAAGCAGAACGAACTGATGAATCTAATTGTCGGTAATATAAGACCGACTTGCTCGCGAAGGGAAGGGCCTTGTGACACGAAGACGAAGTCCGATTAGTCGTTCATGTGTCACTGCGACAGCGGGTGCTATTGGCTATATTGCCGATTTGATCACTGTCTTTCTTGTGTAAGACATGACAGTAGACTCAATTGTGCTAATCTAAAATCTCGTTCCTAGAGTAGGTCATATTCGATGCCTAATTGATATTTGCCATTAGACACGAGTGAGCGATAAGTGGTTGTGCAGCTGCAAATTTATTATCTAGTCGATTAAATATTGAATTGTAATTGTGATGTGTGTTTGGTTAGCTACAGTAATAGCCAGTTGTCATGAACAAGACAAAGTACTTGAGTATTGTGTAGGCTTACATGAGTAATTGGGGAGCAATATTATTGCTGTTGCTGTTCGCGGCTTGCATAACGGCGAGGGTGGTATTCCGGGGCAAAGTATGACCGGTGATTAAAAAGCTTTAGTCTTTCATGTAGCCTCTGGGTTAAGAGAAGTGTATTCTGGAGAACTATTAACATCTGGTTTAGATTATAAACGACTTTTTTTAGTCACTTATTGTATCGGTCATAATTCTCCAAATCGGGGACGTGGTCGGTATTATGGGGGAATATAGATCCCTTATAAGTCTTATTTGACCATGGAAAATACTTCCAATGTTGAATTAACTTGTGATTTCTATAACGGCAGCTGAAACCTTTAGCAATGTACCTTCTTCAGTCGATTGGCACACATGTATGGTGTGTTTAATCTATGGGTTTATGACCGTTTTCAATTAGTTTCTGTTGGCGTTTTGGTGAAAGGGGAGCGGGTTTTAAGATTAGATTACATTATAATGCCACCTCAATGGCTAAGTTGGTAAGGAGAGTGTGTCTTGTGTTTTATTGTGTAAACCTAGGTTCAACTGACGACTCTTGCTATTGTGCAGGTCATCACAATTACTGAGTGGTTGGTAGGGTCCCAAAGCCCGGCCGCCCGGTGAAATACCACCCCAATAAGTCATAGGCTCCGCGAAATAACATACAGTGGTGGAAAAAGTAATAGACCAAACCTGCCTAGCATATTCATGGAGGGGCGGACAAAGGCCATATCGAGCGATCTGGAAACGTAGGGATTAGAGAATTCTTTCAACCAGCGTTTCACAAAACCAAGGACAGAGTAGGCCTTGATAATAATGTCATCAATATGTGTGATGAAGTTAAGCTCTCTATCACATAAGATGCCAAGGTAACGAATCGTTTGTACAGGTGTTATCTGTTGGTTGAGTAAGACATAGGAACGTAACGGGCGGAGGGGGTCGTTTACGGGAGAAGGTGATTGATTGACATTTGGCAATATTTAGTTCGAGGCAGTTGTTTTAGCACCAAGTTTAAAAGCTGTCGAGATCCATTTTGAGAAGTGAGGGGTCGACAGAAGAGCGGATCGTCTTAAAGAGTTCAGTGGCGTCCGCGTATAGAGAACTGCCCTGGGGAACCCCTG
Organism: Microdon myrmicae; assembly: GCA_963931805.1. Taxonomy (NCBI): domain Eukaryota; kingdom Metazoa; phylum Arthropoda; class Insecta; order Diptera; family Syrphidae; genus Microdon; species Microdon myrmicae. The sequence continues at coordinate 42,790,892 of OZ007500.1, forward strand.
ACGTGGGAAGAAAAGGATTGGAGAGGGTGGATCTAAATCTGACACGGTAGGTTCGATCGTTAAGATAAAAATCCACTTATCAGTAGGGGTTCGAAGCCAAGGGAGGATAGCTTAAAGAGGATGATATTGTGGGAAATTTTGTCGACGGTCTTGCTGAAATTGATTGTGATTACATCAACTTTGTTGCCGTTTTCTAAGGCACGGAGAGCGCGGGATGAGAATTCAACTAGATTGGTGGTGGTCGACTTACCCGTAAGGAAACCGTGGTGGTTGGGTAAGATGATGGATTTGCAGCGGCAATATAACGCGTTGTAAAGAATGCCTTCGAACAGTTTTGGAATATGTGACAGTTTGACGATGGTACGGTAGTTACTAATATCCTTTTTAGATCCCTTTTTATGTATAGGGGTGACAAAAGAGGATTTCCAAATATTTGGGAAGACACCTTGTGGCGTCTCTAACAGATACACACACAATTCACAAGCAAAATAGTGAAGAACACCGAACGAAAATCGAATAAGAACATACATCAGAGCCGTATACCATAGCGATACATTGTACGCATGGATTAAAGAGGACTTGTATTATTATTATTATTTATTGGCCTGTAGGAACCCGGAAGTTCATGACCTCACCGACTCGGCTTCGCCATCGTTCCCTGTCCTGGGCACTCTCCTTCCACGCTTGACCATTCGATCCGATCTCCTCAAGGTCAAACCTAACATTGTCCTCCCATCTCCGTCGCGGCCGTCCTACCGGTCTCTTTCCCGTTGGTCTACCGTCAAGAATTCTATGCACGGTCCTATCATTCCCCATTCGCGCCACGTGTCCGGCCCATCTTAATCTTCGCGACTTGATTACTCTCACAATTGTAGGTTTGCGATATAGCTCTTCCAATTCGTGGTTGTGTAGTTTCCTCCATTGTCCTGACTCCTCGTCGTATTTACCGCCAAATATACCCCTTAAAACTTTATTCTCGAATACGCGGAATTTGTTCTCTTCCCGTTTTGTGAGAGCCCATGTTTCGCATCCGTATAGAGCAATCGGCATGATTATGGTTCTATAGACACGGAGCTTTATGTTACGTGATAGCAGTTTGGATTTTAATAGTTTACTGGCTGCATGCCAACTAGCGTTGCCGGAATGTAGTCTTTTGTTAATTTCCTTTGACATTTCGTTTCTAGTCGTCAGTATCGTTCCCAGATATTTAAATTCTTTGACATTTTCAAATATCTTGTCCCTGACGTTTATATGTGTTCTCTGAGGTCCGCCTGCTCTCGTCGTAATCATGTATTTCGTTTTGTCTTCGTTTATTTCTAGGCCCACCTCTTCTGCCGCTTGCATGATGATTTCACAGTTTTTACTTATACTTTCTAGATTATCGCCCAGAACGGCATACGCGAGCACTTGTGTGACCCCGTTCAGGGATGATCCGGCCGTGTTGTCGTCTTGTACCTTTCTGATAACATACTCGAGGACAGGGTAAAAAGGCGTGGTGAGAGGCCATCCCCTTGTTTTAGTCCGCCCGGATTTCAAATGGTTCTGAGAGGTGGTGTTCTATTCTAACTCGCCCTTTGTTTTCGTTCATGCAAATTTGAATGAGGGCGGCATATTTTTCCGGGATTCCCAGCTCAACCACAATATGGTAGAGTCTTTGTCTTGCGACTGAGTCGTCGGCTTTTTTGAAGTCAACGAACAGTTGGTGAACCGTATCTCCGTATTCCCACTTCTTTTCCAGCAGTTGCCTTATTGTGAACATCTGGTCGCTTGTTGACCGGTTCCGACGGAATCCGCATTGGTAGTCTCCCAATATTTCTTCTGCGCACGGTGTGATTCTTGCCAGTATGACATTTGTTAATATTTTGTATGTGGTTGGGAGCAATGATATTCCTCTGTAATTTTCGCAGTCAGATCTGTCACCTTTTTTGAAAATGGGCATGACTATTGAGGTTTTCCATTCTGCCGGAATGACTTCCTTGTCCCATATTAATTTAACCAGTTGGTTTATCTTTCGAGCGGTTGCCCCTGCTCCATCCTTCACAAGCCCTGCCGGTATGCAATCGATTCCGGGGGCCTTTTTGTTTTTCAGTCGATTTATCGCGTCTACAACCTCGTCGAAAGAGGGCTCTGTGATCTGAGGCTCGGCTGTATGTACGTCTGGTTCGTTTATTTGTGGTTGATCGGTGCGCACATTGAGCAGATTTTCAAAGTACTGCTTCCATCTTGTCACGATATTTTTTTGTTTCTGTCACCAGACAGCCGTTTGTGTCTCGGATTATTTTGGCTCTCCCTCGGTAGCTATTTCCAATTGAATTTATGCCGCCATACATACCTCTGATATTCTTTGCTCTGGCATTTTCTATGATTTTTTCTATCCGAGTCTTCTCCCATTTGCGTTTGTTGGGTTTGAAAAGTTTCATTGCCCCTTTCCGAATTGTCGCGTATCTTTCTGCGTTGACTTCATCATATCTTTCTAAGTGGATCACTCTGAAGCGTTTACGTTATTCGATCTTTGCCCTGCACTCGTCGTCAAACTAAGGTTTGGACTTAGTTGTTTTATTAAATCCTAATACCTCTTGGGCTGTTTGTTTGATTGTGTCTCTGATTGATGCCCATTTAGTGTCCACACTATTGGCTTCCTCTTCCTCACTACTGTCATTCTCTAGGATGCTAAATCTATTCGTTAGTTCGTCTTGATATTCCGCCCTTTTACGTAGGTCTTTTAATTTATCAATCTCGAACTTTTTGCTCGTCTCCCGTGACTGCCCATGTGGGATTGCTGCAAGGCGACTTCTAATTTTGCCCATCACTAGAAGGTGATCGGAGTCGCAATGTGCTCCTCTATATGATCTTACGTCAAGGATATTCGAGTGGTGTCTTTTGTCTATGAGGAAGTGGTCTATTTGGTTACGCGTTACGCAGTCGGGTGATTAAACAGGACTGGCTTCTTTATTTGCGGCTACATGATAACTGAAATGAAAATGGACGCAAGGAAATCGATATCATTGTTTGAGAATGCACGGGGCTACAAGATAGAGCGGGAGATATACACAGGTGAACTAATGAGGAAAGAGAAAGCTAATTACAGGACTCAGAGAAATGATAACTGGAGATCGGCAAAATGTCAACAAGAAAGGCCGCGTCGCTTTGACAATAGTCAACAACGTTACACTGAAGTTACTGGGAATAATGGGTATAGTTCCAGGGAAGTAACCAAAGGACCAAGAAATCCAGATCGTAACCCTGATGAAAGTGGGTATCGTAGGACGGGAATGACCATAGGACAAGGAAACGATTTCTCAACATTATCGAACCCACGAAGGGAAGGCAATACACCTGGAAAGTCGATGTTCTATCAATATCAAAGTTTTGGAGTGTCACGGGGTAGAGATAATCGAAAAATGGACGGAAACCAGGAACGCAAAGAAGCAGGACCAACGCGCGGCTTGAATAACAATCCTTTTAAAATTCTAGACCAACATTCTAAAATCATTGATGATAATCGTTCAATGGAAAGAAATGGAGGACAAGAAAGACCAGTTTGTAAGCCACCAAATCATACATCTGACAATATAAACTCAGCCAGACAAAGTAAAAAATCAAATTATCGACCAAACAATCGAGAAAAGAACAATAAAAATAAGGAACGATATTCGCGACCTTGTTATGCAAAAATGGACAAACAGAATAAACAACTAAATTATCGACTAGACAATAGAGAAGTAGACAATATAAATCAACAAACTATGGACTCAAGGGAAAATCCATTTCGAAGAAAGGAAGTGACAATTGGACAAGGAGGTGATTCATGGCATCAACACGAGCGGATCCATGGACTTCATAAGGATCGAAAAGGAAGTCAGACAACAACTGATCTGTTGGACGTCTCTGCCTTACGAAATTTCGTGAAACCTGACTTAACGAAGGTTAGAAATGACTCTTAAACTACAACAAAACGTATCAGGATCACTGCCTTCCAATTAAATATTAAAAATGTCAATGAAATTATTATTATTTTTTAACAACCATTTTTTCTTAATACACTGTCTAAGATTTTTGTGACACATTTATTGATAACATAACAATTCACATCAGTGGAGTATAGTCGAGTTTAAAAATCAAATTCTAAAATCGGCCAGTAGCCTGATGGGTAACGCTTAGGTTCAATTTTTGGTGATTCAAACTGTCATAGCGTCAGTTCGAATCACACGTTCTTCTTTACTATTATTTCAAACGTGACTACGACGTGATCTGTACACACAGCACACACTTCCCATAGTAAACAGAACTTCACACACGATCATGACTTCCGCATAGAGCACCAAGGCACGCTCGCTTGCTCCGACATTCTCTCGTTCGCTCCGTCGTTCACACCGAAGCTGATCGTAACGAAGTTACTGGGAAGGGAGTAGTGTGGCGTCTCTAACAGATACACACACAATTCACAAGCAAAATAGTGAAGAGCACCGAACGAAAATCGAATGAGAACGTATACCATAGCGATAACATAACAATTCACGTCAGTGGAGTATAGTCGAGTTTAAAAATCAAATTCTAAAATCGGCCAGTAGCCTGATGGGTAACGCTTAGGTTCAATTTTTGGTGATTCAAACTGTCATAGCGTCAGTTCGAATCATACGTTCTTCTTCACTATTATATCAAACGCTATAACCAGACAGTAAGAGAAGAGGGAAATTTTTTTAAAAGGACAGCCAGAAATCCATCAGGTCCAGGGCTGAACTCGTCTTTAACTAAGTTTAATTTTTCTTCAACTAGGTGATGCTGGATAATTTGAGAGATGAAGGGGGCAAGGCAGAATTTGGGCAGGTCTTTGAAGTAAGTCGGCTAGGCTCGTAAGAGTTGTCCGTGAAGGATTTTTTAAAGAAGGAAGCGAAAAGATTGGCAGTAGTTTGTGGGTCGTTTGAAGTAATCGTGTCATAAGAAAGGGAGTTGGGATAGGCGTCAGATTTACATTTGTAGTTAATAAAGTTAGAAAAAGATTTGGGGTCATTGATCAGGTTGTTTTGGGGTTTTGTGAGATAATTGTAGTAAAGAGAGTTGTAAAGCTCGGTGAATTTATAAAAGTAACCGAGATAGTTCGAGTAGTCCAGGTAGGAGCGTGTTCTTAGGAAAATGTTCCACAAATTATTCCTCTTGTTCCGAAGAGTGCGGAGTTTGCGGTTGTACCATGGAGGCGATGAAACCGTTGTCCTATTTCGAGAATAACGGACACATAGGGAAATTGTATTGTCGATTTCTTTACAGAGAGTGGAAGTAGATTCTTCTACCCCTAGGTGATCAAAGCGAAATGCGATTCTGCTAAGATGCTCATTTAATAGGCAAAAGTTAGTTTTAATTTTATCACGATTGCTCTCGTGAACCCGACGAAATTGATCACCGGAATAGAATAAAGTCCACGATTACTACCGTGGACTGAGGTATCAATCTCTTGATATTTTTATCACGATTGATATCGTGATCCCGACAAAATTGATCACTGGAATAGAATAAAGTTCACAATCACTACCGTGGACTCAGGTATCATTGTCTTTATTTTCGATCACAATTACTACGTGAATCCGATGAAATTGACCACGGGAATAGAATAAGGACCACGATCACTATCATGGACTCAGGTATCAATCTCTTCATATTTTGATCACATTGCTATTGTGAACCCGACGAAATTGCTCGCTGGAATAGAATAAAGTTCACGATCACTATCGTGGATTCAGGTATAATTTTCTTGATTTCCGAGCACAATTACTACTGTGAATCCAACGAAATTGATCACTGGAATAGAATAAAGTCCACGATCACTACTGTAGATTGTGGTATCAATCTCGCGGTAGGGGCCACGATCACTACCGTGGACTGAGATATCAATTTCTTGATTTTCGATGACAATTACTACCGTGAATATGTCGACATTGGTCACTGGAGTGGAATAAAGTCCACAATCACTACTGTAGACTGAGGTATTAATCTCATGACAAAGGTGACGGGCGTCACCCTGAATCCGACGAGCAGGATCAATGGGAGGAAATAAAGTCAACGTTAACTACTGTAAAATGATTTATTAATCTCTTGGTAAGGATCACGATTACCACTGTGTATTGGTGTACCACTCCCAGGACATGGATCACAAGAGCAGTGAATGATCACTATAAGGACTAGGTTCACGGCCATTACCGCGAACTGTGCTTGAATATGACTTACCAGATTAATATTGTAGTGATCGGATGGATTTCGGCTGGCGTTCGCTGAATGTATTTGTACTTTCCGAAATCGTCTTAAACCGGCTCATAAAATGTCTTAATCAATCCACAAATGATTTAAGTATTCTGAACTACGTCAAATTGGGAAAAATCACACACAAGATCCGTTGTGATGAGACAGTAAAGAACGACATACTCTAAGTGTTTGTCAGCTTGTCTATACAACCAAGATACGTCTTCGTAGGCCCATTCCAACAAGTCTCTGTATGCTCTCAAGTAGGTCGAGGGTATGTTTAGGAGCCGAGCTCCAAACATGACAGCAATATTCGAGCGTGGGTCTAATTTGGGATTTATATAGGAGAAGAAGTTGGGCCGGAGTAAAATATTTCTTGGCTCTAAAAAGATAACTCAGTTTTCCTGAGGCTGACCTGGCGATACTCGACACGTGTTTATGCCATGATACATTCCCACACACCGTGCCGCCGAGCAATCTCAAACTTTCCCCACCCTCGAGGGCCCGGTCATTCATCATCAGCTGTGGAACCGATGATCCACTTTTCTTTGTGAATGTTTTACATTGTGTCTTCGCTGCATTGAAGTCGACGAGATTGGCCCTTCCCTACTGCAGGACCCTATTTAAATCCTGATTCAGAGAGTCAATCTGTCTACATCTCAGCTGATGCGACGCAGATGCACCAATCGGCCGAACACTCGAAAAGGAGGAAACAAGCGTACTATCATCCGCAAAACTGAACACTTTGTTATCCGTTGTCTCCAACAAATCATTTATGTGAAGCAAGAACAAAGTTGGAGCCAAAATAGAACCTTGGGGCACCCCCGAATTAACTGGATACAGATCCGAACACTCGCCGTCCACAACAACCCGGATCGATCGATTCTCGAGGAAGCTCCTCGTCCAGTCGCAAAGCTGTTGGGAAAGTCCATATGAACGAAGTTTGCTCAGCAATGTCCCGTGCCATACGCGGTCAAAAGCCTTGGAGATATCCAATGCGACCGCCCTTGACTCACCATGCCGTTCAATCGCAGATGTCCATATATCGGTTATAAGTGTCAAAAGGTCTCCCGTGGACCGCCTGACACGGAATCCGTATTGACGATCATTCAGAAGTCCGTTGCACTCCAAATACTTAACTAACTCTGTATTGATGACTTTGTCCATTACCTTAGATAAGATAGACAGCAATGCTATCGGACGGTAATTTTGTGGGAGACACTTTTTTCCCGTCTTTGGGATTGACTGAACTCGAGCGATTTTCCAGCAGGCAGGAAAGGTCGTCCGTGCATAAGATAAGCGGAAGAGTCTGCCAAGAACCGGCGATAGTTCTGGAGCACAGTTCTTAAGGACTATTGCTGGTATTCCGTCCGGGCCGGTTGCCTTCCTACAATCCAGTTCACGTAGAATGCGTTGAATAGTGCGCGGACGAAATCTCACATCCCGCATCGAAGACCGTACCGGCGAGATCACAGGTGGATTCAAAGGGCCGGGATCGAGGTTTGAATTCGCGGAAAATAAATTCGCGAACACATTAGCTTTATCCTTTGAATTCGTGACTAACGTCCCGCTGTGTGTCACCAACGGAGGGAAAGAGGAGGATGTGAAATTACCGCTGACAGCTTTTGCCATTAACCAGAAGGAGCACGAACCAGTTGGGCACCGAAGGAGCTTATTGATCACCCTGTCGTTGTGAGCCTTCTTCACGGTATCAATTGCCTGGTTGCACGCGTTTCTGATTCTAACAAAATTCATTCTGTTAACATCGGTGGGATTGGAGCGCCATTGCTTAAAAGCTCTTTTTTTTGCCGCTGTAATCAGCTCGCATTTTTTATCAAACCAAGGTTTATCAGACGAACTTCGTTTGATGGAATGTGGAATATACATCGCCATCCCCAGAAGAATAATATCTGATACCGACTCCGCGCAAGCGTTTACATCGGAGTTTCCGAAGCACACCTCTGACCATGGAAAGGATGCGAAGAAAGCTCGCAAATCGTCCTAGTTAACAGCCCCATACTTCCATACATGGCGAAGCTGCCTAGGCCGGTTATTCGCTTGATATGAAAGTGCTTGCGCGACAGATACCAAGCAGTGATCTGATACATACATATATACATATATCCGTACATACATTTATATATATAAACATACACACGCATATATATATATATATATATATATATATATATATATATATATATATATATATATATATATATATATATAATATGAATGAGGGCAGAGCAATACTTTGTAAAATAACGTTGATCAACTTACTACTACTTTCGTGGATCAGTGATTGCTATTGTCATCATATTTCTCGTATGACGCCAAGGGAACTCCAGACTACGTAGCTAGACTAGGCAGGTAACCAATATTTTGTTTTTGAGTTCACCCACCCAGTGGACGGTAGAAACGCGGTTAGTACTACGGATAAGGTTTCCCTGCCAGCTGCGTTCAAAAGTTTATTTTCAATATGTCGCTAAACAAAGATATAAAAATAACCTTCTCGATAAATAAACAAAGCCATGGATAAAGTATTTGTCATGCACACCCATTGGCGCTGGTCCACTGTTTATAAGGAAACTGTTTACGTTTGTCATGCTATGGTCGCGTTATTTCGAAATGTGGCGCCTCAGTCGTTCTGTTGTCATATATTGTTGATGGTGCTCAATCGTTTGAATGAGGCATGTCGGCGTAACGAACGTGACGTATTGATTCATCGGGGAATGCCTTTTATGCTGATGTGAATCAAATTACCCTAGAAAGGAACAACAGAAATATCCATCAAGGAACAAAGTACAGTGTGTCATTACTCAGTCTCAGTCTTGGGGACTTTGTGGTCAAACAAAGCTTGTTTTTTTAACTACTGTGCAACAAAGTGATATAGGAATAGGAGGAATTTTATTGTTTAATATTGTCGGTGATTCATTTGCATTTCCTATATTTGTGTTTATAGTATTTGATTGTTATGAATTGGTATTTTAAAAAAATGGAATAACGTGCTATGGATTTGGGCTTGTTTTTCTCAGAATAAGATGTAAATAAATTTTTATTTCAAAACTAGGTCTTTACTTGATCGTGAGAGGATATTGAATCTTACAGTACGACAAGTGGTGGTAGAAAAGCCAATGTGGGAGACAAGTATGTACTTCTGGGTCTCTGTCACCAGAATCACCCAAATCCATTAAAATCTCAGGTTTGATTTTAGGATATCGGAAAAGGGGTTATGTAGATATTTAGTAAAAAAAAAGGAGGTGGTAGTTTCTATTCAGTTAGTGCATGGATGATTTTTTTTACATTTCTGTATTTATTGACCATCAATAATTTTTACAATAAACAATACAGATAACTTATGATACTTTAGCTATAATTGTTTACATATACTTACTAGTACATTTTTCAAACAATATGATAAAAGTTATATATTGGTTATGGATTACGATTGTAGTGGGTAGAGCTTCCTGGAAAAGGTCAGAAAACCAGGATATAGCTATTTACTTAACCTATGCTAATTTGCTTAACTTAACTTAACTTATCTTAACTTAGTCTAGTTACCTAATTATTATTGAAATAAGTTAGTGTGGTGTGGAAGGGGGAAGCATAGTGATCAATTGGTAGGTTATGGGTTAGTGAGGATATTGTCAGCCAAGGATGTGGTTTGGGGAACTACTTTCCGTTTGTTCGTTGAAACGCAAAATATTGGAGGAGGGTTGAATATTACTATATTTAAATTGGTGAGGTGAAAGCTCTGTATTGTGGTACACGAGGGTTGCCTCTTATGTTTCGGGATTTGGCAACCCTAGTGTTGCCATCCGGCAATTGACAGCTCTGTCGTAAAGTTGGACATTTTTGAGGTTATACGCACTCAGAACGTTTTGACATACGAGCGCTATTTGTGTTGTTTACAGTAACTTAAAAGATTCATCTCGGCCCAAAAATGGAATTAAATCGTCAACATTTTCGTGCGATTATTTTTTACAACTTTCGGCGTGGATTAACTCAGCAACAGTGCATGAATGAACTTAATTCAATTTTTGGCGATGAAGCTCCATCAAGGACCAGTGTTTATCGATGGTATGGTGAATTCAATCGTGGTCGTGGTTCACTCCAAGATGAATTTCGTGAAGGTCGTCCAAAATCAGTTGTTGTTCCGAAAACCATTGATGCTGTGCGCGAACTGATATTGGAAGATCGTCATGTGACCTATCGTGAGATTGAGACAACCTTAGGCGTTAGTGGGACCAGCATACATTCAATATTGCATAAACATTTGACTGTCAAAAAAATTTGTTCGCGTTGGATCCCACACAATTTGTCAATCGCCCAAAAAAAGGCTCGTGTCAATTGGTCGAAAGAAATGCTCAAAAAATACGGTCGCGGTGCTTCGAAACACGTCTATGACATCGTGACAGGTGATGAATCGTGGATTTACGCGTATGAGCCCGAAAGTAAACAGCAGTCGACTGTCTGGGTGTTTCAAGATGAGCCAAATCCAACAAAAGTTGTTCGCGCACGAAGCACTTCCAAGCAAATGGTCGCCTGTTTTTTCGGAAAAACTGGACATGTCGCAACCGTACCACGAGAACAACGCAGAACAGTCAATTCTGAGTGGTACACAACCATTTGTTTGCCAGTTGTCTTCCAAGAAATCAGGAAAACCAACCGCCGAAGACGGATCACTCTTCACCACGACAATGCGAGCTCTCACACATCGGCTGCGACAACTGCATTTTTGAGCACCCAAAACATCCATTTGATGGGTCATCCGCCGTATAGTCCTGACTTGGCACCGAATGACTTCTTTTTATTCCCGTACGTAAAAAACAAACTGAGAGGTCAACGTTTTTCGACACCTGAAGAAGCGGTTGCTGCATTCAGAATGCATGTGTTGGAGATACCTCAATCAGAGTGGCAAAAGTGCTTCGACAATTGTTTCAAACGCATGCAAAAGTGTATAGATCTTCATGGGGAATATTTTGAAAAACAATAAAGTGATTTTCGATGATCAATATTTGTTTTTGTTCTCTAATCCCGAAATATAAAAGGCAACCCGGGTACAATCTCATTGAGTTATTAACCAACCTGCCAGAGGTGAAGAACGTTCTGATGTGGAGACAGTTCGGGAAGGCAGTTCGGTTATCTGACGGAGTCGATGTGAACGCGTTTATTATCGGGTTGGGATTATTGGGAAGATTTTCGATAAATTTGATGGACAGCTCGAGCAAGCGTCGATCTATAAGTTCAATATTAGCGGCATAGTAGAGCAAACTACTGTTGTAATATTTGTGGGAGTTGGGATGTCGGTTGAGGCCAGTGATAAGTCTGAAGCATTTCCTTTCGTAGATGCGTAGCTTCTCCATTTGAGCGGGTGTGATATGGTACCATATCGGGCATGCATATGGGAGAGTGGGTCTGATTATCTGTTTGTAGATAAGTGATTTAACTTTGGGAGAGAGACAATGGGCTTGTACATCACTTTTCTGCAGAGATTAAGTTGAATTGCGGCTTTACGAATCGAGTTTTTGGTGTGGGCGGAGAAGGACAGTTTGTTGGTGAAGGTTATTCCCAGGTACTTTAAGGTTTTGGAGGGTTTAATTATATTGTTATTTAACTTGATTCTGATTTTGTTATGGCAGCGTATGGTGTTGTTAGTACAATTCGCATTTCTGCCTTTAAACACTATGAGTTAAGTTTTGGCTGGGTTGAGTCGGATTTTCCACTTAGTAAAATATGCTGAGAGATTCAGGAGATAGCTGTTAATACAGTTTCTTGCCTCCTTGACAAACTTGTTGCTTGAAGAAATTAAAGTGTCATCGGCATAGTTCAGCATTACTGTATTATGTGACAGTGGCTGCGGGGTGTCTGAAGTATAAAGGAGGTATAATAATGGTCCGAGAATGGAACCTTGAGGAACACCCGCGGTTATACTGTATGGTATCGAAAGAGTTGAATTTATTTTCACCATGAACTTTCTATCAGAAAGATAGGAAGCGAAAAGTTTTACGGTGTGGGTGTTTAATCCGAACATTGAATGTAGCTTGTATAGCAGTCCTGCAATCCAAACGCAATCGAATGCTTTTGCTATGTCGAGAGAGACGCATATTGTTGGGGATTGGTTTTGGAGATTCATTGTCACATCATGTGTCAGTTTTAGCAGAGCATGACTAGTTGAGTGTTGTGGACGAAAGCCAAATTGAGAATTCGGGATAAGGGAGTTGTCTCTAGCAAATGAGAGGAGATTTTTGTATATCTTACATTCCAAAACCTTACTAAGCGAATTTAGCTGTGGTATGGGACGGAAGTTAGCCGGGTTGTTGGAAGAACCGGATTTACTAATAGGGACTATCACCGCTGTTTTCCAACATTTTGGGAAATGTGAAGCGTTTATTATGTGGCTGAGAAGAACGAGAATGGGGAGTAAGTTCTCCGGGTGAAGTCTTTTAAATAGAAGTTATTACGCGAAGTAATCAATTCAGATAATTCTGTAAAGCTTAGGAATGTGTCGGTTCCCATGGGATTATTTATTATTTATTGGCCTGTAGGAACCCGGAAGTTCATGACCTCACGGACTCGGCTTCGCCATCGTTCCCTGTCCTGGGCACTCTCCTTCCACGCTTGACCATTCGATCCGATCTCCTCAAGGTCAAACCTAACATTGTCCTCCCATCTCCGTCGCGGCCGTCCTACCGGTCTCTTTCCCGTTGGTCTACCGTCAAGAATTCTATGCACGGTCCTATCGTTCCCCATTCGCGCCACGTGTCCGGCCCATCTTAATCTTCGCGACTTGATTACTCTCACAATTGTAGGTTTGCGATATAGCTCTTCCAATACGTGGTTATGGAGTCTCCTCCATTGTCCTGCCTCCTCGTCATATTTACCTCCAAAGATGCCCCTCAAAACTTTATTCTCGAATACGCGGAATTTGTTTTCTTCCCGTTTTGTGAGAGCTCATGTTTCGCATCCATATAGAACAATCGGCATGATTATGGTTCTATAGACACGGAGCTTTATGTTACGTGATAGCAGTTTGGATTTCAGTTGTTCCCATGGGATGTGACGCTTTATTGGTTTCGTTGAATTCTGTAATAAATGGTGGGAAGGATGGCTCCAGTGTGCCTGAGATGAATTCATTCACGGTGTCGTGGAAATTAGTGACTGGGAGGGAATCGTTTTGTTTATGAGTTTTACAGAAGTGTTGAGCGAGACAGTTTGCTATATCAGTGTCCGATTGGGCGATGTTACTGTTAGTTGATTGGATGAGATAATCTATTCGAGGCTTGAATTTACGACCAGTTAGTCGATTTATATTTTTAAATAGGTTTGGTTTGATACTGTTTAGAGTAGACGTGTAGGTCTGATCGGTGAAATTTTTAAGTTGTCCATTTATCAGGGTGGCCAAAAGCTGTATCTGTTGTTTAATAAAGGGTCAGTAGCTAATATGTAATTTACGTCGGAGTTGTTTTTTATGCGCAATAATTTTGTGAGGTGGTTGGGTAATGGTTTTCCTAACTGGTTATGAGGGACGGTCGTAGGGGTGTGGTTGAAGAGAGCATTTCCCAGTATTTGCTCTATTTTTACAGCTGCCTGGTCAATTTCAGTAGGGAATAGGTTTGAAGATTCCGGTAAAGAATAATTTGAAAAACTGGCAGTAATATCGTTATTGACTTTTTTCCAGTTTGCTTTGGAAAAATTTGGTATAGGATTCACTGTGTAGTGAATGGTTCGAGCGAAGGGATTTGAACCGTGGAGTGGACGGACCCATGATCGGATGGAAATGTAAAGGACACTGTAGGGGGATTAGATGAATAGATATCTGTGGATTTTAGGAAGAAATCGATTGTTGATTTGGTTGAACTACAAATTTGAGTAGGTTGCAATGGACAGTCTGCGTAAACATATGGATGAAGTGGGAGGAGATCTAGGAGTTGGTAGCCGTATTTGTAGCGCTTGATGTCATTAAATGATGTATGTCAAGCATTCCAGTCTCCCCCTATGATGATAGGTGCCGGCAGAGACTGCTAGATTATTTGATAAATGTCTGCGCTAGGGAAGTTAGGTTCACGAGAAGGGTGAATGTATATAGACGACAAAACCAGTACTTTATTACTTCTGCAGAAGAGTTTAACTGCCGTGTATTCGATATTAGTTATGTTAGTGAACCTAATTTCAGTAAATTGGAATTTCTTGTGTATTAGAATTCCAGTACCACCATGAGGGCCAGTGGTTCGCGGGTTAGACACAAATGTGTAATTGGGAATGTATACTCGACAGTTTGATTTAAGCCAAGTTTCTGAGAAAAGAAGAACATCTGGGGAGAACTTTTCAACAAACAAACGGAGGTGTTTTTTACGAGTGTGGAAATATATGGATTCTGTGTTGAGGGAGACTAGGGTTAAACTATTCATTAAGGGAAAGAATGTGGGAAGTTATTAAATCTAAGATCTGACCGTTTTTTTCTATTTCTGAGCTGTGTTTCAGGGCGGGTAGCAGCGTATGTAGGCTTCTAATATAACCCATGATGTCCAGGTTGAGAACGTTAGGTTGATGAGGTTTAGTCCAGTTTCGGGAATCTTTCGTAACTTCTGCATAGGATATTCCCGATCGCGCGAGATGAGATGGTGGAGGCGATGAGGGTTTAGTTGCTGTTGCTTTGGTTGGTACTGGTTTATTTGTTGTCGTGTGTGCCGATCGTCTCTCGAAGAAGTGCGTGGATGAACAAAATCTTACAACACCGCTTGGTCTTAGGTGTAAATCCTCTAATATTCCCTTATCTTTACTATTTATACAAAATCCTATGGCTAATCCTGATCTACTTGGTTCGCCGGCGATTTATTTTGAAGTCATGAAGTTTCTGGCGCGGTAGAGATAATCAGATTTGTGCGAGATATGCTGTCAACAAGTTGCTGTGCGTTACCTAATGTTTATTTATTGCGGAACTGTGTGTTAGCTTGTGAATTTTTTACACAGATGCATTGGATATTGTTATTGGGAATCATAAGAGCAGCACAGAGTGTTTCTTTATTGTGGAGATGTGCGTTATCTTGTATAGAGAAGGATGGGGGATAATTGTTTGCCTTTGACTAAATAGGCAGAGACCAACGAGTAGTAATTCAGCCCCCTACTTTGCTATTTTACTACGTTGTCTATAGATTCCGTATCTACTACTCAAGTTGGAGGTTCGTCCAGTTATGTATTTTTCTTATCATCACTTATTCCTATATTTTCCTTTTTCTATAAACTGCTTCTGCTACTAATTCCGCTTCCCACAATCCTTCTTCCTAGCAAACTGTAGTGTTCGCGAAACCCTGCTCGTCCACAGTGCCTGCTTTTCGAATCCAAACCAGGGTCCGATATCATTAGTCAATCAAAGGTTCAAAATCGATTTCTTTATTCAATATTTCAATTGCTATTACTATTTTACTATTTATTGGCCTGTAAGAACCCGAGAGTTGATGACTTCACTGACTCCTCTACGTCTTCTTTTTGCCGAGTCGGTGTTTTCTTAATGAATTCTTCCCTCATGGTAGTGTCAGCTCATCACACCTACGCCTACCAGGTTTTTTGTATGTTTGTTGTGTTTATAGTTTTCATTCATTTCTGTTCCCACGAGTTTATTGATTTCGAGTAGTCCGCCATAAATATTTCCATTGGGAATCCAGAATTGATGATCTTATTCAAATTGTCCATCCAAAATTAATGCACATAAACAATATTCAAATGGGGATATGTGGGGGTTTAAGTTGGTGGTGCCAGATATGGGCACGGATTCACTTCACCTGCCAACACTTACGTCGTCAAAAATTGTTCACAGAGGAAAGAGGATTAATGTTCACCAGGAGGAAAATTGAAATAATGAAAACGCACTGGGTTGTTCCGTGTTTAACTTAGTTTTTGTTTGTTCTTTTTATTTCGAATTTACATTTTTAAATTCGTTCTTTTTATTTCGGATTTACACTTTTAAATTTGTTCTTCTTATTTATCCTTCAATGCGTGGCAAATATGTAATTGCAAACAGTCTATTTTGAAAGGCAACGCATTTCACTTTCTCAATTGATTAACGGGACACTACGTTCGTCGGACAACACTCCTCTTAGGTTCTGACTCGAGCGTGTGCACCAGCGTGCACACGCTACGGTAGTTGAATAACGACTCATCGCAATTAGGGACGACATTTTGGATTTACTTTTGCACACAGGACAACCAATAGAGATCACGCTTCTGCTCTCTCATTGCCACGCCCGTCGAGGTATGGTGAATACATCGGTTAATTCGATAGTCGACGAACTTGGGAGAATGAGAGAACAGAAACACAAAGTACTATGATCTCGGGGTGGGTTTGGTTGTGTGTGCATGAATCAATGCAGATCTGAGGGTAGCCCACTGAGCCAATTCGGTGAATGTGGTGACCTCAGCGTGCATTGACCTGTAGGGAGACAAAATTATGGAGAGGAAAATGTAGCTGGTCCTATTCACCTTCGAAAAGAGATCATTGATCCCCAGCGGATAGAGTGTCTGGGGAAAGCCGAAGTGACGCTACTTTGGCTAGGGTAATATTAACGTGGGACACATGTTATGGACTTCGATAATTACCCAAGCCGTTGCATGATTATGCAACAGCGTCGTTTCATTCGACTTGTTGTTGATAACCACAAGGATTGGAATTTCCGGTGGAAATCTCATGGTTAGAGGACTGGAGTTGCCGTATGGCAGAAAGGTAGCTGAATTCACTTATACATTACTTGCATAGAATAATGAATTCAGCTATGCATCCGTTATTGCAACATGCTTTTCAGGTGAATAGGTAAGTAGGAGAAATTGGAGTTGGTTTGACACGCTGCTGGCGGTCGAAATTAGGCGGAAATAGTGGGTTGGTTCTCCATGTATTTAGAGAACCCCCACAGATACGAAAGAGGGTTCCAATCAGAAGGAAAGTAGATGGCTTAAATGTCAAACGATTTTTGACACACAGTTTTTTTTATTTATTTATTTTATTCTTTTTAAATTCAATTTGACTATGGAAAGATTAACAAACATGTTAACGGTCTTGAAGTCTATTGCAAAGATCGGCATTCAAGTAAAAATGCATTTCGTGGATTTAGCATTTTTTTGGTCGACATAATCGACTAAGTGAGAGTTCAATTGCAAACATTGTTGGAATTACCGTACGTAAAACTCGTGACAGGAGACCAACAGGAAAGAGGCCGGTGGAAAGACTGTGACGTAGAGGGGATGGCTCCTACAGACCAATAAATAGTGACAGTAATAGTTGCAATTAAAGAAACTGGGTCGATAGCAGATTTGAAAGCGTCGGTGCGCGAGTTAAGGGTGTGAAGTGGCCGTGTTGTACCGACGTGCTTCCAAACAAAGAAAAGTAACCACCGTTAAATAACACTATACTTTTCTTTGTTTAAAAACATTAGATATTTATTTTGATTTGGAATTTTTGTTTGTCGACTTCGTCTTATTTCATTTTTTGTATTTCGATGTTAATGGCAAAAAAGAAACATGAACCTGTGGGGGGCGAGATCGTGGGCCAGCATGGGCGCAGGGTTCTACCTCGTCCTCACAAATTGTTCGCCTATAAACCTCTGCACGTCACCGAGGGGAAGGAAAACACATTAAAACACACTAGATTGTTGGTTGTTGTTTGCTGTTTTTATTTTTTGTAAAGTTGAATTCTACACATTACTATTATAAAGGAAACTAAAGAAATAGAGCGGATTCGCTCTTTACACACACATTTCGCGATCAGGTGGAATTTATTTTCATTTGTTTTTATGGATAATTACGGCTGAGCACTTAGCACTGGCAATTAAGTTAATTTACGGTAAATCGGTTGTTCGTCTCCTGTTTTGTTGATATATTGTCCTTTTAATTCCCGACATTGTGCACCAATAACCACGACTAAAGGTTTTGTTACCGAAACGCATCCGCGGTTGGATTACGACTTCAGTATGTACGCGTCTCCGGAGCGCTACGGAGAACGTGAGGTGAACCGACCGGATCGGCGGTTGCAATAAGACTCGGTGATGTCAATTCGCTAGGAAAGGAAATTCGGCCGGCGGTACGGGCTCTCTTAATTTAGGGTGTGTTTTCCTATTACAAGAGAAACGTGAACTCTCTCTTTGGGGTAGGTAACCGGATCTCATAGAGGAGATCATGATGGTATTCATGTATGTGTGAACATTGGTTCTTTCATGGGACAAGGCCATGGGAACGAAGCTGAAACAATCAAAAGGGATAATGGGCATCAATGAGATGTGATGGCTAAGTAAACAAGCCGTATCTCATTGGGTACTAATGGATTTCTGTTTGCTCATGCCGCGAGGTCATGAAAAGTGGATCCAGAAATATTGAAAGACAAAGAGATCGTGTAGATCATTGTCTATGATGTGCATTGCAGCTGTATTGATAGACCGCAGTGCATCGTGGACATGGTGCTAATGGGTTTTAGCATATTCACTGAGAATTGGTGTTTATGGCATCGCCGCCAAGGGTAAGTACACAATTCCTATTTGCATTTGCTTATGCTATAGGATTTGGTTTATGCCTATAGACGGAAAATGCGTGTATTTGCTTTTGTCCCTTGGACAATGGTCGCCAGCCAATGTGTATGTGAGGAAATTTATTGTACTCATGGTGAGGCAGGGAATAGGCGACGCAATGATCGTTATCCCTGGTTATGATGGTTACATTATATGTGAACCGAATTGTTTCTTTACAGGAATTCATCTAGGGAAAATGCATATGGTAAGATTGGGACTTGCCTGGCAACCGAAGGTGCCGAATTGGGTTTTGGATTTATGATCCGATAAGATGGACAGAATTCTTGTAGGGAATTTTGAATGCGAATTGGTGCATGAAGTTAAGAATTCTCTTCCAGGAGCTTTCAGGTTATGCGTTAGATACCCTTGATGCGTGAAGCATTTACAGGTGCTAATGCAATTGCATTATCGGGAAACTATGGAGATTGGGTTGTAGGTATGGGGCGTTCTTCGGGTAAGCTAAAAAGAACCCCCACAAATCTACATGAAGAGATTTCACATGCGGCAGGAAACAATAGTGGAAGAATTTGTGTAGACAAATTCTTGAAAACAGTCTGAAAATGTGCATTTAATGACCCAAAGTAATAGATATACGACAAAAGAACACATGCTTCGATTCATAGATTTGTCGGGTCCGAGTAAAAGGTGTCTAGACAAAAATGTGTTGTGGGAAATTCAATAAGGAATAGCCAGGAGTTTGTGTGACCAAATTTTTGGGGAATCATAAATTTGTAGCCATGCATTCTATGATCTTGAACAAAAATGGGAAATGAGTCCAAGCGTGAACGTCTGGTTCACTGCATTTTTGGGTTTTAGGGATTTTGAATCAAATATGCAACAAATGAACATTTGTTCTATTTATTGCTCCTTTGATTCAATTGGGGATATGTTATTTTGGGTATTAATACATTGGGTTTATGGAAGTGGAGATAATAACCTTGGTAGGCGAGATTTGCTGTTTAAGTGGAGGTTCTAATCTGAGAGCCTCAAAAAAGGTAATTTTCTCGAATTTTTTTCTCATAGAAGCAAATAAATAAAGTCCTCAAACTTTTTGTAGCTTGTTTAAAATTTTTTTATTTTTTTCAATATAGTGACAATAATTGTTGACACGCCATGTAATTCTCAAAAAAAGTACCTTACTGTTGGCCACTCTAGCACCTACAAAAATTATCAAAAATCAGTAATCGAAGAATTTTCATAAACTATATGAGTGTAGTTACGAGTCATCCATGAAAGTCGAAATTTAACAAAATGGCTGACATTTGAATTTTTAAATACGGCTTTTCACCATTAGTAGTACTGTACAAAAATTAAGCATAAATCATCTTCTTGGGAGCTGAACACTGGTCCAGTAAACCCTTACACGTTTTACTTAATTAAACTAAATTAAGTACAATTCAAACTTAGTATTAAATTAAGTTGTTAAGATTGTAATATTCATATACGATAAAGGATGTTTTCCAATAGGGAACTTGACAACTTTGAATTTAATTTTTGAACGCACCCTTTCACTAATCATCGAACTGTCGCTGTCAATTTATTCAGTAAACTCAACATTTTCATTAGGGTTAAGTACACGAACGAACAACTTCCGCAAATTATAAAAATTTACTACCGAAAAAAAGTTGTCAAGTCCGTATTGGAGAACCCATTATATACCATCTTGATTGTAGTAGTGGCTCTAATGACTCAAATCTATTTTTAAATAAAAAAGTATTTTTTGAGAAATCAGCCAACAGTTTGAAAAACATGATTTTTCGGGAAACGCGATTAAAGATTTTATTAACGATTTTTCTGTGTCAACATTAAACTAATATACTGTGTACAGAGTCGTACCCTCGAATTTTTTCGAAGTCATAGCATGCATGCGACATCTGGTGATACTTTTGGTAACTCCACCTACCATAGTATGGATATATGGACGCTCGATTTCAATTTTCGACTAAAGAGGTGGGTCTCGTTTTTGTTCCATAACTTAAAAAAATAAATTATATTCAAACAAACGGGTTTGAGAATATATGTGGCGTTTCTAGCAGATACACACACGACTAGTAAAGAACAACACCACCAAAAGCACATCCATTAAAGCCGTATACCATAGCAATAATATACCATTACCACATTAGTCGAATGTATTTGAGTTTAGAAATCAAATTCACATAAGCGGCAGTGGCCTGATGGGTAAGAGCTTTGGTTCTATCTTTTCGTGATTCTAACCGTGATAGCGTCGGTTCGAATCACTCACTCTTCACTATCGTCGCAAACGCTATATATATTCTACATATAATTTACTAAAAAAAAATCGATTTTTTGGTCGGTCCTGATGAGAACCTCCCCTTAACCATATTTGGTGGGTAGTACTCGCGGTCTCGCACGAGTATAAATATCCTTTAAAATGCACCCATCGCAGTTCATTCCAAGATTAAACTAACTTTTACATTGCAATTCCTAAAAGATCGCCGACACTTGTTTATTATTTTGGGATGTGAATATTGTGATCTCTAGCGGTTTGTCTTTCCACAGTTTATTCGTGGCCTACGATACCAAACATATTTTTGTCTTACTGGCATTGTTTTCACAAAACTGTGTTTTCCAACAATGGCTTGTCATATCGCTAATGACTTGTTTACTCTTATTTTTTCATCCCTGCTCCTTGTAGGAGAGTCTGCTTACATATGTAACGCTGAGACATCTTATAGGAGGACGTTATGAGATAGTGTGCCTTCATTATTAAGGCGTTGCATTTTCTTTCGGCTGCCTACGTCATATGTCTGCCTATAGCTAGACAGTTTTTAATTCTGTGGACTGTATGGGTATAAATGTTTTCCAGGTCACTCAGATGTTTAGCTATGACCACAATCATTAAATCAACTGCATATACAATGATTCTGACTCCTTCCAGCAGACCGTCATACATGATACTCCACAACATCATCATCATCATCGGCACTACAACCGGTATCCGGTCTTGGCCATATTTAACAAATCTCTGCTTCAGTCCCGATTTCGAGCCGATGTCATCGTTTTGATACTGTTCGGAAACTGTTGGCTTATCAGTATTTTTACATTCCTGAGAGGAGATTTCAACCTCTGCATCTCTAAAGTGTGCGATACATCCTGGAAGTGGCAATGTATTCGGTTAATTTGTGTGGATAGGAATTTCTTGTATTTTTGCAAAACCTTTATCATCATCAACATCGGCACTACAACCGGGACCCGGTCTTGGGCCTATTTAACAAATCTCTCCGCCGGTCCCGATTTCGAGCCGATGTCATCCAGTTTGGCTCTCCCAGGCTCTGGTTGTCCTGGTCTACGACATCCCTCCATCGCAGACAAGGTCTGCCGCGCTGTTTCCTTCCATATATCCTGCCACAAAGGACTTTCCGGGCAGGCTCCTCATTTAAGCTAGGTGTCCTGCCCACCCGTGTCTACCGAGCTTGATTTTTCTTACAACATTAGCTTCAAGGTAGATTGCGTACAACACATGGTTGTAGCGTGTCCGGAATCGTCCTCCCCCACATACGGGGCAAAACAATTCTCCTTAAGATCATCCTCTCGAATGCAGCTAAGAGTTTATAGCGTTTGGGATGATAGTGAAGAACGTGTGATTCGAACTGACGCTATAACTGTTAGAATCACCAAAAATTGAACCAATGCGTAACACATCAGGCTACTGACCGTGTTTGGAATTAGACTTTTTAAACTCAAGTACATTCAACTGATGTGGAATTGTTATGTTATCGCTATGGTATACTGCTCTGATGCATTTTCTTATTCGATTTTCGTTCGGTGTTCTTCACTATTTGCTTGTGTATTGTGTGTGTATCTGTTAGAAACGCCACAAGTTCAGAGTGCCTTTTATTGGCCACCTAGGTCTCGGATCCGTGCATGAGTACTGGTAAGACCATGGTCTTGCACAGTAGTAGTTTGGATGTTCTGGATACATTTTGGGATTTAACGAGCCTTGGTAGACCATAGTAGGCATTGTTGGATTTGATCAGCCGTTCGCGTATTTCTTCTTCCATATTGTTATCGGCTGATACTATTTGCCCAAGGTAGTTAAAGGATTGCACTACTTCAAATTCGTGCTGCACTAGCCTGATAGTTTGACCAACGTTAGATCTTCTGTTCGCAGAAGTTGCCACCATGTAGTTAGTTTTCCCCTCATTAATGTGCAGTCCCAGTTTTTGTGCCGCCTACTCGATCTGGGTGAAGGAGTCCTGTACAGCCGATTCGGATCTACCGATGATGTTGATGTTATCTGCGTAGGCAAGCATCTGGCTGGACTTGGTGATAATAGTCCCTCTAGTTGTAACGCCAGAGTCACGGATTGCTTCCTCCAACGCCAGGTTGCAGAGGAAGCAGGCCAGACCGTCCCTTTGTCGGCATCCATTAAAGATTTTTATTGGTTTGGACAGCAATCCCCCTATTGTTACTTGACTAGTTACGTTGGTCATGGTCAACCTACAAAGTCGTATCAATTTGTTTGGAATGCAGAACTCTCTCATGGCATTATATAGTTCTACTCTGGCTATGCTGTCGTAGGCGGCCTTAAAGTCTATAAATAGATGATATAATGCGATCTTAAATTCCAGACATTTTTCCATCGCCTGGTTAAGGGTGAATATCTGATCAATCGCTGATTTGCCTGGGACGAAGCGACACTGATATTGACCAATGATAACTTTAGCGTATGGGGCTATCCGATCTTGTAGGATAGAGGGGAGTATCTTATAGTCGGTACTCAGCAATGTTATACCCCTATAGTTGCTGCGCAGTGTGATATCTCCCTTCTTCTGTATGGGGCAAATTATTCCACCACGCCAATCTTCCGGCATCTCCTCTTGCTCCCATACGTGCACCATGATCTCATGAATTGCCTGATGTCCCTCCTTGTTTCAGCTCAGCTTGTATGCCATCAGCTCCAGGGGCTTTATTTGCTTTGAGCTGTCTTATGGCTTTTACTGTTTCTCAATGCTTGGTGACGGCAACATTTTGTATTGATCTTGCATTGGTGGACCTTCCAAGTTTTCTGTCACCTGACCATTTAGCAATTCGTTGAAGTGCACTTCCCATCGCTCCAGAATGCCTTCAGGTTCGGTGATCAGATTACCTCCTTTATACTTGCAGTAAGTGCAGCGTGGTGTGTACCGCGTCATACAGCGGATTATTTGGTAGAACTTCCGTGCCTGGTGCGGACCTCCCTATCTACTTTTCTCTATTTCATAGGCTAGATTTTTTCCCAGGCACTTTTCTTTTATCTGTGGAGTCTTTTTTCAGATCTTCTGAGCTCTTTGTATTTCTCCTCGCGTACCCACGTCCTATGAGACTGCTGCGTTGCCCGGTATGTAGCATTCTTATGTTCAGTCGCTAGTTTGCACTCGTCATCAAACCAGTCGCTCCGATCTCTACGACTACTGCCTAAGATGGAGTTGGCAGTACCGATGACAGTATTCTTGAGGCATGTCCATATCTCTTCTACACCCGGAATTCTGCCCCCAGGATTTACTCTCCCTCCGTCGAGCTCTTCGAGGGCGAGTGCTAGCACATGACCAAAGGTGTTACTGGTATTCTCATTGCGTAAAGCAACCGTGTTGATTCGAACCTGATCCGCGGATGCAATACGTCTCCGAAAGGCAATCCGCGCTCGGAAAGTTGTACCAACAAGATAGTGGTCCGAGTCGATGTTGGCACCTCGGTACGTTCGTACCGTCATCAGCCTCGAGGAGTGGCGGCGATCTATCAACATCTGATCAATTTGGTTGCGAGTGGCTCCATCAGGTGATACCCAGGTGGCTTTGTAGATGTCTTTACGCGGAAACCTGGTACTCGCAACGACCAAGTTCTTTGATGCTGCCAGTTTGATGACTCGTAGTACATAGTAATTACTGTTCTCACGGAACACTGGTATGGAAATCTGCGTAGTGCCTGAAAACCGGCGCCCGACCTATTTTCGCATTCAAATCACCAAGAACGATTTCCACATCGTATCTTGGGCAGGCATTGAGAACCCGTTCGACGTTCTCGTAGAATTGTTCTTTTTCGTCGTCAGGTTACTCCTCTGTAGGTCTGTGAAGCTTTATGAGGCTTATGTTCTTAAACTTGCTTCGCACGCGAAGAGTGCATAGCCTCTTGTCTATTACATTAAAGCTTATAATGGCAGGCTTCAGTTTTTGGCTGACTAGAAAGCCTACCCCGCGCACATGGTATTTTGCATGGCAGCTGTAATAAATGTCATACTAGTTTCTTTGAATAACACCATTCACCGTCCATCTTATTTGTTGTACTGCTGTTATGTCAGCCTTATATTCGGACAGGGCATCGGCTAGTTGCTGTGCAACTCGAGCTCTGTATATTGAGCGGACGTTGCATGAGAAGATTCTCAAATCATTTAGCCGTTTTCGTTTCCGTGCTCGTCGTCGTGTATCCGGTCCATATCCGAGGCTTGCTAAATTTTCCATAATGGTTTGTTTTTACCGGCAAGGTTATTAGCCTTGCGCCGACCTTTCTCAGGATGTCGCTGCATGCATTGGTTCACTACTTGGCGGGTGCCAAAGTAGCTATCCAGGGGTGTCACGTGGAGACTGCATGTCAACTTGGATTGAAGACGGACAAGGATCGTCCTGGCCTTCGCCGGGTTGAAAGCAATCAGAGACTTTGTCCTGTTCGGTGCCATTCCCCCGATGCTCCACAACAGTGGTCCAAAAAAATGATCCTCCCGATGTTAGTTGATTTTTTTCTAGTGTCTCACCGGTGACATTCACCATTAACCAATCAGAGAGATCATCATCATCAGCGGCACTACAACCGGGATCCAGTCTTGACCTTACTTAGCAAATCTGGAGGCTTGTTAAATTTTCCATAATAATTTGTTTCTACGGGCAAGGTTAATAGCCTGGCGCCATAATCAGAAGAAGGCTCCTCGATAGTATAGTGGTTAGTATACTCGCCTCTCACGCGGGTGACCGGGGTTCGATTCCCCGTCGGGGAGCTTTTGGCGCAAGACTAATGACCTTGCCTGGAAAAAACAAATCATTATGGAAAATTTAACAAGCCTCAGGACTTGCTAAATAAGGCCAAGACCGGTCCCCGGTTGTAGAGCCGATGATGGTGATAATCAGAAGATACCTTACTTTTATTTGCGCAAGGTGGAAACGACGGTTTACAATACGAATTCTGTTACCCGGATTGAATGCGTTTTGAAATCTTATGATGCCAGCGCACTGTACTTTTTCAGTCCTTTCAGAAATCGCGTTTTGGCTTAACAGTTGATTTCTTTTACGTTCTTTTAAGAGACATCGGGCCGTTAGGATTAGCCCGATGTCTTACGTGAATTGTTCTAGTCAATTTTGCTTGTGAATACCTTGTCTGTCCAATCCAACATGCATCATCATCATCATCATCGGCACTACAACCGGGAACCGGTCTTGGCCTTATTTAGCAAGTCCTTAAGTTTGTTAAATTTTCTATAATGATTTGTTTTTTCCGGGCAAGGTCATTAGTCTTGCGCCAAAGGCTCCCCGACGGGGAATCGAACCCCGGTCTCCCGCGTGAGAGGCGGGTATACTAACCACTATATTATCGAGGAGCCTAATCCAACATGCATGAGGTGGGTTATTACGACGCTTCTTCTGCCTGCTGAGATCGTGTGGCAAAAGTCGCTGTTTCTTCCATCGCGTGTAGAGATCGGTAGCAAGAAACTCTTTGTTTATAATCAAAGGAGTCTTGATGACACATCGTCATCTAATTCTGAGGTCTTGTTGGTTTTAATGAGCCTTGTCGTTTTAATTCCCTTTTTTTGTCATCACAGCGGAAAGGTAGTTTGGAGATATTGAAGTCTGCTGAAAACGCTTGTACTTTCATCAAAACACTTTTTATTATAGGCTTGGGAATTTCATCTAATCCTGAGGTCTTGTTGCGGTTGATAAGGTTTTTTGCTTTAATTGCCTAATCGATGGCTACCGATGCTGTTGTCTGTTCACTACTGCACCTTTTTAACAAAAAGTAGTACTTTAGTAATGTCCTCTGCTGTATTCTTTATCGGTTAATGAAACATATATAAAGCGATGTGGGAAAACATTTCTAAAATTTTACTCATTACCTAGAGCAGGGAATCGTAGGCGATGTGGGTGTCTAGTGGACTTTATTGGGTAACACACCATAGCTTTTGAAGGCATTTTATGACCTAGGCACCTTGAAAGTGTTCATTACCAACTTAAATCTTGGCAATTTTGGCTGTTCGTCCACCACCCATCCCACAAGTCCCCATTTATTCACGTCAACTGGCAGCCTGAGTCATATGTTTCATCTTTCTGTTACATAAATAAACAAGACGTCTATGTGTGTATTGTATCTTACATCGTAATTTTCGGAATCAAAATTTAGATACTCTTACCGATACTTTAGTTACCATGTGTAAATGGATGCCTAGCATCACTGACCGTTAGCAATTGTCTGGGGCCATTTTCAGATCTCATTGCCATCTATCACCCGTCCGATATATTCCACACGGCAGGATCACTGGGCAGTGCCATCATGCAAAAATCACCACCTCTCCGCAGGAAGAAAGATGTCATCCCTAAAGATACGATTAGAACCTAATCAAGTTGTATTACAAAACTTGTCGTCAGACAAGTTGGCACCACACGATAGTGTAGAATTATCTTGAGGAGCATGTGTAGGTGAATCTTTTATGACGATCACTTCGCTTTGTATATTGGCAGATGAAGAACGTTGGACGTTTGCTGCCTTGAGAATTCATTACAACGAAAATAGACCGACAATTCATTATAGTCAGGTAGATAGTTGGCCAGGTGCCTTGTAATGCGTGTTTTCTCGAAAGCCCAGAATATTCTCGTTGAGTTGTTCAGAATTGGGATATACCATTCCGATGTTTGGCAATTGAAATCTGACCAATGATTCTGAATGATAGTTCGTTTATCGGTCTGGTTTCTAATAGTGAAATGTTGTCTCTAAGTAATTACGCTGATCAGATTCAAATGAAGAGCGATCACATGAATAGACAATGAAAAGCGTGGACTCAGAAAAGAGTAAAACAAAGCAGATAGAGGGGAAGGCGATGGTGAAAATTTTGCATGTTTTTCTAAAGGCAAATTAGAGGTGTTACGCCTTCACGAAACACGTGTTAGTCCGCTTACTAACCTGACACTCATGTTGCCCAATTTTTCATTTAGCGCAAAACCAAATCTGCTGAAATAAAGCCTTAGATAGAACCGACCATAGCCAACCCATATTTCATATGGTGAATTTAACGACTTGAATGTTTTTGGAGCGACTGTTCAGACTTTAACTTTTTTTGTATCGAAAGTCAACTCAACGGAAAGGGATAAGAAGAAAAGAGAGGCTGCCAACATCATTTCATCCTTTATGCCAGCAAGCCTGTGCTTGCTACGAACCGCACAAAACTCCTGTAGAGCTAAATACCTCTTCTCCCAGCAAAAGGAGCCATACATATTAGTGTCCTCGGCCCCACGTATCCACAGACATGCGAGCCGCACTTCTCCACCAATCGATCATGCCTGTACGGCTATCGAAAAACACTGGACCAGAAAAGGAATTTGTTTGGTAACCCATTTGCTGGGTAACCACGAGTGGCCAGGCGCGGCATCGCCAGACGCCGGCAGCCATCAAAAATCCCATGCGATAAGAATTAGGCTAAGAAATAAACAATGTTAGCAATCTTCCCTTAAGCCAGCGCCAATTGGGTTTTCCTTTACGAAAAGGGTCGTTGTAGGAACAGAAAGATAAACAATAAATGAAAACTAACACTGTTCCTGCAACTAGATACAACCCATGCAAGATCCCTCCATTGAAGATCAACCAAACAATATTACACCCGAATATAACGACTCTCGCCGAGGTAATTACCAAGGCTAATAAATCACACGTGGGTAATGTATTTAAAAGCGGTACCGCAGAAGTGTGAAAACCGTAACAATCCTCGAGGTATCTTCGGCCACACGGACAGCATCATTTGCGCTAGCGTATGTGGACACATCCGCACATTATCTCTATGGATGAGGTGGATGCGAAGAAGAAGATAGGATGCGGTGTCCTGGAAAATATCGAGCCCCTGGAAGAGAGAGGATTCCGCGGGATGAGAAAACCAGGACAAGGGAGAACAACCAAGAATTGAGTTTCCTTCCTAGGGGAAGAGAATATTTCGTCTAAAGCGGGAAACTAAGGTGGAAATAGGTTTGAAAACCTGTAAGTGGAGGAAAGTGTCGATAAGTCGAGAGTGTCGAGTCGTGGATTATTATCAACAATCATAAGAGCAAGCAACCGATGTTACCTAACTAACACTAGCCGTTGCACTAAAAAGAAATAAAGTATAAATAAACGAAGACAGTGAGTTTTATTGTGCAGTGTGTTCGACGGTATAGTATACCCGCTTGTCACGCGGGAGACCGGGGTTCGATTCCCCGTCAGGAAGCCTCTGGCGCAAGACTTAATGACCTTACCCGGAAAAAACAAATCATTATGGAAAATTTAACAAGCTTTAGGGCTTGCTAAATAAGGCCAAGGCCGGTTCCCGGTTGTAGTGCCGATGATGATGATGTGTTTGGCGGTACCACATTGCGAAAACCACCAAAACCTTCTGCCTGGTTCAGGCTAAATTTTTTCTATAACAGTTTTTCTATAGAAAATGAGAACAACCCATACCGCCATCTCTTTTCTATACTTGGTGAATGTATTCCACCTCTCCGAGTAGAGAGTGTGCATCAGTTAACGTTAAAGCTAAACTTCAAGCCTGTGGGTAAACACAGACAATCGTTCTTCTTCGAGTTGCACTTCGCCTGCGAAGTGTTTCCTCGCCATTGTCGTATCCGAACATCCAGAAACAATGCACATCGGTATTTTCTGTCTTTATAATCTTCCTCTCCGCTTGCAGTGTGCCTTGACATTTCAGGGCACTCTAATAGCCCTTTTGTACCGGCGTTTCATATAAACAAATTTATTATTATTATTATTTATTGGTTTGTAGGAACCCGGAAGTTCATGACCTTACCGACTCGACTCCGCTATCGTTCCCTGTCCTGTGCACTCTCCTTCCACGCTTGACCATTGGATCCGACCTGCTCAAGGTCCAACCTAACATTGTCCTCCCATCTCTGTCGCGGGCGTCCGGCCGGTCTCTTCCCCGTTGGTCTACCGTCAAGAATTCTATGCATGGTCCTATCGTTGCCCATTTGCGCCAAGTGTCGGGCCCATCTTAATCTTGGCGACTTGATTACTGCCATTATTGTAGGTTTGCGGTATAGCTCTTCCAATTCGTGGTTATGGAGTTTCCTCCATTGTCCTGCCTCCTCGTCATATTTACCTCCAAAGATACTCCTCAAAACTTTATTCTCGAATACGCGGAATTTGTTTTCTTCCCGTTTTGTGAGAGCCCATGTTTTGCATTCCGTATAGAACAATCGGCATGATTATGGTTCTATAGACACGGAGCTTTATGTTACGTAATAGCAGTCTGGATTTCAGCAGTTTACTGACTGCGTGCCAACTAGCGTTGCCGGAATGCAGTCTTTTGTTAATTTCCTTCGACATTTCGTTACTAGCCGTCAGTATCGTTCCCAGAAATTTAAATTCTTTAACTTTTTGAAATATCTTACCTCTGACGTTTATATGTGTTCCCTGAGGTACACCTGCTCTCGCCGTAATCATGTATTTTGTCTTGTCTTCATTTATTTCTAGGCTCACCTCTTCTGCCGCTTGCATGATGATTGCACTGTTTTTACTAACAGTTTCTAGATTATCGCCCAGAACGGCGATGTCATCCGCGTATGCGAGCACTTGTGTGACCCCGTTCAGGGATGATCCAGCCATGTTGTCGTCTTGTCGCTTTCTGATGACATACTCGAGCACAAGGTTAAAAAGACGTTGATAGACCATCTCCCTGCTTTAGTCCGTCCCGGATTTCAAATGGTTCTGAGAGTTGGTTTTCTATTCTAACTCGCCCTTTGTTTTGATGCAAATTTGAATGAGGGCGGCATATTTTTTCGGGACTCCCAGCTCAACTACAATATGGTAGAGTCTTTGCCTTGCGACTGAGTCGTAGGCTTTTTTGAAGTCAACGAACAGTTGGTGAACCGTCTCTCCGTATTCCCACTTCTTTTCCAGCAGTTGTCTTATTGTGAACATTTGGTCGCTTGTTGACCGGTTCCTACGGAATCCACATTGGTACGGTGTGATTCTCGCCAGAATGACATTTGTTAATATTTTGTATGCGATTGGGAGCAATGATATTCCTCTGCAGTTTTCGCAGTCAGATCTGTCGCCTTTATTGAAAATGGGAACGACTATTGAGGTTTTCCATTCTTCCGGAGTGGCTTCCTTATCCCATATTGTTTGGATGAGCTGGTGGATCTTTCGAGCGGTTGCCTCTCCTCCATGCTTCACAAGTTCTGCCGGTATGCAGTCGACTCCGGGAGCTTTATTGTTTATCAATCGATTTATTGCGTCTAAAACTTCGTTGAGAGAGGGCTCTGGGATCTGAGGCTCGGCTGTATGTACGCTTGGTGCGTTTATTTGTGGTTGATGGGTGCGTACATTGAGCAGGTTTCCAAAGTAGTGCTTCCATCTTGTCACGATATTGTTTGTTTCTGTGACCAGACAGCCGTTTGGGTCTCGAATTATTTTGACTCTCCCTCGGTAGCCATTTCTAATTGAATTTATGCCGGCATACATATGTTACCGACCGAGCTTGAGTCCAGGTCCCCCAACTTCTGTCGCCTATGCCCCTTTTTTGGGGTCTCTGACGTATCCGTAGCGGTTGAATTCGACTGGCTACGGTTCGATTCGGGTCGAGGGCGTTGTAATCTGTGTTGGCGTTGTTTTATTTTTCGAGCCTCCGAGTGTTCAGTACTACTCATACTAGTACTACTCTTGACTCGAGTCTGTTCATCGCCTTTGTCGCGTCGCTGTTTGTTGTCCTTTGAATTTTTTCTTCTTTGGACTGTTTGCCATTCTGCATTGACCGTGTAGGTCGGTGGGGTGTGGTCGCTAAGTACAGACTTAACCACATTGGGTGTGTCTGTTGGCTTTTGTGGTTTTATCCACTTTGCCTTGATACGACACTCGTCCCACGTGTGACCCTTTCGGCCACAAAACACACAACAACATCGAATGCTGTACACTCTACGATTCGTTGCAGTTGCTTGTTTCGAAGTACATGGTCGTTCCTGCCCTTGATTTGAGGTATTCACGGGTGACTTCCTTTGGTTCTGCGACCTTGGTGTGTTTCGGCGTCGAAGGCATTCGTCGTATACATGCCCTTTCCTATTACAGAAGCCGCAAGTCATGCGTGTTACCCATGGGTTTGGTGTACGCTTGTACCTATCTTGACTAGAAGAGTCACTATGGTAATCTCCTCCGCCTCTTTAAAGGTGTTCCTCGGTGACTGTTGTTCTCCGTTCAAATGTAAAGAGGGGAAACCAACGAAAGGGGATTGGTAGAAGTTGGGGGACCTGAACTCAAGGTCGGTCCGTAACACATACCTCTGATGTTCTTTGCTCTAGCATTTTCTAGGATTTTCTCGATCCGAGTCTTCTCCCATTCGCGTTTTTTGCGTTTGAAGAGTCTCATTATCTCTCCCCGAATCGTCGCGTATCTTTCTGCGTTGACTTCAACGTATCTTTCTAAGTAGATCGCTCTGAGGCGTTTACGTTCTTCGATCTTCGCCCTGCACTCGTTGTCAAACCAAGGTTTGGACTTATTGTTTTCTTAAATTCGAATACCTTTTTGGGCCGTTAGTTTGATTGTGTCTCTGATCGATGTCCATTTAGTGTCCACACTATTAGCTTCCTCTTCCTCACTGCTCGCATTCTCTAGAATGGTAAATCTATTCGTTAGTTCGTCTTGATATTCAGCCCTTTTGCGCAAGTCTTTCAGTTTATCAGTGTCGAACTGTTTGCTCGTCTCCTGTGACTGCCCATGTGGGTTTGCTGCGAGGCGACTTCTAAATTTGCCCATCACTAGAAGGTGATGGGAGTCACAGTATGCTCCTCTATATGATCTTACGTCAAGGATATTCGAGTGGTGTATTTTGTCTATGAGGAAGTGGTCTATTTGGTTACGCGTTACGCTGCCGGGTGATATCCATGTGGCTTTATGAATTTGCTTGTGCTTGAACATCGTGCTTTTCACTAACAGATCTTTTGACGCTGCGAACGTGATCATTCGAATTCCATTATCATTTGAAACTTCGTGTAGACTTCTTTACCTATAGTTGGTTGGAAGATATCTTCTTTCCCAATGTTCGCATTGAGGTCCCCGAGGAGGATTTTAACATCGAAGGATGAGATCCCATCATATAAACAAAGCGAAAAAAAACCTTGAATGGCCCATCTCAAGCAGTAGAATAAGCAAAAGAGA
Source organism: Microdon myrmicae (assembly GCA_963931805.1). Taxonomy (NCBI): domain Eukaryota; kingdom Metazoa; phylum Arthropoda; class Insecta; order Diptera; family Syrphidae; genus Microdon; species Microdon myrmicae. The sequence goes on from OZ007500.1 coordinate 42,824,068, forward strand.
GCTAACAGAGTTTATTTATTTGCAACAGCGTCTTTAGAGCAATGAATTTGAACGACTGTTAACATCAAAAGCGGAAATTCGTTTAGTACGACCAGTGCTGCAACGCTTTCCTACTGGTGCAGTTTCATTTGACATGATATGATCTTTAGAATCTGGTAGCCTCCCGCTTCTTTGTTACCAGTCCAGCAGTATTATTGTTGTTGGTTGTTGTTGTGTTGGTAACGGCAGATGTATTCTCTTCAGCCTGTTTTATAGGTTTTATTGGGGCGACTTCCACTGATTTCCGTGTTATCTTTGTCGGGTTCTTTAGATTGATTTTGTCCGATCCTTGGTAGAAATGATAGCCTCCAATAATAAGTCCAATTGCTCCAATTATCAAGCAAGTCCAACCAATGCCCGAATTGATTTTCAGGCCCCTGCAAGTGAAGATTTGTAAATTTGCACTTTAACAAACACATTAAAAAGGGTTCTTACAGAAATAAATTGTATTTGAGCACATTGGTCCAAGTTTTGTTAAGGGCGACACCTTCCTCTACCCAGAATATAGGGAGAACCATTTTGCGGATATCCTTCATTGGTTCGATATTCGGTACTGGTTCCACATCCAAATTGAATTGCATTCGTTTTGCCGCTCTAAATGGTGAGCCGCTCATCTAAAAATGGAAACCTTGACAGTTGTGTGTATAAAATACTATCCAATAGAGAATACTGACTATTTCGAAGTCGATAAAAACAGCGTGATCCTTTTCATTAGGATTGAGACCATTAACATTCTCAAAAAGACTTGGATCCCCATTATAGAAGTGTGGCATCGAGGCTATAAGAGGTCCTCCTACACATAGATGTAGCTTCATGGTTCCTTTTACGGGGCATGTGTCAATATCTTCAGGATCGTCACAGAAGCAATGAAGCTCTTTATCGGCCTGTGAGTTTTCATTATAAAATTGATTTCAAATATAAATTCATACATTACCCGAATGTCTCCCATGTCAAGAGAGTATTTTAGGGCTGGCATTCCTGCATATCTTGTCTTCGAGTGGTATAAAGCTCCTAACGATCTGCATAAATCTGGTGTGAATGCCCACAGACCCATTTCTTTGGTCATGAGTGGTGGAAATATTGTCGAATCCGTTCCAATATACTCGTTGCATTCATCTCCTGGCCATACATCCATTTCCGGTTCATTATTAAATCGAATTACTTTACCAACTTTTTTGTAGTTTTTAACACCCCTACATACAGTGAATCTACCAGCGTCTGTGTAATTAGACTAAAGAATCGTTCAGTTATATTTATATGATTATCAGTCAAATCAGGTCTTACATTTCCAAAAATTGAAAATGAGAAGTGAGTATCGTTGATCTGTTTAGCTTGTTTAACTTCTCCCAAGTAGAAGGCCGAGCAGAGGGCTTTCGCAGCGAATTCTTCTGATGAACAGTCGATAGACAAACCACGAAAGAAAATGTCCAAGAATTTTATCGACAGAAATGCTGTTTGATCAGGAAAGAGTGCCTTGATGGATTTTGCTACCAGATCCAGCATGGGTGCGCGTTCACGTTGTACAGTAATTGCGATTCCCTACAATGAAGAAAAAAAATTAAAGAGGTAAACTCAACATTTTCATCATGGTGAAGTACACGAACGAACAACGTCTGCAAATTATAAAAATTTACTTCCGAAAAAAAGTTGTCAAGTCCCTATTGGAAAACCCATTATAACTAGTGTCATTAACTTTGTTTAGCTCCATTTAGAACTACTGAATAATTTTAATTGTTTGTGTCGGTGTTAGTCGGGTTTTTTATACTCAATTGGCACCTCAGTGGCTTGCCCTGCACTATAAGTCTGTAATTAGTGACCTGAATTCAATATCTCGTTGGCCTAATAAGGGGTAATTTTCATTTTTTAAACATTTTTTTTATTTTCTTTTTATATTCTTAGTTTCTAAATTAAAGGCTAGACAAAAAATGCTTAAATTCTAGCTTAATTATCTTATATAATAACTTACTGGTCCTTCGCAGACGCTTTAAGCTAAACGTTACTTAATATTTGTATACTTTGCCTTTCGGCGACAGAACTTTGTGGCAATACTGTAATTATTTGAAAGACAAAGACAAATTTGAAAAACTTTGTCAATTTATTTTGTTTTTTTTTTTCTTAAAATTTAACTTACCTTTTTTTTTTGTTTTTTTTTTATTTTTTTTTTTTAATTTTTAATTTTATGTAAAATCACTTAGCTTAACTTTACTTAAATCTTATACTACCCTAATTCTAGAAAAGCTAACTCTATGTAAGCTAGCTGATGATAGTGTGATTCTATACCGACTTTGGTATCCAGGTCTTTATATGCCATTCAACCACCAGAACTGTTGACGCTGTCTAATACTATCGTCCCGGTCTCTGTGGGAGATAGCCCTACTGAAGCGCAGGAGCTCTTCTTCGGTGCGCGTTACTTCCCGGTCGTAGCACAATAGCCCGTCTACGGATGATCTACTTACATGATAGATCAGCGGAATTCCGGATCTATCCTGTATAAGCCCTTTCATGTCCAAATCAAGGAACGCCTCTGGTGGAACAAAACCGTTGCGACGCACGTTCTCATAGTACAGGGTATTTGGATAATAAGCCCCGAAAATTAGGTCATTGGACGAGCTTATTGCTCTCGCAATATGTCCTCTGATTAATTTAATCATAAAATTATCCACCCTATTTATGCAGGCTTCATTATATAAAGTCTCATTTGAGTAGTACTTTTTGTATTCCAATTCCGGTGTTCGATATAATCTGAGACAGGTTCTCAGACACTTCCTTTCGAACACTGGAATCTTTTCCATCAAATTTGGACCTATGTTAAACCATACTGGACAACCATATATGAGCATTGACTTTTACCCTGCTGTCAAGTTGGCTACTGTGAAATAGCCTCCTTGTCATAGGAAACGTTTTTCTAGCCTTGACCAGAGCAGCCCCTACATGTCTGTTGAAATACAGATATTGGTCTAGCCAGATGCCCAGGTATTTAACTAAACTCTTGGTTTCCAGTTTATCTCCATGCGGTCCCACGATAACTAGCTTTCGCCAGTTTTTTCTTGTGTCGTTCGTGGCTTTATATAATGGCGTTCCAAATAGGATGGCTTCACATTTCTGGAAGTTGATCTTAAGTTTCCAGTCATCGCAATAGCGCTGCACGATGTTGAAGTCTCGCTGTATTAAACTATTTATGATCTCAGCTTTCGGAGCTGTTCTGTAAATTATGAGATCGTCTACGTACGCAATAGCCTGCGGAAGTGCATCTAATAAGTCGCTAATGTAAATGTTAAAAAGAATCGGAGAGAGTACCGCACCCTGTTGCAAGCCATTCTTGATATTATACGTTTCATTAGAGGTCACATTACCACTTTTGACCACGAACCTCCCGTCCTTTGACATATCGTAAAGTACATATAGTAAAGGCTTATGTATGCCATGTCTGACCAGTTTGTAATACAACCCTTCGATCCAGACGGTATTAAAGGCTTTTTCCAAGTCGATCAGACAGGCGCCTATGCATTGGTTCCTACATTTATTCCATTGTATGTCGGAGACCAGTTTAGCTGCGGCATGTGTGGTTTCATGTCCCGCCCTAAAGCGAAACTGGTTATTTGGAATAATGCTATTGTCGTCTACCCATTTTAGCAGAGCTTTGTTAATGATTTTTTCAAATACTCTACTGATGCTTGGGAGTAAACTTATCGAACGCATGTTCATAGGGTTTGTACAGTCTTTGCCCTTTTTTGGGATGGACTGAATGATAGCCGTTTTCCAACGCGCTGCATTATTCAACGCGTTGTTAAACAGGACCGTGTATATATCTATTGCCTTTGGGGGCAGGTTCTTGAGTACGATGTTAGGTACTCCGCCTATTAAGGGGTCCTTGTTGTTATATTCGGCGCGGAGATGACCACATCATCAGTAGGGAATTATCTTGTGTAGCTTACTTAAATACCATTCCACTTACAGACTTCTATTCCCTTGTTAATGCTAGAACTTGTGGCGTCTCTAACAGATACACACACAATACACAAGCAAATAGTGAAGAGCACCGAACGAAAATCGAATAAGATAATGCATCAGAGCCGTATACCATAGCGATAAAAAAACAATTCACATCAGTGGAGTATACTTGCGTTTAAAAAAATCGAATTCTAAACACGGCCAGTAGCTTGATGGGTTGCGCTTTGGTGCAAATTTTGGTGATTTTAACTGTCATAGCGTTAGTTCGAATCACACGTTCGTCACTATCATCCCAAACGCTATAAACTCGCTGCCTGCTTGGATAATCGTAAGTGTGACATGGAAGACTCTTATGATTGCCTCTCGAACATATTTGTTTCAAGCAAATTATTTTAATATACGGTAATCCATTAAGAGTACCGAATGTTTTCTTTTCATCAAATGCATAAAACTCACTGTGATCATCAGAGCTGCCATTCTGGCCGTTAATTTGCCTCATCACAATTCCGTTTTATAAATAAATTTTCTGCTCGTAACAAGGGTTTCAGTAATACATTCGAATAATCCAATTGTAAGTCACTCTACTTATTGACTAGTCGTCCATCAAGAGCTCAATCAAACCAGGTTTGACGTCGTAGATAGATGACACCAAGTACCGGTCCATGCAGCGAGTATTGCCTAAGCTTCGTATCTAGACATAACTGTACATATAGCTAACACTTCACCTCTAACCAAAATCTAATACTTAGACAGGATTTCATATCTAGCGGAGGCTTCGTTTGTAACCGAACCTTCATATTACACTTCATGGCGAGGGTAAAGTTCATTTCAAAAATGTGATGTTTCCACAAGGCTCCAGGCCAAACGATGACTTCATTAATCATCATCATCACCGGCAGTACAACCCGGATCCGGTCTTATTATTATTTTATTATTTACTGGCCTGTAGGAACCCGGAAGTTCATGACCTCACCGACTCGGCTCCGCCATTGTTCCCTGTCCTGTGCGCTCTCCTTCCACGTTCGATCATCCGATCCGATCTCCTCGAGGTCCAATCTAACATTGTCCTCCCATCTCCGTCACGGCCGTCCTGTCGGTCTCTTCCCCGTTAGTTTACCGTCAAGAATTCTACGCACGGTCCTATCATCGCTCATTCGCGCTACGTGTCCGGCCCATCTTAATCTTCGCGACTTGATCACTCTCACTATTGTAGGTTTGCGGTATAGCTCTTCCAATTCGTGGTTGTGGAGTTTCCGCCATTGTCCTGAGTCCTCGTCATATTTACCGCCAAATATACCCCTTAGAACTTTATTCTCGAATACGCGGAATTTGTTCTTTTCCCGTTTTGTGAGAGCCCATGTTTCGCATCCGTATAGAGCAATCGGCATGGTTATGGTACTATAAACACGGAGCTTTATATTACGTGATAGCAGTTTGGATTTTAATAGTGTACTGGCTGCATGCCAACTAGCGTTGCCGGAATGTAGTCTTTTGTTAATTTCCTTTGACGTTTCGTTTCTGGTCGTCAGTATCGTTCCCAGATATTTAAATTCTTTGACATTTTCAAATATCTTGCCCCTGACGTTTATATGTGTTCTCTGATGCCCACCTGCTCTCGTCGTAATCATGTATTTCCTTTTTTTTATTTCTAGGCCCACCTCATCTGCTGCTTGCATGATGATTTCACAGTTTTTACTTATGGTTTCGAGATTATCGCCCAGAACGGCGATGTCATCCGCATACGCGAGCACTTGTGTGACCCCGTTCAGGGATGCCGGATCCGGTCTTGGCCTTATTTATCAAGTCTCTCCACCGGTATACGGTCCTTATCCTAGACTTGTTAAATTGTCCATAATAATTTGTTTTTCCGGGCAAGGTTATTAGCCTTGCGCCAACCTTTCCAGGATCCAACCTTTCTCAGGACTTCATTAATGGTCGAGGCTTTATATACATTTACGTTTTCATATCTCGCCAATAATTCTATGAAAACCATTAGGCCTAGCAGCGGATTCGTGTCTTGCAAAGATTATATGTATACTCGTGGGTTAGATTTTAGGGCTACTGAAGAATCAAGACGTGCATTTTATGCAAGGTTTCATACCTAAGGAAGAGTTCATCTCTGGTTGTGGCTTCAAATCTAGCAAAGGCTTTACATCTAACCAAAGCTTCATAAATAGCTATGATCTGATCAAGAGTTCGGATTCGTCGGAAGCTTCATGTCTAGTAAAGAAGACTTTGTGTCTAACTGAAGCTTCATAAGTAGCTAAGATCTAACCAAGACATTGGAACCACTGGAAGCTTCATGTCTAGTAAAGGAGGCTTCGTATCTAACCTAGCCTTTACTCTTAGCTAACATCTAATCAAGACAATGGCTGGATTGGAAACTTTATGTGTAGTAAAGAAGCGTATTGTCTAACCAAGGCTTGATATAAAGCCAAGACCTCGTATCTACTAAAAGATTCACACAAAAACTCATTACATGAGGATCAACGATAGTACAGCTTAGGTAATGCGGCTTATTTGTTTTTACCTTTTACTTGTATCAGAAAAGACAAACCTATAGCGCTCAGTCGGAACCCTGAGATGCTATTTTTTCATACTGGGTCAGCCCGTGAGTAGGGAGCTAGAATATACTCACAGCTATGCCAGCTTGTGGTAAGAGGCGACTGAAGGCGGCGTGGTACGTCGGATCCCAACGCCCTGTCGCCCGGTGAAATACCACCGCATCAAGCTATAGGCTCCATGAAATGATCGGGAGAAATCCCTGGTCATCTCTCGGAGCTTGGCTGATCGGTTCGAGAAAAGGTTCGTCTAGGTGGTAGTCGGTCCCAAGATACCACCACGTCGCGCTGTATATTCCGAAATTTTTGACTATGTTTCGGATGTGTGGTTGGTGGCCCGGGCTGACACGGAGATAAATCGTGGTGGTACCTTCTGAGATTACGAATTCCGGAAGTAAACTAGTTTCCCATTCGGTTCAGGGCGAAGTCAGAGGGAACATCATGCAAATATTCTGCTAAACAACCGAACTTTAAAAAATTTCTCATTACGTAATCAGGTTCTTTCTCAAGGCACTGTCGACGTTCGACTGATAACGGTATTTTGTAACATCAAAGGGCATCGGTTTCACCAATACGAATGTAAACGCCGTCCACCAATATTTGCAAACAACGAAGCCTGATATCCTTGCCCTAACTGAGACTCAGGTCGATTCGTCAACTGATTCGACATATCTTTGTTGCTCAGGATACCACTTACATTAGGAGATTCCGTTTTAATGGTGGAGTCTGCGTCTTCATGTGGTCCGATCTGGCTAGCCAAAGGATGGAGGTGTAGCGATCCTAAATCACTACCCCCATCCAAATCCCCAATATTTCCCATTAACCTACATCCAAATTCCATATCGTCGGGAGAAATTTTCGACTATGTTTCGGATGTGTGGTTGATGGGCCGGGCTGACACGGAGATAAATCGTGGTGGTACCTTCTGAGATTACGAATTCCGGAGGTAAACTAGTTTCCACATGAGCGATAAATTAAACCAAAAGTTAATTTGTCGCACATTGATTCAATTTCCCATTAACCTACATCCAAATTCCATATTGAATCACATGAGCAACGAATTAAACCAAAACTTAATTCGTCGCACATTGACTCAATTCCCAAAATCATCCTGACATCATGAAATGCTTAATTCAAAACGCATTTCATGATTTCCCTTCTAGGAACCTATCCAACCAAACCTTTAACCAATTCCCAGAACACAATTCCAATTGAAGCACACAAAATCTTGTGTGTGCTTCTTGGAATTTTTACATTAAAATCATTGACAAATCTCAACGTAAAACAGAATAAAAGGGCAGTAATTTTCGATTTCGAGATTAGTACAGTTCCAGAGGCCGAACCTATGGCCAACGCAGAAGTGCAAACCTAAAAAACTACCACAATTTAAATGCCAACATAAACAATAGTTAAACCTCGTTAAAATAAATCAACAATAGTTAAACCCCTTTAACCTATAAAATAAATCAACAATAGATAAAGCGCGTTTTCATTCAGACCCCCCCCCCCCTCCGGGCAAGGGATCAAATTAAATATCACAAGGAACTATAACTTAACACAGACCATAATAAACAATAAAAGGGAACCGTCTTTTATTGTTTAACATTCCACCACCATTGACATCCATCACCTGCCGGGGGCTAACGCCTGGAACAACGAACCCCTGAAGGAGGCGCCCGTTACTTGGCCAGGGAGGCTCCCACCAAAGAGGTTAGACGTACCCATTTAAACTGCCCCCGCACCCCCAGCTGGGACGGGCCCTCACATCAGCACCGATCCCGCCGTCAGACACCAGCGAAGCGGAGTGACACCGTCTCCCTCACTCCGGGCAAGGGATCAAATTAAATATCACAAGGAACTATACCTTAACATAGGCGTTGGCGCCCAACGACTTCGTCATCATCTAGTTGAAGGTCGTGCTGAGGAATTCTGTTAAATTTCTTTGTTGTCTTTACATCTCCCCAAATGACGATTGACCAGCGACATTTTCCAAACATCTTTCACGTACCGTCAACTGGATACAGATCAACCACCCGGCTTCTGAAATTGTCCTCCTTGAGGATTTTAATGTACGCAACTCCGGGTGCTTGGCACATTCTAACAGAACCGACGATGCTGGGAGGTTGACGGGATGTTCGCTGTTAGTCGCAATTGGCTCAACTTGTGGAGGAACCTACGCGAGTGCCGGATGCCCGAGGAGATTATGCGCACAGACTGAATCAGTTTTTGACATCCGAGCCGAGCATTTATACCATGGAGGTTGCTGCGCCACTAGAAAACTCAGATCACTCCTTAGTATCAGTCGCGCAACCACTAGCATTTCAAGCGAATAACCGACCTAAGCAGCTTCTCCATGTATGGAGGTATGAGGCTCCTAACAGGGATGATTTGCGAGATTTCTTCCCATCCTTTCCGTGGTCGGAGGTGTGCTTTGGAGACTCCAATGTTAACGCACGCGCTGAGTCGGTCACAGAGATTATTCTTCTCGGGATGGAGATCTACATTCCGCATTCCATCAAACGAAGTTCTCCTGATAAGCCTTGGTTTAATAAAAAATGCGAGCTTTTAAACAATGGCGCTCCAATCCCACCGAGGTTAACAGAACGAATTTTGTTAGAATCAGAAACGCGTGCAACCAAGCGATTGATACCGCGAAGAGGACCTACAGCGACAGGGTGAGCAATAAACTCCTTCGGTGCGCAACTGGTTTGCGTCTCTTCTAGTCAATGGCAGGGGCTGTGAGCAGTAAATTCGCCTCCTCCTCTTTTCCTCCGTTAGTGACGGGCAGTGGGACGTTAGTCACAAATTCGAAAGCTAATGTGTTCGCTAATTTATTTTCCGGGAATTCAAACCTCGCTGCCGATCACCTGTGAGCTCGTCCGTGCGGTCTTCGATGCGGGATGTGCGGTTCCGCCCACGTATCAACCCATTCTACGTGGAATGGACTGTAAGAAGGTTTTTAAGAACTGTGCTCCTGAACTATCGCCGGTTCTTGGCAGATTCTTTCGTTATCTTATGCACGGAGGAAATTCCCTACCTATCGCTCGGGTTCAGCCAATCCCAAAGAGGAAAAAGAAGTGTCTCCCACAAAATTACCGACTGATAGCACTATCTATCATACTGTCTATGTTATCTAAGGTGATCCAAAAGGTCATCAATGTCAAGTTAATTAAGTATTTGGAGTGCGACGTCAATACCGATTCCGTGGCGGAAGGTCCACGGGAAACCTTTTGCCTCTTATAACCGATATATAGACATCTGCGATTGAGGGGCATGGTGAGTCAAGGGCGGTCGCATCGGATATCTCCAAGACGTTTGACCGCGTCTGGCACGGTGCATTGCTGAG